>CM028377.1:81109786-81164859 GCA_013146195.2 Codonopsis lanceolata | reverse complement strand
TATTTAACATATTTTTTACGCATATACATTTTTGTAATTATGACAAATTATAATGTTAGTTATATATCCATTAATAATTAGACTTTTCAAACAAAGACTTTTGAATGAAATGAATGAGTAATTAACAAACCGGTTATTCGTTGTGACTAAGTCTCAAATACAATAATGAAAATTTGGAAATAATAAAATTAGGTAAAAATTTAGATAAGAGCGGTCTTCGGTTATTTTTGTAAAGACGGATCTTCCTACTCGTCCCAGCGTGTTAGTGTGGGTTAAGGCGTAAATAAGTGAAGTTCCGTCTTATAAATTAAGATCCGTAAAACTATCTTATAGGAGACTTAATAAATTAATTAAGAATAAAGGTTTGAGCAAAGTCATGAAAAGTAATCACACCTCAACTTCAGCCGAAGATAGAATTCGCACAAAGAGATGGTGTTGGGGACGGAGAAAATGTAAAATGAGGGCATGGGGTTAGGGTAATATTACTTCATCCGTTCCCACAAATAGTTTGTTATATCATTTTGAAATATTTCATTTAAAAAGTTTATTTAAAAATTTAAAAAATAAAAATGTCATTTTATTACGTGAACTATTAAAGGTTTTTTAAAAAAATTTTGACTTTCAGCGAGACTCTTTGCAAAGCGGGTAATATTGTTTTTCTCGACATGCTCATTAGTGTTGAATATGTATGTGTGTATAGGTGCGTAGGCTGTTCATAAGGAAACATTGGATTGTTCTAGAAGGATGAAAAATTATTACTCAATTTCATAAGGGTAATACTTAATACCGCATCTATAAATTACTTAATTCAATACTTTTGATTGTAAGAATATTATATTACCCTTAGTCACATATTAAGACAATTTTTAACACGCCCTTGGCCCTTCCGCGACCACCGCCCAACCCAACCATCCACCACCAACCCAGGTCCAGATCCCACCCGGTGGCGATGCAATTGGTCCTGACAGACTCAAATAGGCTAGAGGGGTGAATAGCCTATGATACCATTTAAAACTTTTCTTATATTTACATTTAAAGCATATGTTTTAATGGCATATGCGATTAACATATTGAGCATGTCATTGGTAGTCTTGAACAACGGACTTCTCTTCTTGATTTTGAACTCTGGCGGTGAATTGTCTGTAAATCAAAAACATGTTTGAAAGAGTTTAAGTAGCGAAAATAGTTAGGCTTAGATTTAGGGAAGTCTTAAATGGTTGTACGAATAAGATTAGAACAACAACACACTTAATCCTTCTTCCAAATGGTGATTTAGAAATCATTAGAGAATAGCTTTTCAAAGGATAAATCAATTTATAAAAGCTCATAGAGAGAAGCAGTGAAAGATAAATTATTTGAAAGAACATCGAATTTATTCAAAGATAAATTACAGTTACATAAGCTAGACACTCTATGTAAAGTTTACGTCCTCATCCTTTCAAGCCTTAATCTTTACTTAATCATTCATAGACAAATTCTTAAGTAAAAGGGCAATATGAGGCAAAAAAAGAGATTTGAGAAGACATTTTTGAAGGTTGTTCGGATAAAAATTATATGAGCGATTGAGTGCATAGCACTCGGTCTTCCATGATAATTGATTATTGCACAATCAACAACATTTGTATATGAATACAAATTTGAAGATATGAATGTAATATTTACATACAGCTTTTCATCTTCCTTGGGCACCATCTAAATCTATCTTTAAATCGATCAGAGCTTGACCTTTAGCTTTAGGAATAAAGTCCGAAGATTCGGCTAAAGTGAGTTCTTCGAAGAAGAGTGAAAAACTCAAATCAAGCGGGTTCTTGACCAAGACACCGATCTCGTCTATAGAAGTTTCGATCTCTCTCTTCTTCAAAGCTTTTCTTTCTAGCAATCCACATAGAGTATTTTGCTAAGGTCTAGGTAAGCTCACTACAATCTTACGTGAAGATCGAGATGCGTTGATGATGGCGATCTCTTGTAGATCTTATAGCTTATTTGACGTTCTTGTTGCAGGTGCCTTCGAATCACTTTATTGATCTGATGTGCGTCTTATGCTCTCTTTTTTTAAGAAGAAGGTAGATTTCTTATATAAACCGAGGTCAATTTGATCGTTGAGAGATGAAGATGAATTTTCTATCTGTTAGAAATAATGTCGTTGTTGAAGGCGTCGGATAGAGATGTTGTTCATTTGGATCTTTGATTTGTTGGATAAAAGCTTTGTCTTCGAGATCTGGCGGTTGTCGTCGATCGTATTGATAAGTCTCTAAAAAGTGAGTCTGAATCATTATGCACTGTCAGGTGGTCTGTCCAATAAAGTAGATTCTTTTGATTTTTCCAAACCACGTGAGTGAGAGAGAGAGTCTTGCAGCTTTAACTGTGTCAGGCTTCATAAAGATTTGAATTGCTTTTGAAGCTTGGGCATATTTGTCTTGTCTTGATCATCTGCGGTCTTGTCTCTGCGTAGCATGTGCGAGAGCCAAGTCTGCTAATGAGATGCTCAATCCTGATGAATGAGCCTTTTGTAGGAAAAGACTGCTGGTTATGCCATGAACATTCAAACCGTAGCAAGTCTACTGGTAACAGGTCTTCAAGGTATTTTCGTGATGCACATGATAAGTCTGCTGGTGACGAATCCTTTGAGAAACTATAGCACGTCTGCTGGTGACAAATCTTCAAAGTGTCCTTTAGTGAATATGACAAGTCTGCTGGTGACGAGTCTTACGAAAGCCTTGATGCTAAAGCAAGTCTGCTGGTGCTAGTGCGTATGAAGTGCTGGTCTGTCAATCATCATTAAGAAGGTAGGACTATATTAGGATGACTCAACCTAAGACCTATGTGTTGTCAAACAAGTTGCCACACTAATCAGTACGCAGCCCTCTTACCCACTTGTTATGACACACAGTTATGGGAACAAGCAAATCAAAATATTCAAAATATGCAAGGTGATAAGTTAATTATCAAGAAGTATATTCTAACACAGTCCCTCCCCCCCCCCAGCCTAACATAGTGATGGGCCCTTGCCCAATTCATATACCCTTCTTTTTTATTTTATTTTTCTTTCCATTTATCTTTTGTCCATTGTTTTTGAGATCAACAATCAGTTAAGGATTGCTTACATGTAATCAAATAATTCTTTCATTTCTCTTGTTCGACATAGAAAGCTAGGTGCAGAAGCCTCTGTTGGTAATTCGAAGTCTTTTCCCAATATAAACAGATTAATAGTAAAGTGTTTGTCCATTATTTAAATATCAGTTGAGAAAAGAGTTTTGATTTTCATGGGAAGATAGCAAGAGCATACCCTAAATAATGTTTTAGCTCCCCAAATGAGGAATGTCTCGTTACATGTATGGTGTCTATGATTTCCCACGGCCCCTTAAACTAGCAGTCGAATCTCACCAACATGACGTGAAGCACAAGTCGGCGCCCCCCTTACAAAAAATAATAATTCACCATGTCAACTATAATTATTTATCTTTTCTTTTCATTTTTTGGTCAACATCTATAATAAAGTACAATTAACACTTAATATACTTGTTAACTGTTTGAAATGTTGATGGATTATGGATATGTAATTTTGTTATTTTGTTATTTAGTATTTTAAAATTGAATTTATTAATGGATATGTAATTTTGTTATTTGAAATATTTTGAATTTAATGGTTTATTTGTCGAAAATCCAAATCTATCCTAAATTCAAATAATTGATAATAAATAATTAAATAAACTGCGGGCTTACCTGTTTTGCCTGCGGCCCTACGCGGGGCGGGTTGGGCTAGGAGTTTCTAGGACCATTATGTGTGCGGGCTTTCCCGCCCTGACCCGTTTCACATCGGGCTTTTTTGAGCCCGCGGGCAAACCTTCCCCGCAAGCCCGTTTTGACACCTCTAATTATTAGTTTATTACTAAAAGTAGTGACACAAATATAGTTTTTTAAATTTTTTCATCTGATTTAAGTGACAAACATGTGATTGGTTAAATATTATATGACTTAACACATATACGATATTACCGTTTTAACATGCTTGATGTATGTTTATTTTACCTCGCAAGTGCACGAGTCAACAGAAATATAGTTGTGCGGAAGCAAGGGTTGAACCACAGAGAGACAGAACAAATAGCGAATGTTTGACAGGTAAAAATAAAAATTATCCTAAGGGGGGGTTTGGTTTGTAAATAATTAAAAACTAATTATTGGTAAAATAAACTAATTTAGAGAAGAATTAATTTGATCACAGAATTGCCGATGATTGATTATATGGTGGAGAGTCTAGGAATTAGGATTCACTTGTATCTACTTCTTATGTTCGTTTATCTTTTGTATCAATCAATGAAGGGTTCGTTCACTTATATAAAGATTGAGACGATTGATCACGGATTGCAATACTTAGTATCCCGCTTTGGCTATGCTTTCTTGATCCGTCCACATAGCAATTAAATGTCCATTAAGCACACAAAGAAAACACGCGAACCTAGATCTATACCTTAGCCCGATCAGGAATTCAGAAAGATCTATTTATTAGTTAGGTTGGCCAGTGTATGACTTATGCATATGGATCATGCAGTTCATCATACCCAAGAGCCTACACTTCTACAAATGTAACCATTATGCGAAAGTTTCGGTGAAAGATCAAAGATAATCTAAGTAATAAACGATAATTGATTGAATAGAATTGTGTGTTAGAACATAAGATTCGATACAAGTTACCTCTAACTCCTAGATTGATGGAGTTAGTTCATCACGATTGACGCACAAACGAAGGCGGATGTTGAACTCATCATCGATCTTGAAGAAAACAAATGAAAACTTGTAACAATCTGTGTTCTAGCCTTCGAGAGGCTTAAAAACCTATGTAAAAACTATATAAAGTTCGGCTCCCCCAAACCTAAACTACTAGGGTTGTATTTATACTAGGTTTACACAATTGGAGAAGTTACAAAACCGCCCATAGCTGAAGATGGGGTTAGGCGGTCGCTTGGCCTTCGGGACTAGGAGACTGCTTGACAACTTTTCACTTGAAGTACAATACTAGAATTTAAACGAGGGCCAGAAGGTAGGAGTAGGCGACCGCATGATAATTTTCCTCTGGATGTCACGTACTGGAATCAAGGAGAGAGCATGGACCTTGGGAGTAAGCGGACACTTACTTATTTCTTCAAGATGCTTCTGTACTGGAATTAAGACGTTCGTTTGGGCATCAGGGCTAGGCGAGCGCCTAGTCCCTTCTTTGAACTTTTAAACTTCAATCTTCTAGCTTTTGCACTTTGGTCCCTGGAGTCTTCAACTGCATGGAAAAGGCCTCCAATTTCGCCATAACTTCAATTTAAACCTGAGACTAAAGAAAGCACTACAAACTCATATTAGTAGTCTAAAACTCATGAAAAAACACAATCTAAGTAGGAATATATACCCAATAGATGCGTATAAAGCAGATCTATCATTGCTTGATACCTATAATTGTATGAAAAATTTGTAAAATATGTTTGTATTCTTATCATTTTTCTTTTCAAGTAAAATTTTCATCCACCACCGTGTATACTTTTTTTTACACAACGATCCTTATATATATAATGGCATGTGTCAATTAAAAAGTTTATCTTGATTTTTTTAGGTTTTGGTTAGCCACATGTTTTGATTTCAGGGCCGTGTATTTACACCGTTGGTGAATGAAAATTTAATCATTTTCTATGTTATTAATGTTGAAAATTGGTTTCAAAATTGATGTTTGACCAAGTTTCTAACTAAGTTTCATTTATTGAAAATGAAAATAAATTGCAATTATGAAATCTACATTTCAAGTAGATTAAATTAACGTAGTTATTATCTCAAAACCAATTTCGGGTGAATGAGATATTAATGCTCATAGTGTGCAACTTAATTCTTGTTGTTTGAAGAGTAAATAAGTAAATGGGAAGCCATATCTCACATTGGTAAAATAAAGAGTTTTAAGGCACTTTATTAATGGGTCCACTTGAAGGAGCCTTCATCAAGTACAACCTAGTGGTGTCATATGTATTAGCCTTTGGCTAACACAAGCTACTACGAGGCAACCACAGTCGCGCATATCGCAAAGTTCGCATTGGACACTTCAGAGGCGCACTTTACACGTCACTAGGAGGTGAGGAGCCTTTAAGTTTTGACTAGCTCAATCACCTAGGTGGCTCAGCTTAACGACACTGGAAAGAAGCTATTAACAGTGAAAAATAGTCCATCATGCACAATAATACTTGAGAGTTGGTTGATTTCCCTCCAGGATGCAAACCGTTAGGTTACAAATGGATCCTTAAAAGGAAATATAAGGTGGATGGATCTATTGAAAAATACAAAGCTCGTTTGGTTGCAAAAAGGTTTTAAACAGAAAGAAGGTTATGACTTATTCGATACGCATTCTTCTGTCACGAGAATTACATCCATCGTGTTCTGATTTGTTTTAAACAGAAAGAAGGTTTCAAAATACACATTTGTTTTAAACAGAAAGGAAACTTTGCATAACCTTGAGATACATCAAATGGACGTAAAAACAACCTTCTTAAATGGTGAACTGTACAAGGAGATTTTCATGGAACAACCCGAGGGGTTTGTTGCTCCAGGAAGAGAGCAAAAGGTGTGTAAACTTGTAAATTCATTATATGGACTAAAACAAGCACTTAAACAATGACATGAAAAGTTTGATCGAACATTGTTGTCAAACGGTTTCAAAATTAATGAATGTAACAAGTGTGACTACGTTAAAAGCACAATGTTTGACCAAGTTTCTAACTAAGTTTCATTTATTGAAAATAGAAATAAATTGCAATTATGAAATCTACATTTCAAGTAGATTAAATTAACGTAGTTATCATCTCAAAACCAATTTCGAGTGAATGAAATATTAATGTTCATAGTGTGCAACTTAATTCTTGTTGTTTGAAGAGTAAATTGGTATATGGGAAGCCATATCCCACATTGGTAAAATAAAGAGCTTTAATGTACTTTATTAATGGATTCACTTGAAGGAGCATTCATCAAGTACAACCTAGTGGTGTCATATGTATTAGCCTTTGGCTAACATAAGCTACTACGAGGATACCATCCGAGTCGCAGCCGCACATACGCACTTCGCAAAGTTCGCGTTGGCAATCAGAAATACATTTCATCCAACTTCGTTAGACTACTAGAATTAGAGAACATATTGTTGTATATTACCCATATTCAGTCTTAGAAGTTCTGAAACATCAAGTAGTTTGCCGAATCCAAGTATTTTGGGTACTGCTTACAAGGATTAAAGAAATCGTTGCATCTTAGGGACAATTTCCAGGAACCGTGAGCACTAATACGAGGCAAATTTGTCTTACATAAATTGTGTTGAACACAAGCCTCGATTTCAACTCAAGTTATTACAATCTGCTTCATCTTCCTTCTTGTGTCCGTTTGTAAGTCCAACAAAACCGACCACTTTTCCAACAATTAAACTAGTAAGACCTTTACTAAGATTTAGAAGTTTCATAACGGAGTATATAGTAGTGGCTAGTGCCCTGGTGGTGGACCAAAAGGTGATGTTACTGATGTATATGTGCAAAGGCTGTTCTGTAAGGAAACATTGGATCTTTCCCAAAAGGATGAAAATTTATTTGTTTTTAATAAATGTGTATTGGTTTAATTATTAAAGCAACATGACCTTTGTAAGGTTTATAAGTTCCATAAAATAAAAAGGTTGAATTCCCCAAATGGTCCCTGAACGCTTTGCCATTTTTGCGATTGGTCCCTATACTGAAATTCAAAAAAAAATCAAATCCTTGTACTATGCCATTAAAAGCAATTGGTCCTTCCGTCCAATTTCGTCAAATTTGTGTCGTTAAATACGTACACGTGTCTCTCAAGTGTTTTTGCCCAGGGATAAAATAGTCAATTTATTTAAATTAGTATAGGAACTATTTTGTAAAAGTTAAAATTTGTGTCTCCTTCCTCTCACACTTTTTTCATATATCGTGTATATATAGGAAGTTAAAAAATGGTTAAAATGGAATAAGGAAGATCAACCTCATACGAATGCCAACCAAATCACCATTTGGACCAACCAATGCCACATCATTTGAACCGCCGATTCTTTCTTTAGCCTCGTCGGCAATGGCCAAGACAATTGGAAGAGACATATTGATCACTGACCCATCTTTCATCTTCAAAAAATTGAAATGCAAACTCTACAAATACTCATCTTATCGCATGAAACCTTTCAATGGACTAGCCCAACCTTCACTGATCACATGAATCCATTTCAAATCAATCGTACTCAACTTCACCTTTGGCATTGCCTGAGCCTCCAAAGCCTTCACCAGGGACCCACCATCTGGGTCAATCAAAGAACAATTGACAGTCACCATTGAAGTTCTCGAAAAACGCAAAGAACAATACTTTTAGGGTGATGAGTTTGAGTAGAAGACGAATTTGGGAACCTGGGTTTTTCCAAAGGTTGGGGCGTTTGGAGGTGGTGGAGAGGTGGAATATGATGGCGGGGGTGAGGCAATGGTGGTATGGAGAGTTAGTCCCTTTACTTTCTCATGGTAAATTACATTTTTACCCTTTCAAAAATTCACGTGCAAGGCATGTGTTCAAACTTAACAGTTAAAAATGGAGGAAATTTGACGGACGGACCAATTCCTTCAAATAAGTAGTACATTGACCATTTAGGTCGATAAAGGACCAATAGTAAAAATGACAAAAAGTTCAGAGACCATTTGGAGAATTTTCCCAAATAAAAATAAAAGTGCATGCCTTCTTTGTTGAGATTTAAAAATGAACAGATGGCCAGTGCGATTTTACTAAGATTAGTGGCATACCCAGATTCAAAGTTCAAACCAGTAAGTAAGATCAATAATTATTACACCCTCCTCCATTTCGGGTAAAAAGAGTCTGTCATTTCATTTTGAAATGTTTCACTTAAAGAGCTAATTTTTAAAAATTTAAGATATAAAAATATTATTTTATTACTAATGTGCTACTAAAAATATTATTTTCTTAAAAAATTTGATTTTCAAACAGGGACTCATTACCGAATAAAAGATGTAATTTTCCTATCATTGAACCAGTATGATCTTTACTATGGTTTTGAAGTTTCATATATCATTTGTTGAGATCTAGAAGTGAATAAATAGTATAGCGGATAGCAAATTTAAATTAACCATTCAATTATTGGTATTATAAACTTGAGAAATGTAGCAAATACCTAGCTAGAGCCCAATTCTATTAAAATATTCTTGACATGACCAAAACACCCTCTTAAATAACGAGTCAAGCGTAATTTCTTCTGCCACAATTTATGAATATGTTAGCATTGTCATTATTAATCATTATGTTAGATTGATCTTATTTGGAACTTCGCCAATTAAGTACTCTCATAATGAAGTGTACACTGTGAACTCATCTTTAATTAGGCTCCGTTTGTTTGACTTTCAGAAAACGTTTTCTTTATTTTTTGGTATTCGGTAACCTTAGGAAAATGCAGTCAACGTAAAAGATTTTCCCAGTTAACCGAAAATAAAGGTTTCTTTTCCACCTCTTTTCATAATTACACATATTTACTTACACACACAATATTTTACTCAACAAATAAATTGTTTAGAAGTATAAATAAAGTTTGTGCATACTATTTAAAAATTATAATTTTAATAAATGCTTACTACGTTCTAAAATTAGTGTCACCTATATTATTTAGGGACATCATAACCATTGTCAATTTTCTATTTTAAAACGTTTTTTTTTTCATATCAATTATCAAAAAATTTATTTGTAATTGTGAGATTGAAAAAAGATAGACATTGATTTGACACCACTAATGATAAATTGAGGGTTACTAAAGAAAAATTGTTTAAAGTTCAACACTATTTTATATTCAATATGTGCATTAATATTATAATATACTTTTTGTATTTCTTCATTTATAGTTTTCTGTAACATTCTCTAGGGACATCCTAAACATTGTCTATTTTCTATTTTAAAATGTTTTTTTATATCAATAATCAAAAAAATTATTTGTAATTGTGATATTAAAAAAAGATGGACCTTATTAAAAAAAAGATGGTCCTTATTGATTTTCTAGAGACATCCTAAACATTGTTTATTTTATATTTTTATTTTTATATTTATTCATATATTGTTTTTCGTGACATTTTCCGTGTGTTTGCCAAACATCCGTAAATGTTTTATGTCATATTTTCAAAAGATTTACCAAACACCTGAAAATGAAATCTTTTGATTTTCTAGAAATTATTTTCCAAAAATTATTTTCTGAAAATGATTTTAAATGAAACGAACGAAGTAGTATATTTTCTCGAACCCAAAGAAGTACAATAGCACATAGTAATATGAGAAATACAAAGACGAAGATGGAGCAATGCGAAAGAATGTTACGGAGGAATGAGCATTAATCACTCCACAAGCACGTCTATTAGTTAGGATTTAAAAAATAATACGGAGTAATAATTAAAGTAGTGAAATCACACACGCGGAACAAATTAAATAATTCATCGTATATCATGCGGCTTTTGCATAAAAAAAAACATTGAAAACAACACATGCATCTTTTTCTCTTTCAGATATGCATTTTCTTTTTTCCTTTACAAAGTTTACTAAATACCTCCCCAACTGTCGACTCAAATAAAGAATCTATATTATCTATATTATGTGTGTAATTGATTTTGGATAAGTACTTGCTCATATTTATTTTTTAGTGCAATCTTAGGGCAGTATTTTACTTATACCCTTACATGGCAAGGGCAGTTAGTTTCAGTACCATTTACTGTTTTAATTTGTGCTAACTTACTCTTATTGATTTAAAATCTTTGTGATTTCGATTTCGGATAATCTTTTGTTAGTTCACTATGTCTTATTCAATTTATTTTATGGTTTTTGTCTGCTGAGATTTTTATTTTTGAGTTTATTTCATTTAACAGGTGTACTAGGATTGAATTTTGTAAATCATTTTTTAATTTTAAATATTTTTATTTAATTTCCTTATTTTTTTTTAAAATTTGTGTTAAGTTTTCCTTATTGGTCTAAAATCTTTGTGATTTCGATTTCGAATAGTCTTTTGTTAGTTCACTCTATCTCATTCAATTTATTTTATGGTTTTGTTTGCTGATATGTTCATTTTCGAGTTTATTTCATTTAACATGTGCTGGGTTCGTATGTGTGTGAGATAGATAGTGCTTTGAGATGTTTATTTATATTCTTTTTGAACGAGTTACAAATTTTTACAACCAATAAAATGTGTTATTCTTAGTTTTTGAGATGTCTTCTTTCTTTGTGTAGTACTGTACATTGATCTGATCCCTACAAAATCTCAAACATATGTTAATTTATTCGCATGCTCGCTCTATACACTAATCATGTCTCATAGTGTAACACTCCAAGCTCGAAAGTCCGGTCTGCTACGTGTAGCCCACACACTAGCCACTGAGCACGCAACACCTTGGGCCATCAGGCTCACCACAAGTCAACCCAAAAGTCCATGGATGATGTTGGTTCCCAATACAGTGTGGGATGGGGTATTATAATATCCCCCACTTAAATCTTTGACTTTTCGTCAACTGCACTCCGGCGTCACAGATTCAAGAGGTGACTTGTACGTGGATCAATAGGTGGCTCCCACTTTTCGCGGTGTAGCACTTTGGCCCGCATAGCATTTTGTTCCCACATTTTCAATTAGGACTCATTCTGATACCATTTGCCAATGTTCTAAAAGTCGCTAGGTGGCCGCTAGGCGCAGCTAGCACCTAGGGCACCTAGGCAGGGTGTAGGCGGGGCCGAGAATCAATGGATAATTACAATAATTTTGATTTTTTCAATAATTCAATTAACAAATATTAAAAATCTTCACATATAATAATAGTAAATATTACTTAATAATCTAAAAATATTAAAATAATGATTATATTACCATTTAAAAGATTAAAATTTTAAGATTAACAATGCAATTTCATTACATAAAAGAGTAAATTTTAAGACAATATGAGTACTAAAAAGAAATTTTGTGTTTAAGTTACAAAATGTGTATTTGGACAAAAACAATGGGAAGAAATAAATAAAAGACAAACTTGAAGGATAATTTTAAAATATTGATAAATTGTAATGTGAGACAGTACATAGCTCTACCTAGGTTACTTTACTTCCTATCAATTATAAGGTCGACATGGGTTTTTTTTTCCTAGCTCAGTTGGGAAACTCATCGCTAACATTGTCGTTTCTCTCTCTCCCACTCCATCTCCCTCTCCTTCCCCCCTTTTCCCCTCTCTCTCTGTCACTCGGGTTAGATCTCTCGCCAGCTTGCCACACTATTGCCCTCCTTTAAAGACTCCATAGTCATCGACGTATCGCTATCCTCGTCACTACCGTAAGACATCTCTTTCTTCTGATCTTTCTTTCCCCCTCCCTCTATCTCTCGCCCCCTTCTTTCTAAGGTGTTGTACTACCAGATTTTGAAGGAGAAAGAAGATTTAAAGGCACTATGAAGGCTACGATAGACTCATTACATGCCTAAGATGATTAGGCATCGTCTAGGACAATTAGGCGCCGATTTCCCACATGGCAATTTTTTTGGGTGATTTGGAGTTAGTCGCGACGGTGGAGAAGCGCCTAGGATGCCTAGAGCGCCTTTTAGAACACTGTCATTTGTAACGCTCCGAGCCCGAAATTCCGGTCCGATACGTGTAGTCCACACACTGGCCCACTAAGCACGTAACACCTTGGTGCCCAGTAGTAGAGTGTGTCCACCTTATAAATTTTACACAATTCTCACACCTACCCGATGTGGGATGAAGGTATTACACATAGGCATGGACTCAAAATCTAGTTTATATTATAAAAGAGCTCAGGGTATAACTGATGATCGAATTATGTCAAACACAACTGACGGTCTAGATTGATCCGTAAGTATATGAGTTATATATGAACCCCTTAGTTATGAGTTTTGTTTGAACTACTCTCTCCAAAATTATTACATATAAAACCTTAAGTCGTGAGTTTTGTTTGAATAACCCCCTCAGTAATGGGTTTTGTTTATCCCGAACATCCATTGAACTGATCTTATATCGGCACCGTGCCTATGACAGATGCAAAGATACTAGTATATATCAAAGGACCACTTTTTTTCATCTGCAATGAATGTTTATTTTCATTTATAATTATTAATTATGCATTTTGGACGATGGGATGATTATTAAAATAATTCAGTTTATCACAGTTTACATGACGTTTTGTAAAATAGGGTGACCAAACTGTGAAAAATAGTAGTAGAGTGAGCTTAGCGAACTTTTCACGATAGTAGGGTGACTAAATTGAGAATTAAACTTTTTTTTGTCTATTCAAAGGAAAATAATGCATAGACAATTTTTCCACCGGTCAAAGTCACATGACACGTACGTAAGCAAATTTAATAGATGGAATTGAATGAAATAATCAATTATGCATTTTTTTAATCTTAAGGACCAATTATGAGCGATCGAGATCAAAACTGAGAAATCTAAATTTTACGCGGTAAGTTTATTTATAGCCTTTTCAAACCAACCAAAAACAAAACTAACCTAACTCTAAAAAAAACTAACTTATATAACCTTTTTTGTGATGAACTAGATCTTCGTGTCTGTGCCTATGACACGGTGCCAGTATATCTGATTTCGTCAATTGAAACGTCAACGTCTAAATATAAAGTGTGATTTTAAAAAATGTTACAGTTGAGGGTTACATTACTTCATGTGGTAATTGAGCCCTATCGTGAGATTATATTAATGTAAGGTTTTGTAAGGGGTAATGGTTTAAAAGATTAATATCAGGGTGTGACTGCTCATAATATTAATTGTAGGGGCTGACTTTGTAACAGAGTGAGAAAATAGAGAGTTAAAAGTAGATAACTACTCTCACACATGTGAATGTGAGAGTGAATATCAACCATTAAATTTTTTAAGATAATTTAATCTCAACCTCTAAATAGCTTTAGTCAATTATACATGTGTGAGTATGAATCTATTGTAATATAGATTGTCTAGGGTTAATTGCAAAAAAACCCTAATCTATTTTAGTTTTTTCGTTTTAAACCTTGTGTTGTTGTTTTTTTTTTTGCATGAAAAACCTCAACCAAATTTTTTTTTTGCATAGAAAACCTTCCGTCCAAAGCCAGTTAGTTTTGGGACGGGAAGGGTGACTGGACTTTGACGTGGCCTTCTACGTGGACTAAGCGGAGTTTTCTCGTCCACGTCATTTTCCCGCCAAAAAAATAATTTCATTTTAAACCTTGTCCTATTTTTAAATTTCGAAACCAACCTTTTTTATCATTTTTTTTTTCAAATTTGATTGCAAAAAAAAAAAAAACCTCGTTCAATTTTTAAAACTTCATAATGTATATATATGCCTTTCTTGCAGAATGAAGAAGACATGTTGAGCTCAGAGGAATCCCATGTGTTCATTCTGCAAGAACAAAAAAAAATCAGTTAACTAACAATAATATTTTATTTATAGCAGAATTAATTTGTTAATAATCACAGAAAATAAATAACTTATTTTATATCTTTCACAACCTAAGAGCATTCTTCCTGGATTTTTATCTGTCCATGATGTTCGCATGACAGTCATCCCTTCACAATGACAACTAACTCTTCTATTCATTCTGTTAAAAGTATGAAATAAAAGATAATAAAATTAAAATTGTTGGATGAATTGGTATATTATATATATATATATATATATATATATATATATATATATATATATATATATATATATATATATATATATATATATAATATTCAAACTTTCAGGGTTCATTACGTAGTTTTAAAAATTGTACAAAGTTTTTTTTTTGCAATCAAATTTGAAACAAATATGATAAAAAAATTGGTTTTGAAATTTAAAAATAGGACATGGTTTTAAATGAAAATATGAAAAAAAAATTTGGCGGAAAAATGACGTGGACGTGGAGACTCCAACCCAGTCCACGTAGGTGACCACGTTGAAGTCCAGTCAGCCTAATTTGTGCTGCTTTCTCTCTTACGTATTCTTCTTCCTCTCTACTACAAACATATTGCTTTCTCTGTTAAATTCATTCCATCCTTTTCACCGATCGACAAATCAAGCATTCTGATTAGTTTTTCTCGTGTGTTTCTCTATGAACGTATTATTTTGTTTTTGTGGTAAATACAACGAGCAAATTTGTTAAATGCAATGCAGCACATTTGTTATAGTTATGAAAGTTCGATTATTGTTAATTATGATGAAATGTAGCAAACAACAAACAAACAAAGTGTGGTTAACAATGTTCGGTTACCTCCACCGAACAACATTGAAAATGTTTGGTTGAGGTAACCGAACATTCTTCTCTAATCAACATTGGACTATTTTATGAGGCATCTAATAGTTTTAGTAGACCTTGTATAATTTTAAGCAATCTTGACTATTTTTGATCAACCTTGCATATTTTTTTTATCAACCTTGGACACTTTTAATAGACCTTTAGTAGTTTTACTAGACCTTGGATATTTTTAAGCAATCATGATTATATTTGATCAACCTTGGACAGTTTTACTAGATCTTGTATAATTTTTAGTCAACCTTGGACATTTTGACTAGACTAGACCTTGTCTATTTTTGGATCAATCTTGTCTATTTTACTAGACCTTGGATAATTTTACTGGACCTTGTATTTTTTTAGTTTACATCTAACATTTTGACTCAACAATAACTATATTTGATCAACCTTTGACACTTTTAATAGACCTTTAGTAGTTTTTCTAGACCTTGGATATTTTTACTCAACATTGACTATTTTTGATCAATCTTTGACACTTTTAATAGACCTTTAGTAGTTCTACTAGACCTTGAATAATTTTAAACAACCTTGACTATATTTGATCACTCTTGGACATTTTTACTAGACCTTGGATAGTCTTACTAGTCCTTGTCTTTTTTTAGTCAACATCTAACATTTAGACTCAACATTGACTATTTTTTATCAACCTTGGACACTTTTAATATACCTTTAGTAGTTCAACTAGACCTTGGATAATTTTAAGCAACCTAGATTATATTTGATCAACCTTGGACATTTTTACTAGACCATGGATAATTTTATTTGTCCTTGTCTTTTTTTAGTCAATATCTAACATTTTGACTCAACAGTGACTATTTTTTGATCAACTTTGGACGCTTTTAATAGACCTTTAGTAGTTCTACTTGATCTTGGATAATTTTAAGCAATCTTGACTATTTTTGATCAACCTTGGACATTTTTACTAGACCATGGATAATTTTAATAGACCTTAGTAGCTCTACTAGACCTTGGATAATTTTAAGCAAACCTTAACTATAGTTGATCAACCTTGTCTATTTTTACTAGACCTTGGGCACTTTTAATAGACCTCAGTAGTTCTACTAGACCTTGGATAATTTTAAGCAAACCTTGACTATATTTGATCAACCTTGTCTATTTTTACTAGACCTTGGATAGTTTACCCACCATTTGCTGCCTTATAGTACTCAATCTTAACATTACCATACAAATAATCAAAAAGAAAACAATTGCATTTGATTGATTTGATCAATATACATATCTCACAATAACCATAGAATTCAAATCATGGACAACAAACCAATAAACATGTATCTTACACGTATCCCAATTGAAACATTCAAAATCAAAATGATTCAAGAAAGTGGACTACAAAATTTTATCAACAATCTTTCAAAAACAAAAAGTCCCACTGTTCTTGTAGAAATAGCTAGCTCAATTTGTCTATCAGAGAGTTGATTCGAGCCTACAATAAAATCATTCAATTAGCATAAATCACACATAAAAAGGAACTACTAAATGATAGAATGCACACGGAATAAGTGTATTGGGGCAAAAGGTCTCAGCTCGAGGATGAACAACATACAAAATCTTCTTATATAAGAACAAATTTTCCTCTAAAATATTTTGAGACTTCAAAATATGATAAATAAATGCAAATAAATAAATAAAGCACAGTTGAACAATCCATAAAAATATTTCTATACCTGCTTTCTTTCACTGAAACTAAATCCTTGAACAACTGGAGCTTAGTAGAATACAATTCCATAAGAAGAGCATGTTTTTAGCGGCATTTCCTAGTTGATAAGCATGCTCAACAACTGCAATAGACCAAAAGACATTCAAATTGGTAATCTAGCCACCAAAGGTTTAGAAAGAACAAATTTACATGTATCTTCTCAAATACATCAACTGAAGCATCGTGTATTAACGATTCGATAACTGAACTTATTAAACCATAGTTGGCTCCCCATGAATTATTAATTGTAAATATTAACCCTCCCCACAACCAAAAAATTAGAGCAGAAACAACCACGAACCAAATAAATATTGTCAGCAAGTTTGGCATACCAACTGAACCAACCATATGTCGAAGAAGAGAAGCAACATGCCCATGGAGAGAGGAAATAAAATCCACTAGTTGTTCCTTGGATGCTGCCACAGTAATATAAGTAGCATAAGAAAATAACAATTATATTTTTTTTTCTCACAACAACATATATGACATATACTTCTGGTGATTACACCTTAATACCATTGTGACAATTACAACGTACCGTTATCCAGCATCTTTGTAACAAGATGGAAGGCGTAAGTGTTGTGCTAGAGTGAGAAAACGAGGCCGACGCTCCACAAAAACAACATTTCTTTCGTCTCGTGAGCAGGAACCACTAAAATAGGTTATCAAGTAACCAAATAGATCAAAAGAAAAAAAAAGGTTCTTAATTTTGTCTTCTAGTTCTAGTTTACTAGCTCAGCATGTTTACTAGCTCTAACCAGTTTCTTCATCAAAGTTGCAGAGTCCATACTGCCTAAGACTGTTACTTTCTACTGCTCTGCATCTATGCTTACTTGGTAAACACCTATTCAACATGATAAAAAACAGATTGATTGTTCATTTAGGAATGTATTCAAACACTCTTACACATTTCATAAACTTCTCCAATTCTTACAATAATGTACAAAAGACAGATAATTCAACAACAACAAAAAAACACTTACAAGGTAATTTATTCAATAAACCTTTTTTTGCGCGAGACAACAATCAAATGATAAGTCAATTATTAAAGAATATGCAACACAACACAAGCATCTCATACCATCTTTCCTAGTACAGAAGATTCTAAAGACTACTTTTTGTCACTAAGTTTGACCTTGATCTTCATGTTTCTACATTTTTGAAATTTTATACTCCTAAATTTAAACAACCCATATTTTTTTATCTGAATGTTACGGATTCCAACTATGAAAGAAACTTCTCAACTCGGATTCATAACTCGCAGACGTGTATTCTTACTCGTTGCAGTGTGATCAGTGGACTTGATTTTGCTAATTTTCTTTCTTTCATTCATACTCGTTCTCTGTAATTGTGGCTGCCCAAACTGATGACAAAGTTGCATGATCCACATATTGTTCATTATTTAGCTTTCAAACTACTTCTTTTCTTTTCTACCGCTGGCTAAAACATGTGTGGAGCCAGAGATCGTCATTGTCAACTAAAATTATAGAACGACAGTGCAAGTTCTATCTCTATTCAACGTACCAAAACCAATTCCTTCCTCGATGACATTACACCCAAAATGGGGATAACTGCTTTCAAGATTGTCAATCATGATTCCCCATAATATCCTAAATCCTAATCAATCCAAAATGCAATTTTCAGTAGTTTCCCCTAACTGCTCTCTAACTTCTACTTTGATGCAATATGCCAAATAGCAAGAACTACAGAGACTTCAGTATGAGAATATGGAAAATTGAAACATGTATTAACAAAAAAAGGGCTAAAATTATGAGACATAAATTCAAATAAGGATACAGTTAACCATGACTACACTACTAGAAAACTACTAATTAGTGACGGAAAATTTTCGTCGCTAATTAACATTTAGCGACGGAATATCTCCGTCGCTAATCACTGGTAGCTGATTTGAAACGACCCGAATACCATCGCTGATTAGCTACGGAATATAAGAATTTCGTTGCTAATTAGCTACGGAATATTCCGTTTCTGATCTCCGTTTCTAATAGTTTCCGTCGCTAATTTGAAACGGAGTGTCTGTCGCTAATAGTTTAGACAAAATTATAAAAAAAAATTAGCGACGGAAATTTCCGTCGCTAAAATTACTAAAAATATTTTTGCAATAATAATGATTAATTTTAGAAACAGTCGTTTTCGTCGCTAATTTTTATTAAAAAATATTTTTATGATATTAATGTTTAATTTTCGAAATGGAAGTTTCCGTCGCTAATTTGTATTAAAAAATATTTTTATGATACTATTGATTAATTTTAGAAACAGAAATTCCGTCGCTAATATGTACAAAAAATTAAAAAAAACTAAATTAAATAAAATAAATTTTGTACCTGATAAAAAACATATTATATATGTAAATAAAATTCACTTTGCATAAAAAGACACTACAATTAACTCAAACAAACAATTAATAACTGTCATCTCCTGAAATACATAAACATTAATAAAACAAAGTTTTAAAACATTAACAAACTAAGTCTTAAAATGTCACATGTCCATCACAAAACAAAATTTTAGTTGCATTCTCGAGGGACGCAGAACAAGATAATATGAGGGGGGCGATTGGTGCCGCATCTGCATCTCCAATAACGCATTCAATTTTGCGTTCATATCCGCAACAGCAAGTCACGCAACAGGGTCCCATTCAACCTGCTCGGTCTCACTAGGTTCCACTAAACCCGCCTCAACTTGGGCCTCCTTCACCCCTAGATAAGCAGACTATATAACAAAATAAACAAGTAAAATATTAAAACACAATGCATAATTAACACATATTAAATGGCAGTCACTAAACATTTTTATACTTATAAATGTGGATTCTGCCTTTTCATCAATCAAGTCACGTTCATCACCGGAGCTAACAGTGGTGTGTGTACTCACAAACACGTCCGCTGGAGTGACTTGGGGACCGTATGCATCAACCCACAAACATTATTACTACATTAATGAAATAATAAAGCATCTGAAAACTATAACAAACAAGATATATAAAGCAAATTTTTTACACTAACAACCCTCAATTTATATATATATTCACACTAACACCCCCTATAATTTGAATCAATTTACACTACCACCTTCATCCAACATTTTCAACATCATAATCAAGATAAACAACAACAAATGTTACACTAACACCCCCTATCATGCTCATCAATTTACACTAACACCCCCAATAATTTTTAAAAAATATACAATATAAACCAAGTATATTAATTAAAGTCATGGATTTCATAGCATCAACATGACTACCCAACTATACATGTTCAAGCAATAAGTTACGCAAAGCTAATACAGATGTAACTAAATGTTAAACTAACACCCCCCATAGTTTACATCTATTTACACTAACACCTCCTGCCCCAACTATTTTAACAACATAAACAAGATATATCAACCAACTATACTAATTAAAGTCATGGATTTCATAGCATCAACATGACTACCCAACTATACATGTTCAAACAATAAGTTACGCAAAACTAATACAAATGTTATAATAACACCCCCCACAGTTTACATCTATTTACACTAACACCTCCCACCCCGTTTATTTTAACAACATAATTAAACAAGATATATCAACCAAGTATACTAATTAAAGTCATGGATTTCATAGCATCAATATGGCTACCCAACTATACATGTTCAAGCAATAAGTTATGCAAAGCTAATACAAATGTAACTAAATGTTACACTAACACCCCCCATAGTTTACATCTATTTACACTAACACCTCTCACCCCAACTATTTTAACAACATAAACAAGATATATAAACCAAGTATACTAATTAAAGTCATGGATTTAATAGCATCAATATGACTACCCAATATAAAACAAAACTAAGAAATATAAAACAATGGACCACTACAATAATAGGAATGTTATGTTTGAGTTTTTAGTTTATTTCAATTATTATACACTATTTATTTCACTCTATTATAAGTCCATTCAATCACAAAATTAAGAAATATAAAACAAAACTATATATCTTTTTTTGATAAGTAAAATAAATAGTTTTACATTGGGATAAGCAAAAATAGTGTAAAACAAAAACCATATCTATAATTTTAAATATGGGTCATGCTAATATTTGTGTTGCTAGGCTAGCCTTTCCTACATATAGAGACACTGGGCTCGTCATGCTAATATTGCATGTGTTTGCTGAGTTGTTATATTTTTTATTAAAAAAAAAACTTCAAAATTAGTATTCATATTTTTATGTATATTTCATAAAAGGATGAAATGAGGATAATCAAATATTTATTAATAAATAGTTGTTTCATCTTTAAAAAAACCAAAAAGCTCATATAGCATAAAGAGTGTTGACGACTAACAATTCAAGCCACAAAAATCCAAAAGTTTTCCACAAAATCCAAAAGTTTTCCAATTAGAGTCAAAACTTTTTAATATTGGACAAGTCAAACTTTTTAATATTGTATGTACTTTTGCTTATACATATTTCTTATAATTCACACTACCATGGTAACTTTTTTCGTTTGATACGAATTAAAAATGTCATGTTTTTAAAAAGAATGAAAAATAGAGTTTGTTTATAGGTTAAAATTAAAAAATGAGACTATTTTCTCCGGACAAACAAAATTAGAAAGTGAGACTTTATTTGGGACAGAGGGAGTATAGAAAAAAGATTATGAGTTTTGAAGTTTGTGGTTAGTTTGTGTTCTTTTATCTATCTAAGATCTTTAAATTTGAGGTGGATAAAGTTGAGTGTCCGCAAGCTGAACACCTTGTTGACCAAACCAAACAAAACAAAAATAAGCTTTGTATTTTCAAGCAGTAATCTACATTGCCAACAATCTTATATTGCCCAACCCAAAATGACCTAAAATAAACTGATACCAATTGAAATAGAGATGCAGAAAGAAACAAACTTAAAGACAATAAATTCCACTAGTATAAATTAGCATGACCAGATTATAGGAAATAGAGATAAAGAAAGAAACAAGCTAAAAGACAAAAATTCGATTAGTATAAATTTTATTTTATTTTTTTGCTAAGTAAATTAGTATAGATTAATAAGACCAGATTGTAAGACAGATCAAGTGGGTTCTAAGCGTTATGGGGCTGCAAGACAGATTAAGGTTAGTCCGCGAATGTAGAGGTATATACATGGATCAAAGCTAAACGGGTTAGGGCCAAAAGGCGGCCTTACTTTTGTTGACTCTCCTTATTTTTTTCATCTTCCAATTCTATTTCCTCTTATATCTAACCCTTTAATCTATCATCTCTCTCATCCCATAGAATATCCACAAAATCAATTAATCCCTTTTTTTTCTACCTCTCTCTTTGTCTCACCATTACCACCTCTCCTTCCTTCTCCGATTCGCCTCCCCTTCCTTCTCTGATTACCGCATGCCACAAAATCAAAACTACAAAAATAAATTAAGGTCATGAAAATTTGGTGTAGGCGTCGATTTGATCGATTAGGCGACGACTAAAAAAATCACGATGATAAAAAGGGGCCTAAATGAAGTTAGACAGGGAGTTTTTACAACACTGAACTGTACTTGATAAATTCTACGCATTTTGTGGAAACCATTTGAGTTGTTTGCCGTAATAGTTTAGTCGAATCTTCTAAAAGAGTTTAATAGTTTTGATTTTTATACTAAAACATAGGAGTTATATGGAGTAATCTAGAATACTACACTAAATATCTATATTTTCCAGGTCAGTAATGTCAAGCTTGAGAGTTGAGATACCTCCAACGTTCCCAACTACAAGTCCACACCACCACCGCTACTACCACCGCCACCCACCACGACAACCACATTTACGATTAAAAAACAAAAAAATCTCCTTCAATAATAATACCACCCAATTCACTAAAATCTCCATTCCATTGTTCCTCTCATTTCCCCCTAATCCAAATACAGAGGAATCAATCTTGGAAAGAAATCATCAAATAAAGCACATCCTGCCAGCAGCTAAAATCAGAAACCCATGAAAACCCTGACTGCAACCGCGCCCATAGTTGCTTCTCCTTCATCCCATCACATCTTCTCCCCCAAATCAAATCACCTAATTTCAAGAAGACCCATCAGATTTTCTCTTTCCTCCAAGAGTAATCCTACCAACGTCCTCAATTTCTCGTCTCAATTTCATTATCCAATTTTCTTAACGTTAACCCCTTCCCTGTTTGACCCGTGTCAGGTGATAATAACGAACATGATCTCCGATCAGACTCCAATGATTCAAGCTTGGTCCCAATTCTCCGCAATCCCACTTTCTCCAAGGTAATTAATTTGAAGTTTTTGATTTTCATTCCAATTTTTTGGAAGCTAGGGTTTTTGAATTGGGGGGAAAATTGAAACTGTAGGATGATGCGATGGGGTTAGTTTTGAGTGCGGCGAATGTTAGGGGTTGGACTACGGGGTCGGGGATGGAAGGGCCACCGGTTCCTGCCGGAGGCGGTGAGTACGAATCTAATACGGAGAGGATTTCGACATTTCCGTGGTCTCTTTTCACGAAATCACCGCGGCGTCGGATGCGTGTTGCGTTCACTTGCAATGTTTGCGGTCAGAGAACTACTCGTGCCATCAATCCACATGCGTATACCGATGGTACTGTTTTCGTTCAGGTATGGCTACTTCTGGTATTTCTGAACTGTTCTAGTGTGGTTGTTTGAGCTCGGACATGATATTCGGGTATGATTCACGTAAGAACGGAGCTTGGCACGGCTCAAATTAATCACGGTATACAATGGAATATCTACAAATTATCTATAGTTAATATGATTCATCTTATTTTATTTGAAATTTAGGCTAGAGTAAGGCTCAAATTAGACTTGTTTATAGCACCTCATGAAGTGCTTGACTCAAGACCGAGACAAGAATATTTGGCTCGAGTCAGGCACGATCTTAATTAAAATACATGAGCTGAAATCTAACACTCAAAGCTTGGTTCCGCTGTGTGTGTATGTGCGTGTGCGTGGGTGCTTGTGCATGTATTTGTACAAGCGAATGTGTGGGTGTTGTGTTTGAAGACCTATTCAATTCATTATGTTTCCTGATGTTTATGTAGTGTTGTGGCTGCAATGTTTTTCACAAGCTGGTGGATAATCTAAATCTGTTCCATGAAATGAAGTGCTATGTGAATCCGAGCTTCAATTATCAGGATCCTAATGGTGGTGTAAACTTCAAGTATCTGGACATGGATGATGACAACAATGACATCTTCCCGCTATTATAAGGTGAAAGGACTGTATGTACATTCCATTGCTCGGCAGAGCATAACCCTCTCTAAGGTTTGTGCAAGTAGACTTTCTACTTGTGTTTCCCGCTCGATAATAATTCGAGTGTTGGTATGTATAGGTTATAATAATAACTTGAATGTTGGTGTATATAGATTTTGATAGTAACTTGAACACTCTTAAATATGGATATTAGCTAAGTTGTCTTACCATTCTCATTGTTAATTCGTGTTTGAGGGTGATTTAAATACCGAGAGATGCTTATATATAAATGTGTATGTGTTGGTGAGCTGCTGCTTTACATTATGATGGTTTCATATGATTTTAATTGTTGGAAATATCACATGTATTAGTGGCTTTGTACTGATATCTGTCCCCTTTTCAGTGTCTGTATTGTTCAGAGAATGAAAAGACTCAGGACGTTGGTGAACTATGAGTATTTGCGCTGAAAAATATGGAACTCTGGTGCACTATATATGTTATTCATTGTCTTATTGGTTTAAGTAATATAAAAATCAGCGTATTTATGGATTTATAACTAATTTTTTAGACTTGTACATTAAAAGTAAAGGTTTTGAGAGTGTAGTTCTTCTGTGTACACTCCTTTTCAAGTCTTGGTATCCCCGTTGATAGGAAAAACTGTGTGATATTGATCCATCTGGGCGCTCGGTGTTGGTGATTCACTGTTTCGGCCTATAACTGTCTTTATTTGTGAATGACATTGATGATTGGAACATAGTCGATGAAAATGTTCAGGAACATTAGAAAGCCTTGTGGTGCAATACTCCAGAATATTAAGTGGATGTTAGAATGTCGTTTGTATTAATGGAACCTGGTTGTTCCACCCACTTCACATCTAGTGGTACCGCAGTGTGTGAAAGGAAACCTGTTTATAACAATATATAAAGGCTGCTTGGTATGTTTCTAGGTGCCAATATACGCAATTCAAGAGGCCATCAAAGCCCAATCAACGAAGCTAAAGCATGTCGGAGTTCGCCAGTGATAGCCGATATTCTCTAAGAGATGCCAATAATGCGTATAACAATATTTAGTTGAAGGCTTGAAGCTAGCTCATTGATAAAGAGACTATTGCATAGAGTTCTCTTGGTTTATAAAGTTTTAGCAGTGTTGGAGGAGGAGAGATGTGTTATCTACAGCTCTATAATGCCATTCGCGCTGATGATGCCAAAACTGAACATTGTGTTCCTCTTTTTTGATTTTCCTAGACCAATCTAAAACGTTTTAGGAATGTGTTAACTCCAAACTTGTTAAAGACAAGGAAAAACACCCAAGAAAACACTTGATGGCCTTCTCTAAGAAAAAGCCATCTTCATTGTACCCGAGGCATTGCTGTGTCAGTGTCACTAAATAGTATGTGTCGATTACTTATTACTTATAATTGATTACTTATTGCTTATAATTTATGATTGATGACTAATAAATAATAACCGGTGTTTGATTTAACTTTTTGAAAGTGCTCATTTTCATAAGTTAGTGTACATGCTTAATTAGTAAGTTGAAAAAAGTGTTGAATTCAAATATAAAGACACAAATGACCTCATCACAAAATGTGATTTATATTTATTATTATTTTAATATAATTAATTTTATTCTTATTACTAATTTAAATAATAATAATTATTATCATTATTACTTTTTTATTATTTTATTAATATTAATAGTAAATTTATTATTATTATTAATTATTGTTATTATCATTATTATTGGCCTTATTATTATTATCATTATTTTATTATTATTATTATTAATATTACTTTTATTTATATTATTATTATTATTATTTACTATGATTGATTTTGACAATGTTAATATTACCTTTATTATTATTATGTTATTAATATTAATATTAATTTTATAATTACTTATTATTATTACGATTGTTTTTACTATATTAGTATTAATATTACTATTATTATTATTATTATTATTATTATTATTATTATTATTATTATTATTATTATTATTATTACTATATTGTTACATACTAGGGGTACAAAATTGAGGTGTCTACAAGTCCCCAAAGCTACCAGTGCTAGAACTTAAGGAGTACTCTCTCTCTTCATCAGAAAGGCTTCTGTTGCCGAACAACTCACGAGTTATCAGCAGGTCTCCAGTGATAGGAAAGCGTTCATCTTCGAGGATAGTGGATTAAATGGGTTGAAAGGAGCGAAGAAAATAACTGATAATCCTTGCGAACTTGTGAATCCCAGACCCATTCACTTGTCTTCGTGCGATAGACCAGCAGATGAGAGAGAAGACGACTTCGGACCAATTGATGGGATGAGAATCAAGAACAGCTATGGTGAAGTTTCGAAGTCTTCTGGTGTCAATTCCTGAGCCTGCTTCATGAAATAGAAGACATCGACTCAAATTCTCTCCAACACAGTACACATCTAAGGGATAATTGTTGATATCCCAGGTACTGTAGTCATCGCGAGAATGGTAGGCAGTTCGTTGAAGCCATGATTCATTAAGGATAGAATCATCGAGAGCGTCAGGTCCAATAGAAGGAAGATGAAAGATGCGTGACAGTCTCTCGGCATTGAGGATGACATAAGTATCTCGAATGCGACCATAGAGGCTCTTAACATCCGTTGCCAGTTGCATTGTAGAGTAAAATTCGTCAACTAGTTGAAGGCTGAAGAATTCTTCGCGAAAAGTAAGGATGAAGACGAGTCCAGAACTGTGAAGAAGATCGATAATCGTTCCTCCTACAGGGTTCTCAAGGATAAATTGTTCTCCCTGGATCGTGTGACCTAGAATGTAGGATTGTGATCCTATTCTGGTGAGAAATTGTGATTCAGGTGGAACATATCGACTAGTAACGCTTGAGGAAGATGAAGCTGCCATGGAGATTTTTCTGAAGATAGATGAAAGGAGCTGGTACAAAAATAATGTCAATCGTTGAAACAAAATTAATATCACTTGTTGGGAAAACTTGATTAGGAGGATAAATATGAGAAGAATTGAATTTATATTACATTTAGAGGATATAATTGAGAAGACACACTTAACAAGAATCGACGTATTGGTGTCCATTGAAGAGCTGTACTGACAGACATACAAAGTGGCAAAGTAGTTATGTCAAAGCTCGAATTTGAATGGACATTTATCTAGGAAAGGTGGCGATTCATGATGATGAGTTTAAGTCATCTAGATTTTGACTTAAATAGGGAATCTCAATATCCAGATATTTGATACCAATGATAGTTAAATATTTGGGATAAAGAGAAGAAGTGCATGTGTTGATATAAATGACTCACCTTTAAAAAAAAAAATATTAAATTTGAAATTCATTCCTTTAGAAATTAAGATAGATTGAAAGAATTTTGAAAGATAGTTTTGTGTCCTAAATTGTTAAGAAGATAATTTAAGGGGCTTTCTGAATCATCTACACAATCCTCAGCAATCTCCCAAATCTCTTTTAAAAATTAGGACATAAATATTTTTCAAAGATGGTTTGTCTTGTATCTTTAAAATATTTTGCAAAACAGTAGTGATTTTATGTTCTTTGTTTCCAGAAGATAATTACGGGACTTTCTGAATCATCTACACAATCCTTAGCAATCTCCCAAATCTTCTGGTAATTTTAGAACAAAACAAAACGTTTTGAAATTATTTTGAAAAAGATGTTTGAAATACGTTTTTGAAAATCTACCTATATTTCCAAAGGTTACTTGAGTCAAATTTATCTTCACAGATGGGTGACCAGCAGAGTTGACCAATTTGATACTAACTGTTGGTTATTTGAAGTCTGTTGACTTGAGGTTAAGAACAACAATTGTTAGTCATTTGAAGTCTGATGTTCTAAAGATAAGAACAACAAAGAAGAAGGTCTGCTGTTCATGGATAATTAGCAGAGATTGGAGTCTGCTGATTCAACTGATAACCTAAAGATGTATACAGCATGAATGATAGTCTGATGATACTTAGTTGATGACAACAGACGAGGAGAGGTGAAGATTTGAGGAAAAAGTCTGCTGATATCAATTCTATGATCTGCATGGTTATCGGTTGTTTTGAACACTTTAATAAGGTCAGCAATGTAATTGCTGTGATACCAATTAGTTGAAAAATACTGTGTTTAAGAGTGATGGAAGTCTACTGATACTGAGTATTGGAAGGTGGGTGATCAGTAGGCTAAGGTATTGCTGATATCAACAGTTATGGGTCGAGATGAAGAGTGATCAGCAATATTTGAGATATGCCATTGTCAAGTAGAAATGACAAGTGAGTTGGCATTGATGAGAGTCTGCTGACGGAGGGTGATCAACAGGAATGGAATCTGCTGATACAAGGTGTACCTAAAGAGCTTAGCAGACATGGGGAAGTGCTAAATAAATATGAGACATCAGATATTGAGGTCTGCTTATACCAATTTGAGTGAGGAGTGCTTCAGCAAGATTTCCTTTTTGAGTGCCTTGGTTTCTGGAAGGATAAACCATGAGCTTCATTGGCAAAGATATGAGTCTGCTATTGGATCGATTTTAGTAGATGTTAAGTAATGCTGATTAAAGATGGAATAGCAGATATGGAGATCTGCTAATACCAATTGAATGAACGATGATTTAGCAAATTTATCCTTTTTGGAGTGCCTCGGTTTTTGGAAGGATGGACCATAGACTTCATTGGTAAAGATTAACTGATGACTATGCTCTTTCTTAATAGAATCCCAATTAAGTAAGAAGAGCATTAGAGGCGAAAATGAAAAACAACAGCCAGCTTAGTCAAAACACTTGTATCACAAAGAAGCAAGTGACTCATTCTTAATTTGGCTAGAAGTACATAGTTAAGAGGATGCATTTCGCTTCTTGATCAACAGTTAAGATAATGATGACTATCTTTTAGGATAAGAAAGTCATCTGTCCAAGACGTAATATCACAGAAGGAACTTTAAGTATAGTTGTCTTGAACAGAAGAAACAACAGATAAGAAATATGAATGAAGAAGCTGCATGTTTCTCAGAAGGCCTTTATTCCAACAGCTGATACGAGGTCTGCTATTGTGAATTATTTGAGACCAAATTTTTTGGGGAGAATGAAGACTTACCAGAACATCATGGGTTAAGGCGTGATCTTCAATTCCTGAGAAAGGAGTTATAAGGGAAGCAGTCATTTCAATAGAAATCTAGAACTATAGTTATCCATATTCCAACAGTAATTCTTCTGATGGGATTGCTACCAGTAATCATTGAAGTTTCCAAATGAAATAGGGTTCTTATACTGAGTTTGAATCAGTTTTTTTTTTTTTTTTAACAAACCTGCTGATCTAGTTATAAGCACAACCGTTAAAAACAAGATGAAATCAAAAGATTGTCATTATAACAGAGATCAACTTAGTCTTTTGGCCTTGAATTTTGATAAAAAATTAAAGTCTTCTGTCTTTGTCGAGTCAAATCAAAATAGTAGATTCGATTCATAAGACTATTATTTAAAAGATAGATCCTGGTAAAGTCTCATCAGAATTATTATGATGTTGAATAGATATACCTATGGTTAAGGATTGAATTGCTGTTGGGTTAACAGCAGAGTTATGCTTACTGCTGTGGATTCGGAATATAAGATATACTATGAAGTACAAGTATTGAAACCACAAGCAAACATAAGATTTCATGCTATCAAAGAATAAGCATACAAAAGCAGATAGACATGAAGTAAAGTTGCTTTGAACAAGTTCTCATTTAGATCAAAATATACTCGAATACAAGGAGGATCTAAAGATTACAGAATTCAATACAACTTCCGGTGACTAAACTACTCTTCTAAAACAACAAATCTAAACACCTGATACATTTCTAAAGATAAAAATGTTACAAGGAGATGTCTATGAAGACCATGGACCCAGATCCGTTTAATCGGTTGGCAAACGGAGTATAGGTCCAGATCAAGGGACTCAAAGTGAGCCAAGGAGAGAGCAGGGCTCATCCTTTTCTCCTCTTTAGCAGGTTTTCTCTATCCGAGGTGCGCTGCATAAACACCTACTAGATTTTCTAGATATCAGTTCGAATGCAGGCACTCATCCTCAAAAGTTTGAGAGAGGAAATCCGAGGAGAATCATATTTGGCTCACAGAAGATAGGAGGATCTTCTAAACAAGAAGGATCATTCAAATGTGAACATGGATAGAGAGAAACGGGAGATATATGCTAAATGGTTGTTGAGGAAAATCTTCATACAAGAGAAATCCTCGAAACTAAACAAACAACTTTCGGTGAATAGAAAGAGTAATTCCAAGTTGTTGAGAGAGAAACTTGATCTAGTGCTAAGAATTCTCCTAAGTAACATTTCGGAAGGAATGGATTTTGTATCAGCGTCTATCATAGTGTTTGGAAGATGGTTTGCAAGTGATAGAGATGATGGGAAGAATGTCTTTATAAATACTCGCTGAGGCAAGACGAATGACCGGTTAATGAGATGAGTTCATTAAGTGCAAAGAGTCCTTTCAACCACTTTCATTAAAGATATATGGGAAAGGATGAGAGATAGTCTTAATTTCTAGATATCCGGTAAAGTATTCTTCTTGAAAAGCTAAGAAGTTTTGAAAAGACTAAATGACTTTCTCGAGAAGGCAAAAAGGTTTTCATAAAGACAAAACAATTTTTTTGTAAAAGATTTGACAAAACAACTTTTTCAGAGAAAGATTTGATTTTGACAAAAGTGACTTTTTAGAAAACTGTTTTGAATTAAGAATACGTTTCCTTTTTAAAGTTATTTTCCTTTACCAAAAATCTAAGAAATCTGTCTTTTACTTTAAGAAATAGTTAGTTTCAAAAAGTTTAACCTCAACCTTTGTAGAAATTACAAAGATACCCATGTATGTTGCACATTGTCTACTAAGGTGAAAACTCCTATAAGTCAGAACACAAAACTGAGCTTATGAAGTACTGGGCAACAAGAAAGTTCATCAAAGAAGATGGTTTGAAGATGACACAGTTAAGGCAGATCAAAGATAAGAGAAGTTACTTTGATAAGAAAGCATCAAACCATATGAGTAATAGAAATCATACTTATCAGGAAAGTATGATAATTAGTTACTCAGACTTTATATTTGCGAAGAATAAGCAGAGAAGAATAGAGCATGCAAATATAAGGCTGTGCAGTGATGATATATTTATAATCTCAAATATCAGTAAATTATAAAAATAGAGCAGAGAATTGTCATATATCAGAACTCAGAGAGAGGAAGAGTTGACTGAGGCAGATGAATAGAATTTTACAAATCTGTCAAGCATAATAATTTATGTCGTCAGAGAGATAATAATGATTACTTATTGTTCTCGAGATAATCTGTATTCCTGAATGAAAAACCACAAAGATCATTAGTAACATTTTATGAGCTTTAGAAAGCTCCAAAAAAATCTAGGTACTAAAATAAGTTTTTCAAGAAAATCCATGGATGAAGAGAGGGGAATCTGGATCTTGAGTTACTTATTTTTCCTTGGTCTATCTATGCTCATAAAAAAAAAAGAGCAGAAGGAGGAGTTTGAGCACTAGACTTGGAATGTACCTTGAGAGACTGTCATGTTCGGAACAAGTTAGATGTTCTTCAGAACGGGCCTTTTGGAATATGAGCTAATATGTTTGTAGTTGATGTTGCCTGAAGAATAGATTTCCTTTGCAACAACTTATGAGATCTTTGACTCATATTTCTTAGAAATTGATTTCAAATAATTCTTTGAAATGTAGGCTGTGACGACCCGACCCAGATCCCAAGACGAAATCCCAAGGTCGTGCCGCCAAGAAAACAAATAACAACACACAAGTAGCAAATAATGGGTAGGGCCATAACGGCGATACACCGACAACTTAAAACACATGCGGAAGCAAATGAAATAAAACAGTGGCGCCCGAGCTAACAAGCTCAAACTAAAACAACCAAAGAGATGATTATCAGACGACCCGACCCTAATTCCCCAATGCGAGATCCCGAAGTCGCGCTGGCCCAAATAGATAATAACACAAGCATGCATAGTAGGATCATAAAATTCATGTGGCGCAACATCGCATACAAACAACAACTCGGCTACACTTGGCCGAAAACAACCTAATTTAAACAAGTCTTCGGCGACGCATTGAACCCAACAACTACTCCTACAATTATTAACACATGCTTAATATAACCTCAACGGCCACAACATGCCGGAGACAACAACAACAACAATAATTAAACGAGCTTTAGCGGAAGAAAACCGTAGTGAACCATACACATATAAACAGGCTCGACATATGAGTCGGCTTACCAAAAGATTACAAGTTCTAAGTAGTTAAGTTACAACATCATTAAAAACAACATAAACCCAAGCTAAGTCTACATGACTTGCTTCCCATCGTCCTTTCCAAAATAAAAGGCTAACAACAAGTCCAAAATATCAACCTTTATATTACAAACAACCAAACGTGGATCAAGCGTTTAATCTATCCCTGACCGCCTCGGCTCGGATCTAAGGAAACAAAACAAACAAATAGGGTAAGTCGAAAGACTTAGTAAGTTACTAAAATGCATGATCATGTTATAACATGGCATTTATCACAATTAGGGTTCACGTTCATCATATAGCACTTAGCACATTTTCACGTAAGTGCAAGGAAATAAATCATACAAGTAGGATATGATATAGGCACGGCCGCTCAGAGCTCCCCGCAAAATAGTTTGTTAACCCAATATCGTGACTACGATGCTCGTGACGTTGCATCGATATACCGAACTCCGCCGGCTAATAGCAAATGACGCACTTATTGATACGGCAAAGGGGCTACTTCCCAATTGCGGCCTACAATGGAGGGGTGTGTGAGGTCCCAGGTACGGCGACCCATAGCGAGCACGAATCTCTCCATTCGTGAAGGCTATACATCGTCCTACCCTGACATAAAATCAAACCAAATAGTACCAGCTGGACTTAATGCAATGCTCAAGTAGATGTTTACTCGTAAAGACCAAATAATGATCGAATTCGACAAGAGCGAACTCGGACCAGGACCAAGTAGGGTATAATTCTCTACAATAAACCAAGTCAAGGCAATCAATTGCTCATAACCAAATAATCATAACGGTTTCAAATGTACATAAATGATCTCAACTAAACATTGAGTAAACTTGACCAAACGTTGTCCAAACTTCGTAGGGATTGAAATTAGGGTTTATCAAGTTCAAATCTTCCCTAGAATCGACTCGATGAGTCTTTGCTCTAAATTCCCAAATTTAGGGTAATTGAAGCTATGTGGCTTCATATCTCAACCTAGTTCATTACTAAGTTCTTCAAGGTCATAAATTTACCAAGGCATAATAATATGATACATGTTCATCATAGAGTCCAAAATTGAAGATATAACACATTCAACATACCACATATCATGTAAGCTCAATTTAGGCCATTCTTTCTTAACAACATTTTCACCAACAATTACCATACATGTTTCTAACATTGTTCAAAGTCCTACATAATCAAGATACAAGAGTTTTATATACTTTCATAGACAAGAAACCTTCCTATACATGCTCCTAACAAGATCAAAATCCCAACATCCCATACATATGAAGATAGCATAGGAAGCATAACATGTGTCCTCATTGACCTCAACCACCATAGGCTTTGTTTCCTTAGGGTCAATGAGAACTAAAGAAGAAGATGAAGAAGAGAGTAACTTACTTGTTACACACCAAAGGAAAGAAGTAGAAGAAACTATTCGGATGGAAATGCTCCCTTGATGAGCTCTTCAACTTTAATGAATGGCTCTTGGGCAAAGGATGAATGTTGATGAAGACCAAGGAAGATGATGAGAAACTCAAGAAACCATGGAAGAGTTAGAGAGAAGATGGAAATTCGTTTTTGAAAAGGCTCTCAGAAATGAAGAAGAAAGAGCTGATTTGTGGCTTATATTGGTCAAAAGGGTGAGTGGGACAAGTGTCAAACATCACTTGTGGTCCCTTTTCAAATCTGATTTGTGGGTTAATGACCAACTAATGGAACCCTTAATCTAACTTAAAAATCTAGTTAGGGATGTTAGGACTTAAGTAGGAAGGGTTAGGGAGGTTTAGGATAGGTTTAAGTAGGGGTTGGAAGTGAGCAAATCGTCAAATTCGAAACAGAGGAAAAAGCCCGTAGCAAAACAAGTGAGGCGGGCGCCTCACCTAGGCCCATGCGGCCGCCTCAATCCTCCCAAAGTTCGACCATTCAGCAATTACTCTCAAGATTTGAGGCGGGCGCCATGCCGCCTCGGCTAACCTCTAAAACTTGATCTAAACTTGATCTAAATGGTCCCAAACTTTTGGGCAACCATTCTAAGGTCTAACCCTACTCAAAACAAGTCGGAAACGCACCCGAACAACCCCCGGAACAAGCTAGGACAAGGCGCGAACCACGCGACAAATGAACAACGGATTAAACTCAAATCAAACACCAATCAAACTAGGATGTCTTGGGCATGAAAAAGGTTTGTTTCAACATGAATAAGACTTGAACATAAAGCTAAGAACTCAACGAACACTTCGTACGTCGAAATAGAAGCAAATACGAGCAACGAGAGGAATCGCTAAGACCAAATTCAACGCGATTAAACCGGCGATTCTACAAACAAGTTTATATGATTCTAAACATGTTATGAACTTCTAAAATGATCTATGAATGATTCTAAGACATTTATATAACAAGTAAACATGCTCACAATCAACCAAGAAAGTAAGAAGACAAGCATACAATGCACATGCAAGAATACGGGGCGTTACACTCTCCCCACCTTTAGGAATTTAGTCCCTAAATTCTTACCAAGTTCGTCAAACAAGTGTGGATGCTTCTCGCGCATCTCCGCTTCCGTCTCCCACGTCGCTTCTTCAATGTTGTGATTCCTCCAAAGAACTTTGACTAAAGGAATTCTCTTGGTTCGTAGAACTTGCTCCTTGGTATCCAATATCTTCACGGGCTTTTCAACGTATGACATATCCGGCTCAAACGTGATCTCCTCATACTCGAGTACATGGGACTCATCCTTCAAATACTTTCGCAACATGGAAACATGGAATACATTATGAGTCTCCGAAAGTGAAGGTGGCAATGCAATACGATACGCTAAGGTCCCAACTCTCTCAAGAACCTCAAATGGACCAATGTATCTCGGTGTAAGCTTCCCTTTCTTGCCAAACCTCTTAGTACCTCTCCTCGGTGTTACCTTCAAGAACACGTAATCACCCACTTGGAACTCAAGATCCCGTCTTCGATTGTCCGCATAACTCTTTTGTCGACTTTGAGCGGTGCGCAAACGATCTCTAATCAACTTCACGCTCTCAACCGACTGTTGTACTAACTCGAACCCCAAAGTTTCGCCTCTCCAACTTCATCCCAACAAATTGGCGATCTACACTTACGCCCATACAAAGCTTCATACGGCGCCATCTTGATACTCGACTGATAACTGTTATTATACGCAAACTCGGCCAAAGGTAAATGAGAATCCCAGCTTCCCTTGAAATCCACGGCACAAGCTCGCAACATATCCTCCAAAATCTGAATCAATCGCTCGGACTGACCATCCGTTTGCGGATGAAAAGCTGTACTGAAGTCCAATCTAGTCCCCAAAGCTTCCTGCAATGACTTCCAAAATCTAGATGTGAACCTCGGATCTCTATCGGACACAATACTAACAGGTACGCCATGAAGTCTCACAATCTCCTGAATATACAAAGCTGCTAACTGAGTCAATGAATACGTGATAGCTATCGGAATGAAGTGTGCAGACTTAGTCAATCTGTCGACTATAACCCAAACTGCATTAAAACCTCTCCGCGTGCGCGGTAACCCTGTCACAAAGTCCATGGTAATGAACTCCCATTTCCACTCGGGAATCTCCAATGGTTGTAGAAATCCCGCAGGTCTCTGATGCTCAGCCTTAACCTGCTGACAAGTCAAACATTTAGACACGTACTCCGCAATTTCCCTCTTCATACCTCTCCACCAGAACTGTCTTTTCAAATCCAAATACATCTTTGTGCTCCCCGGGTGAATGGTATACTTCGTCTTATGAGCCTCATCAAGAACCAACCTCTTCAATTCCGCATTAGAAGGAACACAAACCCTACCTCGAAATGTCAAGGTACCCTCGCTATTAACCACAAAGTCAGGCGATACATTCTCAGCCAACCCATCGATAATTTTCCTCAACTCCGGATCATTCCCTTGCTCTTCTCTAATTTTCCCAAATAAAACAGGCGTAGCACGAATATTTGCAAAAATCACACCTCTATCAACAACACTAGGACTCCAATCCCGCAAATCCTCTAACATCTTCCATTCTTTCACCATCATACACGACATATGAACTTTTCTACTCAAGGCATCCGCTACCACATTTGCCTTCCCCGGATGATACAAGATAGTACAATCATGGTCCTTTAACTTTTCCATCCATCTTCGTTGCCTCATATTCAATTCCTTTTGAGAAAACAAGTATTTCAAACTCTTATGGTCGGTGAAGATCTCAAACTTAGACCCATACAAGTAGTGTTTCCACTTATGCAATGCGAAAATAATCGCAGCCAACTCCATATCGTGTGTCGGGTAATTCTGTTCATGAATAGATAGTTTCCTCGATGCATAGGCGATCACCCTCCCATTCTGCATCAAAACACAACCCAAACCTTCCTTAGAAGCATCACTATAGATCACAAAATTTTCTCCTCCACTAGGCAAAGCCAAAATAGGTGCCGATGTCAACCGATTCTTAAGCTCTTGGAAACTAGACTCACATTTCTCGCTCCAAACAAACGGCACGTTCTTCTGTGTCAATCTCGTCATAGGAGTCACAATCCTAGAGAAACCCTCAATAAACCTTCGGTAATAACCCGCTAACCCCAAGAAACTCCGAACCTCGGTAACCGAACTAGGCCTCTTCCAATTCGTCACCGCTTCAATCTTAGAAGGATCAACGGCTATCCCGGCGCTCGAAACTATGTGCCCCAAGAAAGATACTTCCTCAAGCCAAAAGGCACATTTGCTAAACTTGGCGTAAAGCTGCTTCTCTCGAAGAATAGACAACACAATCCTCAAATGTTTCTCATGCTCCTCCCGAGATTTCGAATATACTAAAATATCATCAATGAAGACTACAACAAAGCAATCAAGATAACTGTGAAAAACACGGTTCATCAAATCCATAAACACCGCTGGCGCATTCGTCAACCCAAACGGCATCACCACAAATTCAAAATGCCCATACCTAGTGCGAAAAGCCGTCTTCGGAATGTCTTCCTCTCTAACCTTCAATTGGTAGTAACCCCATCTCAAATCAAGCTTAGAGTAGACAATAGACCCTTGCAACTGGTCAAAAAGATCATCGATGTGGGGTAGAGGATACTTATTCTTAATAGTCACCTTATTCAATTCTCGGTAGTCTATACACAACCGCAAACTCCCATCTTTCTTCCTCACAAACAAGACCGGTGCGCCCCAAGGCGACACACTTGGTTTAACAAAACCAATCTCTAGAAGTTCTTGCAACTGGGTTTTCAACTCCCTAAGCTCCGCGGGTGCCATTCTATATGGTGCCTTAGAAATCGGTGAAGTCCCCGGAATAAGCTCAATGCAAAACTCTAGTTCTCTATCGGGTGGCATAGCATGATCGGTAGAAAACACGTCGGGAAATTCACACACTACCGGGACCTCTTCTAAGTTAGGCGAAGACTTCCTCTTATCAACTACGCATGCAAGATAACCCGTACACCCTTGAGACAGTAATTTTCTAGCCCTCAATGCAGAAATAAAGTGCACGTCACTCGAAGCATGATCACCCACAAAAGTAAACTCAGGCACACCCGGCATATAAAAGGTAACCCTCTTTCTATGGCAGTCAACTATAGCATGATAAGCACATAACCAGTCCATGCCAAGAATCACATCAAAATCACGTATAGGAAGAACTACCAAATCCGCATGCAAAGTGTGGTCACCCACCAAAACATCACAAGACTTAAACACTTCAGACGCGAGCATATATTCCCCGAGCGGGGTAGACACTTCAAGCAAATATGGCAAAGGTTGAGGCAATACGCAAAGATTCTCAATAAAGTGCGAAGCAACATATGAATGCGAAGACCCTGGATCTATGAGAACTCGAGCCTTATGATCGAATATAGAAAGAGTACCTCCAATCACGGCCGTAGACCCCTGAACCTCGCGCTGATCAAGCGCAAACACCCGGCCTTGAACCTTGGGTTTCCCATCTACACTTCTCTTGGCTCCAGCCTGAGCCACATTTCCCGGTTGAGTTGCCCCAGCTTTCGGGCACTCCTTCCTAAAATGAGTACCATCTCCACAAATTGTACACTTTCCGAGCTTCGCCCAACACCAATCAACTGTGTGACCTAGCTTCTGACAATAACTGCAAGTCATACTCCCACTACGCTGTCCTTGTTGCCCCTTAGATGAAGTAGTATTATTACCTTGTTTCCCAGATTGTGGCCTACCTTGGCCTCCTCCTTTCCTATCACGGTTCCCTTGATAACCCCTTCTATTACCCGAATTGTTTCCCTGATTACTGTTCTGGGTAGTCTGCCGTGCATTACTAGCATTATTCTTAACCCTGTGTTCATCAATGTCTTGCTCCACCTCATATGCCCGATCAACTGCACTCCGGTAATCGGTGAGCTTAAGCGCTAGAATTTGTTTCCTAAACTCCGTTCTTAACCCCTTCACAAACTTGTGTGTTCTCCGTGCCTCCGTGGGAATCAGATACGCATAATATCGGCTCACTCGTGAACTTTGCGTAATACTCGCCACATGCTACCTTGCTCAAGATCATAGAACTCCTTCTCTCTTTGATTGCGAACCACATCCGGCACATACTCATTCTTAAATTCTCTTTGGAAATTAGCCCATGTAATGGGAACTTGTTGCATCTCCCAACTCTCTTTCAAAACAGTCCACCAATGCTCGGCGGCTCCCTTAAACATAAAGGTTGCTAACATAACTCTTTCTTCGTCGAACACCCCATCATGGACAATATCTTAATCATTTCCTCCATCCATAATTCAGCCTCTCTCGGCTTCGGTTCTCCAAGAAATGAACTAGGCTTTAGCTTAAGAAACCTCTCTAAGAGTGTAGTGTCAGTCCTTGGTCTCGGTGGTGGAGGTGGTGGTGGTGGTGGCTCCTCCCCCTCGCCTCCCCGGCCTGAAAAGCTAAAGCGATGTAGTTCAGCCATATCCGGAACTACCGGATCCTCTGGCGGTGGTACCTCAGCCTCGGGTTCAACCGGACCTCTCCTAGGTCTACCTCTCCCTGGATTAACCATCGGACTCCTACAAGAATTCACTCGACGTTAGAATCAACACACAATCAACCAACCCAACTAGGCCATGGAACCTATCCTGGCCGACAGCTAACCTATAGCTCTGATACCAACTGTGACGACCCGACCCGGACCCCAATGCGAGATCCCGAGTCGCGCCGTCCAAATCATCAATAACACAAGCATGCATAGTAGGATCATAAAATTCATGTGGCGCAACATCGCATACAAACAACAACTCGGCTACACTTGGCCTAAAAACAACCTAATTTAAACAAGTCTTCGGCGACGCGTTATATGAACCCAACAACTACTCCTACAATTATTAACACATGCTTATAATAACCTCAACGGCCACAACATGCCTGAGACAATAACAACAACAATTAAACGAGCTTTAGCGGAAGAAAACCGTAGTGAACCATACACATATAAACATGCTCGACATGTAAGTCGGCTTACCAAAAGATTACAAGTTTTAAGTAGTTAAGTTACAACATCAATAAAAGCAACATAAACCCCAAGCCAAGTCTACATGACTTGCTTCCCATCGTCCTTTCCAAAATAAAAGGTTAACTAATAGATGTCCAAAAGATCAACCTTTATATTACAAACAACCAAACGTGGATCAAGCGAATCTATCCCGGACCGGCTCCTCGACTCGGATCTAAGGAAACAAAACAAACAAATAGGGTAAGTCGAAAGACTTAGTAAGTTACTACAATGCATGATCATGTTATAACATGGCATTTATCACAATTAGGGTTCACGTTCATCATATAGCACTTAGCACATTTTCACGTAAGTGCAAGGAAATAAATCATACAAGTAGGATATGATATAGGCACGGCCGCCAGTAGCTCCCCGCAAAATAGTTTGTTAACCCAATATCGTGACTACGATGCTCGTGACGTTGCATCGATATACCGAACTCCGCCGGCTAATAGCAGCCTGACGCACTTATTGATACGGCAAAGGGCTACTTCCCCATTGCGGCCTACAATGGAGGGTGTGTGAGGTCCCAGGTACGGCGATCCATAGCGAGCACGAATCTCTCAATTCGTGAAGGCTATACATCGTCCTACCCTGACATAAAATCAAACCAAATAGTGCCAGCTGGACTTAATGCAATGCTCAAGTAGATGTTTACTCGTAAAGACCAAATAATGATCGAATTCGACAAGAGCGAACTCGACCGACCAAGTAGGGTATAATTCTCTACAATAAACCAAGTCAAGGCAATCAATTGCTCATAACCAAATAATCATAACGGTTTCAAATGTACATAAATGATCTCAACTAAACATTGAGTAAACTTGACCAAACGTTGTCCAAACTTCGTAGGGATTGAAATTAGGGTTTATCAAGTTCAAATCTTCCCTAGAATCGACTCCGTTGAGTCTTTGCTCTAAATTCCCAAATTTAGGGTAATTGAAGCTATGTGCTTCATATCTCAACCTAGTTCATTACTAAGTTCTTCAAGGTCATAAATTTACCAAGGCATAATAATATGATACATGTTCATCATAGAGTCCAAAATTGAAGATATAACACATTCAACATACCACATCTCATGTAAGCTCAATTTAGGCCATTAGCACTTTCTTAACAACATTTTCACCAACAATTACCATACATGTTTCTAACATGTTCAAAGTCCTACATAATCAAGATACAAGAGTTTTATATACTTTCATAGACAAGAAACCTTCCTATACATGCTCCTAACAAGATCAAAATCCCAACATACATGAAGATAGCATAGGAAGCATAACATGTGTCCTAATTGACCTCAACCACCATAGGCTTTGTTTCCTTAGGGTCAATGAGAACTAAAGAAGAAGATGAAGAAGAGAGTAACTTACTTGTTACACACCAAAGGAAGAAGTAGAAGAAACTATTCGGATGGAAATGCTCCCCTTGATGAGCTCTTCAACTTTAATGAATGGCTCTTGGGCAAAGGATGAATGGTTGATGAAGACCAAGGGATGAGAACTCAAGAAACCATGGAAGAGTTAGAGAGAAGATGGAAATTCGTTTTTGAAAAAGGCTCTCAGCAAATGAAGAAGAAAATAGCTGATTTGTGGCTTATATTGGTCAAAAGGGTGAGTGGGACAAGTGTCAATCACTTGTGGTCCCTTTTCAAATCTGATTTGTGGGTTAATGACCAACTAATGAACCTTTAATCTAACTTAAAAATATAGTTAGGGATGTTAGGACTTAAGTAGGAAGGGTTAGGGAGGTTTAGGATAGGTTTAAGTAGGGGTTGGAAGTGAGCAATTCGTCAAATTCGAAACAAGAGCCCATGCGGCCGCCTGCCTCAAGTCTTGAGCCCCAAACATGCGGCCGCCTCGGCTCCAGAACCTTTAAAACTTGGTCTAAACTTGATCTAAATGGTCCCAAACTTTTGGGCAACCATTCTAAGGTCTAACCCTACTCAAAACAAGTCGGAAACGCACCCGAACAACCCCCGAAACAAGCTAGGACAAGGCGCGAACCACGCGACAAATGAACAACGGATTAAACTCAAATCAAACACCAATCAAACTAGGATGTCTTGGGCATGAAAAAGGTTTGTTTCAACATGAATAAGACTTGAACATAAAGCTAAGAACTCAACGAACACTTCGTACGTCGAAACAGAAGCAAATACGAGCAACGAGAGGAATCGCTAAGGCTAAATTCAACGCGATTAAACCGGCGATTCTACAAACAAGTTTATATGATTCTAAACATGTTATGAACTTCTAAAATGATCTACGAATGATTCTAAGACATTTATATAACAAGTAAACATGCTCACAATTCAACCAAGAAAGTAAGAAGACAAGCATACAATGCACATGCAAGAATACGGGGCGTTACAGACTAGGGCTAACTCAAGGGCCCATTAATTATGCCTTCTCTCCAGTTTTGTTATGTCGATCCTCGTATGGAATGCTCGTGGTGTCGGAAATAAAGATACGGTTGATTATCTTAAATTACTTAAACGGCAGCATAAACCAGCCTTGTGTGCTATTATGGAACCAAAGGAAGATGGTGATAGTATTCGATTTTTGGCTAGGAAGCTTGGTTACAAGTTTTTTCTTCATGGAAACCTTATTAACTCACATATCTGGCTGCTTTGGGATAAACGGATGAGTGTGCAATTTATTCAGTCTACATCTCAATTTGTTACAGTTAGTATTCAGAAAGGTGATGATTTGGAATTGTTATTTACATGTGTATATGCTAAATGCACTCGGAGTGAGTGACAGGTACTTTGGGAGGATTTGTCCAATTTTGCTTCTTCTCTTTCGGCTCCATGGATGATTAGCGGGGACTTCAATATTATATCTCATTCTTCCGAAAAGTTGGGCGGCGCAATTTGTGATTATTTGGGCATGCAGGATTTTAATGATTTTATACAGCAGCATGGTTTGGATGATGTTGGTTATGAAGGCAGTATGTATGCTTGGTGTAATAACCAAGCTGGGGCAGACCGAATTTGGCAGCGGCTTGATCGTGTTTTGGTTAATAGTCTTTATAAATCTTCGTTGCCGTGCGTCAAAGTGGATCATTTGAGCAAAATTATGTCTGATCATTCCCCTTTGATTGTTTCCTTGACTCCCATTAATAAATCGAAATCCATGTTTCTATTTCAGCGTATATGGCTAGAGCATGATGGTTTTCTAGATTTTGTTCGGGGTGTTTGGGAGGAACCGATGGTAGACTCAGCCATGGCAACTTTACATAGAAAGCTTACCATTTTGCGGTCTAAGTTGCGTAGTTGGAATTGGATGGTCTTTGGGAATGTTCATCGTCGTTTAGCCGCGCTACAAGATGAAGTGTTGAGGCTTGAGGTAGGTTTACAGCAAGCTTGGGATGAGGAGAATTTCAAAACTTTATTGGCTGCTAAATCGGATCTGTGTCAATTGGTAAAGTGGGATGCTGATTTAATTCAACAGAAATCTAGAAACCAGTGGGTTAAAGATGGTGATCGAAATACTTCCTATTTTCATGCTTGTATTAAATATCGAGCTAAATTCAATGAGGTTAAAATTCAGATCTCTGATGGTATTTGGGCTCCTAATAATCAGGTTATTGGAAACATGGCTGTTCAATACTTTGGTGAGTTATTTACTTCTGTTCGGCCTTCAGTTCCTGAGTTTTTGTTCAGGGATTTTCCTAACACGATTAGCAGCTCTGAGAATATGGCTCTTCAAAAAGTTCCGGAGGAGGAAGAAATCTGAGAGGCTATTAAGTGTCTTAATCCTAACAGCGCTCCAGGTCCGGATGGCTTTACAGGGTGGTTTTATCAAGGGTGTTGGGACATCGTGGTGTCTCATCTACCTATGTGGTTTTGATTCCGAAAGTTGCCCGTCCTACTGGTCTTGGAGATCTTCGCCCCATCAACCTCTGCAACTTCTCATGTAAGATAATTTCCCGTATTATGTCTTCTCGAATTGCCATCTTACTCCCTACTCTGATATTTGCGGAGCAATCTGGTTTTGTGAAAGATCGAGTCATTCAGGACAATATTTTTCTTGCCCATGAGTTGATTCATAAGATAAACACAAAGGTGGGAGGGGGGAATGTAGTTTTTAAGCTCGACATGTCTAAGGCTTACGACAGGTTGGAGTGGCCTTTTCTTCTTCGAGCTTTGAAAGTTTTTGGATTTGATGAGAAAAGCCGTGATTTGATTTATCGTATGGTGAGTAATATTTGGTATTCTATCAAGGTTAATGGGGAGTTTTTCGGTTTTTTTAACTCGTCAAGGGGAGTTCGCCATGGAGACCCGCTATTGCCCTTATTATTTGTGATTGCTCAGGAGGTGCTCTCGATAAACTTAAATCGTGTGGTTGCAGACGGCTGAATATTACCTTAAGCTCATGGTCGAGGTGGGATCACTAGTACTCATCTTCTCTACGCCGACGATATGCTAATATTTAGTAATGCATGCAAACACTCCATTTTGGCTTTGAAAAAACTGATTACAGACTATGAATGTGCGTCGGGGCAGCTTATTAATCTCCACAAGAGTGGGTTTTACGTGCCTTCAACCTGTTCTCGTCATAAATCTCGTTTGATTGCTTAGTGGTCGGGCTGTTCTCATCAACTGCTGCCAGTAAAATATCTTGGTATCCCTTTTATTTAAAGGTCGGGTCAAACAGCGCTATTTTGAAGATATTGAGCTGCGAATCAGATCTCAGATTAGTGGGTGGAAGGCAAATTTACTTTCTTTTGGTGCTAAGATAGTTCTCCTAAAATCAGTCCTTAGCAGCATTCCGATTTATGTTCTTGCTGCTCTTAAAATGTCGAAGATGGTCATCAAACGGATCGAACGAGCCTTGTCCAATTTTCTGTGGGATGAGTCAGGTGATCGCCGATCTCATTGGATGTCTTGGGGGCGTATCTGTCACTCTATAGAAGAAGGGGGTTTGGGCCTTAGATCTTTAGAACAGGTCATGTTTTCTTTGCATGCAAAGTTGGCTTGGTCTATTCGTCGAGGGGAAAGTCTTATGGCTCGGTTTTTCAGGGCGAAATATGGGACTGTTGATGGGGGATTCCATTCAGCTGCGTCATCTCATGTGTGGAAAGCCATTCTTTTGCAAGTTCCTAAAGTTGATGAGTGTTCCAAATGGATTGTGGGTGAGGGACATATGGATTTTTGGACAGATAATTGGTGTGGAGAATGTATCCTTGGTCCTCGTCCTGTGGATGCCAACCTTCGGGTATCGGATGCTATGCCTCTTTTGGAGGAGTTTCTTCCATTAATCCCTTCTAGATTGCATACAGATGTTCGCAACGTGCTCATAAACCCTTCCATTAAAGATCGCTTGATTTGTACTCTGGCTGATGACGGTAACTTTTCTTCTGCGGCTTTTTGGAATCATTATCGCACTTATCATCCTAAATACTCCTGGGCTAGCAAGATTTGGCAGAAATGGATTCCGATGAAGGTCAGTGGTTTTATTTGGCGCTTATTTCATGATGCTATTCCCGTGGATTTGTTGCTTTTTAAAAAGCATATTAGTTTGGCTTCTAAGTGTGTTTGCTGTGTGGATAATCATGATAGAGAGAGCGTGAATCATTTATTTCTTCATTCTGAGCTAGGGATTTTTATGTGGGACTTCTTTGCGGCTCCTTTTAATAAAGTTGCCCGGTATGTCTCAATTCAGCATCTTTTTGATATTTGGTTGGATGGAGGATCCTTGCGTAATCAAATGGGGGCTTTTTAGTTGGGAATTTTCTGTTTTGTTTGTTGGGAAATATGGAAGGCTCGTTGCTCAGCGATATAGGATGGAAGCAATATTTTCGATAGAGGGGTCTCTACGAAGGTTTTAGATGATTTGCATGATCTGATGTTATTGTTTCAGTCTCGGAGTGCTTTGGATTCAAGGGGTGTCCGTATTTTTTATCATTTTAATTTGCCTATCGCTCCTGTGTCTCGTCGTATTGGGTCTTGGTTGCGTTGGGAGCCGCCAGATTTGGGTACTTTCAAATTAAATACGGAAGGTTCTGGTATAAATGGTTTATGCTCAGGGGGTGGTATTATTCGTGATAATGTAGGGAAGCTTGTGCATGCTTTTTCTAATTTTTATGGGAATGGCACCAATATGTTAGCTGAAATCATAGCTCTTCGGGATGGTTTGAGGGTATGTCGGGCTCTTAATTTACATCATGTCGTCATAGAAACTGATTCGAAGGTTGCTGCTTTGGGGATTCAAGGTAGTGGTCATCTTCCTTGGAAATACATATATTTATTGCGTGAATGTCAAGGTTTGCTTGGAGATTATTTGATTCATCATGTTTTTCGTGAGAAAAATGGGGTAGCTGATCGTTTGGCTGCTATGGGTCACATTTTAAAGGATAATCTTTGTTTTGGGCGGTTGTCGGATCTTCCTCAGTCGGTTAGACAGGCTTTGAATCATGACAGATTAGGTTTATATTCTTATCGTCGTTGATTAGACCTTTTTTGGTCCTTTTTGTATTTGTTTGTTTTGAGGTTCAGGCTCCTTTGTCCCCCCTTTTTGGGTTAAGGCTGGGTTGTCCCCCTCTGTATTTTTGTCTTTTTTTTTTTAATAAAATGCTGCAGGTGCCGTCCTGTTTCCTTAAAAAAAAAAGTATTGATAATTCCCAAACTGGCATCGTGAAATTGGCATGGGCAAGAATACTAGTATCCATTGCATCGTAACACTAGATGCAATATCCATTGCATCGCCACAAGCCCAAATGCAATATCCATTGCATTATCGCAAAATCAGATGCAATATCCATTACATCGCAAAGACCAGATACAATATCCATTGCACCACCACAAACCCAAATGCAATATCCATTACATTATCGTAAAATCAGATGCAATATCCATTGCATCGCAAAGACCAGATGCAATATTCATTACATCGCCACAAACCCAAATGCAATATCCATTGCATTATCGCAAAATCAGATGCAATATCCATTGCATCACAACACTAGATGCAATATCCATTGCATTGCCACAAACCCAAATGCAATATCCATTGTATTATCGCAAAATCAGATGCAATATCCATTGCATCACAACACTAGATGCAATATCCAATGCATCGCCACAAGCCCAAATGCAATATCCATTGCATTATCAGAAAATTAGATGCAATATCAATTGCATCGCAACACTAGATGCAATATCCATTGCATCGCCACAAGACTATCACCAAAGCTGATACAATATCCATTGCATCACAAAGACCAAATGCAATATTCATTGCATTATAGATGCAATATCCATTGCACTATCATGAGGCTAACGCTAATCTATATGCAATATCCATTGCATCGCAAATACCAAATGCAATATTCATTGCATTATTACAAACCCAGATACGATATTCATTGCATTATCGAGCGAGACCAAATTCAGATGTAATATTCATTACATCAACCACTGTGAGACCAGATGCAGATCCAGATGTAATATTCATTACATCAAACACAGTGAGACCAGATGCAGATCCAAATGTAATATCCATTACATCCAACCGGAACCTAAGGCCAAATCTGATGCAATATCCATTGCATCACGACAATACTAAGGACGCAATATTCATTGCGTTACCTTAGAAACACATACAATATCCATTGCATTATCACAAACTCAGATGCAATATCCATTGCATTACCATCATACACAGGATGCAATATTCATTGCATTATTACGAAATTCGATGCAATATCCATTGTTTTATCACAATATCAGATGCAATATCCATTATATTGCCACAAGACTATCACAAGAACTGATGCAATATCCATTGCATTATCACAAAACTTATCACCAAATTTGATGCAATATCTATTGCTTTATCATAAAATTATCACCAAATCCGATGCGATATCCATCGCATCTCCACAATACTTAATGCAAATATATGATGCAATATTCATTGCAACACGAAAGGTAAACACGGGGTTATATGCAATATTCGTTGCAAACAAAAGTAAACGTGGGTGAACAGGACGTGACGCAATATCCATTGTAGCATAAAAAGGCTATGTGCGTAAGAAGGATGTGGCGCGATATTCATTGCAGCACGAAGGGTAAATGCAAGTATCTGATGCAATATTCATTGCATTACTAATGAAGCAACTACAGCAGATATCCGATGTAATAGTAATTGCATCACTCTTAGACTACCGCAAACCAAATGCAATATACATTACATCACCTTGGGAAAGACATTGATTTAGAATCCAATATTTATTACAAATTAAGCAATAGCTAATTTATCTTTTATAAACACACAGTACCTTTTGGCTGGTGGGTGAAAAGGCTGAGGTTGTCGTTTTATTGGGGTTCATTTGAAGCTTCAGCCACAATCGTAGGAGGTATGATGTATATATTTTGGTTTCTGGTATCTGGTGGGGTTTTTCAGTGAAGAAATTTAATGGGGGTCTCACGTTTCTTTAATTTTCTTGACTTGATAATAAAATATCATGGTTTTCGGCAAAGAAAGTAAGGAGGGTCTTCAAAAACTAGGCCCGTAGGACAAGATAAAATAGCGATCAAGTAGCAAGATATGATAGAACTTAGGGAAACTGGCGCGACATCAAAACGAAGCATATAGTCTAATCTGGTAAGTGAGGTTCCTAACCTTTGGTATCCCAGTTGGTAGAAATCACAAGGGACCCTGAAGTAGTGTATCAATTTTGCAACAGGTTATCTATGATATCCTTGGATTCAGATGGGGTTTAGGCATAAAGAGTGATCATGTCAACCAATTCTAGGAAGTCCTTGTCAAATAGGGCCGAAGCGGGATCTTCTTGGTCGATATGTGTTTCAAAAATGCCTTCTCTTTAGACTAAGTCTAAGAATAACTTTTCTTATCTGGCTTATAGCGAGACTCAAGTTTTTCAAAGATTTTCTAACCGGAGCATCTTCCGTTATGACCAACAATTCATGGCTCAGGAAACAGGAGATAGGAGACTGCATGGACAAGACTCATGAGTTCGGTGGGAAAAGCCCCAGGGTGACTCAATCAACAAATTCTTCAAAATGGGATATGAAAGCCCCTATTGATACGTTTTTTATGGATAAGAATGGAGAATAATCCCAGAAGTGGATGGAGGAAAAGCCCCCAGGTGGATTTTTCTATCTTTTTCTTCTTCTTTTTTCCTTCTCTTTTTTTTTTTGAAGAGAAAATCTAGCACAAGATATGAGGATGACTCTAATGAACAAGAAAGAGAGCCGGAATTCAGAGTTCACTTTATTGTCTAGTATCACCAGATTGATGGGTTATGGACCCTACTTGGTAATTATGTTTTGATGTTTTTGTGTGTTTTAGAAAGGAGTTCTGTCCCGAACCCAGATCACGTTATAACCGATTGAAGCAGAGCTATTGATCGCGACTGGTTCAGGGTGTACTGTTTAAGTTTTTGGGGGATGAATTGGTTTTGAGGTTTTTTTTTATTGGTCTCTAGTTAGAAGGTCTCTTCACGGAATTGGTTTCTATTTTTAAAGACGATCAATAATTTGATCGTTTGGTTGGCTTTTTAGGCTGTGGGTTCTAGATGGATAATTGGTTTTTGGTTTTGAGTATGGTAGGCTTTTGGCTATGGCTCTGGGTATGGTTTTCGCTTTGGGTATGGCTTTGGCTTTGGCTATGTGAGGGTCCCACAACGAGCACAATAATAAGCTAGAAGGGGGGGGGTTGAATAGCTTATTAACACTTTAAAACTTTTTAAGTAAGTTCCTTGAAAGTTACTTGCAATCTATGTAAAGATTCAAGTAGCGGAAGACCTTCAAGAAAATTGTTCCAGGTCTGCCGATAAGGACTACCGGTAGACCTTTTACAGATTACTTAAGTTTTGCTGAGATGGATATATTGAACAAGGAAACTAGGCAGTTCAAGTAATAGACAAACAGAAGGAAATAACACAAGTATTTTGAGATGGTTCACACTGTAAATAGTGCTACGTCCACCACCAAGGCAGTCAACCTTGGATTTAAATTGTGCACTATGTTTTCCACTTAGATCAATTACAAAGAATATCCCTAATGGATCGTGTACAAAATATTGACTTGTGTTTGGGTCTATGGAATTAAATATCTGTAAATACGAGATATTTAATTCGTGCAGAAGTATAGTTTAATGGAAGTTAACAACAAGAAGAATAAAACAATAAATGTTGAAGCGACTTCTTGTTGTTGACGAGGACTTCTAGATACGTTGAGGATCTATTGAATGCTTGAGTGAAAGACTTGGAGTTGTGTAGATTGAGCAATTCTTTAAGTGTTCGATTGATTACATGCGATTGTCTCGTGTTCCGATCTTCAATGGCGGTATTTAAAAGCGAGTGCATCTTAAAAGATCCGTTGGAGAAGGCGAAGACTTCAACGGCTCTTTTCATAAGTGCATTAAATGCATGGTTTGTCGAGTCAAGGAATTTCGTCTTCACGAGATAACTAGAGCGAGATAATCATTTACGAGATCTTCAAAAGGTGGGCGATTTGGTGTCGGATCGAGAGATGAAGCGAAGGTAGGGAACGATGCAGCTTTCTTGCTTTACACTTGTTCGGGGCCGAAAAGTATTCCTGCTTTTCGGAAAGTTGCTTTCGGCGGCTTGACATGTCAGGAAAAAGACTTGGATTAATTCAAATATCATATGGGAGAAAGTTTGAATTAATCCAGCTAGCTTTGATCTGGAGAGGACACGTAGAAGCAGATCAGCTGGACACGAGGTCTACCGATCTTAAGCTTTGAGCAGGTCTTCCGGTGAAGCTGAGAAGTGGTCTTCCGATGTTCCTGAAAAAGTCCTTACAAAAACTATACAAGGCAAAGTTCTATACACAGTTGCCACGCTAATCGATCGCAGCCGATTAGCCAGAGTATAAAACTAATGTAATGTCTTGATCGAGATATAAATTTAACATAAGAATTAACAATCTCCTCCTATTTATATCGGTCATCATTACTACAAATGAGGGTTTTAAAGCAAACTATTTAATAGATAATAGCATGTCTGAGAGAGTTTATATATTACGTAATCGGTAGACATGCCTCTATTAAACAGAATAACACCTCAGATGCAAGGGACTAATCTAAGTGCATACAAGAATAAGAGAGTCAAAGAGCAGCACACAGATCAGCAGCAGTTTAAATCAATTTAAACTGAATGTTTAAATTCTAAAATAGATAAAAAAATAATGCATCAAGAATTTAAACAATCTAATTTTTTTGAAAAAGCAATTAATCATCTGTATTTATAAACAAGATGTTTACATTTGACAGAGTTTTCAAAAAAATAAGATAAATACAAAGGAAAGGGAGGAAAAGATACAAAAGCTACCATGGTCTTTTCCTTTGCCTTTGTCTGCGACCTCCTTTTACGTTCTTTCTCGCTCTAGCCTTTCTCGCTCTAGCTCTTCCATTCTTCTTTGGTATTCGTCATGCTGCATCGGTTGGAGGTGCGGTGGAGCGAGCGGTAGTCGGTTCTTCACGAAGGCGGTGTTCTCTTCCATCGACATTCGTTGATAGATCTCATTTGCTTCTCCTCGTGATGGCGGATCACGATCCGGTTAACATTCATAATGTCATGGCGAGTTTCGGCGAGGTTGTTCGGTTCCATAATAGGAGGGCGGCCAGTGGCGGAGATGAAGAGTGATGGCGTGGAATAGCTCGTAGAAGATGGAACTATGATCGGCGGCCTTCATCTCGTTGAGCTTACATTGATCTTGACATCGGTGAAGTCGTGCCGCATCGTCCCAAAAGCAGTCCGAGACATCCTCTTGAAGCGTCGAAGATTGGCGGCGGTTCGGTCGTTGGCCTTGGCCGGCTACTTAGCGGAAGCGGTAGAGATGCTTGTGAGTTCGCTAACAGCATTTGGTAGATGGCGTCTAGCCGGGACAAAATTCAGCATTGGTGGTGGTTGGAAGTAGATGCTTGGCCAATGTGAATGGTGCCGGCGGAAGGCGGAGTCTGCCCGAGCTGAGGCGTTTGGGGAGGAAGTTGCAGGCGAGAAGAAGATGAGTCTTGGGTGGGGATGGTTTTGGTGGAAGAGGATATCGGTATAGGGAAGGTGGAGGCGGGGTTGGTGGGAATCGGTTCCATATCGGTGCGAAATTGTCAGCGATATGGGAGGATTGAGGAATGGGTTCGGTAGAGAACCGAGAAGAAGGAAATTTGGGTAGAAGAGGGATTTTGGTTTTCGAAGGGAAGGTTGAGAAGGTTGAGGAGGTTGAGAAGGTTGAGGAGGTTGATGAGTGGTGAATAGATCTTCTCTGACGAGAGTTCAAAAAGGAACTTTGCGGCGAAGGATCTAGGGTTGTGGTGTGGTTGAAGAAGTTGGTTGGGATTGGGGTGGTGAAGAAGGTGTGGATGGGTCGGGTGAGTAGTTAAAAGGTGAGGGAGGAGGAGGAGTTGGGGTTAGGCTGGCTCCTCCTCATTTGAAACTCCTCGAGGGATAGACTCCTCGGAGGTGGTGAATAGGTAGTTGAAGGGTTGGCAGGGTGTAGATGAAGCGTTGTGAGGTTGGGTTTGGGCATCGGTAGTTGGTAGGGGTTCGGTAGTTGGTATAGATGAAGGGTTGATAGGTAAGGGTTGGTCGTCGGTAGTTGGTTGGGCGTCGGTAGAGGGTATAGTAGGTTGGCTTGCGGTAGAGGGTTGGGGTTCGGTAGCTCTCCTTTTCTTCCTCGGTGAATAGGAGTCTCGAGGCAGCTTCATCGGTAGAGGTTGGGCGGGGCTGCCGGATGGCTGGTCTTCAAAGGTTTTACTGAAGTCTCCTTCGTTTTGGTTTGGGTGTGGAGGCGGGGAGATGGGGAGGGTGGTTGGTGGGGTGGGCGAGTGGGTGAGAGGATGGCTTGGCTTGGGTGGATGGATGGGAGGAATGGCTAGATTGGCCTTGTGCCTTCTTCTTCCGGGCCTTCCTTCATCTCTTCCTTATCCATTTGGCTGCTCCTCTTCTTGAGGTTGGAGGTGCCACTTAGGCCTTGACTTCTTGCCTTTGCCCACAGGCGCTATTTTGGTCAATAGCACCCGCTACGCCTCGTCTGCCCGGGCCTTTGGCCTTAAGATGGAGGTCTGTGGCCACCCGATCGTCAAATTTTTCAGAAACCTTTTTGAAGGTCCTGCTCCCAGCTAAATGTGCTTCCATGTTGAAGCGGGTGACCAAGATCGGTGTAGGTTTGGCCACTTTGTCAGAGAGACCGGCGGAGACCTTTTTTGTAGCCGGCGCTTGTTCTCGTATTCGGTGTACTAGCAAAAAGGCTGTGAGTTGCTTGTCCTTGGCTCTGCAAACAACTCATCTTCTTTCAAAAGAAGAGTTGATGTAGAATCATCCCTCAGCGGGGCATTGATAAGTCGGACGAAGGGGCTTGCAAGTGGGGGCGTTCTTAGCTTTCTCCACCCACTGCTTGACTCGTCGAAGATGATGACCCCGATTCGAGGAAGGCTGTAGAAATCTGATCAGTCGGTTATCTGTTGGCCGATAAACATATCATGTGCTCCACTCTTGAAAAGGCCCCTTGTCAAGAAGGTGGCTTGTGCGATGAACGTCAAGAGGAGCAGATTTCGGAGCATTTTCCTTGTGGCTCCCGGGGTGTCGGCTCCCTCATGGCTTCCAGGCATGTAAAGCCTCGGCCATTGTTGCGAGCAGCTCAATGTAATGCACGCCAATGATGGTGGAAATAGTTTTGGCGGTGACAAATGGGGCGACCTCGAATCCACCCACGAAGAACAGTTGGCTCATTAGCTCCATTCGTTGATAAAATTCTTACGCGGGGAAGATCTGTAACTTTGTCGTTGAGGCGGAAGAGGCGAGAATCCCGAGGCGTCCATATCCTCGCAAGCTTTTACCGGCAAAGCAATGGAGTTGATTGAGAAGGTCAATACACATGCCGAGGAATGTATAGCTTAGGGGTCAGGCGACAATGATGTCGTGGCGGCGAGGATAGGATGGATATCTGGAAGATTTATATTTGTCTGGGAGGAATGACTTTCTCGGGGTCAAAACTTTTCCCATCGCTCTTGGATTTTGAGGTTCTTGCCTAAAAAATAAAATAAAATAAAATTTAGGGCTTTTCATCTAGATATCTAAACAAGTAGGAATTTCAAAGTTTTCTAAAATAATTTAAAGTTTTTAAGCAAAAACTTGAAACCCTAGAATGTTTAGAGTAACTACACTTGAGAAATGCATAACGAAGTTTTCATAAGAATGAACAATGAATAAACAAAAGCATTGTTAGAATTCAAGTATGTAAGAACAACAATGGCGAATCAATTGTTCAAACTTCGAAAATGGCGGTTTGAATTCCAAAAGATTTTAATATGATTTTGAAATGAGAGCAGTATCCATAGGAGTTCACTGAGTAGAGTAGAGATAAACGTACCATTGTTTGAGGATGAGAAGAAGAAACAAGAAGAAGAATCTTGAAATTCAGAGAAAGTAGATGCTTAGAGAGAGAGAGTTTTACGTTCAGAGGGTTTCGTAAAGTTTGGAAATGACGGTTCGAGGGCTATTTAAGAGGCGAGAAAATATACGGTTTGAAAAAAGCGGGAACTTAAGATATTTTCTTAAGTACCAATTTTGTCCTTGACCCCTTTTATTGCTTTAGAAACCTCTTTAGTGAGAAAATAGACTAAGTAAGAGTACTAACCTTTAAGTCTTCAGGTAAAGGAGAACTTACGTCTCTGGATTAGTCTAATCTTGGGTCTCTAGGTATGAAGGAAATATTAACACAAGATATTTAAAATTAGCGATAGGATCAATCATACCAAGATTTCTCCTTAAATAAGCAAACTGGTGGCATCCGGTGGTTTTGTTAGAATGTCACGCCAATTGATGCTCGGTTGGAACATGTTATAATCGATGTTACCTTTTTCCACACATGACTTTGAGAAATGATAACGAATATCAATGTACTTTGTCTTTGAATGCATCATTTGGATTTTTGGAGGCGAGATAGGCGATGTGTTGTCACACATGATTGGGCGGTTTTCAGTCTTGATGTTGTAGTCCACCAATTGTTGCTTCATCCATAGCCGTTGAGAGCC
>CM028377.1:81017122-81109686 GCA_013146195.2 Codonopsis lanceolata | reverse complement strand
AATATACATATTTTCAATTCACGATACTAATTTATTTACAATCACAAATTTCTGCACATACATTTGACGGGTATGAATTATCAAACAAATTCAAGAAATATTTTTAAAAAAATAGTCTTAAATTACAAGAGGCTTAGGTTGAGCCATTGTTCTTCTCTTCCACAAATTAATTTCTTTTCTAGGCTCCAATTCAATACCTCTATACTTATTATTATTTTTATTTTTATTACCCACGCTGTTAACCAAAATTGGAGCCGAAAAAGAAATTATAACCTCCCTTTTGTCCTCTTCATCATCACTATGAGTTTCTCTCTCCCCATCGGAATAATACTCCGGCGCAACCTGGGCCGTTGGATTCGTCCAATCAAAATTCGCAAACGTGTCACGCCCGCTAGCAAACCGCTTCATCTGACCTAAACCCGGCGCCTTTTCCGGAGCCAACGAAGGCGTTTTACAAACCCGATCGTGTGACACGTCAGACTTCCTCCCATGATGAAACAAACTCTTGATCGCCGATTTTTTCTTCTCCTTTACCGCTGGCGAAGCCACCACCGTCTCGACTTTCGATGCTGCGGCTGCCGAGGCCGCTGCTATCCTGCGCTTGTCCTCTTTGCTAAGAACAGGGACCATCTTCTTATTCTGCATGTGCTTGCACTTGATTGTGCCCATGCACGAAACTTTTGGCGAGGTGGGTTCGTGTGTTATAAAGCTTGAATTTTTCGATGTACGGCGAGCTTCGGCCGGAACTAAGGTGCCGGAGAAGCCTTTTCCGATGTGGGTTTTGTGTCTTCGTGTGATTACCATATTGATCGGAGCGCTTTTCTTTGGCCGGGCTGTACGGTGGATTTTGAAAAGAAACGGAGACAGCTTGAGCGGCTCTTGGGAGAAGCTTCATGAGCTTGTTCTTGGCTTTAACAACGGCTGGCTTTTGATGATCCATATCCAAAAATCTATTTTATCTACCTTTTTCTAACTCTTTCTCACTCCCAATTTCTGTCTGTCGATATGTTTATATATGTAGGAAGGGGGGTAGGAGTACTAGATTGGGCTTTGTTTGACTGTATCAAGGAAAAGGAGGAGATAGAGAGAGAAAGAGGAGGTAGGGTTTGGTCAAAAGAGGGGGTGGGGTGTATATTATATAGAGGATGAAAAGGACAAGGCAAACCATAGTTGGCTAAATTAGTACAGCTAATGGAATTGCTTTAAAATTTGATGCATAATATTTGGGCATCAATCGTGTGCCAAAATCAAAGTGTATTTTCAAATTTCAGTTTATTTCACTTTTAACCCCCTTAGATTTGCATTTATTGTACTGTGTGCTTGAGTTTGTAATTGTGAAAGGAGCTTTTGTAATTTTATTTTATTTTTTCAGAAGTGGGCGTGGAAAGGGGCGTGGAAATGATCAACTTTAGATCTCACACTTTATGAAGCGTTAACTCTATCACTTGGCTAACACTTAAGGTATGGAGGAGTCTCAATAACGAGCCCAGTAGAGCCAAGTTTTGATCTCAATCATAGATCGTTACTTCAAATGAGCTTAATTTAAGTTACAAAGAAATCTAATAATCGATTCATCAAGAGAATAAACCATAAGGGCGTTTGAGCTGGCAACCAACTCATATGCAAAGATTTATCTGCACCAACCGGTTGGAGTTGCTAATGTGGCACTCACAGTTTTCAAAGGAAGTCCAACGGCTTTGTGAGGGAAAATAAATTAAGTGCAACAATTAAAATGTAGTTGTTGTGTAAAAAAAATTCTATAAATTGGTTCTCAAAACTTTTTTTCATTTCACTCATTTAACTATATCTCCCTAAACTCTACTCATTCTCTCATCTTGCTCAGAAGATATATTTTCTCACTAAACTCTACATTCTCTCATTTTTCCATTATAAATAATAATTATTTTACAAATTTATTAAGCATTTCAAATGTCGAAGATTCCACTAATCCTCAACCCACAAGTCCACAAAATGCTCCAAATTTTTAGTATCTAAATTTTTAAATTCCTCCACATTTTCAAGATCCTCAAAACATTCAAGGTATTTCAAATTTTGTAAATTTTTCATATCTTCCAAATTCTCAATTTCCAGTATACCCACACCACCGTAGATATTTTAATTCAGTTATGTCAAATCAATATATATGCCTAGATATTTCAACCCGACTATGGGTGGTGTGGTTCCGACAATCAATCTATTGTTGTTGTAATCTTGATTGTAAATTGTTGTAATCTTTGTTATTAATTTTTAATCAATTTAATATTTTATTTATGTAATTTATTTAGATTTTCGATATTGTATTTTGTCTCTTTATTAAGTTAATTTTTAAAACGAACATATCATTTTTATAGTTATATTGTTAAAGAATAAAATATTTAATAGTGGATTCATACTTGTAAAGCTTTATAAGTTTATCCATAGTGAAGAATAGGTTTATGGATAAAATGTTTATGAGTCGCTAACGTGACAGGTGGATAAACCTTTGGAGATGCTTTTAGGAGCTTGAACTGCTCCTAAAAGATGATAAAGGATTTAAGATAAATTAAAAGTATGTAAGGTAAAGTTATATGTGTAGACATTAAACTCAAAGGTTCTAAAGTAAGAACATGAAAGGCTAAGAACTTAAGTTATGATATTCTAATTAGTGAACTTCCCACGCAGATCAATGGTTAACTTCTAGTAGCCATGACATAGATAAATGCTTGCTTGGCTAATTATCACCATAGGATTGACCATCACTTTGCCGGTGAAATCTATTTTGGAATAACCATTGACATTACCGCATACACTAGGTGTGTTAGCAGGTGCTCAAGTTGATTTACAATTCATAAGAACTCCACATATGTAGACATCAGTCTTACGGATTGATTAAATGTGACCTGATAGAGTAAAACGATCAAATTGTGGAATCAACGGTGTAAATATTATACATCAAGTGTCAAACCGAAAGTATAGTTTAAATCATGATACTAAGATATCCACGACACGAACCTCCTTGTCAATTATGTACACACATTTTGAAAACTTCAAATTTTTGTTAAGTCTTTTTAACACCTTTCGACTCAAAAATTGATCTTGAGTTGGACTTTGATCAAGCAAGCTCATGTTTTAGCTAGTAGCTTGATTCGATTACAGCCTCTTGTTATGGTGTTCCTCCTATCGATTAAGGAATTATGTTTTGGGAATCCATCTTCGTGAAGAAAAATCAAAGTTGATACCATTTCAAGAAATAACTCATATCATTAAAACTAGAAATCTTCCTTTTAATAAAAATTTCAAAGGCTTATAATCATTTAATTCTACCTCATGGTGGACTTTAATAACAAGAAAGATGTCAAACGGATAGACTCAAACCTCAAGGAGATAGATAAGTCAACTCAAAAAAGCATGGGGGCAATAGTGAAATTAATCGAAATTTGAAAAGTCTAAAACTCCCGGATAATCAACCGGCCAGATAGGAAAAATATTTAAAGACTATTTATTCGGTTCCACCCAAATAATTCATCATACCATTTTGAAATGTTTTATTTTAAAAATAAATTTAAAAGAATATGTTTATAATTCCTATTAAATTTCATCTTTCTTATTCACTTATGTTATAATTACATTATTTATACTTAAATATTTTTATAATTATGATATTTTTAATATAGTATCTCTTCCGTTCCGGGCAAAGAGCTATTCCATTTTGAGATGTTTTATTTAAAAAGTTCACTTTCAAAAATTTAGGCATGAAAATGTTATTTTATTACTAATAAAATACTAAAATTATTATTTTTTTTTTAAAAGTTAACTTTCAAACGGAAATTTATCAAAAATTGCTCACTTAAACTTATCTTTTTTGAATATCACTTTTACCACTTTACCCTTATTTTTTTTTACCTTACTTGAATTATGGGCCATATACATGACTTTTAAATAATTAAACCAATATTAATAAATAAATAAATGTGGACAATAAATAAATTGGATGAGTAAATAAATAAATGTGGTTAGCAACAGTGGTAATGGACTACTACAACAACAATGCATGTGTGGGCGCCGATATTGGACCACGGTTTAGACGTGGCATTTGGCAAGCCAGGAAGAAGCTTAACAGAAACGACAAAGGAGATTAGAATGAAAATTTGACTTTCCACCAAATTCATACGGACTATTAAGTCTATTATGACATGTTTTTTGTCTGCGGCTAATTCAAAACTATAGAGTATAGACTCGTGAAAAGTTTTTATATATATAAACTCGTGAAAAGGATCAGATAAATCTTTCAGCCCGAAAATAAATAAAATGAATGAAGTCTTAGAGTGAATAATCTATACTTTCCCGGCCCGGTGTTAAAAAAATACACTAGTACTTTTAAATCTTGTTCAATTTTATATCAAATATTCGAAAACAACTTGCACAATATTTCTTTATCATATTCGTTTTGTTCTTAAATAAGTGTCATATTTGATTTAACATACAAATTATGAAAAATTAATCAACTCTATTATAAATGCTCGTATGTTATGTATTTTTTTTATTCTTTTGAATCCTATGTGCTAGTGAAAAACTCACCATTAAAGTAACAAAAATATTAAGTGTAAAATGGTAAAATACTAAAATATAACTTCCTAAATTTTAAAAGTAAACATTTTTTTGGAATCGACCAAAAATTATTTAAAAACATCTATACATTTTTTTTTAAATCCAAAAATACACAGTGTATACTCTTTGTGCCATGTTTAAAGACTTTGTTTTTCGTCTTTTACTTTTTTTCTCTTAGTTTCATCCGCTTCTCTTTATCTCTTTCTCATATTTTATTCAATCATTACAAAATAAAAAAATTTAATCCAAAAACCAATCTCAAAACCTTTATGTCAAATGCGCCCATAAAATTTCAATCATCGCAGTATTCGTTACATATCAACTAAGTTTCAATCATTTTAGTTCAACATTGATGTTTTTTTTTAATGCTTGGTAAAAAAAAAAAAATCACACTATCAAAAGTAAATTCAAAGTGTATCAAAAAAAGGCGTGACTTTTGCATTAGTTTTAGGAGAATGATTTCTTTCTTTTTATTCTTGAAAGTACGTGGTTGAATAATCTTAATTATAATCTTAAATTGGATTGTGAATTTCCATAATGAATAAAACCCCACAAATGATGAAACTACAATATCTTAGTAGTATTTGATGCAATGCATTTGATAGGGTTGTTTAATGTCTTCGTCAACCTAATATATGGACTGCTATATTCTTTTACTAGGAAAATGTTAGGGTTATCATCGAGCGTTACCACCTTGATGACAACTTTATCTTGAATACAAAAATACATATAATATATATGTACATCTTCACGGTATAGTTTTGACCATCGTAATAATTCATGTCCATAATAGAAAAAGTAACAAAACTAACACTTGGTCCAAAATGGTCTGATAATAAGATATTAAATAAATTATAATATGTTTTCTTAAAAAAAAACTCCCTCGGCCCCTGAATAATGGTCATGTTTGATTTGACATATAGATTGAAAAATAATAATTGATTTGGTTATTAATGTTAATTTAATATATACTACCTCCGTCTCAATTATTGTCTTGCTTGACCCGGTACGCGGATTAAGTAAAAATAATTGGGTTGATTATTAATATTGTTTTGATGTGTAATTTCTTTTTAAGGCTGTGTATTTGGTCATAATTAAATAAAGATGAAAAAGTAAGAATAAAGTGGTAAAATTATTGTTTTAAAAAAAAGTTTTTCAAACAAGACAATAATTTTGAAATAGACAAAAAAAAAAACAAGATAATAATTTTGAGACGGAGGGAATAATTTTTTAAAAAACTCATTTGCATGCATGAGAACTCATAGTTAAAATAGAAAAAGATAAATCATCCTCTTAAAACAATAAAAATGATTTTTCTAAAAAGAAAATTTTACAAAAAAGATTTTTTAGGACGGGCGAGAAAACAATTTAGGAACAAAGTAGTGAAATTAACAAGCATTGGTTTGCCATAAATAAATTATTACTCCTCCCATCTCTAAATTATCGTTTTGGTGGACTTATGCATAGTTTAAGAAAACACATTTGATTCGATTATTAATATTAATTTAATATGTAGTTTATTTTAAAACTTATGTATATGTGGTCCATAATTAAAATAAGATTAAAAAAATAAGAGTAAAATAATTAAAATATTATTATAAAAAAAGTTTAAAATAAAATAATTATTTTAGAATTGATATAAAATGAAAGCAAGATAATAATTTGGAGAGGAGGGAGTAGTAAAAATAGGAAAAGAAAGAATCACCAACAGTGCCTTGCAACTAACAACTACAGACAACCTCTCTTTTCGTACAATAAAGATAAATTAATTTTAAAAAAGGATTAAATAATCATACGTAAAGTAGCTCGGAAAGTACAAAGAAACATGTTGTACTCGTATAATTAGGGTAGGGAATTAGGCTGCAGGTTGACTAGTGAAAAATGACCTCATATTTTGGGAGCATTTGGTCAAAACACGCACACCACACTGAGGGCGTGCAATCAAGGGGGTCATATACTCATACACGACTGTGAAACTGTGAATCTGCGATCAGCTTACTAGCAGGAGATTGCTTTGTACAACTTCATCTCCCACCCCTCCCCCCGGCGCCAAAACAATACAACTACCCCTCTGAAATGACTATTTTGCCCTTCAGGCTGTCAACCTTATTTAAACTTTTTTTTCTTTTCAAAACAACTTAAAACACTGATTAATTAGCTTTGCCTCCTAGAGGCAACACTAGTGTATTTCAAAAAAAAAATTTCTAGTTTTACTCAATTTATAGATTTTTTAAAGTTCACTAGTGTTGCCCCTAAGGTATAAAAAGAAAATTATATATTTTTTTAAAATACACTAGTGTCACTCTAAGGAGGCAACACTATTGTACATTTCAAAAAAAAAAATGTATAAGTTGGGTAAAATGAAAAATTAATTTTTTTAATATTTGAAACACACTAATGTTGCCCCTAGGAGGCGACACTAATTAATTATCATTGCCTTCTAAAGGAAACATTAGTGTATTTCAAATTATTATTATTATTATTAAATAAACTAGTGTTGCCCCTAGGAGGACAGTAATTATAAACATTATAAATTAATTAAAACTAAAAAAATGAAATACACTAGTGTTTCCCCCTAGGAGATAACACTAATTAATAGGTAACACTAATGTATTTGAAAAGGGCAATGCTAGGGTCATTTTTATTTTGCATTAAAATATGGGTACTTTATGATGTGGCATACTCTTATTGGTTGGATATTTTGTGGGTCCTAACACTCCAGCTAAGGGCAATGCTAGGGCCACTCTTATTCTGCACCAAAATATGGGTACTCTATGATGTGACATACTCTCATTCGTTGGATATTTTATGGGTCCCAACACTTCAGCTAATGAGAATGTGCCACATCACAGAGTACTCATATTTTGGTGCAAAATGAGAGTGGCCCAATCATTAACCTTATAGACTTTTTCTGTTCCAAAATATATGTCGTTTTGAAACTTTTCACACAGACCAAAGAAACATATTGTAAAGACTAAACTACCCTTATTTACTTTACTCCAAACATTAATAAAGTGTTTTGATACTTTTGCCCAAAAAGTCAAACATAAGTTACAGAGTCAATAAATATAGGTAAAATTGAAAAAAAGGGAAAAATCATTGGAAATTGCAATGTGACATCTATTTTGGAACAAAAAAATTTCCCAAAAACGATATATATTATAGAACCGATGGAGTATATAAATTGAGTAAGACGAAAAACCATTTTTAAAAAAATACACAAGTGTTGCTAACACTAGTGTATTTTTTAAAAAAATAATAAATAAATTGATTAAAATGAAAAATCAAATTTTATTTTCTTCATATACACAGATGTTGCCTCCTAGGGGTGACACTAGTGTATTTAAAAAACAAAAATAAGTTGGTTTAAGTTGGCTTGAAAGAAAAAAAAAAGGTTTGAATTTTGTGATGGGTAGAATGATCATTTTTGTAGTAGGGGGTGGTTGTACAAATTTACTTCCTAGGAGGATGTTTGGTAGGAAAGCTGCATAACACTAATTAATTCGAGAAATAAAAATTGTTTTATTTATCATTATTTTATATCATTTTTAGAGTTATCCGATGTTCGATAGATTATAGATAAGATTAATTTATCTAGTTAGTTATTTTGCCCGATATTTAGTAATCAATACTAATTTCAGTATTGTATTATTTTCCTAAAATTACCTTAGATTGGGTGGTAAAGTATGTTTCGGTTTATCTTACTCATTGTGTTTTTCACATACAATTACTATTCCGTTATAAATTTAAGAGTAAGAGTAAAAACTTGGGATCACACAATTACTATATGCATTCTTTCTTGCTATATCAATATCTTTTATCTATTAAAAAAAATACGATTTTATATTTTTATTTAAAAGTTGCTGGCTATAACTAATCAAAAATTAATTAAATCACTTAAAAGCTCTAACTTCAGTTGTCACGACATTTACATCAATTGCCTAAAGCATGTACGAGAGGAAAACGTTAAGTGGAGACACAATGGAGAGATTAATGGCTTGAGCCATTAAGAATAACTAGTTTTTTTAACCAGTGTGTTAATCGCATGACAACTAAATCGTACATAAATAAAATAAAGAGGATCGATTTATTAATAATTACACAAAAAAAATATCACTAATCATTATAGATTCTAAAAAAAATTCCTTATACATAATATTTGTTGTCTTATTAGTTGGTTTTTCATCTTCACTGAATATCAATATCTTCAAATCAAAATAATTTGTTACTCTAGAAAGTGAAACTACGACATATAACTGTCTATGGCTAAATACTGATTTTTTTCAAAAAAAGACATACATGCAATTATTAACTTTGGCATTTGTTAATTATTATTGCATATGATACCAGTACTATAAATTGTCTTATTTGAAACTTGAAAGACAGTCTTCCATATGATAGAGTTAATGACAATCTTGGGATAAAAACATTTTCTCCAACACTGCTTCCTTTCAAAAAATTTGTTTCAACAATGTGATCCCCAAGATTTATGATGATTAGTCTTGTTCCATTGCACAACCTTGCTGCATGGTCAATGTTTCTCAATAGCATTACAGGAACACTAATTTTAAGTGTCAATTCATGGCTTGACAACCCCGAACACTTTATATTATTCAAAAACTAATAATAATTAATGTCTTCGAACAAACTTTAATTTTTTCTGCCCTGCAAATAGAATCTGAACTCAAATAAGTTCTTCCTTTTGAATGATGACTTTTATTAAATTATACTTGTATTTTATGAATAAAGCAATTTCTGAGAAGAAAATAAGCTAAAATCAAAATAACGAAATTATTTTTACCGTTAACTATTATTTTTATTTTGTAAATTATTTTGATTTTAATAACTTCCATTATATTTTTTTTGTTTTATTGACTTCGTAACTATTATTTTGGTTTTATTTTTAAGAATTAATTTTACAAAAAAAAATGTTCCGTAATTTTTTATTATTATTTTGCTAACCTCGGTTTAAATTGTTTTGTTTTATTGACTTTGTAACTATTATTTTTGTTCCATCGAATATTTTTATTTTACTAATATATTATTGTTTTACATAACTAGTTTTAAGAATTTGTTTTAAACTTTTGTTCCGTAAATTATTTTTATAATTTTACTAACCTTAGTTTAAATTATTTTTGTTTTATTGACTTATGTAACTATTCTTTTTGTTCCATCAAATATTTTTATTTAACTAATGCATTTTTATTTTACATAGCTATTTTTAAGAATTTGTTTTAAAATTTTGTTCCATAATTTTTTTTTTATTATTTTAGTAACATCGGTTTAAATTGTTTTTGTTTGTATTGACTTTGTAACTTGAACTGCCCACCAATAGGCCCAAGTCATCAATCACGTGTCTAGCACGTCTTCCCCAATCACGAGCAACATATGTGCGTTGAGGTTCATGCCATTGAGAAACGGGCAGCGAGCTAGGGGCTTAGTATCCAGCGGGCAAGGTTACAGCTAGCTGGAAAGCTAGCCCACCGGGTAACAGTTTGCATTGAGCAGGATTTACCATGCTCATTAAGGAAAGACGGTTGTCTTGAATGTGGACGGTTACCTCCGAGAAACCTGTCACCTTCACCATGTTGAGACCGTTATAATGAATGGAGCAGTTAATATGGCAGTTAATGTGCCCGCCATTTATGCTATGATGTTTAATGGGCAGTTACTCTCCGGCAACAGCTATATAAACCCCTCAAGATCAAGGAGGGAGGTACGTGATTCTAATTACTAGCAAAAACTCTGCCAAATTATTGACTTAGTGAACTGTTGTGCTGACTCTCACGCCGGAGAGCTTATGCAGGGAGTGCCCCTACCTAGTTTACGGTTCTTTTCATTGGTTTGCAGAGTTGGGCCTTGAAGATTGAGGATATATTGAAAGCCAGGTATCCAATTAGCGAAGCCCAGTGCGTCTACGAAGGTTTTGGACGCATCAGTTGGTTCCATTGCCGGGAATCGAACCCGGGTCTCCTGGGTGAAACAACTTTTTCTATGGCTTATGGATCTGAGGCAATGGCACCGGTGGAGATGTACCTGCCTAATCATAGAGTATCTCATTATGATGCGGAATCCAACATGGTAGCTCGCGCAACCGACTTGGATTTATGAGAGGAAAAATGGTTGAGTCCAAAATGAGAATGACTAATTACAAACAGCGAGCAAAGGCCCATCACGATAAAAGGGTTCGTGGCCGGTCATTTGCTGTGGGGGAATGGGTTCTTCGTAAAATTGAGGCGACAGGCCATCGAGCAGAAGGGGGGAAGCTTTCTCCCAATTGGGAAGGTCCTTTTCAGATAGTTCGAATTGTTAAGGAAGGAACTTACATGTTGCGAACAAAGTAGGGCATCGAGCTGAAACATCCATGACATGCATATCATTTGAGAAAATATTATCGTTGATTGACAACGTTCAAGATATTTGTCTTTTTCCCTGTCTTAAAAGTTGAGTTGAAATGAACGAGCATGCATTGGTTATCATTTCTTGATTATTTCGCTTACAGCATTTAATGCAGAACTCAATTATACTTTTGGCGGGCAGGATAGTTTCTTTGCCCGGTGTGAAAATTAGTATTTGAGTGAGTTAATGTTCTCGATTATTCCCTTTTTCGCCAGCACGGGTTATTTCTGCTCGTGAAAAAGGGTTGGTGTTCGAGTTAGTTGCTTTGGTTATTATTCTCGATTATTCTCTTTTCCACGAGCATGAGTTGCCTTTGCTCGTGAAAAAGGGTTGGTGTTCGAGCCAGTTGCTTCGATCACGCTCCATAATTTCGGGATGGCTCAGCTCGAATGGAGGTGAAAGAATTGCATTTTTCATTCCGACAAACCGGGAATGAACTTGCTTGGTTTAAAAGATTGCTTTTCAAAATAAAAACAGTTGAAATGTCAAGGGGAATGCAAATAGACAAAATATGAGCATTCATAGAAATATCATAAACAAGAAATGTTAAGATGTTACAAGCCCAAAAAAATGTAAATTGTTTGCAAATTGTTTCCAAAGAACACAGCTATGGTGCGCAGGCCAGGAAAAACTTCAAGGGTCGGCAGCAGTAGTCTGATCGACAGCAAGTTGAGTAGGGTCGGTAGCAGAAGTCTGCGGGGTAGCAGGTTGAGCAGGGTCGACTACTTCATTTCCAGCCAGTTCCTCAATAATGATGACCTCTTCATCGTCACCAGCAGCTTGAGCAGCCAAGGTTTCATTCTCTTGTGCCTTAGCCATCCAAATCTGAGTCATCAGATCGGCAATAGTGACTTCGGCGGTAGGTGGAGGGGTCCAGGCAACAAGCCCTTTCTGCGAATCTGACTGAGCCAAGAAGGCTAGCTCGTCTTCTGTGTAAGGTACTAAGGCGTGGCCTGGTCGAGCAGATGGGCTGAAAGGCGTGGTGGTTCCCCATTTAGCGAGCTGGTCCGGTTGCACATCCATCCCGCTGCATGATAGTTGCCTCAGGATATGATTTACACCTTGCAGGAAGAATGGGTAGGCCTACTCCTTGACGCTTGCCTGGAAATCCTCGGACTTCTTGTAATCTGCAATAATGGCTTTTTTCTGCTCCTCGCTGGTTCTGGATAGCTCTGCTCTCAGTTGTTTTTCTTTCTCAGCAGCCTCCTTTTTGGTCTTCTCCAACTCACTGGTCGCTGCTTTAAGCTCTTTTCTAACCTGACTTATGTTCTTGAGCGTCGTCTCCTCAGATTTTTTGGAGAAGTTCAGGTGGGCTTCAAGAATTTTCTTCTCTTCCTCTACCCTGGAAAGCTCAGTGACTTTGGAGGTCACAGTTTCCTCGCTTTCTTTAAGCTCGGCTCGGAGGGAGTTGACTTATTCTTCAAGGGTGTTTTTCTCTGAAGACAGCGAGCTGGAGGATTTGAGGTTTTCGAGGAATCGGTCATATATGAGCTCTGCCTTAGTGACCATCTGCAATAGAAAGAAGTGGTCAAAATTAAGAATGGACAATGGACGCTCATTTTTGGTAGCTATAAGGAAGTTGGTTACCTCGGTCATGCACATCCCCATTTCTCCAATGAGAACCGAGCTAGGAAGCTCGCACTTCTCTGTCGCATGCCCGTGTGGCGGAGCCTCTTTATCATCCCGAGCCCCACCATGGCCGCATGCTCGCCTCGTCTGTTGGTGTTGAGGTTGGACAGGTCTGGTACGCTAGCTATCTCCACGATTATCTTGGTCGTCTGCTCGTGGGTTTCCGGCATCTCGAATTTTTCCCTTTGCCAAGTGGGTGCTTGCGAGCTCGATGCCTCACCCGGTTCGCTCTAGTCTGTCCTCGACATTGTTCTTCTCTTTGTTGGGGCGACAGGGGCAGGTCGTTTTTGTTGGTTAGGAGCAGTTGGAGCAGGAGTTATTGTGGTAGCCGGTGTAGGAGCAGCAATGGCAGTCCGGTTTGTCTCGGGCACTCGGATAGATCCCCGCCCGGTGTTGGTAGCTGGAACCGTGGAAAGGCGAGCAGGCTCCAAGGTAGCCATCTGTGTATTCCTCCTAGTGGCTCCCCTTTTCATGGCTTGGAGGAATCGGTTGGAATCTTCTAATTGCCTCATATCTGCACACAGAGTTATGAAGAGTTTTGAGCAGTGGAAGACAAATTTAAAATACAAAGAAGAGCAAGTTAGAAAAGTTAACGTGCAAACCATTTAGTGAAAAAAGCGAGGGTGCAATTGGTTCCGGCCAGCTCGCAATTGGGCACTCGCTGGGAAATCTACCTCTATGGCAGCTACCCCAACAGGGGTGAGGGGTTTCGACAGCAATGGTCACTCTAGGCTCGATTCCTTCAACAGACCAGCTTAGTATTCCAGCCAGTCGAAGCAAGGGGAGATCAGAGGTGAGGGCTGCCCAATCCAGTACCCAATCCTGCCCGTTCTTACCTTCCCTGACTCCAAGTAATTTCCTAAAAGCTCTTGCGAGCTGAGGTTCTCCTGCTCGGAAAGCATTTTTGTCATATTTGGCGACTGCTAAGTTTTCTAAGTATGACGCGAAAGGCCACCCAACTCGCAATTCAACGAGCAGCGCTTTTCCGTCCCAGGACTCGACTTTATTGGGTCCGTCTTAGAGAAGTTTAAAATAGTTGGGATTAGAGCGGCCAGTAATGCAACCACTCTTCTTGTCCATGGAAAAAAGAAAGAATTTTATGAAAAGAGCCATGCTGGGCTCGAACCCGAGCAGCCGGCAGGCGACAATATAGGCGACCAGAAATCTAACTGTGGTGAGGGTTAGGTCGCAAGGCAAGGCATTGTTGGCAAGAAGGAATTCGACAAAAAAGGGGTCAAGAGGGAGTCTCAAACCGACCAAGAAAAAATCAAAATAGAAGACCATTCGGTCTCCTTGGAAGTTATGCCTAATCTCCTCGATGTCCAGGTCAAAGGCCTTTACCTGGTAATTCTTGGGGTTCATACCCAATGAATAAAACCAACCGGAGACCTCATCCTCGGTGGTTAGGTCGTCCCATTTGAGTAAGGGGGAGGCATTGGAAATGGTTTGTTTGCCTTTGAGGGAAATTTGGCTCTGTTCGGCCCGCGGTTTGCTCGAGCTGGGAAGGTTATCTGTGGCTTGCTCGTTTCTGGGTGAATCCCTAGTTGTGTTTTTGGGATCTATGGTTTCTTCAGTAATGACTGGACACTTTTGGCGAATTAAAGGAATCTCTTCCTGCTTGGTCTCTTCAGAGCTGGAAGGTCCTGTGTCTGAGCTTTCCTCGTTTTCTGTAGGGGCTCCATGGTCGTAGGCGCGCCCTTTGATTTCAGATTGGGTTTCGTCACCGGATGACATCCTACAGGAATCAAGGAATACATGTTAAACCCAGCTCGGGGGGACAGGCAAGAGCAATTAAGCAAGAACCCATGGCAGGCAAGGGTTTATCCTAAAACCGGTGAACAGGGTCAAGTACTCTTCGATTCCTCCAGTGGAAGTTGGACAAGTCTGTAGAGTGCCTAAAACTGTGAAGTGCTTAAAATGGGAAACAGGAAAAGCATGGATAAAGACGAAGTGAGAATTAGAATCCCTAGTTTCAAACAGGTTGATTTTAGGTCAATATGGACATATGTACCAAAAAGGCATCATGGAATCCCAACATGGGGTTCTAACAGGGAAAAATTGAAAATGCAGTAAGGGAGAAAAGAGCAGTGAAGATTCGAAGAAATACCTGTTGATCCTAAAAAAATTTGCTATCTCGAAAGGAAGTGGCGAATCTGGTGATTGATAATGTCGGAAACCTTGGAAATCTTCGTTACCAACCTGAAGGCAGTGATGAACACGATTTTTTCTGCTTTTGATTCTTCGCAAAGTTGGAAGACGGTAAAGTTTGGAATGTGGGGGAACTTTCACTTTTATACCGGTTGGAAACCGCCGTTTGGGGGTTACTCATCATTATGGCTCAGGAGTCAAGGCAGCATTTAATGGCTTGTGGGGAAATGAGCCCGTGTAAGTGCAAATAGGCGGCGGATGGCGGCTTTTTTCTCCAAAAAAACCCTTTGGGTTGGCATCCACTCATAACTAGATCGTAGGCAACTCGATGCATTCATTAAAAGTTGCATTTCAAGAGCGATTTGGCTGGGGGGATTCAAAGTTCTTTTCCCCGCTCCGAGCATAAATACTCGATAGACAAGGAGTAGGGGGCTACTGAGCTACCCGGCCCTATAGGCCCAAGTCATCAGTCACGTGCCTGACACGTCTTCCCCAATCACGAGCAACATATGTACGTTGAGGTCCAGGTCATTGAGAAACGTGCAGCGAGCTAGGGGCTTAGTATCCAGCGGGCAAGGTTACAGCTAGCTGGAAAGCTAGCCCACCGGGCAACAGTTTGCATCGAGCATGATTTACCATGCTCATTAAGGAAAGACGGTTGTCTTGAATGTGGACGGTTACCTCCGAGAAACCCGCCACCTTGACCATATTGAGATTGTTATAATGAATGGAGCAGTTAATGTGCCCGCCATTTATGCTATGATGTTTAATGGGCAGTTACTCTTCGGCAACAGCTATATAAACCCCTCAAGATCAAGGAGGGAGGTACGTGATTCTAATTACTAGCCAAAACTCTGTCAAATTATTGACTTAGTGAACTGTTGTGCTGACTCTCACGCCGAAGGGCTTTTGTAGGGAGTGCCCCTGCCTAGTTTATGGTTCTTTTCATTGGTTTGCAGAGTTGGGCCTTGAAGATTGAGGATATATTGAAAGCCAGGTATCCAATTAGCGAAGCCCAGTGCGTCTAGGAAGATTTTGGACCCATCATAACTATTATTTTTGTTCCATCAAATATTTTTATTTTACTAACGTATTTTTGTTTTACATATATATTTTTAAGAATTTGTTTTCAACTTTTGTTTCGTAAATTATTTTATATTACTAACATCCACATTAAATTATTTTTGTTTTGTTGATTATGTAACTTTTATTTTTATAGTGGCTTGTTCTATAAATTATTTTTATTTTACTAGCCTCTTATATTTTTGTTTTCTTGACTTCGAAACTATTATTTTTGTTTTAGTTACTACTTTTTATGTTTAAAGAGAGAAAAATGTTTAAACATAATTAAAAAAGAGGAGATGGTGGTGATGAGAGAGAAAATATGGAGGAGACGGGAGAGAGAAAGAGAAAGACAACCAGAGAAGATATGGAAGAGAAATAGTAAAATGGTAACTCAAAAGTTAATAATTCAAAAGTGAGATTTTGGAGGGAGAAATCTACCCTTGTCATTATATATATTTAGATTTACTCATGAACTCTCCTAATGGCATTGGAGATAGAGCTGTCAAAACGGGCTTGCGGGGTGGGTTAACCCGCGGGGCTAGAAAGCTCGCTATGAAACGGGGAGGGGCAGAAAAGCCCGCAAATATGACGGTCCTTCAAAGTCTTGGCCCAGTCCAACTCGCATAGGGCTACGGGCAAGCCCGCCAGATTTGACTTTTATATATTAAAATAAAAAAAAACATGTGAATATTAAATATATGATAATATGATATTTTATTGTTCTATTTAAATTTAGGGGTGTAAATCGGAACCACCAAACCACGAAACCAAATCAAACCAGTCGGTTTGGTTTGGTTTTGGTCGAAGACGATTCAGTTTCGATTTCAAAAATTGGAAAACCATACGGTTCGGTTCGGTTTACGGTTTTTCGTATCGGACCAAACCAAACCAACCTATATATTTTTATTTATTTATTATATAATATATATTATATTACATTTATTAACTATTTTGAACCTTTGATTTATTCATTATATATATATATATATATATAACCAAACAAAATCTTGATTGTTAGAGAACTATTATTTCTTCCATTGTTTGTGTTTATTTTAGAATTTGTATTGTTTTATTTATGATAATTTCTTGTTAGTAAGTTATTTCCTAATTTTGATATTAATTCCAAATTAAAATCTTATTTTTATTGTTATTTTTAATGTTTGTTAATTTCATTAAAAATAATTTATATAAACCACAAAACCAAACCAATCCGAGTGGTTCGGTTCGGTTCGGTTTGAGATTTTTGAAACCACTAGGAGGTGGTTCGATTTGTGGTTTTGGCATAAACCAAACCAAACCAAGCCACTTACTAGGGGTGAGTTTGGTCCGGTTCGGTCCAAGTTTTTGGAAAAAAAGATAAAACCAGAACCAGACCAATAGTTTGGTTCTCAAAAAATTTAGAATCGGAACCAACCCAATATGTATGAGAACCAAAATTGAGGAACTTAGGCAGCCTTCGAGTGCGGTCGCATATGTACAAAAGTTTGAGATTCCATTATATTATAACAGAGTGTTACATTCGTTCTTGACCCGTAAGGAAAAACTACTACATAGCTAATACATATTAAAACAAGAAAATATAATTATGAAGGTCCACAAGTGCAACCAAGGAATACGCGTCTAAGACATTGAGGTAGTCATTAACGACCCCAAAGATACCACCTAAACACCAAAGCCTCGGGAAGGATCATTAACCCCCCATACTCCAAAATTTTCTCTTCAATGCCTGCGACGTCCTAATCAGGCCCACACATTCCTGTAAGGTGCAATAGATGTCACAACATCATCAGGATGAGAGCCCTCTAAAATTTCCTCTTCATTATCAGTATATCCATTGTCAAGCGCGACAGTATTACTTGGTCCGGCAGCGTCACTACGCCTTGCATTACTTATCCTAGTAGTGTTACTTGGACCAGTGACATCACTCCGCCTTGCATTTCTCCGTTGACCTGCATTACTCAGTCTGGGGGAAGCATTAATGGGCCCCACTTCGTTAGGTCCACATGCCATCTGGGCTCCAAGACCATATACACGCTGGAACTTTTGTTGTAAAGTCGGAGGGATTGCCAAACCAGAATTTTCAAGATCTTTGTCTATTTTCATAAGGCGAGCATCCAACCTATTAGTAGCGCGTCTTGCCAAGATCCCGCGGGGAATGCGCCTTATAATGCAAAAATGCTCTTCTATGACCAAGAGTAATCATGTCAGATAAACATGAAAAAGGGAGAAATTTTTTGAAAAAGTATAAGCTGTAGCACACACGGGATGGCTTGAGACTATGATCACTCGATGGTCTTAGGCCTATAATACCAAGTCAACCGCACGAGCACCAATGGTGTCGGTTTGGTTCGTTAGGAAATATATGTTTGAGATATACAGAAAAAAATAATTGCCCCAAATTTGTCCAAGCCTAAACAGCAATTCACCGATCATCACTCTAACAAGTACAATGTGCAATAATAAATAAACGGCAATTAATTTTTATTAGAATCTAGCAATGCATCGCTAACATAAACAAAAAATCATCAATGCACAGAACAGTAAATAAATTATACATCTTTCTTTGTTGTTCTTTCAACTCATCCAAGAAGAGAGTGTTTTCTTTTCATGTGCATGTCAACATAGCTTGCATCTTTGTATTTCATCACCAAGTGTCTGCCACATTGACTCAAGAAAATGCATATCTTCTGCAAGCACCCTTCAAGGACAGTTGATACCAATTTTCATTAAAAGCTTGCTGAAGCTGCTAAACAAAGCATCGCCAGCACCCTGCAATTCAATCATGCTAGTTCTCCCCCAAGGCCGGCTAAAGCACTACCAGCAACTAGGATATCTCGCCAAGGACCTCTTTCCTAAAATCCTCAGCATCGTCATTAAAGGTTACACAACCCGATCATTATCAACATCTACCACAAAGCTTCATAATCATGACTTCATAGTCACTGCAACAGCGTACCTTCTTAATTATATGTGCATATTATATGACTTTCTTTATATGTGCCACATTCACATCATGATTTTACTTTCCACATTTGCATTCTGTTTTAAAATTTCTGTCTTTATTTTTTCAAATCTTCAAAACAAAAATTGCATTACTTTTCTCATTCTAGGTTAAGCTCATCAACAAAATTGCATTGTTTTTCCCATTCTAGGTTAAGCCTATCAAAGATTGCATCATCATTTTAAAATTGCATGGTTTTAATTTATTTTGCAATGAACATTGCATTATAGGTTTGTATTTGGGGTTTCATTTAAATTGGCAATGAATATTGCATCTGGATCTGCGTTAGTTTCACTATGTTTCAAATGAATATTACATCTGGTTTTTCATCATTTTCATTATGTTTCAAATGAATATTGCATCTGGTTCTTCATCATTTTCACTAAGTTTCAAATGAATATTGCAACTATCTGTCCACATCACAACACTATTATTTGCATTGCAATATGTTTACATGTTTTCACATAAAAATGATTGCATGTCTTCCATGTTAGGATTTTGCATGCCTTCCATGTTAAGATTTTGTATGTCTTCCATGTTAAGATATTTTGCACGTCTTCCATATTAAGATATTTTGCATCCTTTTCATGTCAAAGTGTCTACATGCTCCCATATCAAATGTTCACGTATTAAATGTTTGCATGTTTTCATATCACAAATGACTTTCCACATCTTAAAATATCTCTCCTGCGAATTCTTCCCACAAGGGGTACGAACCCCAAGTCATTGGGAACGATTCACAAAATATCTCACGTTTTCAAGAAAGTTTTGTTTTCTGCTTTTGGATCCTTCCCATAAGGGGTGCGAACTCCGAGTCATTGGGAACGATTCACAAGCATTTCAATTTCACAAACATTTCAATTCCACAAGCATTTCAATTTTACAAGTATTTCAATTCCACAAGCATTTTAAATTTTTCAAGTAATTTAAGTTTTAAAAAAAATCAATCAAACCTTTTTCAATTTTCAAAACATCTTGAAATCCAAGTTTTTTCCTAGCAGACGAGCTACGACTGGGTAGGCAGCTCATTTCGGTAGGTCTGACCATTACAGCATAAAAAGATTTGCATTGCTAAATGTTTTAAAAGCTCAAATGCAAAATATATGTGTCTTCCTTCATGGTTAAGACTCCTTCCTCTTCGCCTATAAATAGAGGGCTTGCCCTCCTTCATTTAGACGGAGAACCTTCACAAATAATTTTCCCCCAGCCGCTACTGCTTAGTTACTCTCTCGTTGTTAAGCTGTAGCAATTATTCCCCACCTTAGACTGAGGAAACCTCCCTAAACACTCCTAAACCACCGTCCAAATAGAAACCTAGTTAACCAATTAGGTTCTCGCCCTAAATCCGACTCCAAAAAGCCGCCAACGCAACCGTTATGCCACCAAAATTCAAACAACAAATTCAACAAAACAGCAGTTACGCTACCCGAATTTAGAAACAACATCAATGTTTTTCAACAAATACAAACAGTTACGCCGCCCAAAATCTGACGGGAAAAACAACAAATACAAACAGTTACGCTGCCTAAATTTCAACAAACAACAACAACAAACAAACAAAAACAACAAAAAGACTTCCTTTCCCGGAAGGACAGGGGAAGCACACGTAGACCGCCTAGAGGGCTTAAGCCTAGGCATATGCCGGGTTCAGACACTCACGTTCCAAGAAGTAAGCTCTGCCCCCGTAGTTATTTATTCTAATCTACTAATTAGATGTAGATATTTAATTAGTTTCTTTTATGTTTATATTTTAAGATTAAAAAAATATGTTAAAATGTAGCTATTTAATTAGTTTCCTTTCTATTTTTACTTTAATGTAGAAACAGTTGTATTTTCTTACTATTTAATTAGTTTCCTTTCTGTTTTTACTTTAATGTAGAAATGGTTATATTTTCTTACTATTTAATTAATTAATTTCATGTTTTTACTTTAAAGTAGAAGTAGTTATAATTTCTTACAGTTTAATCAGTTTCTTTTCTATTTATACTTTAAATGTAGAAATAGTTATATATATATATATATATATATATATATATAGTCGTTCTACTAGTATAATTTTTTATTATAAATAGCTATAAAATAAGTTGTTATTATAACCTAAATTTCATTTGCTTTCACTATAACTCTAAAATGTAGTTGTTACAAGTTTTTTTTTTACTTTTCTTGTCGCGCGGGTACACACACACACACACACACACATATATATATATATATATATATATATATATATATATATATATATATATATATATATATATATATGTTCTATCTAGATTAAATATATAAAAAGAACATGTTTAGCTAAAAACTCATTTTGAGACTGAAAGAGCGAGTTTGGTGTCTAAGATCTTCTCAACTCGTAAATTAGCCTTTGAACCATTGCACTCTGGTATATTTGGTTTTTTTTTTATTTAATTCATAAAATAGAGGTGGCAACTCTGTTAAACATTATTTTTTAAGTCCACAACAAGACCGAACGTATTACACGCCCTTGAAGTTTTGAGGTCGCTCGCTTTTCAGTAGTGAGGCCGGGCACGAAACGGGGCACCCACAATATCAAACAGTATTGATCTGATTATGTATGATATATGTATGTTGGTTATGGATCTACATAATTGTGGGTTTTGTACAGACAGGATGTTGTTAGAAACTACTCGTCGGTTAGCTTCTTTTGCAGCTCGTGCTCGAAGCCCAATTTTCCATCACTGGTTGTCTTGTAATATGCCTAGTTTTATTTAATCTTGTGTTCAGTGCGGTTGTGGCTTGTTTTTATTGGTTCTTATGTTCCCAAACTATGATTTATATGTTTTGGTATATTTTACATATACATGGCTTTGTTTGTAGCCAAAAAAAAAAAGTAGAGTGTTGCTCCATTATTTGCCCCCACCAATCCATATGCTTCATTTCATCATCCATCCTCACTGTTGTTGAAATTCGTAAACATAACTAGTTTTTGAAGCTGGGTTCAATAACTAAACAACAATAAATTTAAGATTAAGCCACTCAACTACCAAAACTAATAGAAACTGAAATATCAAATCTCCATATCTTTCTTAATTTTTCTCTTTTCAAAGATATCGCACTTTACAAAATTATATAAAAAGTACTCCCTCCATTATTAAAGGAGTGTTTATTTTTTAATTTTTATTGTTCTAAAATAAACGTTTGTTTTTTTTATAAATTTACTAATTTTACCTTTGACACGTATCATTTCCTAACGTAGACTTTTAATGTTACATGTAAACATCAATTGCATTAATGTACATGTCAAAAGTCAAACTTTATTGATTTTACTGTAAAACCTCCTTACATTGCGACTGTAAAACAAAAAATTACTCAAGTAACTCAAATATTGTTTAAATTGGTATCAAACGCCTGAAAACACTTTTTCCTTATTAAATATATTACATACTTAAAAATTTATCTTTTGATGCTCTCAGTTGAAAGTTTTGTTTCAAGCTGTCGATAAACAAGGTTGATGCAAATAACATTAAGGTGCCATTTTAATATCTGAAGAACACATAACATCATTTCGTTCAATATTGATGTTTTTTTAATGTTTGTGCAACCTTTTTTTTTTATACTTTCTCAAATTTTCACTCTTTTTAACATGGACATTAGTGAAAAAAACAATGCACTCCTGATTCCATTCCATAAGAGGGCATTGAAATATAACAGTTAACCACACTGTCACACCAACCCCATGTCGACTTTTTCATCGCAAGAGACTTGCTAAACAATAGGTTTCTGTATCTAGCGTTTTTACATTTGCCTGCGAAATAAAATTAAATACAATACATGTAGATGGTGTGTAACAAGACAACAAAAAATAATCCATTAGAGAACAGGCATATAGCTCCAAACTGTAGGCACTTGGAGGTTCAGTCAAACCAATATCATACATCATCGTCCACAATGCCAACAACCAAGATATGCATCCAGCCAACATTGAGAACTAACTTTCTTTTGACCATCATTTCGCCTTTTCACGAAACAATACAGCAAACTACATACTTCCTACAGTTATTCAACATTGACTTCACCAAAATTACCCCCAGCGACCTGCCACCATGAAAAGGTGAAACCAAAGGCTTTACAATTTCCCTGTCACACTTTCTAGTGCTTGGATCCATCGTCCTTGTTGCTTGTTGCAGGAGTATACTGGCTGGTAGATGATGGGGAGTATCCTGGTGCACTCGGTGAGTAGCCAGCACTTGGACTGTTCATACAAGCCAAAACAAATTGTCAGCTATCCAGCCTTAAATAAAATGTTCCATTCCTAAGTACCATCAATAGAATGAAGCAAAAACTGAAATGTTGGAAATACCCACCTGTACTGTGGTGAACTTGGGCTGTAATCAGGGCTGACACCAGAATTATTATAAGGACTGCACAAAAATCATTAAGGCAACCAATCTTAGCATTCAGAATATATGTTTAATAATTGGCTGGTGTTTCCCAGCTCACTAATACATCCAATAGCATCCAGTCTTAGCTTGTGCCAATGGATTTCATTTGTGAAAACAGTTGACTGGAGGTTTCTCTAAAGCTTATATTACAAATTTTCTAACTGAACAGTGTGTTAAGAAGCAATCAGTGTTTACATCAACAACAAAAGATGATGTTTATTTACCCACAAAGCTGGAGAACCTCTATCATTCTAGTCCTAGCAACCAGGAAACAGATTGCATCCCATAAAAGAAATTTATTATCAAAATCACGAAACCCAATGCTATTAAGCACATAAAACACTTTTGGATTTCTGTGGAATCTAGATTATACAAGGCACAAAAATGTAATTCTCAGAAAATATTAAGCACATTCCCCTGAATTAAAAAATGAAGCATAAAATGCTCATCATGCAGCATATAAAAGATAGGGAGTAATGCACAACTTTGAAAGATGAGGATCAAATGAACTTTGTACTATCAGTTATGTGCACCCAAGTGCTGATACAAAAATAAAGGGTTCATTGACTACAGTGTCATGATGTGTTCCAGACACCAAAACTTAAAACTTCTTTTAATGGCTGCAGCATCTAAATGAAGATACAAAAAAAGTGACTCAAATAAAATGAATAGAATTTGCGAAGATACTCATGAAGCTTGAAAAAGATATTTACCTGCTGGGACTGTATGTTGGACTTGAAGGGGAATAAGATGGTGATGTAGGTGAATATGATGGAGACGTTGGGCTGTAAGGAAACAAATCGTACAGTTGGCATTAAGAAGTATGTTAAGTACCAGCTACAACTACTTAGAAAATAGAACGCATCAGGCATATGATTCAAGAAGCAACTGTTATAGTACCTGTAATTTGGAGATGTCGGGCTGTATGGACTGGAAGGTGACAGCCTTGGACTGCTTGGGGAATATGCCAGGGATGGGCTGTATTTTGCTGATGAAGGGTTGTAACTTGGAGATGTAGGACTGTAGCTAGGAGACGTTGGACTATAACTTGGAGAGGTCGGACTGTAACCAGGTGAAGTTGGGCTATAAGCAGGAGAGGTAGGACTGTAGGATGGTGACGTTGGGCTGTAGGAGGGGGAAGTCGGGCTGTAGGATGGGGAGGTGGGGCTGTAGGATGGAGAGGTCGGACTGTAGGATGGAGAGGTCGGGCTATAGGACGGAGAGGTCGGGCTATATGCAGGAGAAGTTGGGCTGTAAGCAGGTGATGTGGGGCTGTATGCAGGAGAAGTTGGGCTGTAGCTTGGGGAAGTAGGGCTGTAACTTGGGGAGGTAGGGCTGTAGCTAGGTGATGTGGGACTATAGCTTGGTGAGGTGGGGGAGTAAGATGGACTTGTAGGGGAGTATGTGGGGCTTGTCGGGCTGTAACCAGGAGAGCTTGGGCTATATGTTGGCGAAGTAGGGCTATAACCAGGTGAAGTGGGGCTATATCCAGGAGAGGTCGGGCTGTAACCAGGAGAAGTAGGACTATACCCAGGAGAGGAGGGACTGTATCCTGGGGATGACGGGCTGTATCCTGGAGATGATGCGGGGGAGAAACCCATACCACCAACATAAGGTGAAAACTGTGCATCTGTGATTGGCGACAATCGCATATTTGGACTCAGCAAATAATTAGGCGACATCATGCCATCGTGGTACGGGGTCCCCGACATTGGCGAGCGGGCAGGTGTCATGCCAAAGTCAAGACCATCCATGTAGCTTGGGAGTTGAATATCAATGGCTTGCTGTAGCATTTGCTCATTCAATAACAAACCACAATCTCCCGTCCCAATTGGAGCAAGCTGACCCAACATAATATTTTCAGTAACGCCCCGAAGGTAATCGGTCTCAGCATAGACAGCAGCATCCAGAAGAATGTCCACTGTCTCCTCGAATGAGCATCTCATCATTGGCCCGGTATCATTTCTATTGATACCATGGCGCGTGATGGCCATCAGGTGACCTCGGTAGGTCATAGTGTCACATAATATAGCTAGGTGCCTATAGTTCACATATGACCCATCAAAGGATATGACCACTCTCAGCTCTTCCAACAAGGAGCGACGAACTGCTTCTATGCCAAGAACTTCAATCACCTCAATCAAATGGTTGCTGGTCGTCCTCCTGGCATCGACATCTTTATGACACATAACAGCCAAGAGATTCACACCTTCAGTATCAAGTAACCACTCTTGTTCTGGCATGAATCCAAAATTCTCATCAAACTTATTTACCTTGCCCTGTTTGATGAACACTTTGTTGATATCAGGAATGCCACGGAGGGTCATTTCAGTCAGCATATTACTTTCAATCTTCTTGAGGAAGACATCGTCTTCCGCAGACTCGTCTTGCAACTCCCCTTTAGGAGCCTCATCATTCATAATGCGTATGCGCAGAATCAATTTTTCAGCGTTATCATCGTTAAATATACAGGTTAAGTCGTCATCAAACTCAAGATTAATCTTCTCAGCAATGTTAGCCATGCTAAGCTTCTTATCCACCATCATCTCCCGATTAAGCTCTATACGAAGTAGCCAAGGAGAAATTTTATCTGGGTCAATATCTTCATCTGGCATTTCATAGTAAGACTTCACAAAGTCAACATCCTCATCGATAATGGTGCTCACGGGATCTGGATCATACCATACTTCAGTAGCTTGAGTAACACTGCGAAGAGTAGTGTACTCCAGATCACACTGAACATTCTTGGCTGAATCCTTCGACTTGCCCACTTCAGGCTTCAAGAACACTGATAGAGAAGGGGTTTTTATCTTTTTCGCAACATTAATAATCTCTCTCAACCTAGGAACTCCAAGAGTGACATTCTTGGCACTCACACCAGCATAATGGAAGGTATTTAGAGTCATCTGAGTTGCAGGCTCACCAATGGACTGAGCAGCAACACATCCAATCATTTCACCGGGTGCAACAAGTGACTGCAGAAATCGAGACTCTATCTCACCAATAACCCAATCAAATGCCTCCCGAGTAAGCCTATACTCATTTAAAACCCTCTTACTAGCAAAAGTGCTACGGAGAAGAATGTTGAAGAAGAGGGTAGCATTTTTCTGGGCTTCCATGCTCATTAAATCATCTCCAGGGACAACCTTCAGCCTCTCTTGAAGCTTATCAACAGCTTCCACAATTTCCATTGGATGCATATCAGAAGGTCTTCTCAAGTCCACCTTAAATGTCTTCTGCGCATTCCAAATAAGCCTTTTGAGATTCACAGGCATTGGCCAAGAGATGTCACCAGTGGTAACAATTTCTGTTCCAAGCTGAAGTCGATCTCCTTCAAGTTTCTGTACTTCGGCATCGAATACATTACGGAACTCCCGAATGGTTTTCAAATCTTCAACATGTTCTGGTAACATGTAACTTGGGTTCCATTTCTCATCATCAATCTCGTATTTGAAAAGCTTATTGAAAGCCTCCTTCTTGATTTTGAGAGAATCCAACTTCTGTGACTCAATCCAAACTGCATCCATACCATCTTCCCCATAAAGAAACTGGATAACATCTCCCAGAGAGTTCCTAACAGTACCATCATATTTGACCATAATATCTTCCATAGCTTTTACCAGTCGCCTCTGAATATAACCAGTCTCAGATGTTTTGACAGCTGTATCAATCAAACCTTCTCTTCCACCCATCGCGTGAAAAAAGAATTCTTGTGGTGTCAGCCCTCTCAAGTAAGAGTTCTCCACAAAACCACGACTTTCAGGCCCATAATCATCCTTGGTGAAATGCGGAAGAGTACGATCTATGAAGCCATATGGAATTCTCTTACCCTCGACATTTTGCTGCCCCACACAAGCAGTCATTTGTGATATATTGATGAAACTTCCTTTTGACCCTGCTGTGACCATTGCCTTAAGATTGTTACTTTCTGATAAACTCTTCTGCGCACTACTTCCTGCATCATCACGAGCCTTGTTCAACACCTAAACAAAGTAGCATGTTAGTAAATTTACAGGATGAGTAGTTTAATCTTCCACGAAAAAGTTCCATAAATTTGCTAACCTGATTCACTTTGTTCTCAAAGGATTCCATCATAGTCCGACCAGGCTCTGGTTCCAACTTTTTATCTTGTGCAGCCCTAATAAGTTCTTTCACCTCATTCTTGGCTTTTGAAATAGTTTCATTGATTTTTTCCATCGTTGCTGCATCTGCAATTGTGTCTCCAATACCAATGCTAAAGCCCTGCTGCAAAAGCCAATAATTAACCAGCCACTGGGTATGTCCAAGGAACTTACGAGCAGCATCTGGGCCCACCTCCTCCCTGTACATAAGAAATAAGTGATGAGCTCATAAATAGATGATACCAAAATGCCACCAAAAGTTTATACTCTATATTCTATGTGCAAGGAACCTACCAGATGACATGAATAAGACTCCCTGTGGACGTTCCTAGAGTTTTTTTACAAAGGGTGCCAGTAATAACTTCTCCCTTCTCTATTCGAACTTGAGTGTCTCCCGGTGTTATCTCTCCAGTCTCATTTTCTGCATGCCATGCTGCAGTTCTCAGGAGGTTAATCTGCTTCGGAATAATAAGATTGAACACTTGTTTTCCTGTCCAAAGGGGTCTAGGTTTCAAAACTGCTGGTGCTGGTATCTTTCCATCAAAATCCTCCCACCACATCAGGATGTTCATGAAAACATCCTACATTATCAAACAAGAGGAATAAGATTGATAATCCAACAAGGACGGAAAAGTACATTTGCATAAACTGAAGAAACTTGAAAAGAGTATATTAAAAAAATAAAGTATCACCTTCTCGATGAAGGTATCTCTCTTGGTAATTTTTCGGCAACCCAAAAGTGTATCCTGCACAATACCCATAACTGGCCGATTTGCTTGAGGTGAGACGATGCACTTGGGTACCATCATCAACTCTAGAACCTCGGCTCTTGTTTCAAACGACTGCGGTACGTGCATATTCATTTCATCACCATCAAAATCTGCATTATATGGGGAAGTTACAGACAAATTTAATCGAAAAGTTGAGTATGGCATGATCTTTATCCTATGCCCCATGATGGACATCTTATGCAGACTTGGTTGCCGGTTGAAGAGAACAAAATCTCCATCATTTAAGTGTCTCTCCACCTGTAGCAAAGATATATTAGCGGTAGTGATGGAAATAACCCAATCAAATATAACCAGGAAAGAAAAGATTATTGCCTTGTATCCAAGTTCCAGATGATGATCACTGCTTTTCTTCAAATAACGAAGATCAAGCCTCTGACCATCTTCCCTAATGATGTACTTGGCACCAGTTTTGCCAGGGGGGGGGTGAGGACCATATTCAACGAGCTCCTTCAGCCTAGTCAGCATGGAAAGTAATGTTTTACAATATATAGCCAAGCTATAACAAGTAAAACCAAGTATATTACATAAAAAACTTGAGACCTTTCAATGTTATATGGGGTGACTGTTTCGGGATATGTTAAATTTAAAGCAATGCTCCACGGTACTCCCAGCTGATCAATGTTAATGGTCGGATCTGGTGTGATGACTGTCCGAGCTGAGAAATCAACACGCTTCCCCATCAGGTTACCTCTAATCCGACCCTCCTTCGCCTTAAGCCTACTGCATATCGACTTAATAGGACGGCCTGACCTCTGTGTAGCCTGTACAATTAACAGTAACTCAAGTGAAGTGGAGAAGATTGTTGCTACCAACAAATAGACCAAAAAGTAAAGAGTTGCAGTCATACTCTTGGTTGACCAGGGAGTTCATTATCAAAATAAGTGGCCACATGGAACTGCAATAACTGTGCAAACTCTGATATTATGTGTGCAGGAGCTCCATTTCTCTCTTGCTTCCTCAGATTCTCATTATGTCTGATTATCATCGCCAGTTGATGAGTTAGATCATCCTGTTCAGTGATCAGATTAAAACCTCAATCAAGTTAATGCAAGGATTGTTCAGACTAAATTGAAGACAGAACTATCAACAAAAGCGATGTTGAAATTCACCATCAGTCTATTTGATGTTTATTTTAATTCACTAATGGTTATAAAGATGTGTCCTTTTTGTTCCTCGTAATCCAATTTGCAAAATTTGAAAATCGAAAATTCAAAAATAAAAAGGTTCATTTGAAAAGCATCAACGATATGACAGTTAAAGAATGCACAAACGGCTTGCCTCACTCCGCGCAGAAGTATCCATCATCACGGAAGGTCTCACTGGTGGGGGTGGTATTGGAAGAACCTGGAGAATCATCCAATCTGGACGAGCATACTTGGGATTCAAACCCAGCAACATGCAGTCTTCATCACTTATCCGCTTAAGTACACTAAGAACCTGCGTGAAAGCATAAAATCTTAACTTTAGGAGGCATCTGAGGCCAGACACCTATTAATCAATACAAAAAAAAAAAAAAATGACGAACAAAACCAAAACATTACCCTTTCAGCAGAAAGCTGCTGCTTTCTTTCCGCAGGCTCAGGAAGCTGCTCTGCGTCATCATTTTTCTTCTTCTGAAGCTTGTATTCAGCTACCAATTTCATACCTTCAATAGTGATCTTCGGTTGCTGTGCACCACAACCCCCTCGACTCTTCTTAACTGGTTCATCAGTGTCCTGATTTTGAGAATCGATCTCATCACCACCGTCACATTTAGTCTTACTCTTGCATGCGTCCAAAATCTTCTTAAGTCTATTCTTTGGATTCCGAATCTTTTGAGCTTGCTTGAATTTATGCTCCTCCTAAAGAAAAGGAAACTGGATTAGAAATTAAATAGGCAATATATGAAGAATACAGTGAAAAAAGACGACATACATGAAAAAGGAATGCATATACAGCTAAGGTACAAAAGAAGATGTTAATCACCACGCTATCCACTGCCATTTAGCAAGTAACTCAGCTCAACCAGATCAGCTAAAGCGATTTTTTTCAGTTCAATGCAAGATCTTCAGATAAGTCACACTCTATCCTCCACCATATTATTGCTGCACACCTTAATTTTGGTCTTTCCCCTTCCCCTTCTCATTCCTCTAACCTAGTTATTGATATCGACACTATTAAACTTCCTGGGTAGACTTAATTGTCCAAGTTGCATTTGTCCAAATCATCTTAAGCGACCATCTCTCACTTCATCTCCTATTTGAGCTAGTTTTATCGCCTCCCCAAATTTTTTTTTTAATTTTATTTCTCTAGTTTTACCACATATCCAACTAAAACCTGTGCTTTCACCTATTCATTGAAACTTGGGTCCCACTCCACTCACCGCCTGACAAGTCATACAGTTAAAAGGACCCCCTGCAATGCAGTTATCATTTTGGCTACACACATCTTTTTTGTGATAACAAGAAAGGAAAAAATCCTCAATGGGAAATAATTAAATTGAACAAAAAAAGAACTATGGTCAATGCCATTACATGAAGGTAAAGTGATTCAGTGAATCCCTCATGAACAAATATTAATCTACTACATCGATCGCATTTATGAGTGAATGATGAAAAATAACCACAACAGAGGAAGTGTAACAATTATACACAACTTGTGCAACAAAAATAATCACTTTAACAGTAAGATCATTGTGACAAAGGAGTGAATTTACCCAATAGATCACATTTATGAGTGAAAAATGAAATGCATCCACGATAGAAGGGTAAGATTTATACACAGCTGTGCAACAGAAAGCAATCACTTTTGTGGTATGTTCATCACTACTAAGGTGATGAAGCAAATACCTCATTCCTGTAGGGAGAGAATCAAATGGAGACAAAATTAACTCAAGTGCCCAGTTTGAAAGATCCATCTTTCATTCTTGTAGTGTTTTGTTAGTAGTGAATGGAAGCCTTAATATTCAAGAAAAAGAATTCCACTACTTTTTTCTTTTCCATTCCGTTTCACATTTTTCAAACCCCACGCCTGAGTCTCATGGCTAGACCGCTAGAGGAAACAATTGCAAGTTATTTAGTTATATGCCATTGAAAAGCTCTTATTCATCAACTCCCGCATCAAACAATACTCGAAGTGTTCAATGATGGATGTCTATTGAGCATGCTCTAAGTTTCGAGTTCCAATAAGAGCATACTTTAAAGTGTATTATTTGATAGGTAAGTATAGCCATGGGTATGGAGATTGGAACCAAGGACCTCAAATCACATAGTTCCAATAAGAGCATACTTATAGCATATTTTTCGTATTCAAATGCAAACATCATCAGTTAATAAATGGAAAAAGTCACATAGTTAAATTAATAAACCTAAAAAGGACAATATATTCAATCCTATTAGGAGATGTAGTTCTCAAACGAGTTCCTATAAATCATGGCATTCATCACCGATGCATGTAAATTATAGACGAGAAGAGTATCTATAAAATCATATGTCAATAGAAATATTACTTCGCTTCTCCATAAGCCATGGCATTGAGATCACAGTATCTCTTTTCCCAAAAGCCGATTAACGCCACTCACAACCGGCCACATACAGGTTAACAACTTTTATATATCTAATCAACAGTTAGAATTCCACAATTTACTTCAACTATCAATAGATGCTAATAATCCAAATTAATCTAACAAATGCTGCCTTTCAAGTAAAAACACCCAAATACTGGTTGGTCTTCGCTTACTAATCTTGCTCTCCTTAAAAGGGTACTCCGCTTATATTTAGGCTCCTCTTCTTGTTCACCAACCACTTCACTTGTCAGTCTTAAGGTCGGACTAATTATTTGCCGTAACTATCTTTTTACTAATAGCCCCAATCGAACAAGCGCCAAGCGGCAGTTCAATAAAGCTTCACTTTTGGGTAATTCCAACACAGCTCTAAAAAAATTATAAAAAAAATGTTCGGAAAAAAGTTCTAGAAGAAAAGAATTTGGCCAAAGCCATACAATACTCAATACTCAATACTTTAGTTCAAAAGAATTTGAAATTCAGGCATACTCCAATAATGCTTCACTTTTGGGTGATTCCGATGAAACCTCTAGAAGAAAAACGTTTGGCCAAAGCCAAAGCCATACAGTACTTCAGTACAAAAAAGATTGAAACAGGCGTAACAAGTCCCGTAAGTATGGATTCAATACTAATACAAAATCCTACAAAAGTTTCAACCCAATTAATATCTGGAAAATGCTTGAGAGAGCCCTTAGCGGACTCGTTAAGCACCAATTTATGTCCCATTCAGTTAGTGCATCTCTTAAAGTAGTTAAAACTCCAGCAATATCCAACTCTCATCTATCAAGTATCAACCATGCTAGTTGGGATACTATATGTTGTTTCATCCTAACGATCACTCCCGCTGGCAATCCCAACATTATAAATATCTAAAACATATCAAAATCAAATAAGAAAGCAAGCGAGAAAACCCCCAAACTGACTATTGGGAATGGGAAAAGGAAAAAACTAAAAGCACCTCATCAGCCAGTATTTTCGAGCAGTTGAAGCAAACACAACGCATAATACTGAGCACAGTTTTCATAAACCCGATATGAAACATCGGTTTCGCCAGCTCAAGGTGCCCAAAATGCCCCGGGCATTCAGCCATATTAGCCATACAAGTCTCGCACTTCATTTTACGGTCAATAGTTCCGAGCCGCGGGTCACTGAGTCCACCAATCTTCGGCTTCCCTCTCTCTGTCGTTTCGCCGTGCTCAATATGAACAACCGACATTTGCCTCTGCAAAAATTGAGCCGACCCATCCATTAATACAGGAAATAACAAAAATTCGAAACGGAATTGAGATATTCATAAATTAAACAAATGAGAATTTTACGATTTCATCGGGACTGAGTATGCCGAACTGAACAACACGGACTTTGGCCACCTCGGCGGGTGAGAACGGGAACCGAATATCCATGGCGGAGGTAGATCGATGGAATACTCAATTAAATAAACAAAAGGAAAAACATGTAAATTTAGGGTTTGAGAACTGCTCAATCGAAGTTTGAAATAGGATACATTACTGTACAAAATTTCGTTTACTTTTTTTATGGAAGAGCTTCTGATGTCAGGTTGTTAATGTTTTCAAGGGTTCAGTAGAGAGAAGCTTTGCGCTCTCTAGTCACTGGGGAGAGATCGCAAAGAGAAGTTGAGAGAAAGAGGTCGAATTGGGGGTCGAGGGGGTATTTATGGAGGGGGCGTTGTACCCTAAGCTATCAGTTTACTGTGATAACAAATTTAATACCCAAATTACCCCCAACAAATGAGAGTTGACTTGACTACCCTATGTTATTTCGTTCTTTTCGTTCTTTTCGTTCGATTTCCTTGAGTATTTTATTGCAATTATACTTTAAAACATTTACGATGATTGCACTATAAACCGTTATTCAAACTAATTTTAAATCTTTTTAGAGATTCTTTAAAAAAATTTAACTTTAATAAACATCATCTATAATCCTTTAAATTAGTGACATCATTACACTAACAAACCTAACAATTTATCTCTTTTTTATTTATATTTTCATACTGCAATATATATATATATATCATGCAAAATTCCTGATGACCTTGTCTTTTATCCACGTAGCCAACGAAATCGGTGAGTTGAAAGGTGACATGGATGTGATTGACCTCTGTCATGTAAACATAAACAGCACCGTTAAGGAGTCGAGGATGGCCCGATTAAAACCTTCTGGCGTAAGAAAAAGATTACGGGTGTTTTGAATCACAATAAATGCAATCAATGTAATGTATTGATGGCTCGTATTTCTGGCTTCTATCCTGGGAAATGGATACTGTTCTAAAATTAATGTTGTATGTTATTTTTGGATATATGTGTTGACTTATCAATAACCGTAGAGAATATTTCATATTTATACATGAATAGTCTGTAAGGTGGCTCTTTTTCATTTATGGACATGTTGCGCCTAATCATAAATGGTGGTCATAAACGCTCTAATATCGTGTCAGATGGGAGAAATGACCCGACTGAATTCCTGTAAGGGAAGTGGTTGGTTGTGTGCGTCAATGTTTCGGCGCGCAACAGGGCTTTGCCAAAGCCGTCGCACTCTGACTGTCTCGTTTTCTTTCTAACAATTGTTATCGAGGCCAAACTAGCCTTATTTTTGCCAAGGTCGAGCTGGCCTTGTTCAATTTTACTAATGGTGGGACCCAAAGTGGTCCCCTCCGATAGGCTAACTTATACCGAGACCCTTCAGTGCTTTGGGTCCCCTTCGAGACTAGCTTATATATATAATTTTATAAAAAGATATTATATGTTTTGTTTATTTCAATTATTTTTATTTAAATGAAATCAGTTCACGCTTTTCTAATATTACCAGTATACCTGTAATTTTAAATTATAAATAAGATGAATAATAAGTGCAAAAAAATTTTAATAGAAATATGGAATGAAAGAAAATTATGAAAGCATATCATCATTGATTATCATATACATAAAGATCCATCAATAGAAAGAATACAACGTTAGGTAAAACACACTCAATGTTTTGTGAGTGCATTGGCTAATTTTAAAGATAGGGTGTTTAATTGGGTGTCCATTACAGGTCTCGGGGGTAATGGTAAAAGAATCACTGTGGATTCTCTTAGTGTCAAACGCTATAATAAGATAGATTTGCGTTAAATTATGTTGTTTATATTTTGATCTTCTTCTTGTCTATGTATTCCTTTTATTTGTGTTAGATTAAAATATTTACATACATCTTTAGCTTGTTAGATGTTAATTAGTCAATATATAAAAATAAAAAATTATAATTTAATAATTATTTATGATGATAAGTATTTTTTATTTTCAATAAAAAAATGCATGTATATATATATATATATATGTATGTATATTGTGTTTCGTAACATATATAAAAACATACTAATACTTAACATAATTATTAATATAGATATTATTGTAATTTTCATTTTTACCTTTATTTGAAACGATTAAAATGTAAAGTTCCTTCCAATATTTTAAATAATTGTGGATACTTAAACATGAAAATTTGGATATTTTTAATCTCCTTCAATCAGTGGATCCGATAAGTTAAAGAATAATAATTAGGATGACAAAATGGTAAAAATGTTTTTTAAAGAAACATTAGAAACAAAATACTAATATTTTAGGATAGACAACAAAGGAAAATACGACAATAATTTAGGAGAGATTTCGTTTTGTTATCATTTTTTCAATCTCACTACCAAACTTGACTCATTCTCATTTTAAGTGTCTCTTTGGTGAAACGTTTTGACCAAAATATCGGCAAAAAATATTGTGTTTTCTCTTTTAAAGTATTTCAATATAATATTTTAAAATGCAGCGTTTTAAAAATATGTTGCATTTACAATTTATGAAAATAACGTTTTGAAATAGTTTCTCAAACGTGTTTACAAGAAAAAAACTGTGTTTTAAAAATAATGCGCTATAAAAAAGCTGCATTTTTAAAATAATGCATCAAACGAGACCTAAGCTATAGAGAGAGAGAGAGAGATAATAGAATATATGATTATATTTCCTCTTATAAAAATAATATATTTTAATCTACTAAATATCTATTCCATTGCAAACAAAGTTAACCATAGAGAATACTAATTTAACATTGAGTAACATTATGTGTTAATTATCCATTTGACAAAATAATTTTATTATGGGTTCAGCAATATAGCCAAAATTATCGCCAATATTACGGTCATTCCAACTATTACTCTTGTAAAACTAATACTCCCTCCGTTCTTAAATAATCGTTATATTTGATCCAGCACACAGTTTAAGAAAAAACAATTGACTTGATTATTTATATTGGTTTAATGTATAGTTTCCTTTAAGATTCATGTGTACGTGACTAATAATTAAAGTAAAGTGAAAAAATAAGGATAAAATAGTAAAAATTATGTTCTACAAAGGTAAATAAAAAAGAAAAGAGGATGATAATTTATGGACATAGTATTTTTTTAATTCATGTGTGTCAAGCGTCAAGACTCAAGACGAAGGTTGTATAAGTACAACAGTATAAGACCGTCTTTAGTTTTCTAGAAAAATGAAATGGAAACGAACAAGAAAAAAAAAAACAGGGGTGCTTATTTAGTGGGTGAAAATATGCGAAGTTGAGAACTATCTGTTCCGTTTTGCCGCGGCTAAAGTAAAAGCCGAATCTGAAGTTAATTGCCTTTTTTCATCGAGCCGAAGTGCAGAGTGTTGTACTTGGTAGCGCGTTGGGAGGACGGGAGGGGAAGAGGTAAACACGAACGAAGAGGAAGCTTCGCAATCTATTGACGAAGAGGTAAACACGAACGAAGAGGACGGGAGGGGAAGAGGTAAACACGAACGAAGAGGAAGCTTCGCAATCTATTGACGGGAGGTATGTTGACCTTTTCTGGTTTTGTTTCTATCAGTCTCTCATATCTTCAAAGCATAAGCCCTAGGTCGCCCTCACATTAAGTAGCCAGATATTGAAATTGTCGATTGAATTGTTTATTACTTAAGACCGTCCAAGATATATACTGGAAAGGCATTTCAGCTGTGGAGATACTTCTGTGGATCTTTGGTTTGATGAATGATGATTGTTACATTTTTTAGCGGAAATGTTGTGTTGATAATTGTGTTTTTTTTTCTCTCTCCCAGTAATTTTTATATGTACTCAGTTAGGCGAAATGTAATGAGGATGCTAATTCTAGGTAAGCTGCAGTTATTGTTAATTCAATCCTAATCTAGCTAGCCAATTCTTATTTGTCCCTCTGATTTGTAAGGTGCATTGTGTTTGCAATTTTTTTTTCGTGAGATCTATGTCAGTAAACTCGGTCCATGGATTCAAATCTAATTCCAGCAAAGACATGTTTTGAATTTTCTTTGCATGGATACGCATCAGCGGATGCAGAGATTTTCTCAGGTGGGGGCAACTTGTACAAATTTGACAGAAATGGGGGCAAATTGTAAAATTTACAAAGCATTATTTTTTTTTTTTTAAGTTCTTCAACAAAAAAAAACCAAGTGGGGGCAACAACTGCCCCCAGACCCCTACACTTGTGTCCGCAACTGCGTATCAGAGCACATCTTATAAAGGCTGAAAAGTAAGTTGTCATTGTCCAATCTGTTTATCAGATGACATAATGGAACGTGCATACTTTACTAGATCTCCGTTTTTTTTTAAGAGATAAGTGTGACCCTTTGTTGATATGAGGATTGGAACCAAGGACCTCAAGGTCGTTTCCTAAGTGCCCTGGCCATTTCTCCCACCTCTTGGGGTAAAAAAAAAACTTGATTAACGATGCGGTTATGCCCTTTTTTTCTCTAATTGGTGCATTGGTAACTCTTTTAGATGTAATTCTTGATTAAAGATGCGGTTATGTAGTCGATTGTAGGGTTCATTTCTATCTTGCAGCGTAAGAGGCAAAATTGATTGTAGCTCAAGTGCTCTTGACTTTTTGAGTATTGATCATCCAGGAAAAGAGTGTATTAAGATGAAAAACTTGTCTGTATGATCCATTCCCCATGTTTTCCATTGGTTATGTGGCTTAATTCAAAGAATTATACACTCTTTTTTTGAGGTCGTCATAAATCTTTTTCAGAAGTAAACTTATTGTTTTTCTTTTACTATTTGGACAATGTGCATGTTTGTAACAGAATCTGACGTGGAGAATTAATATGAAGGAAGAGAGTCAGTTATGGTTCTCTCCTTAGATTTGCAGAATTTTATTCTCCGTGCTCGAGTGCTGAAGCTGTATAGACAAGCTCTGAGAATAACTGGAAGAGCACCTGCTGACAGTAGAGGTGAAGTTTCTAAAGCACAATCTTTAACGTGATTGAACGTCAGAAATTCATAAACTTTGTGGAATCTATCCGTCATTAAGGAAAATCTGCAGGAATGCCTTGAAACTTGAAAATATGTCCTCCTTCTGTTCACTTCTCCCTCTTCTGTTGCTTGTTGAGTCGTATGATTATTGTAGTACATGGATTCAAACTACGCAAACAATTCCCACTGCTTAGGAGTGGCAGTAAGATCGAGTAGCGAGTACATTAGATCCTCCTCAGACTCATAATGGTGGGAGCCTCGTGCACTGACCATGTTTAAATTTGAAAAAGGCCTAATTTAGTTGGATTGAAGCTAATAATTTGGAAAGGATACCATCTTCTTTATAGATGAAAAATATTTTTTCCTTTCAATTTGTTATACAATATGTATAGGAAGGAGAAATCAAATCAAAACCCAGAAAAGAGCGGGTGGGGGTGTTTAGTAGCCAACTAAAAATAGTATTGAGCTTTTCTCTGTATATCAAAGACTAGCCCATGCTTCGAACTTGGTCAACGTCTCTGCCCAGCTTTATAATTCCTTGCACTGTAAACATGCCTGTGATGTGAAATGAGGAGCTGAGATATTCAAAGTAATCCCTTTGTTTCGTGCCTATATTGGTCCTCCTGGCAGAAAGTGCAATCTGAGCGCACTTGCACAATGATTCTGTAAATATACTGTAAGGATTGACGATGAGTAAACCCAGCCATTTTCATTTGATAAGCCTCTTCACTTCTGAAATATTGGTCATCCCTGTCCACCCATGACTAAGTTATAGAGTTCTGCTACGCAGCATACTAGGACTGTCAGAAGTCCACAAGAATGAGATGTCACGCTCATGTGAGGCAGCTTCGCTATCTCACTTGTTTTTCTCAAGGATGAAGCTAAGCAACACCTATGCCTGGTGTATATTGAATTTTCAAGAAAAAATAGTTTATGTTCATAAGTCCACCCATGATAAATGAAGACCATCTGCCCTAAAAGACTGTAGGGAATGTTGTAATGGCAGAAATTCATCATCTTTCTTTCCTTTTGACTGAGCTGTGCCATTAGCAAACCTACAGTAATGTACTAAATTGAGAATATTAGAAGTTCTTTTCATAAAAAGAAATTTTGACCGAAGTTATTGGTCTAGAAACATCACGATCATGCTTTCTCGGACAATTGTATGTTTTAGAAAGAATCTGAAAAATTGATATTAATTAACTGGGAATGTTACCTCTACACCAACATTTACAAGAACCTGGATCACTAAGGTGGCTCAAAAAGTAGCTTCATCTCCATCACCTGAAACCCTAATAGTCAAATCGATGGAAATCCAGAGTTTCTCGTACTAATAGAGAGAATTCCTACTATCCTCCATTTACATAGGTCTGTCAACCTAAATTCATACACATACCCACATACACCAAACCAGTGACACTCATATTAGAGCTCTTGTATTTGCCACTAAGGACATGAGACGGAAATCCAGAGACAGAATCAGAGGCTAACTCAGGTTCATCCTTAAACTGAAAATGGTGCGTGTCTATTGTAGATTTTGAGGTCAAATTTGGAATAGGGCAATGGAAGATCAGAAGGAGAAGGATAAAGTTAATGTCGGTCAAAAAAAGAAAAAGAAAATGTCGGTCAGACATTAGAAAGCTGCCAGTTTGTTCCCTTTGCACTACTATTCAGGCGTATGGGTCCACCCTTTTCAGTTCAAATACTTTTCCATGCTAATTTGTGGAATCTCCTCTGTTAATTTATCAAAAAGGATAATTGAATTTCAAATACTTTTCCATAAAGAAGTTAGTAGGAAGCTAAGTGGGCTTGCAATCGTAATCCTCTGTTCAGTTAAATGCTTGGGAGTTTGCTGTATACGATCTTTATGAGTATCAGTGAGCATAAGATTTCCCTTACTTTCTTACCTTACAAACCTCCAAATTTAAATGGTCCATCATCTGCACACTTGCCAAAAGATAGAAAGTATTTGAATTACATAGAAGGTTGCTTGAATTGTGTATACTAAACTCATTATTGAATCCTCTAATATTGTCTTGTAACATCTTGATTATGGGATATGATCTTTCAGCGGAATTGAGGCATTTCATCAGACAAGAGATAGAAAGCAACAGGAAATGCAGTGACAAGAAGAGGATTCGTTTCTTGATTAGTGAAGGAATAGAGAGATTGAAGCGTTTGGACGAGATGCTTGATATGCAAGGTCATAGATGACAGGCAGATACTGATTCAGTATCATCGCAACAGTTATCGTCAATACTCCTAAGTCCTAAACATGTATGATAAAAGCATCTGGCTTGTTGTCTCCCTTACGCAGCCATAACAGTACCAACAGAGAAGGAATTCATTAGCTTTCACTCCTAGTTACTTAACAAGATTCGGAACATATATCAATTGTCAAAAATATCTTTGAAAAAGTTTTTTCCCCTCTATCTTGTAATTTCCTTCTGCCATGCCATTGTGTACTTACCTAGAGTTTGACCCTTGTTTCTTGAGGCTTATCCTCAGATAATTTGTTTGGCCTTGTGTTCCAGGATCGCCGCTACTATTTGCTCCTTGCTCGTTTCGCTGTGATCATGTATGATGTGTGATCACGCCAAATGATGGGGTGACTATATTTGGAAATACACGTGGAGCTGGCCTGGACGGTGAGTGGCTGTTACGGACGTTAGTGGATGGATATCTGGCTGGTTTGCACGTGAATCCCCGATTCCTGAGATTTCCTTGATTTATGACCTGAGAAACAAGAAAGACACCGTTAAGGGAGCTGGGAGGTTATCCCAGCTAAAACCCTCCGGCGTGAGAGTCAGTGATGGGATAACAAAGGTGAGCTAGGCGTTCCCTGAGATCACCGTAAATATATCTGTGTGTTTTTGCGAGGCGATAGCTTTGAGTGAATAGTGTCATACCTGAGGAAGGTGGCCATGCTCCTTATTTATACTTCTCTCCAGGCTTGGCTTGCAAGACAGGGTAGGACAACACGATGGAGAAATCAGTTGGTCGGCCGAGTTGGCTAATTCTCATTGGTCCTCACTTTTGTCAAATATGTCAGAGTATCAGGAAAGAAGTCAACAGTAAGTGGCGCGGCGGGTGCAGAGCACGTTGATGTCCCTCCAATTAGGCTGGGCCACATGGCGTGCTTCGTACTGTGATGACGTCTCCTCGTTCAGGTCGGTCTAGTCATAGGGTCGATCATGAGCTCTCATGGTCGCTTGGTCGGTCGGGTTCGCATCCTCGTTTATTATGATGATCGGTTTTAATCAAGGTTGGGCCAGTCCCGGTCGGCCTAGTAACGCTACGCTCGGCTTGTTCGGAATGAATTTACTCGGACTGACCTTGGTTGGCCTGATCGTGCTCGGTTTGCTCGGACTAAGGGTAATCCTCGGCTCGACCAGGTCGTTCTGGCTGCCACGTGTCGTCCACGTGGGAAGCGGATTATTGAGTCCTTTCAATGTGAACTCAAGAACAGTTACAAAGAAATTAACCAACTTTTGAATTGCGGAAATGATGTATAACAACGAATCAAAGAAATTGATAGGGAGCTTCCCTCAACCCTAGGGTGATAAATCGATCCCTAGAACCTTAAGGTGCAACCTTAACCCGCTAGTCGCAATTAACGTTCTAGGCTTACGTCATCGAAAAAATGGGCTCGCTTGCATTATAACTAAAGTTGGAAGGTCAAAATAGATATTTCAAACTTTTGGTGACCGAATTATAAAAAGTGTAAAAGTTGGGTGGCCCATTTGTTTGTTTTGCCCCAACAAAATAACATAAGACATCACCATTGTTAGTTATTTGGTATTCTTCAACCTATTTTTACCAAGAGAGAAATTCTTCCGGAAGAATTTTTCAAACAATGAAGAAGCCCAGCCGCAATGAGGAAGGTGTGGTGCACCGCTGCTTTTGTTAAGGCACGTGCACCCCACGCGCTGGCCAATCGCGTGAAGAGGAAGAAGATGTGGGTCCCAGCTGTCTGCCACCATTGAAAAACCAATTTTTCAATTTTTTTTTAAAATCCAACCATTTGTTTGCCCATTTGATTTTTATTTTTTTTAAAAAAATATCCAACGGTTTGAATAACATGAAATTAATTATTTATACATAATTTTTTTAAAATTATTATTTTAAAATTAATTCATGTCTTAATTTATAAATTAATTATTTATACAGAATATTTAAATAGAAAATATATTAAATAACGTGAAATAAATTTATTTGTTAAGAAGTATAAAAATAAAAATAAAGTGTAAACTTAATGAGGTGATAGTGAGACCCAACTAAGAATATGTTAAGAAGAGTATACAATGGGAAGATGTATTCTTAAGTGAGTAAGAAAAAAAATGTGTTGGTGGTAGTGAGACCTAGCTAAGAAGTTGTGGGAAGAATTTTAACAATGGAGATGCTCTAACAAATGGTGTGTATAATGAATTCAGAGTTTATCATATTACCGATACAATGATTCATTTCTATTTAAGTAGTTGTAATTCAGTCGTTTAATTTTATTTGTTGTCTTTGTTTTGCTTTAATAAAATTTAATTAAAAAAGATATATGATCGTGCGTTTAACGCACGAGTATAAAAGCTTTATAGCATGGACCCACAACTAAATATTTTATTCTTTCTCAATATACATTTATTTTCAAAAATAAATATATCTTTTTAAAACATAAAAATTTATAGAAAAAATATAATATGTCCAACAAATAATTTTTACTCCCTCCGTTTTCAAAATATTGTCTAGGTTTACCTGGCACATCGTTTTAGAAAAACAAATTGACTGAACTATAAATATTGGTGAAATGTGTGGTTTCATTTAACGTCCTTGAGTATGTGGTCATAATTAAAGTAGACAATAAGTAAAGGTAGACAGTAATTTGAAACGAAGGGAGTATATTGTTTTCATTTTATCTTTCGAAAAAGGCATTTTTATTCATAAATATTTATTAGTAATTCAAAATTTTGTGGAGCTTGAAATTTTGGTGGAATTTGAAAATTTGGCGGAGTTTGAAAATTCGACGGAGTATGAAAATTTTTGCGGAGCTGAAAAATTTGGATTAGTTTCGGCATTCACATAATATTCGACATTAGAAGAATTCAATAAATTTGAAAAAAGATGTTATTCATAATAAAAGAAGTGAAAAGAATAATTTGTGTAGTCTAATGAGAATGGAAAAGTATAGAAGTAATGCACGTTTGGAAGAATGTAATGAGAAAAAAATATTTTGAAAACCTATTTATAGGGAAAAAAAATATAGAATAAAAAAAATCAAATGACTATTATTTGCGCCGTTGCAAACTGTGAAAAAATGTAAAGGTAGCTTGAAAATTTTGGCTTCACTTCCAAACGGTTATAATGTTAAATGTTAAAATAATAAAAAGTAAAGTACTTTGCTGAGGATGGGCGATTGATGTTATTGGAGTGGTTCATAGCATCAACCGATGACTCAACGCATTCCAATGGTCAAAGAGCTTTATCCCAAATTCTTAAAGTTTTAGGAAAGTGTCATTGGAGGTGTTCTTAGTAAAAGTAGTAGAGCTAGCCAGGTATGCTTAATGGCATCCACAGTCATAAACTTTTCAAAATATTTATTCCCCCTGCCACATTATGTTACGTCATTAGCTTATAAACATTTTCTTTATAAATCTATTCTCTACTAAAAGCTTTATAGCATAGACCCACAACTAAATATTTAATTTTTTCTTAATAGATATTTATTTTCAAAAATAAATATATCGTTTTAAAATATAATACGTCCAAAAAATAATTTATTTTTTTTTAAAATTTTATCTTTGAAAAAAATATTTTTACCAATATTTATGACCACATATTCAAGGACGTTAAAGGAAACTACACATTTTACCAATATTTATAATGCAGTCAATTACTTTTTCATAAACGGTGTGCCGAGTCAAAGTAGACAATATTTTGAAAATGGAGGGAGTATATCTTTTTAGAACATAAAAAATTATTAAATGTATTATAAATATTGACGTAATGTGTAGTTTCCTTTAATACCCTTTAACGTGTATTTATAATTAAAATATTTTAAAAAAATAAGGGTAAAGTGGTAAAAGTATTTTCTTAAAAAATAAAGATTTGAAAGAAGGTAATTATTTTGAAATAAATAAAAAAAATAAAGGAGAACAATTATTTGAAAATGGAGGGAGTATTATGTCTAACAAATATGTTATACATTTTTAATCTAAAAAAAATAAGAAAATGACAACTTGGCAAGTGATAAACCGGTCCAAGAACATAAAGCTTTTGTAGGCATAGAGCGATGAGGTGGATCACTCCATTGGTTAGAAAGCTTTATAACTAATTTTTAACGCTTTACAAAAGAGCCATTGGAGTTGCTCTTAATTATCATTAAGCTGAATTTATTTTTGGAAAACAAGAGGAATGACGTCTTCACTGCAACCATTAGTAAACGTAATAGAGGTAGCCAGCTACACTTTGTTATCATTCAGCTGGATTTTGGCATATCATACACGAGACGGAAAACAACAGAAATGGCAACGTGAAGCAGAGTATGTCTTTGTTAATTTGGTGAGAACAGAGAGATTGGAGGGTTTCAAAAGAGATGCAAAGACTACACCCTTTTGAGTTTTGAAGTCTGGTTTAGCACCATTCGAAAGTTATTAACAATGCTTCTGGCATGTATGTAAAAAAAACATTCATGACCAGAAGAGAAATGGGAGAAGGAATTCAATCCTGCTGAATTAGTTTCCAGTGCGCATAGCATGATTTTGATCCAATAAAAGTTGTTAAAGAGCTTGAGCAATTCTTTTCCCCTTGTATTTTCATTCTTTTAAGCCATTGTTGGCTTGAAACTTATCATACAAAACTCTATCTACCACCATACGGCTGCCTATTGGACCTAAACTCGTTCCTTGCAAAATGTGGTAGTAAAAGAGCTAAAGCATTGGTTCAACTTCAATTCATTGCTTGGGTTAGGCAAGGGACTTTGGGGAAGTGCAGCACAAGGAGGAACCAAACCAGAATACTTGACCTCAGCAAACAAATATGCCCAGACATAAGCATCTGCAAGGTACAACTACACAGCTTCTAAAAAAATACAACATCAAAACAGCTTGTGCAATAATGCAATCATATTTTTCCTTTCAGCTTAAACAATAATCATAAACAGGGATCAAAACCGATGCCTAAAGAAATAAAACATACGAACATGGATGTATCCTACTAAAGAGGACGAGCTACAAATCCCCTTTCCACCATCTTCTCCACCAATTCATCATGCTTCTTCATCTGCCCCGCCTTCCTCAGCAGGGTTAGAACCATTTCATAGACTTTCTGACCTGGTTTCAGGTACTTCTCTTCAATCATCTCCCTGAAAAACCTGTACCCATAATCCCAATGCCCCAGACCACAATACATCGAGATCAAAATCTCATAAGTATTCACATTAGGCTGGACTTCAGTTTCATCCATTTCCCCCTTAAGCTTAATCACCATATCAGTAGACTTTGAATCAGCAAAAATCTGCATCAGTATATTGTATGTAAGCGTATTAGGGTCACATTTCAAATTTTTCATCAACGAAAACAACCTATGAGCAGCTTTCATATCCCTCGACTTCATAATACACTTAAAGATTGGGTTGAAACTAAAAGCATTTGGCGGACACTCTTTCTTAACCATTGAATCAAGAACCTTGATCGCTTCATCCCGATTCTTATCCTTACAATGACTCTCAATCAGAAAATTATAAGTGATCGTATCAGGTTCACAATGAATTCTCTTCATCTGATTAAAGACCTGCAAAACCTTCTCAGTTCTCCCCGCCTTCACATGAACCCTCATAAGATTATTAAAAGTAACCACATTAGGCTTACATCCTTTATCCACCATCTCGGCAAAAACATCATGTGCACGCGTAATCTGCCCACCACGACACAGTGCATCAATCACAATGCTATAAGTATACACATTAGGTTTAATTCCAGCCATCTTCATATCCCGAAAAACCCTCTCAGCCTCTGAGATATTACCAGCTCTACACCAACCATGAATTAAGCTAGTATACAAAACAACATCCGGCTCAAATTTATCTTTCAAGCTATCGAAAAACAATTGAGCCTCGGGTGCCCTGCGTTTCTTGCAAAGAATACTAATCACTATCGAGAAAGCCATTCGATCAGGCTTACAATTATAATCCTCCATTCTATTAAACGTATGAATGGCTTCATCAGCCAAGCCAGCATTAACGTACCGACGAATCAATATTGAGAACGTTCTAACGCTAATTTCGACACCTTTCGCTTTCATTGAATCTATCAAATGCCAAGCTATATCAAATTGCTGTACTTTCCCAACAAGGTCGAGCATTTCGTTGTAGGGTTCAGGAGATCTGGGGAAGGACTCGTCGTTGGTGGCCCAGTTGAAGAATGCTAGGGCTTGGACGAACGGGATGCCGTTGCGGAGGGAACGGCATTTTTGGATGACGCCGCAGATGGTGTTGGGAGAGAGGGATTGACCGGCGGGGGAGAGTTTGGAGAAGTCCAAGGAGAGAGGGGATGGTAAAGTTAAGGCTTGGAGGAGTGGGGTTAGGGTTTTTGCGTTGGTGGTCTTTGATCAAGGAGTGGAGTTGAGAAATTAGGGTTTCGGCGGCGGTAGCTGTGATTTCGTTGTCGGACTGTGAATCGGGTACGTCGACTGTTGACGACGATGGAGAAGAATGGGAACTAAAGGAGAGAGGACAGAAAATGTGTTTTGAAAGGGTAATTCGAATCTTGGATTTGGTGATCGCCATTGTTGGCGGCTTCTATAGAGAAGACTGAAGCTAAACTGTGTTGAGTTAAAACCCTTATAGCTGAACTTGGGTTTTAGAATAACCTAATACCTCTGCGTAATTGAGATTTGATCACCCTGCTTTGTCAAAAAAATTTATTAAGCTAACTCTACTTTTTATTTTTATTTTTTCAATTTAATTACTTTACTTAGCATGTAAAGCTAATAGGGTCACTCTAGTTATTGCCATTAGTTAAGTTTGATGAAAATATTCAAAAAAAAAACAAAAAAACAAAAATGCTAATTTACCACTAGTCAATAAGGTTACTGTATTTTGTCTGTAAAATCAATTAGGTCAATATAAATTATCAAATTAAAAAAAATAAATTACTAATCACACATATTTATAAAATAAATATTTAGTTATTAATAAAGTTAATTTGTATTTGACCAAAATTTTAAGAAAGAAAAAAGATCAAAATGTTTCCATTACAAATTTATTAAGAGTAAGAAAAAAAAAAGTGGACGTAACAAGATTTGACAGACTGGAGATCTACACTTCCTCCCATAAAGAGCCTCATACGGTGTCATCTCGATGCTCGATTGGTAACTATTGTTGTACGCAAACTCTGCCAAAGGAAGGTGTGTATCCCAACTCCCTTTAAAATCAATCGTAAGCTTAGTAACATATCTTCAAGTATATCGAATCGTTCTCTCGGATGTCTGCAATGCGAGGGTGAAAAACTTGAAATTCGGCTTAGTCCCATAGCTTCTGCAAAGCTTGCCAAAACCTCGAAGTAAATCTCGGATCTCGATGCGAAACAATACTAAGCGGAACCCGTGCAATCTAACAATCTCACACACAAAGCGACTCAAGGAATAAGTCATAGCAATCGGAATAAAATGAGCCGACTTCGTGAGCCGATCAACAACAACCCAGACGGCATCAAAACCTCTACGGGTACGCGGAAACCCCGAAACAAAATCCATCGTCACATGCTCCCATTTCCACTCAGGAATATCTAACGGCTGCAACAATCCCGCGGGCCTTTGATGTTCCGCCTTCACCTGTTGACAAGTCAAACATCTCGACACATAATCTGCAATTTGGCGCTTCATGCCATTCCACCAAAATTGCTTCTTCAAATCCCTATACATCTTCGTACTCCCCGGATGGATAGTATATCTTGCCTTGTGAGCTTCATCCAACACAAGTCGTTTCACATCCTCAACTGAAGGTACACAAACTCTCCCCTTGAAAGTCAAAATCCCATCTTTATTCATAGAAAACTCCGGCGTCTCATTCTTACTCAAACCATCAATGATCTTCACTAATCCCGGATCCTTCCTTTGAGTCTCCTTAATCCTTTCCAACAAAACTGGAATAGCCCGGACATTAGCAAACAACACTCCATGATTAACCTCACTAGGACTCCAATCACGGACATCCTCTAACATTTTCCATTCACGCATCATCAGACATGACAAGTGCACTTTTCTACTCAAAGCATCGGCAACCACGTTCGCCTTCCCCGGATGATAAAGTATCGTGCAATCGTGATCCTTCAACTTCTCCATCCATCTCCGCTGTCTCATGTTCAACTCCTTTTGAGAAGAGATATTTCAAACTTTTGTGATCTGTGAAAATCTCAAACTTCGAACCATACAAATAATGCTTCCACTTGTGCAAAGCAAATATAATCGCCGCTAGCTCAAGATCATGCGTAGGATAATTCACCTCATACGGAGACAACTTCCTTGAAGCATAAGCAATCACCTTCCCGTTCTGCATAAGCACACAACCCAATCCTTCTTTCGATGCGTCACTGTAAACCACAAAGTTATCACCTCCGCTAGGCAATGCTAACACCGGTGCCGTAGTCAACCTCCTCTTCAATTCCTGGAAGCTTTCTTCACACTTATCACTCCATACAAATGCGGTCTTCTTTTGAGTCAAATTTGTCATGGGCGTAGCAATCTTCGAAAATCCTCTATAAACCTCAGATAATAACCGGCTAGCCCCAAGAAACTCTAACCTCAATCGTGGTCGGTCTCCTCCAATTCATTACTGCTTCAACCTTGGAAGGATCCACCGCTATCCCGGCACTAGAGACAACGTGCCCCAAGAATGAAACCTCCTCTAGCCAAAAAGCACACTTGCTAAACTTGGCATAAAGTTGCCTCTCCCGAAGAACCGACAACACCGTCCTCAAATGCTGTGCATGCTCATCCCGAGACTTAGAATACACAAGAATGTCATCTATGAAAACCACCACAAAACAATCAAGAAAATTATGGAACACCCGATTCATCAAGTCCATAAATACTGCCGGCGCATTCGTCAACCCGAATGGCATCACCATGAACTCATAATGCCCGTACCTCGTACGAAAAGCGGTTTTCGGAACATCCTCGGCTCTCACCTTCAACTGATGATACCCGAACCTCAAATCAAGTTTAGAATACACCACCGATCCTTGCAACTGATCAAACAAGTCATCTATATGCGGCAACGGATACTTGTTCTTGATCGTCGCTTTGTTCAACTCCATGTAATCAATGCACAACCTTAGGCTTCCATCCTTCTTCCTGACAAATAATACCGGCGCACCCCAAGGCGATACACTTGGCTTGATAAAGCCAATATCAAGAAGCTCCTGCAACTGAACCTTCAACTCCTTCAACTCCATAGGTGCCATTCTATACGGCGCCTTCGATATCGGTGTCGTCCCCGGCAACAACTCGATACAAAACTCAATCTCCCTATCCGGTGGCATCCCAAAATCTTTAGAGAAGACATCCGGAAACTCATTCACAACCGGCACATCCTCAAGATCAGAAGTCGAAACCCGTTTATCAACCACACAAGCTAGGTACCCCGTGCAACCACGTGACAATAGTTTCCTAGCCTTTAGAGCAGAAATGACGCGCAAACCACTAGACGCGTTATCTCCCACGAACATAAATTTAGGAACACCCGGCATATCAAATGTAACCCTCTTACTAAAGCAATCTACCAAAGCATGATAAGCGCACAACCAGTCCATACCGAGTATCACATCAAAATCACAAAGTGGTAACACTACCAGATCCGCATGCAAAACATGTTCATCCACAAGTACATCGCATGCTTTATAAACTTCCGAAGCCAATAAACATTCCCCAAGTGGGGTAGAAACTTCAAGCACGTAAGGCAAAGACTGAGGCAATGCACGCAAACGGTCAACAAAATGTGATGCAACATACGAATGTGATGACCCTGGATCTATAAGTACTCGTGCTTCATTATCGAAGATAGAAATGGTACCTCCATAATAACCGCGGGTCGACTCGTATTCCCTCGGTCTAAGGCAAAAACACGTCCCTGCACCTTTGCTTTCCCATCGCTATCTCTCTTAGCCCCAACAGTAGGCTGACTCGATCCTCCAGGATGATTACCCTTCAACTTAGGGCAATTCCTCTTCACGTGCCCCGCAGCTCCGCAATAGTAGCACTCTACCGGTGCCCCACTCTTCTTCCAACATTTGTCCTCTGTGTGCCCCGTCTTTGAACAATAGGAGCATACCACTATCATGCCACGATCTCACGACTCGGTGTAGCGCCTCCTCTACCACGGCGATCGATTTCTTGTCTGCCCATCATTATTAAACTTGCCATTACCTTTCCTGCGATCATTGTGCCCATGATAATTCCCCCGATTACCCGATCCATTTCCTCGTCCCGAAGACTGTCTAGGCTGTGAAGATAACTCCGAATTACCCATGACACGGTGCTCTTCGATGTCCCGCTCAATCACATAGGCTCTATCCACCGCCTTCCTATATTCCACTTAACCGATGAGACAACAAATGCCTCCTATACTCCGTCTTCAAGCCCTTCACAAATTTACGTGTTCTCTTCGCCTCATCCGAATCAAATGATCGCAATAGCGCTAGCTCAGAACCTCGCCGAATACTGCGATATAGACATACCTCCCTGCACGAGGTCAAGGAACTCCTTCTCCCTTCTCTCCCGAACAACCTCCGGCACATACGAAGCCCTAAATTCCCTAACAAAGTTAGGCCACGTGTGGGGGACTCTCAGCATGTCCCAACTCTCTCTTAGCACCTGCCACCAGTGCTGCAGCCTCCTAGCTTAAATACGCTAGTACCACCTTCATTCATCATCACACCTCAATGGTGCAAATATCTTCTCTAGATGCTCGATCCATAACTCGGCCTTCAAGCATCCGGCTTCACCATCGAACTGTCTTGGTTTCTTTTACGAACTTCTCAAGCATCGAATCTCCGTGATATCTAGCTCCTGTACCTGCACATCCAACCCAACGGTGGTGCCGGGCGCTGGTCTGGCCGAGGCTGCGTGGTCCTGGCGGTGGTTCGGCTATACCAAAGACCTGATTCATCTCGTTCATCATCGCAAGCATTCCCCTATACATGGTAGACATCGCTTCGAACTGCTCCTCCGGCGTCCGAAGTGGAGGAACCTCTGGCTGACGGATCTCATTAGTCTCTCTACCAACATTGGTGCCTCTACCGGCACCTCTACCGGCACTACCTCCGGTGCTAGTACCAGTTCTAGTGTCAACCATATTAACCTACAAGAACACTCTTCGTTAAGATAGAACTATCACACAAAACCAACCCCCTAAGCCAAGGAACCTATCCCGGCGAATAGCTAACTTATAACATAAGCTCTGATACCAACTGTGACGACCCGACCCGGATCCCAAGACGAGACCCCGAGGTCGTGCCGCCTAGAAAAGGCACGTAATGAAAACAAGTAGCAAATAATGGGTAAGGTCATAACGGCGGTACGCCAAAAACTTTAACACATGCGGAAGCGTATAATAATTAAACAGTGGCGCCCGAGCTAACAAGCTCAAACTAATACAACCTTAGAGATAATGAATCTCTTGGTCCAAAAATAAAATCATGTGACGCAACAATAGGCACATATAATAATTTATGGCAATTATATATCAAGTCATCGGCGACGCTACGGCCGAAACCCAACATTAAGCTAAGTCTAGAACTCTAGTCTAGCATGCTTAACGGCTAAAAACATGCCGGATAATAAACATATTAAACAAACCAATACATGGTTAAAACAACAAAAGCATGATCAACATAAATACATAGGCACGACTAACATATGTCGGCTCTCAAAACAATAAGTACTAATTAAACAAACGCATCGAGTCTTGCTACCCCACATAAAGTTTATATAACTTTATGCCCCGTCGTCCTTGCCAAAATAAAAAGGTACTAATACTAACAAGGTAGCAACCTCGTCACAAGCTTCTTCAATGTAAAACGACAATCACTTGATCCACTCGCCGGCTCGGATCTAGGAAAACAATCAAAACAAATAGAAGTAAGTCATAAAGACTTAGCAAGTTACTAACATAACTTCCTGTCATGGCATCATGCTCAACAATAATAATTCATGCAATTGACATAATATACATTTCATAAATAATCATGTCAAGGCATTCATACTTAACAATCTTGAATATCATGTTATCAACAAGTATAACATTTCATTAATTCAATTAACCATCATTTCATATCATATCATATTCACGTAGCACATTATTCACATATAGCACTCGTGAGTCAATTCATACAAAAGGGAGGTGATATCGTTACCCTTTTTCCGCGCATGTTGCTCCTGCAAAAACATGTGCCAAACTTATGTGTCCTCGATATCCCTTTCGTGGATATCGACGTCCCCGAGACATTTCCCGCTCGAGTTCGATAGTTATCAAAGTCATGTTTCCATACTACAACTAAGATCAACTACTTCCCTACCGTGGCCATCGATAGAGGGTGTGTGCAATCCGGCGGCGATCCATCAAAATCACGAATCTCACAATTCGTGAAGATCATGCATCGTCCCCCCCCAAAGACTCAACAAACCGACTCAATTTGACTCAAACTTCAAGCACACGTAATTCATATTCATATGCTCAAATAAGTAGGCAAGTACTCTACAATCATCTAGTCATGCTTTTAATTCACAACTAGCACATAATCACATTAGAGATAAATCAAGACTCTAATCATCAAGTGTTCTTCATACACTTTAAAATGCTTTGAGGCTTAACCTCCATTAATACTACCCCAAAATTCGTAGGACTTAGGCATATTACTCCTTAATGTCATACTAACCCAATGGTCAACTCCGTTGAGTTATAATCAATCTTTCAAAATTAAGGTATAGAAGCCATTGGCCTCAATACTCTCCTATGTCCATACTAACGTAATTAAATAGGTTACTAAGGTCATTAAACCCATAAAACCCCAATCAAACAATCAAGTATGAAACATAGAATCAAGGTCACAAACTAGGCATATACATTCTTGTCATTTCATCAAATATGCACCCAACACTTAAAGAACAAAGTAGGGTGATTTATCATACATTACCACACATAAATAGCATCCTAAACATGGCTTACAACCTGTTTATAATCTGATCATACAACTAAAAATGTAGCATTTAGCATGTACGTGAACATAGCATCTCAACAAGTCTAACTACTTCATCAAACATGCTCCCAATGCTTAAACAACAAGGTAGGGTGATCTATCATACTTTATCACACATAAATAACATCCTAAACATGGTTTACAACCTGTTTATAACCTGTTTATAATCTGATCATACAATCAAAAATGCACATCTAGCATATACGTGATCATAGCATCTCTACAAGCCTAGCTATTTCACCAAACATGCTCCTAATGCTTAATTAACAAGATGGAATGATTTATCATGCATTATCACACTTAAATAGCATTAAAATTATGATTTACAAACTGATCATAATCTGTTTACACAACTCAAAATACATCATTTAGCACATACAAGATCATGGCATCTCTACAAGCCTAACTATCTCATCCAATATGCTCCCAATACTTAAACAACAAAGTAGAATGGTTTGTCATGCATTACCACACTTAAATGACATCAAAATCATGGTTTATAATAGGTCTATAATCTGTTCATACAACCCAAATTCATCACATAGCATAAACTAGAACATGGCATCTCTACAAAGCCCTAAGTGCTCTCATTGACCTCATATAGCAAGATTGTTTTCCCTAGGGTCAATGAGGCTAAAAGAAATAAGAAGAGATGTTGTAACTTACCTTAGACAAGCCCTAAAAGAAGTACAAAAACGTCCATGCAAGGTTGGGTATGTGTTCTCCTTGCTCTCCTCTTCACTTCTACCGTTCGGTTTTGGAAATGGCTTCTTCAATAGTTGGCCACCATTGTTGATCACTCAAGAAGCTTGTATAAACTCTCTATAACTCTCAAAAAATGTTCAGCCACGAATTTGAATATGGTGGGTTTAGTGGAGGTATTGGACTGATGCATATGGCTGAAGTGGGGTGTCCAATGTGGATGTGTGTGCATTGGACATTGGAGGTCTTTCCTTGGTGAAGTGGGGTGTCCAATGCATGCATGTGTGCAAAACACTGTTGGAGGTCTTTCCTTGCCAAGTGTTGTACAGCATGCAAAACACTTGAAACTGATGTGTAGGACAAGCATGCATGGTGGTTTAGGGTGGGTTAGGTTGGGTTTGGGTGGGGTTTGGTTGGACAAATTGGAGAGAAGTCAGGGTGTAAGTTGGTTTGGGTGGGGTTTGGTTGGACAAATTGGTCGCAGAGAAGTGGGTCATGAGTGATGCGACCGCATCACTCTGACACACTTTTATTATTGCATTTTACCCCCTCGCAAGTTCTAGGCCTCTCCCCCTTGCACCCTCAAGTCCTCCAAAGCCCGAAATGGTCTAGAATTCAACCCTAAACACCTCTAAACAATAACCAAAGCAAATCAATGATCAAACCTCACTCAAACAAGGCTAAGAACTTAGGAATATCACTCCCGAACGACAACCGAAAAGGTTAAACGAAGAAGGGTTAACGCTCGAATCAAACTAGCAATCAAACCGACGATGCAACTAGCATTCAACCAACATCTAAAGCGTGTTAATGATGTTAAGAATGGTTTCTAACATTAATCCATATGTTTATAACATAAAACACAAACCCGAAGTTTCAAAGAAACTCGTGAAGGAAAGGTGCATACGAAAGCATCCCAAACGACGCCAATGAACATGCTATCGACTTTAAACATATAAGTGAGCTTAGTTAACATATTAATGATGATTATGAAAGTATGATCTCATGCAATAACCAAGCAAGCAATAAACTAGGGTTTTACAAATGTGCCAATTAAAAAAGGAATCATCTTCAACCTTTTGAAAGCCTGATATTTCTCTCCATCCCGTCCACTAACATCGCACAATGTGTCAGATCGATTAGGTGGTGGTTGATTAGGGCTTTAAGGAGGGCCCGTCCAGTAAGGCCAATGACCTCGTGCTTCCTGTCGTCGAGATCTATGGCGAAGAGTTTCATGATTCGATCGGAATCTCTTTTGGATGAGGAGGATGTCGTTGGGGGTGAGGCGGAAGATCCGTGATGACGGCGCGAGAGTAAGATAGAGAAGGGTTACGGGTGAATTGAGAAAAGAGTTTCAGAAACCGATGATCGCCATTGTCGAGGTCAAGTGGAGAGAGGTGAAAAAAATGTTAAAGTTGGAAGATGGATATGCCAGTGGTTAGGGCTTTAAGCGAGGGTCCGCCGGTAAGGCCGATGATTCAAGGCTTCCTACCATCGAGATCGATGGCAAAGAGTTTCACAATTCGGTTAGAAACTTTTTTGGATGAGGAGGATGCCGTTGGGGTTGAGGAGGCAGAGGATCTGTTGATGACGGTGCCGGAGTAGATAAAGAAGAGTTACATGTGAATTGAGAGGAGAGTTTCTCATAAAACCCAGAGCTCCCACCATGAATCACATACTTCTCCAGTGCTAAAACCCGAGCTCCCTTCACGCCCAACTACGCCACCGCCACCAACCCACCAATTCCGCACCCAATAACAATGGAATTGTAACCAGTGTTCTTCTTCTTCGATTCTAGTTGGGTTCCATCACTCTCCAACACTGCATTTGACTTTGACCTCACAGAAACCCCTTTTTTACCGAATTTTGACGCACCCACCTCCTGAGGATCAAAATAATAATGGGTTTTCAGAGATTGTAAATTTTTTTTGTTTTGGGCAACTGGGTTTGGAACTAAAGGAATGCAAAGTCTTGTAATTGTCAACAGACGAGGAATTGAAAGACCCTAAATTTATCTCTGAATTACAGCCACTAAAATTGTATAATTGCATGGTTTATTGGGGACCAAGAAAAACTGAAATTGGGGGTGTTTCAGGGGTGGGGGTCGACGTGAGACTGTTTGGGGGGTATAGATGATTTGTAGTTGGGTGAGTCCGGGGTTTTGGTTCTTTTGGATTAACATGATTCCCTGGTTTGGTTGATGATTCCTCAAGATGAGACAAAATGCATTTTTAAATACTATTAACAACTAACCCTTTCTCTTTTGTACTTCTTAAAAAGTCAGCTATAAGAAATTTGTTAGTAAGGGTAATTTAGTCATATTGTAAAAAATTGGACGAAAAATGTAACGGTAATTGTGGGAGGGGGAAATTGATCCAAAAAAAAAAAGAATCAATAACTTATCCCATATTTTTCACAACCCAAGAACCTCATTCATGGATTTTGATCCGTCCATGATGTTCGTATTACAACCGTCCTTCCACAATGGCAACGAACTGTGTTCATTGTGAAATAAAAAATATAATTAATGAAATGGATTGTTAGAGAATGAGATGAATTTTTTTTAGGATGAAATGAGTATATATATAGCCAAAATCTGGTTTTCTCTCAAGGTTTATGTTGCAAAATAAAAATAAAAAAAATACAAGGTTTACTTTGCAATAAAAAAGGCGGGAGCTAACAAGTAATTCGACCAAGGTTCATCTTGCAAAAAGAAAAAAAATGTATAAGGTTTAATTTGTAATAGAAATGGCGGGAAATAAACTACGGTTTGACCAAGGTTCTTTTTGCAAGACAAACAAATGTACATGGTTTAATTTGCAATGAAAAAAGCGAAAATATCGCTTAGATGTTACAGTTCACGTCACCGCCAACATGGCAGCCAACTCAGCATCCCGTTAAAAAAATTAACACCTCTTTGACGGAAGGTTTGAATTGCAAAAATGAAAATAGGTGGAGGTTCAATTTGGTGAAAATCAATACACGAGGTTAATTTTGCAAAACACAAAATAGGTCATGGTTTTTTTTGCTTTTATCTCGATAAAAATTATATAATTGTAAAATTTGTAAAATTAAAGAAAAAAAGAAGAGAAAAGTCCACCTAGGGGCTTTCCCTCCATCCACTTCCTTCTACGGGCATTTATATCCATAAAGACGTATCAATTAAGTATACTAGGGGCTTTCTATCCCATCTTAAAGAATCTGTTGATTGAACCACCCTGGGGCTTTTCCCACCAAACTCATGAGTCTTGTCCATGCAATCTTCTATCTCATATTCCCTAGGTCATAAATTGTTGGTCATTATTGGAAAGAAGCATTTTGGAAACACATATCAATCGGGAAAACTCTGTCTCAGCCTTACTGAGTCGGGACTTCTTAGGAGGGTCCCTCATAATTTCTGCGAGTCGGGTAGATAATTTCGGGTACACTTTGCCCTTACCTTCCTGTTGATGCTAGACTAATTGTCCACCATTTTCTGTCTAGAATACCAAAGGTTCGAAATTCCACTTACAAGATTAGACTATCCGCTTCATCATGCCAGTGTCCCTAAGTTCTATCAGATCTTGCTGCTTGATTGCCATGTTATCCCCTCATATGGGCCCGGTTTTTGAAACCCTCCTTACTTACTTTGCCAAAAACCATGATAATTTGTTACCAAGTCAAAAGAAAAGAAGCGAGGGACCCCCATTAAAATTCTTCATTGAAAAACTCCACCGGATACCAGAAACCAAAATATATGCATCATACCTCTTACGATTGTAGCTAAAGCTACAACCTCAGCTCACCAACCAAGGAGTTAGTGTGTTCATAAAGGATAATTTTTCTTCAAAAAGGATCAATCATGTACATGTACTATCAACGAGTGTATGCATATAAAATAGCTCTAACTGCTAATAAAAAAACCAAGCATCATCATTTCGCACCATTCTAGTTGGTCTCGAAGCATTTTCCGCATTATCACATCGCATCTTATCGTCTTCTCGCCGTGATCGCCTCGAGAAGTATAAATGTTCTGCCAACATCTCGACAAGGACCACCTCCCAAAGATCCTCAGCAACATCATCAAAAGCTACACAAGCCGATCATCGACAGCATTCTGCCACAACGCTTCATAAATCATCGCTTCTCCTATGCTGGGATAAGCACATTTTAAAAAAATCTGCATCACTTCTTCTATGCTGGGATAGGCACATTTTAAAAAAAATTTGCATCGCTTCTCCTATGATGGGATAAGCACATTTTTTAAAAAAATCTGCATCGCTTCTCCTATACTAGGATAAGCACATTTTAAAAAAATTTGCATCGCTTCTCCTATGCTGGGATAAGCACATTTAAAAAAAAATATCTGCATCGCTTCTCCTATGCTGGGATAAGCACATTTAAAAAAATCGCGACGCTTCTCCTATAATCGATAAACACATTTAAAAAATCTTCATCGCTTCTCCTATGCTGGGATAAGCACATTTTAAAAAAAATCTGCATCGCTTCTCCTATGCTGGGATAAGCACATTTAAAAAAAAATATACATTACTTCTCCTATGTTGGGATAAGCACATTTTTAAAAAAAAATCTGCATCGCTTCTCCTATGCTGGGATAAGCACATTTAAAAAAAAAATCAGCATCGTTTTCCCTATGCTAGGGAAAGCACGTTTTAAAAAGTGGCATCGCTTTCCCTATGCTGGGGAAAGCCCATTTTCAAAAAGCAAAGATCGCTTTTCCCTATGCCGAAAAGCCTATTTTCAAAAGCAAAGATTCTTTCCCTACGCCGGGAAAGCCCGTTTTCAAAAGGTTGCATCGCTTTCCCTATGCTGGGGAAATCCTATTTTCAAAGCAAGATCGCTTCCTATGCCGGGAAAGCACGCCAGCAAAGACGCTTCCCTATGCTAGGGAAAACCCATTTTCAAAAAGTAGCATCGCTTTTCCTATGCTAGGAAAAGTCTATTTTCAAAGATCGCTCCTACGCTGGGAAAGCCCGCTAAAGCAAAGACGCTTCCTACGCTGAAAGCTCATTTTCAAAAAGCAAAGACGCTTTTTATGTCGGGAAAGCCCATTTTTCAGCAAAGACGCTTCCCTACGCCGGGAAAGCTCGCCAGCAAAGATCACTTTCCCTACGCCGGGAAAGCCTATTTGAAAGCAACATCGCTTCCCTACGCCGAAAAAGCCTATTTTCAAAAGCAAAGATCGCTTCCCTACGCCGGGAAGACCCGCCAAAAGCACCATCGATTTCCCTATGCTGGGGAAAGTCTGTTTTCAAAAGCACCATCGCTTTCCCTATGCTGGGGAAAACCCTTTAAAAAAAAAAGATCGCTCCCTATTACGGGAAAGCCTATTTTCAAACAAAGACGCTTCCCTACGCTGGGAAAGCGCTTGAAAAGCAAAGATTGCTTTCCCTACACCGGGAAAACACGCTTAAAGTGGCATCGCTTTCCTACGCCGGGAAAACGCTGCTTGAAAAGAAGACGCTTCCCTATGCTAGGGAAAGCACGCTTGAAAAGGTTCCATCGTTTTCCCTATGCTGGGGAAAGCTCATTTTAAAAAATGGCATCAATTTCCCTATGCTCGGGAAAGCGCGTTTTGAAAAAGCATCGCCCCTACGCCGGGAATGCACGCTTGAAAAGGTTCCATCGCTTTACGCCGGGAAAGCATGTTTTTAAAAAAGCAGCATCACTTTCCCTATACTGGGGAAAACACGTTTTGAAAAGGTTCCATCGCTTTCCCTATGCTGGGGAAAAACGCGTTTTGAAAAGGTTCCATCGCTTACCCTATGCCGAGGAAAGCGCATTTTAAAAGGTCCCATCAGTTTTGCCTATGCTGGGCAAAACACACCATCTATCCCACCTAGTGGTTGTTGTTTGTTTGCATGAGGGGGAACTACGTTTGGTCTGATTCCTTTTATTAAGGGATACGTAGGCAGCCTATTTCAGTAGGTGCAACCATCAGAGCATTTTTATTACATATCGCCTATGAAAATCGACGCACGACTATCACAAAGACATTTGTTTCTGCCGGTCGAACTACGTTTGGTCTTATTCCTTTTATTAAAGGATACGTAGGCAGCCTATTTCGGTAGGTGCGACCATCAGATCATTTTTATTACATATCAGCTTAAGGAAAATCGAGGCACGACCATCACAGCACACTTGTTTCGCTTCGCCGAACTACGCTTGGTCTCGATTCCTTTATTGCGGATACGTAGGCAGCCTACTTCGGTAAGTCCGACCATTAGAGCACATAATTTGCATATCTGGTTAAAAACTATGATAACCTGCTATAACCGACTAAATATGTCTAGGATATGTGAGATTTGGTTTGCATTATAACTGCTACCTGTTGCATTTCTCCCCCATTTTAAAATTGCACGAAATTAGGGAGTCTAATTCTTATCAACGATGTTCGTCTACTCAGTAAAGCTGCGGGTTACCCGTAGACTACATCGTTGAGGGGCTCTATAGACACCCCAATTTCGTACCCCTGGTATGTAACATTGACATGCGATATCAAGACCTGTTAAAACTTAACAAATGTCAAGTTACATGGTTTAAAAATGCAAAAGACAAAGCAGGATGCGTAAAACAGTGAAATGCAGGGGCCAGAGTGTCCAAAAAGGAGGTAAAAATTGAAGGCTGACGCTACCACAAAGCAAGACATGTGTGGCGCCCAAGGAGCTAGGGTTCGGCGCCCAGAGCTTCTACAGTGCATTACGATTTGAGAATTAGCACAAGCCTTCAAGCACGTGGTACAAGCTGGTGAAGCACAAGAGGAAAATCAGAAATCCCAGCGATGTCCCTCTTCTCGCCTATAAATTCAGGTGCTCGGCCTTACTTTGTAAATGATCCGAAAGCCAAGAGAAATCACTGTAGCGTTATTTTGACGCAGTGAGTGATAGACGAGCGATCGTGAGAATAGTGAGTCCCCCCTCCTATAAAGCCTCGAAGCTCTGTCAAATCTCCTCCAAACACAAAACCAAACGGTTAAAGTGAGCCTTAGCCCCCCAGCTAGGTTTCCACCCTATTCCCCCGGTCCAAAAATCTCAAAAATAGCAGTTGCTCTGCCCGAGTAAAAAGGTCAAATCCGCTAGAGTTAGGCAAGCTGCTCGCCTGCTTCCGTCAGAGCAAACAAACAGAAGAAAACATAAGCAGCTGTTTCTACCCGCTTGACGTGCCTGTAAGCAACCTTCGAAGCCCCCGCCTCGAACCACGTAGCAAAGAAAAAGACTCCTCTCCTGAAGGACAGAGCGAGCACACCAACGCTCTTAAAGGTGAGTCTTTAAGAGTTTTATTTAGAAAAAGCTATTTTCCATCCGGCCCAATGTAAAAATATATGTTGTTATGCTGCCCGGGTTTATTTAGAAAATAACATTAAAAAGAGTCATTATTATGGCCAAATATTTTTAAATGTATTTGTAAATTATTGGAAGGAGGCGGCTGCAAGTCTGTAAATAATGTAGACATGGATATATTTGTTTTTAATGCTTTATTTATTTACTAGGAAAATATAACAAAAAAAGCATACTTTAGCCAAAAACTATTTTTTAAGACCGAAAGGGCGAGTTGGGTGCCTAGCACCTTCCCAACTCGTAACTTAGCCTCCGAACCCGTTTTTTTGCAATCTCTGGTTTTGTTTTGGTTTTTTCTTTGTTTTCTCCTTAAAATAAAGATGGCGACTCTGTCAAAACATTTTGAATCACAGTGAGGCCCCGCAACATCCTTTCTTGCACTTTTATGTTTTCCCCTAAACAAGGGAGAATGAAAATGAAAGGGTGATGTATTCCTGCATTTTGGTATCCCCTAAATAAGGGATAACTTGATACAGAAAACCCAAAGCACTCATAGCGATCCAAAATAGGCCTTAAGGCAATTTTCATAAAGTCCACAGTGGGGCCCGCAACATCCTTTTTTTGCACTTTTCCGTTTTTTCCTAAACAAGGGACAATGAGAATGAAAAGGGTGATACATTTTCGGTATCTTATTTTCTCATAAACAAGGGAGGGTGAGATATGGAAAACCCAAAGCTCTCATATTGGACCAAAAATCACTAAGGTGACCGAGGCATATTCAACGCGCTTCTTGACAACATCTTTTCCACATTTTTAATTTCGTCTTTCCCTAAACAAGGGAGGGTGATGTCCGGTTCCGCACGCCGCGCACCCCTAGAAAAGGGTGCGCGGGGCGCGGGCGCCCTTCGGGGCACCCACACCAGGCAAGTGGAGATCCAATCTAACAACATTAGGAAAATTTTCATGTAAAGTGTTTCCAAATAACTGCCATGCAGCTTCAGGCGGACCAATATACCTCGCATCAAGATATTGTTGGATTTCATCGCCTCTTACCAAAACCAGTGTTGCTCTATCATGTCTTTTATAGATGTACTTATTTATGTACTTCACACATCTCATTCCAGCACAAACCTCTACATTAATATGGCAGTCAAACATTCCTGTCAAATAAGGATTATGTGATATGACATATTTATGATCAAGGTGTTTCCCATGGGCAATCAATACGAAGCCATTGTTGTGTCAACGATAGACTAGATAATCGTCAGTATCAATAGAAGTAGTGTCAGCCCATAGTTTTGGGTATCGTTTCTTGCAATAATTATTCTCCATACATTGGGCACGTGGGTTTCTCATCCCACATGGTCCATATATCATGCATTTCTTAACTGTGTCAAAAAGTGTAGGCTTACTAATCGGATCAGGTAACTCAGCAGACACTACCCTATCAACTTGTTCTGGTGTTCTAATCTTATCTGGTTCTGCGAGAAAAAACAAAGCATGCATATGCGGCAATCTTGCTTTCTGAAATTTGATTGTAAAAACATACGCTTCTATACGCCCGAATACCCTATCATCTTTGACCATTTTCATCAATTGTCTTCTCTTTCATTCAAAAACTCGAGCAACTTAATCTGGTCGATCGGCTGCAGTTTGATTAGGTGATAAAGCATCCTTAATTTCTGGCCACGCAGGGTTGACTGTCATGGTTAAGAAAATATCTGGGTGTTTGTATGTGCGAGTAATAGCCATGGAATCTTGAAAATTTTCATATTTTTGCCTCGGTCCACAAGTGAAATAAGATGGAAGAATATATCTTTTGCCCCTTGTATCGGGTCTCGGCCCCTCTTCATCAAAGATTTCTTGAAGGTCTTTATAACGATCAAAACAAATAAACGGACCTTGGTTTTCTTTGATGTAGTAAAGACGGCTTTGCTCTGTTGCAGCCCAGACATCCACCTAATATTCCTGAAATAGTTTTTGGGCTCTTAAAATGGTTGAATATTTTGAAGTTCTTTGGTATAAACGATAGCTATAGTAATCCATCATTGTCAGTCTATTTCTTGTTTTAGTACTAAAAGCACCTCTACACAAATCCCAACAGGTCATTGACGGTTCCCACCCTAGGTCCCCAAATGGAAACAATAACACGTAATGCAACGGTGCATATGCTGAGTGACATTCCCTGATTCACATCAAGCCTTGGTCACCTCTATAATATACAACAATATCTCTTGCTCCCCTCCTTTCACTACCATCATCGGGTAATATGACCACAATCTCATCGACTGTTGGTGCATTATACCATCGTGGATCATTTCTGGGATTATAATGCAATAAAGCGGGTAAATTTTGATTAGATTGATCTTGATTTTGTTGCTGTAATATTTCATGTGATTGATGAAACAAAGATACAAATGAATTGTTTTGTAACAAACATTCTTGGATTATCCCCAAGAGTTCTCGATTCAATGTTAGATTCTGATGTTGACGATAATCTAAGGCAGTCATCAGATCATATATATATAGTTGAACATAGACGGGATTTGTATCCGGTTGTGGTACCAAAGCACCAGTATGATGTCACAACTCACCGTGGATAGTGAAGCTATAAGGACCCTTTCCAATTAGGACAATGCGATATATTATGCATCCAAGACTTGTAAACGCATGAACAACATTATATTGTCGAATGTGTTATAAAAACGATGTTAATCGAATGTCAGTACCATCATATAATGCCCTGAAGGTAGTGGGTGAATCACGAAGTAGAGGTAGCCTGATTTGACCTTCAGAGCAACACGTTCCAAATTTGGGACGTGACTTAGAAGAACGAACCAATCTTTCATCAATCCAATGTATTGATGTATAGTATTCACAAATGATGTCCATTCTACCAAGGAAATAGCGAATTTCATTCAAAAGTTGTTGATTGTCAATGACGGGTAGATGAAACTCATCATGTTCAAAGTCACCCCTCTCGTCATGTTCTTTATCATTTGTTTGAGTTTCATCTAGTATAGTTTCCCTACATTTGGAAGGTAAATTATAAGCTTTTAAAGAATGTTTATTTGAATGAAAGAGTAGTGAAAGAGAAATTAAGTTACTCAAGAGTAGCTGTGTTTTGTTGTGAAGCTTCCAGTCGTCGTCTTTTTTGTCCCAATACACGTCGTGAATGAGGCAAAACAATGTTTAAAGAATGGGGAGTGCTATTTTGTTGAGGTATTAGTGTTTCGTTCTGGTTATGTTCCTCTTCAGGGTCATGTTCTTCTCCAGTTGTTTGAGGTTGCCTACATTTGGAAGGTGAATTGTAACATTTTTAGGTATGTTTATTTGAATCAAAGAGTGGTGAAAGAGAAATTAAGTTACATAATAGTAGGATTGGGTTGTAGTGAGGCTTGCAGTCGTCGTCTTTGTTGTCCCAATGCACGTCTTGAAGGAGGCAAAACTACTCTCGCGAAACTTATTGGTAGTCCAGTTGCACGTCTACTACGGGGTGGTAGACGTATTGTTGTGATAGATGCTGAAATATTATGGTTCGTTGTATGAATTCTAGAAGATGAACTTTCTCCCAACTCCATATTCAAAGAAGACCAGAACATTTGTTGGGCTCGCTGTCGACTTAATCGCTCGACCAAATCGTTCTCATTGTCCTAGATCAATAAAAGTAACAAAATAACATATATAACAATTGTAGTCAAACATATGTATGCAACATAGAAGTATGAGGTAATAGATATAGGCAAACATGCGTATGTAACATAGAAGTATGGCAAGACAAAAACATGTCATTTAGTAAAAGATTTTTCATTTATATTTGTCACGATCTAATTGAGGGGGTTTGTGATAGCCTCTACGAACAAACAATCAGTGTAAAATAATCATGTTACAATTTGCTTTAAATAATCATACCTCTTGTACAGATGGTGCAACCGGTTCTTTTCCTTTACTTGGAGCTAAAGGTTGGTCCATTTATTAAAACTTGTTGTTGCATAGGATTCACATATGTTAGATGCTTAAAGTTGAACTTTATCTTGTGAAGATGCTTTGGTGGAATTTGATGGAAAAATGCAAGTATATGGGATACAAACTAAAATATAACACAAGCTGCATCAGAAGATGCATTTGGTCAAAACTTTTGCAAAAGCTGAAACTGAATCCCAAAATGCTGAAACTGATCCCACTGTGACTGATCGAAGCCACGATATTCCTAGCTGTATATAGAAAGACCATCCAACTTCTCAAGTGATAGGTAATGTTCATGATGGCATGTCCACAAGGAGAAAAGGTAAGGTTGATTCTCACAAATTAGTGTGCTTATCAAAATATTGTTGAGGGAAGCCTTATTACTTTTAGTAGTTAATTTTAGTAATTAGTTTAATTTAGTTTTTAATCAGAAAATTTTTCTAGAGTCCATTATTTTGTGCTTTTATTGCTTGCTTTTTAGATATAGTTCTACAACTTTTATGGATGCACCAAATGATCAAAGATTATGGACTACACATTGATGTGTTAACCATGTATTGTGATAACATCAATGCAAATTGTATAGCACAAAAATCTAGTTCATCATTATCGAACAAAACACATTAATATAAGATACCACTTTATTAGAGACTTGGTTGAATATGAAATTGTTTGCATTGAACATGTTGAGACTGAAAATCAACCTGCTAATATTTTTACTAAAAGTCTAGATTTTGAGAGATTTTCCAATCTTTGGAAATCTCTTGTGTTATGTTTGTCATTTGACTTTACACTTAGTTAAAAATAAATAAAAATAGGCATTATTGCATTTTGTCTTTAGAGGACACTCTAGATCATTTGACTCGCATGTTTGTTTCTTTTGTTGTTGCTTGTGAATTGCATTCAAAATCAATTGTGATTTTTTTGTTATGATTCTCACTCTCTCCCAGTTTTTGAGCAAGTTTCAAGTCCACAAAGGAAAGAGCTACCTTAAAGTACAAGTTGTAGCATCTTATCTTGGTACTATGAAACTTTGGTTCTCATAGGTTGATCTTGAGAAAAAATTAATACCTTTGGAAAAGTGTTAAAGCTACCTAAAGGAAAAGAATTACATATGAACAAGGTTGGTTGTCATTTTCTCTTGAGACTATGAATATTTTGATTTCATGGGTTGATCATGTGCAAAATGGCTTCCTTTGGTAAATAGTGTGAAAGGTTCCTAGTGGCATGCTTTGTATAGCTTGAAATAAAGTACCTATGGATTTTTGTTATGAAAAATTTATGATCTTGGGAGAGAAATCTGGTTGAGAAAACAAAAAATGCGAAATTGAACATAAAATTACAATTTTGGCGAATGCATCTCCCACTGCAGTTGCATCAGGAACTACATCCTTTGATCTGGTCTTTATCACTTGTGTGTGATTATATTTTTTATTCTTTTGCCTAGCGTTTAGTAATCATGTTTTAGGCATAAAATTTTAGGACACGCATTGTTGGTAAGGATATCAGTTTGGTGAAATTTTGTCCTAAAATAAACTGTGCAAATCAACTTCCAAAAATTTCCATGTTGAAAAATATTTAGTGAATGTCTAATTTTCGTGTGGAACTAAGAGGTATTGAATCTGGATATGAGGTGCTAAGTTATTTCTAGGGATGTGATCAAGTCATGGCGAACACTTAATTGTATTTTTCAAAATCTTGGATTTTTGAGAATTCCTAAAAGATTGTTTCTCCCTCTTCCTTCTCCGATCAAATAGGGGGAGAGAGGTCAAGTGTTCCTATTTCTGGTGATGATGATGAATCTGATTCTTTGTAGATTCATCATTGTGATTGTTTCTCTCATAAACTGTTTCATGTTTGTTTTGTATGCATGTGATTGCATCATTGGTATATTCTAATTTGTGCTTAGTAAATGATTTTTGATTTTATACCTTGCACAAATTCAGAGGGAGATGAGATTTTATAACCAATGCAGGTTAGATGATTTGATTGATGTTGAATAAATACTTGTCATTTGATTTGACCAGAAAGGTTCAACAAAGAGGGAGATTGTAAGGATAAAATAGGGTCGTCCTATTTTCCTCCATTAATTTTATTGTTGTGCCCGTTCTTGGTCCAAAAGCAATGGTAAGAAGTTACCATATTGAATACCTTTCTTGGTCCTAAAGCAATGGTAAGTGTTACCATATTTAAATACTTCCAAAAGCAATTAAGAGTTCATAATTAAGTTGGACAAAATATTTGGTAAGATCCTTGAATTATATTAGGAAACTAATTTAGGAAACAAATCTTTTATTTCCTAACATTATGTTTCCTTGGAGTTGTTGGATTCTTACTTGTGTAGGATATATTCTTTGACTTAAATTAGGAAACTATATTTGGAAACTAACTCTTTGGTTTTCCTAATCCTTTAGTTTCTTGGAGTCTTTTGTTTCCTGATTAAATTGTAGGTCTCCACAATTATATAAATATGGAGCATGACGCACAAGAAGAGATACACGAGTGCAGAACAAAGAGAGTAAAGTAGAGCATATAGAATACAACCTGAGAGAAAATTCAGAAAGTCATGCTGCTGGAATATTGGATAAAGCTTGGAGTGTACCTTCATCACGAACTACATTGGACCTGCTGTTGTTGTTTGTCTTCCTAGTCTTTCTAGGAAATTTATTTTTTAATCTCACGTTTTCTCTACCTTTGTTTCTGTGGGGTTTGCTCTCCAAGACGTGTTGTCTTGTGAGACTTTTGGTTTTGGTAATGTCACATATTGTCTTGTTAAACACTTCATCTTTTTAATGAAATCTTTTTTGCCATAAGGCAGCTTGTAGATTGTTTGGTAAACATCTGTATTTATTATTGCTTTAAATTAAAAGTTTTCCGTTGTTTTTGAATTTCTGGTCAATGCACTTCAGAGTGTAGCTACAGTAACAAGCTACATCACGAACTGCATTGACAGATTTCGTGAATCCTAACTACTATTCATCTTTCACTAATACAAGCTAGACACATAAAGAAGAAAAACAGAGAGAAAGTTAAATCTAAAATCTTGTTTACATTATATTTACAGGGAAACTAATTAAACATGATAAGTAATTATTTCAAACTAAAATATAAATTGAAAAGAAAACAAACTTTAACAACATATACAAACGGTAGAAATATGTACAGATCCACAAAGTACGTATATTTACAGGCTAAACGACAGAGCTTTGATAGTGTTTTTTTGGAGCCCCTTTTCCTGAAGGGAGGAACTCCTTTTATAGGGAGTTGGGTGGTTTCTGCTGTCTGAAGAGGCAACTTCGGGTGAAAGCAAGCGACTCCTCGAAGGCGTAGGGTTTAGCCGCCTTTCACTGTAGCACATTTCCTTCGCTAAGTATTCAATCAAAATGGGCGTCGTACACAGTTTTTTGGTCGCCCCGTCAGTTTAGACGTGTATAACGTCGAAATTGTTGAGGAAAAGAAGCAAACTGTCTTAAATGGAACAAAATGGATGTCGTATAGGAAAATCTGGGCACGACAGCTGGCTTATTGGGCGCAACGCCCATTTATGGGTGTACCGCGCCCATTTATCCTTTTTCCCTCTCTTTTGTGCACTTTCCTGTCTTCCTTGTTTCCTTATGTCGTTCGAGCCCTCCATTTAGCCCTTTTGGCATTTTGGCTCCCTAAAATGTATAAAAGTTAATTTTTTAGTCCATTTTAATTTGTAATAATATCTTATAGGACTTTTATAAAAGGGGTATGAAATTGAGGCATCTGTACATAGAAATACAACATCATCACTCCAAATAAGCCTCCAAAAGTTAGTGGAGCTCCGTTGAGAAGAAGAGTAGCAGTATCACCGGTGGCGAGGGCGGCAAGATCAACAGAAGTAGGTGGAGCTATAACAATAGGAAGTGAAAACGCATCACCATTATCACCATTACTGGTTACAACAAAAACATCATGATCAATAGATTTCAAAGCCATTTGGATTGGTTTTGGATTTTAGGTAATTGATAAATTTGAAGGTGAAAAAACGAGCTTCAGTATGGTGTTTGTACTTTGTCCAATGTAGAAGAGAAGACTCCATTCTCGATTTACACTATATATAGATATACAACTTCACGCACCATCAAAACCGTGAGAGAATCTACCCAACCGTACTTTAACCAACCGAACTGCCCGATATATATAGACACACACACACACACTTATATTTATAATGATTTCCATCACTGTGGCACGCAAAGCAATTATGGGGGAAGTAATGTATCCAGGACTAGGAGAGCTTTTCAAAGTTTAGAAAATGGGTTTAACTTTTCTCAAACTCATTATGTCTAGTCCCAACTATTACCCCTCCCAGCAGCCCGTCAAATTCAGCTAAGCTCATGCTCAAGTCAAAGCTCTATATATTGTCTTTCAGATTGACAACAAATTCTTAAAGTTCGTGAAATTAAAGAAATGTTTTCGAATGGTTATGAGTGACCATTGATCTATAACACGTGTCAATCACAATCTTTAATTTGATTTTACTAAATTTTGGTTGGTTAAGTGTCATGATCCAAAGGCTGCTTAAGTAAAAATGTGGAAACATGTTTATGTTAACTACATTTTGAAAGGGTTACCAAACATCGGGAAATGAGGAAAATATTTTCCAGAAGTCGTTTTTCGTGAAACAAATGAAGTGTTATCTATAATTCTACTCGGTATCCTTTAGACCTCGATTGGTACACGAAAATAAAAATCAATTCCGTGGAATCGATTAATAGTAATGAGACCCCACATAAATAAATGAGAAGATGATTCTGAAAAAGTGTTTGGTACCATAAGGAATTTGATTACTAATATAATACAAATTTCTATTATATTAAGATGTATGATATTACAAGCTAGAGCTTGTGATATCAACGTAAGCTTTAGTGTTAGTACCGTTAGATGAAATCTATTTAACAACTTAATCATCTAACGGTTTTAACACTAAAGCTCGTAATAATACTACAAGCTCTAGCTCGTAATATCATTCATCTTATATTAATTGTTTGATAAGAAACAAAACAACTTTGGAATGCAATGAAGAAATTAAGGCAATTAATAACATTAGCCCAATGTATACAAGTATTTATGAATGACTTTCATGGTAAAAACAAGACATTAACATTACTACTGCTCTAAAAAAAACAAGTTGTTCATTTTTATTTTTATTTTGTGAACAATTTAAATTATCTAACTTTAATAAATTAGGAAAAAAAAATACTTGCATTAAAATTTTAAAATGAAACAAGCGAATGTTATAGTGAAACTAGTTCAAATAAAAATAGATTAAACATTTGAAACAATTTGAAAAAAATACGTGACTACTTAGCTAAAATATTTACTATTATATTTTTCTATGTAAAGCGGATCCTTAACCTAATAGAAAAATATAATTGTCCTTTTATTTGAATTTCAACTATTAGGAATCTAAATCCCACATCCTCTGTCAAGATTGTGATTCCTCAAATTGTGCGCAACTCAGTGCATAATTTGATGCATCGCGCTGTAAAATTGGATAAGGTATTTAAAACTGACGCATAGCGGTGCTACATATTTTTGCATCGCACTGCAAAATTGAATCAGGTAATTCCAAACTGATGCATCACGGTGTATAATTGAATAAGGTAAATAATTTGATGTATCACGATGTAAAAATTGATACAATAAAATTGATGCAGCGTGGTACAATTGGGTGATTAATTTGTATTGCGCCTCAGTCTCATTAAGGGTATCGTAGTATTTTTGCCTCCAAAAATGATATTTTTCGGTTGGAAAAAAAGAAGATGATGGACTTAGGGGATTGAAAACGTTTGAAAGTGGATCGACCCGAATTTAACCCCAACACTTACTCTTAGTTAAGATAGACTTGAATAAAAGGTCCAAAGCTCGAACATGAAAATTGGGCCAGGGCACGCCGTGCCAACACTCGGGTCAAAAGTACAAAAATAAACACGTACTTGCTGCATGGAAAGTTATGTATGTTTGAGACACAAGAGACAACTATGTTTGTTTTTCTATAGAGAGGGTGGTCATAATCTCAACTAGTACTTAGTGAGAGGCGATTGATCTCCTTTAGTCCTTTTGTGATGCTCGTGGAACGACTGTGTCTGGTTTTAATCATTTGTGTGAATATATACCTCTTAAAGTGCTATCATGTAGGACAAAGTTCTCTCCTAATACACAATTAAACTCTTGTTTTATGAAAAACGACTTCACTGTTTTGTTAACTGGTTTCACTTCTTAGTCTTTTGTTTAAGCTTTTTGTTGCTTTGTATGGATCCTGCTAAGGTTTTGGGATCGTTTTTAGGGTTCAAATGCGTGTATGATCTCCCTAGCTAAAAGGAGGCTTTCTCTAGGCTTCGAAGATTTGTCTAATAATCAAATTATTGATAAATTGATTAACCTTGAAATTACAATATGTCATAATGTTGAGAGGTGATCTTCGGTTGACGGGTTCACGTCAACCCAATTAACTCTGTAATAAGGAACTAAGGTTTCAATAAGGAAATAAGGCGTGCAATTTAGGAAATGTTTATATCTTAGGAAACATGAAGGTTTCGTCGGGAAAACGCAAGGGTCTGACTTTCGGGTTCGAGTTCTCGTCCCGGTAGAACTATAAGGCTGGGAGTTATATCTAAATAGTGTGGTCTATTTCATTGAAAGTAGAAAAGAAATTATTATTCTATTTTTTCATAATATTCTATTTTATCATGGTATCAGAGCCAGAAACCATCGAAATCAAAATCAAAACATGAGTGACCGGGGAAGAACAAAGCGAAAATCAAAACAGAAAACCCATGGTAGGGGAATAATAAAATAAAAGACTGGATTTTTCTTCCCCAAATTTCCTTGGATCGCAAGATAATCTGGGGAACGTAATCACTCATATTCAGCTATGTGGTGAGAACTACGACGAGTGGGTAAGATCCATATGCCTATCGTTGAAGGCTGGGAGGAAGTTCAGTTTTGTTGATGCGATCGTTAGCTAGCCAATATATGAAACAAGACTCGAAGGTTGGCAGACGATACACTTAATGATTGTTTCATGAATAATGAATACAATCGAACCAAATCTTCGCTCTATAGTTTCGTATTATGAGAACGCAAATCTCTTGTGGAAAGACTTGAAGGAATGGTTTTGCATTGTGAACGGACCCAAAATTCAGCAACTCAAGTCTTCGTTTGCTAATTATAAGCAATTTAAAGGTGAGTCTGTGGGTACGTATTTTGGTTGTCTCAGGCGATTGTGGGATGAACTCACGAACTACGAGCCACTTCCAAAATACGAATGCGAGGGATGTATGTGCGATCTTGAAGTGAAATTCATAAAGAATTAAAGATACAGGAGGCAGACCATTTACATGGGCTTCTTATAAGACTTGATAGCGCGTTCTCAGTAGTGAGATGCAACTTACTTTCAAGGGATCCACTTCCTACAGTTAACCGCACCTATCATAGTGTTGTTCAAGAAGAGCGCTTGCGTAGTGGACCTTCTTCTAAGGGTAAAGAAGAACGAGATGATGTTGTGTATTTCAAACTTCATGTGGATCTGAAAGGGAAAGGAAAGATTGAAGCTTCATCAAAATTCTGTCACCATTGTAATCGAGACGACCATGATGAGAACAATTGTTTTCAGCTTATTGGATTTCCAGAATGGTGGCGGGATTGTCCTCGAGGGGGACGAGGTACATGCTGAGGTGGCTTTGCGTCAGCTAGGGGCAGAGGTCCGAATGGTCCTGCCTCAGGTCGCGACAAAAGGCAAACCTCATAGCTGCGCGTAAACATGGCGGCTAGAAGCAACACGAGTGTACAACAGGGGACTGCCTCTGCAAATCAAAATATGGGCGCTGGAAACAAATTTCAGGATTTGCAGGTCTGGCAGCAGCTCTGTGGTACAATCAAAAAGGCAGCAGCTCGTTGATCTATTAAACAACTCAAAAAGGTCGTCTCAGTTGAAGGGTATTGAATCTTCTTGGATAATAGATACCATTACGCAAGGTAAACAAAGAGTAATCAGAGCAGGATTGAAGAAAATCGTAGCTCTTTAATGCCGAAGTTAGTTTGGCAAACCAACACCGCGGAGCTTGGCGAAGACTATACAATGATTTTCGGAGTCTACAAACCTGACTTGGGGTTGAGTTAGAGAAGCCTAGAGGTACTTTTAGAGAAGCCTGGAGGTACTTTCATGTACACTTCATCAGGTAAATCACCATGTAAGAATGTGTTGTGCATATCCATTTGGTGAATTTCCCACTGTTTAATCACGGCTACGACGAGAAATGCTCGAACTGCCACCATTTTCGCTACCGGAGTAAATGTTTCCTAATAATCAATGCCTTCAATTTGATGATGCTCGAAGACCACCAACCTTGCCTTATACCTCTCAATGCTGCCATAGGAGTTATATTTTATTTTATACACCCACTTGCTCCATAGTGCCTTTTTTTTCTAGGAGGTAATGTCGCCATAGACCATGTGTCACTATCTTCAAGGACCTTGATTTCATTAGCCATCACCTCTTTCTACTTAGGACTTTTAAGAGCTTCCTTAAAAGATCGCGGTTCACGTCCTGTATTTATGGTTGCAAGAAAAGCTTGATGTTTTGCAGAAAAAACGATCATAATTAACATAATGTGTTATATGGTAAAGAGTGCATGAGGTCTGTTGTGGATGTGATGAATGTTGAGGGTAGAGACTCATCTTCATAATAGTGTGAGAGACAAAATCGTGGAAAAGAATCGAAGGATTTTTAGATCGCATCCCCCGTCCGAAAGGGGCAGTATTCTCCTTACTACTGCTCGGGTCACCCATAGGAATGGGTAAACTAGTGTCTTCCCCATCCTCCTCCACCACAATGAGAATCTCCATAGACTCGACAGGCATCTGATCATTTCCCATCGAATTAGGCATACCCATAAGATCAGCCTTATCCCCAAATACCGGTGTGGTAAAATGTGGTGGTGTGTCTTCCTCGATTTTCTTTGGACTAGCAAAGGGAAATTCATTCTCAAAAAATTTAACGTCGTGAGAAACAAAATAATCACGTGTCTCATAATCATACATCTTCCACCCTTTCTTACCAAATGGGTACCCCACAAAAACACACTTCCGACTTCTTTTGGCAAATTTGTCACCTCTGTGATGCTGGTTATGAGCATAACACAAAGATCCGAACACCCTTATGTGATCATAGGATGGTGTTTTTCGAAACAGAAGTTCATAAGGACATTTATTACCAACGGTCTCAGAGGGTGTTCTATTTATCAAATGAAATGCATCTAGAACACATTCACCCTAAAATGACATAGGCAGGCAAGCCTGAAAACGAAGAGCCTTAGCAACATTCAAAATATGCTTATGTTTACGCTCTACCCTTCCGTTCTGTTGCGGAGTTCTAACACATGAAGTTTCAAATATAATGTCATTCTTCTCAAAATAGTTGAGCAAGCAGAAAAATTCAATTACATTATCACTTCGCACAGATTTCACCTTTTTATCAAACTGACGATCAATCATAGCAACAAAATTCTAAAATATCTCTTGAACTTCTGTTTTGTCATGCATAAGATAAACCCAAGTTGCACAAGAATAATCGTCCACTATAGTCAAAAATTCAATTCACCATAAGACGAAACAATTTTATAGCCACCCCACAAATCACAATGAACCATATCAAAAATTTCATTAGCTTTATTTTTACTAATAGGAAAAACATCTCTAGTTTGTTTAGCACGTTGGCATACATTGCATGTTTTATTCTTCTTCCTACTAAAACTAAACAAACTGATGTTTGGTATTAACTTTACCACCTTCTCAGATGGATTATGCCATAAATCCAAAGAAGAGTCGGCTCCAACTTTAACAACATACACTTGCAGAATACCACTGAACAAATAGAGTACATCCCTTCGTTCACCCATTCCAATTAGAATCCTTGTTGTGTGGTCCTATATAACACAAAAGTTATTAATGAAGTGAACAATACAATTTGATTGATCTATCAATTGAGATACATACATATTAGTGTTTTTGGGAGCTAAACATGTCGATTTTTCCATCAAGCAGAATCATAAAAAATATTCTAAAAATTGGCCTAGGCGGCCAACTAGGCGCTAGGCGCCATCCCCATGCCGCGATTTATACAAAATTGGACAGAAAAGTCGCCGAAGTAGAAAATCGCCGGCTAGCCGCCCTAGTCGTCGGCTAGTCGCTATAGGCGCCGATTTATTGATTGAGTAAACTATGACGAACGCAAAGACTGGGGAGAGATGTGGGTGACCCAAGGAGAAAGGAGAGAGAGGTGTACGATGGTGACAGAGGAGAAAGAGGTAAGATACGGTGGAGATCACGTCGATGCCACGGAAGAGGAGGGATGTGTCGGTGGATCGTTCGAGATGAGACCATTTCTGGCTGCAAACGTGAGACAAGGTCGTTGCTATCGTTGCCGATGTTGTCGTATCTTCGACTGTGTCTGTTGATAATGGGAGAGACATAGAGCATCGAGATGGTATCTAGGAGATAATGGAGAGAGAAGGATAAGTTGGAAAATGCTTGGGAGAGGGAGAAAGAAGGAAGGAACAAAGAACATCCCCATTGTTAAATTTTACATCAACTTCTTATACAACTTCTTAACTGGGTCCCACTGCCACCTATACATTTTTATCTTCTTACTCACTTAAGAATATATCTTCCCATTGTATAATATTCTTACACAAAAAATATTAAACTTAACACCATACCATATATTAAATATAAAACACCCACCCCCAAACCCCCCACACACACAAAATAATGTCAATGGTCAGCCCCCCAACTTCCTAATTAGGAAGTAAATAAAATGTCTCTCTCATAATGGCTCCTACTTGGAGCCTAGTGGCCACTCATCACACTTTTCAAGAAATAAGAAGTTCATAAAACAATACATTGGAGATGCTCTAAAGGGGTAAAGTTTTCCTCGAGCCACGTGAATACTGCAGCTTTTGCAAGTCTGCAAATGTCAAGTTGACTCATACTTGAATATTTGAATTCCAATACCTCATCAAATGTGAAGTTGAGCCACGTGAAATGTTTTTTGCATTTTTTTTCTCTTATTAGTAGTATTAAGCTATTTAGGGAGTATTAAGTATTAACTACTAATAAATATAGTATTTAGTATTAATGAAGTATTTACTTTTTAGTTTTTAAATTAAATTATTTAATTATATTTTTTATTAGTAAATTTAAAGGTTTAAGTTCATAAAATTCAGAAAAAAACATATAAATAAGGTTTAAGAATTTCGGGAAATTAAATTTGTAGTTAGTGTTTGATGTATTTTTTAAATTTATATTAAAAAATAAGAATTACTGTAATTATGTCTTAATTTTTAGGCTCCACCTAGGTCCCTAGGCGGTAGGCCAACGTCTGCCGCCTAGTGACTTTTAGAACCTTGATCATAAACTTGCTCTTGCAGAAGGTTTAAGAATTTCGGGAAATTAAATTTGTAGTTAGTGTTTGATGTATTTTTTAAATTTATATTAAAAAAATAAGAATTACTGTAATTATGTCTTAATTTTTAGGCTTCGCCTAGGTCCCTAGGCGGTAGGCCAACGTCTGCCGCCTAATGACTTTTAGAACCTTGATCATAAACTTGCTCTTGCAGATAGTCTGTCGCTGTTTGATTTGAAAAAGTATGGGCGGCTCATCGAGCGTCTCATTTTTCTCTCTGTGACTCGGCCAGATTTAGCCTATTCAGTGCATATATTGTCTCAATTCATGCAACGTCTCAGAATCGAGCATTGGAAATCTACTCTACGAGTCGTTCATTACATGAAAGTGAGTCCAGGCCAAGGCATTTTCCTAAGTTCGGAGAGTCTGTTGTCTTTAACTGGATGGTGTGATTCTAACTGGGCTAGCTGGCCCTTACGCGTCGCTCATTGACAGGCTGGTTTGTTTAGCGTGGTTCTTCTTCCATTTCTTGGAAGACCAAGAAACAACCAACCGTGTCTCGTTCGTCTGCTAAAGCAGAGTACAGATCCATGGCAACCGTCACTTATGAACTAAAATGCTTACGACAAATCCTTGAGGACTTGGGAGTAAGCGAACAACCATGCGCCTATATATATTGTGATAGTCGGCATTGCATATTGCGCAAAACCCAGTTTTTCATGAGCGCACAAGGCATATAGAAGTGGACTATCATTTTGTTCGTGATGATATCACTGCCGGGTTGATTACTCCTTCGTATGTCTCTACGAAAATGTAGTTGGCGGATATCTTTACAAAAGCTTTGGGAAAGACATCATTTGGTTCTCTTCTTTTCAAGTTGGGTGTTCGTGAACCTCCACGCTCCAACTTGTGGGAGGGTGTTAAGAGGTGATCTTTGGTTGACAGGTTCACGTCAACTCAAACTCTTTAATAAGGAAATAAGGTTTCAATAAGGAAATAAAGCGTGTAATTTAGGAAGTGTTTGTATATTAGAGCATCCTTATTGTCATTTTTTGAGTCCAGATCTCATGTACCACTTATATGTACCACTTTTCATCTCCACCATTGCATCCCAATCATTGCATCTCAACCAATGGTTGAGATAAAAAGTGGTACACATAAGTAGTACAGGAGATCTGAACTCGTCATTTTTTGTTCACCTTCTTAATTAGAATACAAAAATTTGTTTCTCATTGTGAGCTTCTTAAATGTCACATAGGAGAGAGAGTAAAATTAACTTCTTAAATAAGAAGTTTGGGGGAGGGGAGAGAAAGAGGGGACAACCGCCTTTTTGAGGAGTGTGTGTGGGGGGGTTGGGTTTTGTTTTTATTATAAATGGTGTTAAATTTAATATTTTTTGTGTAAGAAGATTATACAATGGGAAGATATATTTTTAAGTGATTAAGAAGATAAAAATATATAAGTGATAATGAGACTCAATTAAAAAATTGTGTAAGAATTTATAATATTGAGGATGCTCTTAGGAAACATGAAGGTTTCGTGGGGAAAACGCAAAGGGTCTGACTTTCAGGTTAGAGTTGTCGTTCCAGTAAAAGTAGGGGGCTGGGAGTTATTTATTCTATTTTATCACATAATTATTTTATTGAATCTAGAAGACTTGGAAAATTAGTCAAACCGCCAAACAAGGTGCTGCTGCTGCCCACCGAAGTACCGAACCACAAAGGACAAACCCCTCGACCGAATCAAATACATCTCGACCCGAAAATAAAATCTCGTTTAGATCATGACATCATGTACTCCTGAGGACAAATCCGTCATTCCAATTCTTCCCCCCACGTCCTCTAATTCTTACCTTCTCCCTCACCGAACCCCCGAGCTCTGTAAATCACCAGACAACAGAAACTCCGGCAAACTCATTTCTCCGGTTGCCCGTCTCAAATTAGGTTTCTTATTAATTCGATAGCTTTTTGACCCGTGGATGGCATCAACTACAATGCCGAAGGGCAGGAATGTTACTAGGTATCAAGGCAAGAGATCGTCGACGGTGGCGCTGGTTCTCTCGATGCTCCTCATGCTAACTATTGTTTTATTAGTACTTCTTGCTCTCGGAATTCTCTCACTCCCCATCGCCACCGATGACGATTCCACCTCGCTTCAGGATCGCATCTCCTTCAAGCGCAAGCGCCTTCTTATGTAATCTCTCTCTCTCTCTCTCCCCCTTTATATATATATATATGTGTGTGTGTGTGTGTGTGTGTGTGTGTGTGTTCGCCCGATATGATATGATTGGAATTTTGGAGATTCGTGAGTGGATTTTTTGTTGCTCCCTCAATCTCATAAGAATTAGTTCTACATTGAATTTCGAAGTCAGGTTTAACGAATCCCAAATGAAGGTTTAATATAGATTTGATTGAAAAAAATTATCAGAAATATAAAGCTTGCAATTCATGCTAAGTAGTTTACTATGATAATAGTTTTATCATCTAAAGTTTATAAAAAATATGGATTAAAAAGATAGTCGACTTTGAAAAGTCTAATTTAACCATTTTCTAAACGAAGATTTACTCTACGTTTATTTGTGTATTTTTTTTTAAATTTTCTTTCCTAACAATAAAGCTTGCCGTTCATGGTATGTTTTGTGCAATTTCGTAATACTTGTATTATCATCTAAGAATTTGTTAAAAGCTATTCTCAAACATGGTCAAATTGTCTTTTAAAGCTGAATTTGATGGATTTTGATGCAGTGGTGATGGGGATGAGTCGGGGAAAAGAGGAGACCAGTGGACGGAAATTCTTTCTTGGGAGCCTAGAGCTTTCCTTTATCATAATTTCTTGGTGAGTTTCATAAAGTTACTGAAGTTTCTACTTATTGAGATTTATTTTTCTTGATGTACTGCTTTAAAACTGTCATTTGTTTTTGATTTGATGATTATGTCGTTACTTTGAGTTTTAATCCTTGTCAATATGCTAACATTTCTTTCTTAATCTCACTTCTGGGCGATGATTTAAAACCTTGATAACTAGCCGATTGCTGGAAACTTAAACGGCCTGAACATTTGCCATAGCGTATGAACATCATATCAAGACGTCCAGACAATTATACTTGCTAATCTGATTCCCACCCCGCTGCAATTGTATTTCCTGCCAATCCATGCCATTTTTTTGCAGTATACCTGACAAAGCATGAAGTGTAGCCGCTATAGCAGCCCCGTGAAAAGACAGAGGACGACCCTACAATGTTCAGAAAGTGGGAAGGTTCAAGCAGTTCAGATAGACCGTAACCAAATAGGGCAAGAGCATGACCTTCATATCATCCGGATAGCAAGAGCCCATATCAAACCCATTACTTAGAGACTTAAAGCATGTATGTGGTTAAGCTTTTGAGGGTATTTAAACACATGTGATGGATAAGAGTGAAGGGTAACAGGGGAGTTGTGGCACACTCTAGTTGGCTTGTTCAACATTTCGTGAGTGATGCCTTGTACTTTCAAGAATCTAATGCGGTGCTGGTCTTTTTTTGGGTGGAGTAAGAATAGAAACAGGATTTGGGGGGTTGTCCCTTTGGGGGTATGTTGGACGATTTGGAAAGAAAGAAATCGAAGGGCGTTTGATAATGAAGAAGGTTCTATGGCTGATTTTTAAAAAATCTCTGCTCAATTATCTGTATCTGTGGTGTGCAGGGGCAGATTACGCTCAAGATCGTCTAGGCAGCTCTTTTGTAGTTTTTGTGAATAATTTTCACATGGGTTAGAGTTTGTATGTTTTTATATAGTGTATTCTTCGAGTGTATATGGACGCATCATCCTTTATGATGCTTGGTTATTAATACAATTTACCTTTATAAAAAAAGAGTGAAGGGTAACAGTGGTCGACGTCTAAATCATATGGCATCATCTAGAAACTTGAAAGTTGAAACTTGGAAGTGAATATGTGATAAATGTACAAGGGTAGTTTACACCCGTTAAATTATATTATTGAAGGGTAACAATAGCCAAAGCCTATTAACTTCTGATGAAATTTGAGGACTGCAACTTGGTTAAATGGGAGAGGATATTTACACTTATGTAAATAAGAGTTAAAGGAAAATAATGTTTACAAACATCTGATGGCATTGGTTAGAGACTTGAACTCTGGATGTGGTTAAGTTGACGAGGGTATTATAGCAGTGTGAGGCAATCACCTTACCTTGACAGTTCGCTCACCAGTTCAATTGAAAGACTTATTTGTACATTTGAGTTGATGATTCAGCATTGCCTAGCTAGAATTACTTAATTTGGCCCTCAGAGATTGTCTATGTGATGACTCTAGTCATAGAAAATGAATAATTTTTGTATTCAAGTTTCAGCATCCTTTGGCCCAAGTGGCAAAGTTAGAACAGGTGTTTTTTAAATTTCTGTATTCTTTTTCTAATAAATTCTAAACTTATGTTTTCTGTAGTGTTATTTTGTAGTTTATTTCATCTTTATTTAGTTGGAGTGTCACTGTTATGTGTACTCTCAACCCCACCCGTCCTTTTTGCTTTCCTTGCAAGCATGGATTGTGCTGACATTAGAGGATGGATACTTATTTTCTTAAAGATATTTACTTTCAATACTTTTTTGTGAACAGTCCAAGGAAGAGTGCGAGTATTTGATAAATATTGCCAAACCCTATATGGTAAAGTCAACAGTTGTTGATAGCAAAACTGGTCAGAGTAAAGATAGCAGGTTTGTAATGCCAACTCTTTTGATCCCTCCCCACATAGGTGGAAGTATATCATTTACATTCTTCATTAACTTTCTTCGTCTTCTTTTTGTAATTGCTACGCCATGGGTAGTATAACAAGAATCATCTCATGTTTTCAGGGTACGTACAAGCTCTGGGATGTTTTTGAAGAGAGGACGGGATAAAACCATCCGGGAAATAGAAAAAAGGATAGCAGACTTTACTTTCATTCCTGTAGGTATGCGAACATGAACTATGGTTGTCAAACTTATGTGTCTGGAAACTATTATCATTGATGTTCTTGTTGTTATGATTTTCTGGATGGATCATAAACATTATAAAGTTTGGACCATATTATCAAGGGTCTTTATGTTCTAATAAGTTTCCGTAGAAATAATTGAAAAAACATGATGATTCAAAAGTTACTCTTTTACTTGAATTAGAGTGATGGTGCTTTCACTTTCAGTGTACTTGAGTGCAGCTGCACATATATACTTGAGCTTGATTTAATATAAACAGAGGTCACAAAGCATGTTTTGAAATTGTAAAGTGGTTACTTCTACTGGCTTGATTATTTCATGAAAACAACAAATAGTAAACATAGTTATTCTTGGTCCCTTTGTAACAGATTGTGGTTTACTTTTCGGGGAATCATAAGGTGTTTATAATCTGGTTGAGGGGATGATGCCTGAGTCTAACAGAATAGAATCTGTTGATGGCCTTGTTCACACTTCATGGTCTTGACATATCTTTGTCACAGGTTGCTTGTGAAGTTAGAATGGGCATAGTAAGAGGACTTTCCTTTTTCAAGAGTTAGTTTTCCTGACATAGTAATCTGAGATTCAACAAGTCAACTATGTCATTCAGTAAAAATTCTTGAAATTCTTGAAATATGTTCTATTTTCTAAAAATAATTTTTTGTTACCGGGTACAGAATCAGCTGGAAATCACTATACATTCTTTGTGAACAGCTTTTTTTTTACAGCTGCACTGTTGGTCTTTTTTGGTTTGTACTTGCATTCTTGTTGTATCATGTGTAATTAAGTGAACAAGAACACATTCTTATAAGCTGAATTGCTAATACTAGAGCATGGAGAAGGACTGCAAGTTCTACATTACGAAGAAGGGCAAAAGTACGAACCTCACTATGATTACTTTCTTGATGAGTTCAACACTAAAAATGGGGGCCAACGGATAGCTACTGTTCTCATGTATCTGTAAGTGTCATATTTCTGGTAATGGATGCTCATTTTTCCGGTAGAATTTTGTGGCTTAAATCTTCTATATGAATACTTCTATCATTCGTTTTTCTGCTATTATGGCAGGTCAGATGTTGAGGAAGGAGGGGAGACAGTTTTCCCCACTGCCAAGGCAAATTTTAGTGCTGTGCCAGGGTGGAATGACTTGTCTGAATGTGCTAAAAAGGGCCTGTCAGTGAAACCAAAAATGGGTGATGCGTTGCTATTCTGGAGCATGAGGCCTGATGCCTCTTTAGATCCGAGTAGTTTGCATGGTAAGTCTTCTTATTGTCCAAGTGGAGCCCCATTCTGAAAACCTCTTCTTTGCTAATTACCAACCTGAGACCTGGTGAAGCTCTTTCTGAGTTTTTTTTTTTTTATGTTTGCCTCATTTTATGTTTGTGTGGCACTAAATATTCAACGGTTCTAAATCCTAACCGGACAGCATCGGTTTTTCTTCCAATAGATTAATAATATACTCATTAAACATATGTTCTTAAACAATTTCAGGTGGTTGCCCTGTAATCAAAGGGAACAAGTGGTCATCTACTAAGTGGATGCATGTTGGCGAGTACAAGTTATAAGTCGTTTGCTTCCTGTAGGTAGCCCTGCATGCCTTTCTTTATAGTCATACATTTGGTTTTCTCCGTTGATGTTTTATGAGAATGAGGATATAGATTTGCTTATACAAATGATACATGGATGTTTTCTGTATAAGTCTAGCATTATCCTTTATCGTCTCTCTTTTAATGGAAATTAGAAAGTGAAAAACAAGTTTGATTTTGATTGGCGTGCGTGATATTTTTGTTGTTTCCGTACATTGGTGTTCTGATAGTTGAAAACTATAAAGTTTTTTGTTTACTTATAGGATTTGTATTCTCAAAGAAAATTAGTGCTAAAGCAAAAGATAAAATAGAACCCATTAAAAATGATTTGGTTTTTGTCTTTGTGATTCCGAGAACAACGAGGAGGCATGAAAGTATTCATTATTTAATGGGTGTCTGGCATTTATGCAAGTTATTAGGTACTCAAGCATGAGAGTTGTTTAACTTTAACCTCCTAAATAGGATGCATTAGGTTGCGTTGTGTTGATAATACCATACATTTATGCCAAGTAGACCCAACTACTGTCTGCTTATAGATATATTTTTCTTCTAGCAGAAACACATTAAAGTTTTCATATCTCAAGCTGTGTTGGGCTCTTTTCCAATGATTTTGAAAGAAAAAAAAGTTAGTTGGTTTTCACAAGAATAATTTTAAAAAGTGGATGCATAGACTATGTTGCATGGACTCTTCATTTTCTCCAAAGAACCCTTGCCGACAAGACATGACATGGGTGTAGGTGTGGCACTTGGACTCCTACATTTGTTGTAAAAGTTAATTTTTTAGCATGTCAGACACTTGGATCCGATCCTTATGCCGGGTCCATGTAACATAGCATATAGAAGTCAAACAATTAGAAATTAAAACCACCGTAATTTATATCTAGAAGTTTTTCATCATCATTCATTCACAGATGTTTCTGGCACCAGTTAAGAGGATCGGTTTGGCTTTTTCACGTTGCCTTTCTCCATATTACATTAGATTGCCATCAGCTCTTTTTGCCCTTTCACTTTAAGGCCACTAGTGTTTCTTTTGCGTGTATGTTGGCTGTATTAGTTCTAACTATTTTGGAGCAATCTTTATTTAACCTCAAAATGCTGCTAGATGTAGGTACTCTTTCTTTTTGGTAATTCATCACTTTTTGCACTAGGCATTGTAAAATTTTAGTTTGCTTAATTTGCATTCCGTATTTCAAATGATTATGCATGTTGACCTCACCTTGGCTATGTTCTCTTGGCAGGATGTATAAATGTTCTACCCTGCGGGACCTATGACGGAGTTCCTCTCCCTTGAGCTAGCATGTAAACCATAGACAACATAGGTGCTTTGATGTCGTAAAATTTTGGATGGACGACTGGATCTCGATATCTAGTATACTTACAATCTTTAACCTCCTTGAGAAACTGAAAGCCAGCTGCTTGTTCCCATAGAAATATTCAATTGTGTTAGGGTAATTTTTTTTAAGAGACTTAGAATATACCCTAAAGTACAATGATGACAAGTCGACAGCTAACTTCAGTAAGTTGGGATTCATATCCGAATCCGATACTAGTAAATTATTGAAGGGAAAAATTCCGTGCTTGCTTTTCCACTACTTTTACTGGATTGAGGTCATTGTAGAGCAAAATTTCTTTATTTATTTTCAGTGTTCTAAAACTCCCCGCCTAGCTCCGCCTAGGCGCTATCTCTGTCGCCGCCTAATCGATCAAGTCGGCGCTTACGCCAAACCTCGGCGACCTTAATTTATTTTTGTAACTTGATTTTGTGGCATGCGGTGACCGGAGAAGGAAGGAAAGGCGAACTGGAGAAGGAAGAGGGAGTGGTAATGGTGAGGCAAAGAGGGAGGTAATGGGGGGCGAACTTAAGTAATATCTTTTTTGTTTTTAGTTCTAAACTTGGCTGGTTTATTGCTTTGGGATTGAGATTAAGAGTAAGTTTGTATATTTTTGTTCATTTTATAAATAGAGACAAGTGTTTGATAAAATGACAAACATAAAAAAAAAAAATTATAGTTAATGTGTTTGATCTTTGATGTAAATTATCAAAAAATGGTAATTATACCTTAATTCTAGGCCCCGCCTAGGTCCAGCACGCCCGACTAATTTCTGCCAGGCTAGCCAGCCTAGCGCCTAACAATTTTTAGAACCTTGTTTATTTTTTCATGGTAAAGTTCTCTCTAGGCCATAAAATGAGGTTTTACGTTTGCATTTTGGTTTGTTTCTTGGCCCCTTGATCCTAAATAATTGTTCTATTCTTTTTCTTTTCCGTATTTTGAAAACAAAACTTGTCTTGTTTCTAAACTTTTCTTTTTAAAAAAAATATTTTTATCATTTTATCGTTATTTTTCTTGTTACTTTAACAATGTTTCCACAAGCACATGTTTCATTACTTGAAAAAGATTTGATCCAATGACATTAACACTAAAGCTTGTAATATCACAAGCTTTATTTATAATATAATTAATTATTTTTTCAATCAAATAAGACCAAGTATTAATTAGGGAGAGACGGAGTATTATTTTTCCAAATTTATCACGTCCTAATTTCCTTGTGTCAGAAATATATGTAATGAAAAGGTAAATGTGAAAGAGAGTAAATAGTGGAGTAGTATTAGACCATTAACAACGGAGTATTCTTTGGGGTGTTTAATCGGATTATTTGAGATTCTATCAAACAACAATGGTTCCTCAAAAATGCTTGATAAGCAAAAAGTAGATTTGGGAGCAAAGGAACCTCCCGGACTTAACAAAAAAAAAGCTCAAAAAACAACGTTGTTTAAACCAAATAAAACCCAAAACACTGAGTTTTGAACAAATGAAGACGACAGCTTCTGGCACCACTACCCCCAACAACTTGCTGTTGCCCACTTTCCACGCGGCATTCCAGAAAAGCCCAAAATTTATTTTTCTTCCATTACTGTTTTTGACACATTTTAAGCCATAAAAATAATTTTTTTTTATTTTTATTTTTCTGAATTAAAGATCACATTTGTATCTATAAATAGAGACTTGGTTTGTTTCATTTGGATATTATAAAAAATTTATATGATTTTTTTTAAGTTTTTAGACATTTTTCTATAAAAATATTTAATTAATAGAGATAAGGATGGTAGCGTTTGTAAATTTTTTGAAGTTTGTGCATTATTGAATGGATATTTTTATTAGAGAGTTTAAGTAAGGAGCTTAATATCATTTTTGTAATAAAATTGAAAAAATGAAGGTTAAGCTCCTCAAATTAGGAAGTTTTGTTGTACATCCTCATATAGATTATAGTATAAGCAAAAGAATAATTAATCTGAAAAGGCCAAGACAAATTAGTTGATTGTTGGGATTGAATGACTAATAATCATGCTTACAGGAAAATGGTTTACTCAGTTTGATATGTACTCATATCAGTTGCACCACGTAGGGCACGAAAGCGGGTCAAAATTTCAATCGTAACAGTACTATTCATACTGTGGCATTTATCAAATATGGCCATTTGACCCAATTGATGAACATATATACTTTCCAATTACCAATTGGTTTGGTTTATCGATAAACCGCTGATAAACCAGATTTTCGTATGTTGAGCGGTGAAATTTTACTGGTTTATCGGTGGTTTATCGTGGTTTATCGTGGTTTATCGGTGGTTTATCAATAAACCAGGCCATAAAAGAGTATTTTTTTTAAGTGAGGCTACAAATGACCAAGTCATCTTTGACTTGGCCATTTTTGTAAATGCCCCATTCATACTAGTTAGTAGTTAGTGGCATTAGTCAAATATGGCCATTTGACCCGGTTCTTATACATATATAGCCTTTGACCAATTGGTTTACACTGGTTTATCGATAAACCAGTGATAAACCAAATGTAAACCGCTGATAAACCGTAAACCGGTGGTCGACCGCTGATAAACCGTTGTAAACCGGTTAAACCGCTGGTCGACTGGTGATAAACCGTGTAAACCGGTGATAAACCGTTGTAAACTAGTGATAAACCGTTGGTCGACCAGTGATAAACCAGTGTAAACCTGATGATAACCGATGATAAACCACGGTTGATAAACCGCTGGTCTTGTCGACAACCGGTTTATCCGTCGATGGATAAACCGAAATTTTCGTTGATGTTGAGCGGTGAATTTTCACTGGTTTACCGATAAACCAGTCGTGGTTTATCAATGATTTATCCATAAACCAGGCCATAAAAGAGTATTTTTTTTAAGTGAGGCTACAAATGACCAAGTCATCTTTGACTTGGCCATTTTTGTAAATGCCCCTAGTAGTTATTTACCTCAGCTTCACACGGATATAATGTGAGATATATATATTTTTTATAATAATAATGTAAGGGTAAAATAGGCATGACCTATTTTATCTTGTTTTCACCTTTCTTGGTCAAAGTAGGATTTTATTTTAGTTAATGATTATTTAGGTGATAGATTTTGGTTAGGACACTTTTGGTAAATTGATTTGAAAATCTTTTAAGAGATTTAGGCAATTTATTTTTGGTAACTAAATCTTTGCAAAATAATTTAGTTATTCAAAGTATCATGGTTGTATTAGGAAAGGTAATCTCTTATGTTTGATAACTAATCTCTTTCCTAGTAGGATTGTGTTTTCCTTTTGTTGTGGCCTTTGCAGGACTGTGTATATATTGGAGGCTGATCATGAAGCAATGTGCGACCTGCGAAAGCAGATTAAGAAGAGATATACGCTGTGTGCGCAGAGCCTGAATGAGAGAAGATCAGGAGCCATACGCTGAGAGCTTATAGTCAGAACCTATTCAGAAAGCAGTACGTGTAAGAGAGAAAAAAAATTCAGAAGTCTTGTGTCCTGAGCTTGGGAGAAGAGATCTACAGCCTATACACGAAGACCATTCTGCAGGCAGTAACCTTCATACCTGATGCTGCTACTACTTGAAACTTCAGGGAATACAGCCTTGTATTTTCCTGAAGTCCTGATTTATGTGCTTCCTTTGTGTTCACTGTTTGGAAGCTGTCTTTTGGTTTGTTTCTTCCCACGTTTGGTATAGTGGTTTATGTGGTTTTTCGGTTCTCCAAGATTCTATATCTTGTGAGAATTTTTGTTAACTGTTAAAGTTAAAAACAGTGTTTATTTTTAATATATATTGTGTTGCCTTGAGGCTTGATCTACAAGTTTGATACTTGTAGATTGTTTTGAGTAATTTTCTGTCTACTAAAATCTTCTTGATTTATAATCTGAAATCAAAACTTCCGCTGCTATTTTCTGTGATATACTTTCTGTTCACATTGTCATTGTCATTGTTGCAACATTCACTGCAACATTGACAATCACATCATTCCATAGTGAGATTCCGTGGCATCGCGATCTTTCAATTGGTATCAGAGCCTCCTCTTGATATCACTAAGAGTCGATTCTGTTTAAAGACGTGATGGATTCTCAGTATGAGAACGTGGTTCGTCCTCCTACTCTCACAAATGCTAATTATTCTATATGGAAAGTCAAGATCATCTTCATCAAATCCATGAAAAGAGCGTGGCTTGTCAAGCTTTAAATGGTTGAGTCCTCCCAAAATCGTAGATTCGGATGGTGATGTCAAGATCACCAAAGAATCTGAATGGACCAATGATGATAGGAACACTGCTTCTTTTAACTCGAAAGCCTTGTCTGCAATTTATAAGGCCTTAGATGCAAATACTTTTAGGGTGATAGCAAATTATGAATCGCTTAAAGATGTGTGGGAGGCCCTTCGTACTTTATGTGAAGGACTCGCCAATGTTCGTTTTTCTAAACTAAGAATGCCCAAAGACTCGGTTTGACTTGAATGTCGTTTTGATTCTCGATTCTCGAATGCAGATGTTTCGAAAGAATGTGTCACCCGATGTTGCAACATCAGAGCAACATTGGGAGAGACATTGAGCGTAAACAGAACAATTTCTTCCCGCTTTTAATTCCACAGCTTGCGGTAAGATGATGGAGACACGTATTCGCACCTACTTTGGAAGGGTACAAGAAGTCTGCAAGGATTGGGAGAATAGAGCTCACCAAGTTACACTACTTGGTAAGGCAAATGAACTATTAAAAAGGCAAATGTTGATCAAAAAGAATGCATAGTGAGGGGAGAGTGTCCTAAGTAGAAAGGATGTGAGATTGAGAAGTTAAAGGAGCAGCTTACTCAAGCAAAAGAGACCATGAGCAAGTGGAATTCTAGCAAATAAAAGGTTGATGATCTAGATTTCGTAATACTTCTAGATCGCATTGGTTTTGTCCCTAAGGTATTTGTGAAAGGGAGAAGGAAACATCTGAACCAAACGGTACCAATGAAAGTTTTCCTGGCAAACTTTTTACGTGAAAAACCGAGAGTAAGAAAGAAAAAAATTATGTTTGTCACTTCGCCATAAGCGGTCACATACAACCCTTTTGTTTTCCTCGAAAAAGGCCATGTATGAGAATGAAATGAGGCAAGATTTCTTTGAAAAAACTCATTAGCAGTAACAGAGATGAAGCGCCTAATGCGCCCAACGCAAAGAACATTGGCGCACACATTGGAAGCCTCATTCAAAGACAAATCAGAAATTTTTCAAAAATCTCCAACCCAAAGTTTTTAAACAGATATGGGTTCCTAAGGGTAGTAATGACAAAGGCAAGTCCAAATATTGTGAACCCTTTGATATATGTCCTGGTGCTAAGCGGTTCTATGAAACCATTGATGAATACCATGATGAATCTCCTCCAAAATCTTCAGAACCAGCATCTGAAACCAGTAAATCTGCACATGATCAGACTGAACTTGCATATTCTGAAAGTTCAGCCAATGTGATTCACAATGTTTCACCCAATGTGTCACCCAATGTTGCAACAATGGGAGCAACATTGGACAGAAACTTGGCAGATTCAGAAACAGGTCCTGAACTTTCAGAATCAGGTCCTGAACATTCAGAAAATCAGTCCAATTTGAATGGTTGCAGCCATGACATTCCTAGCCGTATTCAGAAAAACCATCCAATCTCTCAAGTAATAGGTGATATTCATGATGTCATATACACAAGGAGTAGAAGTAAGGTTGAATCTCAAAAATTTGCATGCTTATCAAAATATTTTTGAGAGAAACCTTAAATCTTTTACGGATGCTTCAAATGATCAAAGTTTATGTGTTCACATTGATGTGTTAACCTTGTTTTTTGATAACACCTATGCATTTTGCTTAGCACAAAAATCCAGTTCATTATTCTCGAACTAAACACATTAATTTAAGACACCACTTTATTAGAGACTTGGTTGAATATGTAAATTGTTTGCATTGAACATGTTGGGACTGAAAATCATCTTGCTGATATATTTGCCAAGTGTCTTTTTTTAGAGATTTTTCAATCTTTGGAAATCTCTTGTGTTTTTTGTGTGCCATATGATTTTTCACTTAGCCAAAAAAAATATAAAATTAATTTTAAAAAAAATTAGGCATGATTGCATTTTGTCTTTAGAGGGCACTCTAGATCAATTGTCTCACATGTATGTGTCTCTTGTGGTTGCTTGGGAATTTCATTCAAAATCTGTTGTGATTTTTTTGTTTTGATTCTCTCTTTCTCTCCCAGTTCTTGAGTATATTTTAAAGTCCACAAAGGAAAGAGCTACCTTTTGAAATTTTTGGGATGCTGCAATTTGTCAAGGTACTATGGAACTTAGGTTCTCATGGGTTGATCTTGAGAAAATTGACTCCCCTTAATTGAAAAAGTGTGAAAGCTACCTAACGGAAAAGAGCTACCTATGAACAAGGTTGTGGCACCTTTCTTTTGGGACTATGAATCTTCGGATTTCATGGGTTGATCAAATGCAAAATTGCTTCTCTTGGTAAATAGTGTGAAAGGTTCCTAGTGGCATGTGTTGAATAGCTTGAAATAAAGTAGAGCTATATTCCTATGGAAATAAAGTACCTATGGATTTTGGTTGTGAAAAATTTATGATCTTGGGAGAGAAATTTGGTTGAGAAAATTAAAAAAAGCAAAATTGAAAATAAAATCACAATTTTGGCGAATGCATCTCCCAATGCAGCAACATTAGGAACTACATCTTTTGATCTAGTCTTTATCACTTGTGTGTGATTGCATTTTTTATTTCTTTTGCCTAGCTTTTAGTCATCATGTTTTTAGGCATAAAATTTTAGGACATGCATTGTTGGCAATGATATCGCCTTGGTGAAATTTTGTCCTAAACTCAAACTGTAAATCAATTTCCAAAATCTCCATGTTGAATTTTTTTTAGTGGATGTCTAATTTTTGTGGGAAACTAAGAGTTTTTGAATCTGGATATGATGTGCTCAGTTATTGCTAAGTGATGTGATCAAATCTTGGTGAACACTTTATTGTGTTTTTTTCAAAATCTTTGATGTTTGAGAATTCCTAAAAGATGTTTTATCTCTCTTCCTTTTCCTCAAATAGGGGGAGAGATCAAGTGTTTCTTGTGATGGTGATATTTTCTCGAATTGTGCTTAGTAATGGTTCTCGATTTACCCCCTTGCACAAATTCGGGGAGATGAGTTTTTCTAACCTATGCAGTTAGATGGTTTGATTGGTTTTGTATAAACACTTGTCTTGATTTGACCGTAAAGGTTCAACAAAGGGGAGATTGTAAGGGTAAAATAGGCATGACCTATTTTATCTTGTTTTCACCTTTCTTGGTCAAAGTAGGATTTTATTTTAGTTAATGATTATTTAGGTGATAGATTTTGTTAGACACTTTTGGTAGATTGATTTTGAAAATCTTTTTAAGAGATTTAGGCAATTTATTTTTGGTAACTAAATCTTTGCAAAATAATTTAGTTATTCAAAGTATCATGGTTGTATTAGGAAAGGTAATCTCTTATGTTTGATAACTAATCTCTTTCCTAGTAGGATTGTGTTTTCCTTTTGCCGTGGGTTTGTGACTGTATATATTGGAGGTCGATCATGAAAGTAATGCGACTGCGAAAGTTAAGACATTAAGAAGAGATATACGCTAGGTGCGCAGAGCCTCGAATGAGAGAAGATAGGAGCCATATGCCGAGCTTATACGTAACCTTATTCGTAAAGAGACGTGTAAGAAAAAAAATTCGAAGTCTTGTGTCCGAGCTTGGGAGAAAGATCTACGCCTATACACGAAGACCATTCTGGCAGTGCAACCTTCATTCCGGCCGCTGTTACTTTTGAAACTGTGGAATACGCCCTTTGTATTTTCTCTCAAGTCCCGATTTGTGGCTCCTTTGTGTTCACCGCTTGAAGCTGTCTTTTGATTTGTTTCTTCCCCATCGTTTGGTATAGTGGTTTATGTTGTTTTTCTTTCTTTTCAAGATTCTATATCTTGTGAGAATTTTTTATTCTGTTAAAAGTGCTAAAAAACAGTGTTAATTTTTAATATATATTGTGTTGTTTCAGGCTTGATCTACAAGTTTGATACTTGTAGATTGTTTTTGGTACTTTCTCTGCCTACTA
>CM028377.1:80987078-81017022 GCA_013146195.2 Codonopsis lanceolata | reverse complement strand
CCTTTTTTTGCAACCATAAATACAGGACGTGAACCGCGATCTTTTAAGGAAGCTCTTAAAAGTCCTAAGTAGAAAGAGGTGATGGCTAATGAAATCAAGGCCCTTGAAGATAGTGACACATGGTCTATGGCGACATTACCTCCTAGTAAAAAAAGGCACTATGGAGCAAGTGGGTGTATAAAATAAAATATAACTCCTATGGCAGCATTGAGAGGTATAAGGCAAGGTTGGTGGTCTTCGAGCATCATCAAATTGAAGGCATTGATTATTAGGAAACATTTACTCCGGTAGCGAAAATGGTGGCAGTTCGAGCATTTCTCGTAGCCGTGATTAAACAGTGGGAAATTCACCAAATGGATATGCACAACACATTCTTACATGGTGATTTACCTGATGAAGTGTACATGAAAGTACCTATTCTCTCTAGGCTTCTCTAACTCAACCCCAAGTCAGGTTTGTAGACTCGAAAATCATTGTATAGTCTTCGCCAAGCTCCGCGGTGTTGGTTTGCCAAACTAACTTCGGCATTAAAGAGCTACGATTTTCTTCAATCCTGCTCTGATTACTCTTTGTTTACCTTGCGTAATGGTATCTATTATCCAAGAAGATTCAATACCCTTACCGTACAACTGAGACGACCTTTTTGAGTTGTTTAATAGATCAACGAGCTGCTGCCATTGTACCACAGATAGACCTGCAAATCCTGAAATTTGTTTCCAGCGCCCATATTTTGATTTGCAGAGGCAGTCCCCTGTTGTACACTCGTGTTGCTTCTAGCCGCCATGTTTACGCGCAACTATAAGGTTTGCCTTTTGTCGCGACCTGAGGCAGACCATTCGGACCTTGCCCCTAGCTGACGCAAAGCCACCTCAGCATGTACCTCGTCCCCTCGAGGACAATCCCGCCACCATTCTGGAAATCCAATAAGCTGAAAACAATTGTTCTCATCATGGTCGTCTCGATTACAATGGTGACAGAATTTTGATGAAGCTTCAATCTTTCCTTTCCCTTTCAGATCCACATGAAGTTTGAAATACACAACATCATCTCGTTCTTCTTTACCCTTAGAAGAAGGTCCACTACGCAAGCGCTCTTCTTGAACAACACTATGATAGGTGCGGTTAACTGTAGGAAGTGGATCCCTTGAAAGTAAGTTGCATCTCACTACTGAGAACGCGCTATCAAGTCTTATAAGAAGCCCATGTAAACGGTCTGCCTCTTGTATCTTTATGAATTTCACTTCAAGATCGCACATACATCCCTCGCATTCGTATTTTGGAAGTGGCTCGTAGTTCGTGAGTTCATCCCACAATCGCCTGAGACAACCAAAATACGCACCACGACTCACCTTTAAATTGCTTATAATTAGCAAACGAAGACTTGAGTTGCTGAATTTTGGGTCCGTTCACAATGCAAAACCGTTCCTTCAAGTCTTTCCACAAGAGATTTGCGTTCTCATAATACGAAACTATAGAGCGAAGATTTGGTTCGATTGTATTCATTATTCATGAAACAATCATTAAGTGTATCGTCTGCCAACCTTCGAGTCTTGTTTCATATATTGGCTAGCTAACGATCGCATCAACAAAATTGAACTTCCTCCCAGCCTTCAACGATAGGCATATGGATCTTACCCACTCGTCGTAGTTCTCACCACATAGCTGAATATGAGTGATTACGGGTTCCCCAGATTATCTTGCGATCCAAGGAAATGTGGGGAAGAAAAATCCAGTCTTTTATTTTATTATTCCCCTACCATGGGTTTTCTGTTTTGATTTTCGCTTTGTTCTTCCCCCCCCGGTCACTCATGTTTTGATTTTGATTTCGATGGTTTCTGGCTCTGATACCATGATAAAATAGAATATTATGAAAAAATAGAATAATAATTTTTTTCTACTTTCAATGAAATAGACCACACTATTTAGATATAACTCCCAAATTTTATAGTTCTACCGGGACGAGAACTCGAACCCGAAAGTCAGACCCTTGCGTTTTCCCGACGAAACCTTCATGTTTCCTAAGATATAAACATTTCCTAAATTGCACGCCTTATTTCCTTATTGAAACCTTATTTCCTTATTACAGAGTTTGGGTTGACGTGAACCCGTCAACCGAAGATCACCTCTCAACATTATGACATATTGTAATTTCAAGGTTAATCAATTTATCAATAATTTGATTATTAGACAAATCTTAGAGCCTAGAAAAGCCTCCTTTTAGCTAGGAGATCATACACGCATTTGAACCCTAAAAACGATCCCAAAACCTTAGCAGGATCCATACAAAGCAACAAAAAGCTTAAACAAAAGACTAAGAAGTGAAACCAGTTAACAAAATAGTGAAGTCGTTTTTCATAAAACAAGAGTTTAATTGTGTATTAGGAGAGAACTTTGTCCTACATGATAGCACTTTAAGAGGTATATATTCACACAAATGATTAAAACTGCATACGTGCCCACGAGCATCACAAAAGGACTAAAGGAGATCAATCGCCTCTCTAAGTACTAGTTGAGATTATGACCACCCTCTCTATAGAAAAACAAACATAGTTGTCTCTTGTGTCTCAAACATACATAACTTTCCATGCAGCAAGTACGTGTTTATTTTTGTACTTTTGACCCGAGTGTTGGCACGGCGTGCCCTGGCCCAATTTTCATGTTCGAGCTTTGGACCTTTTATTCAAGTCTATCTTAACTAAGAGTAAGTGTTGGGGTTAAATTCGGGTCGATCCACTTTCAAACGTTTTCAATCCCCTAAGTCCATCATCTTCTTTTTTTCCAACCGAAAAATATCACTTTTGGAGGCAAAAATACTACGATACCCTTAATGAGACTGAGGCGCAATACAAATTAATCACCCAATTGTACCACGCTGCATCAATTTTATTGTATCAATTTTTACATCGTGATACATCAAATTATTTACCTTATTCAATTATACACCGTGATGCATCGCTTTGGAATTACCTCGATTCAATTTTGCAGTGCGATGCAAAAATATGTAGCACCGCTATGCGTCAGTTTTAAATACCTTATCCAATTTTACAGCGCGATGCATCAAATTATGCACTGAGTTGCGCACAATTTGAGGAATCACAATCTTGACAGAGGATGTGGGATTTAGATTCCTAATAGTTGAAATTCAAATAAAAGGACAATTATATTTTTCTATTAGGTTAAGGATCCGCTTTACATAGAAAAATATAATAGTAAATATTTTAGCTAAGTAGTCACGTATTTTTTTCAAATTGTTTCAAATGTTTAATCTATTTTTATTTGAACTAGTTTCACTATAACATTCGCTTGTTTCATTTTAAAATTTTAATGCAAGTATTTTTTTTTCCTAATTTATTAAAGTTAGATAATTTAAATTGTTCACAAAATAAAAATAAAAATGAACAACTTGTTTTTTTAGAGCAGTAGTAATGTTAATGTCTTGTTTTTACCATGAAAGTCATTCATAAATACTTGTATACATTGGGCTAATGTTATTAATTGCCTTAATTTCTTCATTGCATTCCAAAGTTGTTTTGTTTCTTATCAAACAATTAATATAAGATGAATGATATTACGAGCTAGAGCTTGTAGTATTATTACGAGCTTTAGTGTTAAAACCGTTAGATGATTAAGTTGTTAAATAGATTTCATCTAACGGTACTAACACTAAAGCTTACGTTGATATCACAAGCTCTAGCTTGTAATATCATACATCTTAATATAATAGAAATTTGTATTATATTAGTAATCAAATTCCTTATGGTACCAAACACTTTTTCAGAATCATCTTCTCATTTATTTATGTGGGGTCTCATTACTATTAATCGATTCCACGGAATTGATTTTTATTTTCGTGTACCAATCGAGGTCTAAAGGATACCGAGTAGAATTATAGATAACGCTTCATTTGTTTCACGAAAAACGACTTCTGGAAAATATTTTCCTCATTTCCCGATGTTTGGTAACCCTTTCAAAATGTGGTTAACATAAACATGTTTCCACATTTTTACTTAAGCAGCCTTTGGATCACGACACTTAACCAACCAAAATTTAGTAAAATCAAATTAAAGATTGTGATTGACACGTGTTATAGATCAATAGTCACTCATAACCATTCGAAAACATTTATTTAATTTCACGAACTTTAATAATTTGTTGTCAATCTGAAAGACAATATATAGAGCTTTGACTTAAGCATGAGCTTAGCTGAATTTGACGGGCTGCTGGGAGGGGTAATAGTTGGGACTGGACATAATGAGTTTGAGAAAAGTTAAACCCATTTTCTAAACTTTGAAAAGCTCTCCTAGTCCTGGATACATTACTTCCCCAAAATTGCTTTATGCGTGCCACGTTGATGGAAATCATTATAAATATAAGTGTGTGTGTGTGTCTATATATATCGGGCAGTTCGGTTGGTTAAAGTACGGTTGGGTAGATTCTCTCACGGTTTTGATGGTGTGTGAAGTTGTATATCTATATATAGTGTAAATCGAGAATGGAGTCTTGTCTTCTACATTGGACAAAGTACAAACACCATATTGAAGCTCGTTTTTTCACCTTCGAATTTATCAATTACCTAAAATCCAAAACCAATCCAAATGGCTTTGAAATCTATTGATCATGATGTTTTTGTTGTAACCAGTAATGGTGATAATGGTGATGCGTTTTCACTTCCTATTGTTATAGCTCCACCTACTGCTGATCTTGCCGCCTCGCCACCAGGTGATACTGCTACTCTTCTTCTCAACGGAGCTCCACTAACTTTTGGAGGCTTATTTGGAGTGATGATGTTGTATTTCTATGTACAGACACCTCAATTTCATACCCCTTTTATAAAAGTCCTATAAGATATTATTACAAATTAAAATGGACTAAAAAATTAACTTTTATACATTTCAGGGAGCCAAAATGCCAAAAGGGCTAAATGGAGGGCTCGAACGACATAAGGAAACAAGGAAGACAGGAAAGTGCACAAAAGAGAGGAAAAGGATAAATGGGCGCCAGACACCCATAAATGGGCTGCGCGCCTAATAAGCCACCGTCGTGCCTGCATTTTCCTATACGACATCCATTTTGTTCCATTTAAGACAGTTTGCTTCTTTTCCTCAACAATTTCGACGTTATACACGTCTAAACTGACGGGGCGACCAAAAAACTGTGTACGACGCCCATTTTGATTGAATACTTAGCGAAGGAAATGTGCTACAGTGAAAGGCGGCTAAACCCTACGCCTTCGAGGAGTCGCTTGCTTTCACCCGAAGTTGCCTCTTCAGACAGCAGAAACCACCCAACTCCCTATAAAAGGAGTTCCTCCCTTCAGGAAAAGGGGCTCCAAAAAACACTATCAAAGCTCGTCGCTTAGCCTTGTAAATATAATGCACTTTGTGGATCCGCATATTTTTCTACCGCTTTGTATATGTTGTTAAAGTTTGTTTTCTTTTCAATTTATATTTTAGTTTGAAATAATTACTTATCATGTTTAATTAGTTTCCCTGTAAATATAATGTAAACAAGCTTTTAGATTTAACTTTCTCTCTGTTTTTCTTCTTTATGTGTCTAGCTTGTATTAGTGAAAGATGAATAGTAGTTAGGATTCACGAAATATGTCAATGCAGTTCGTGATGTAGCTTGTTACTGTAGCTACACTCTGAAGTGCATTGACCAGAAATTCAAAGACAACGGAAAACTTTTAATTTAAAGCAATAATAAATACAGATGTTTACCAAACAATCTACAAGCTTATGCTTGTAGATCCAGCCTTATGACAAAAAAGATTTCATTAAAAAGATGAAGTGTTTAACAAGACAATATGTGACATTACCAAAACCAAAAGTCTCACAAGACAACACGTCTTGGAGAGCAAACCCACAGAAACAAAGGTAGAGAAAACGTGAGATTAAAAAATAAATTTCCTAGAAAGACTAGGAAGACAAACAACAACAGCAGGTCCAATGTAGTTCGTGATGAAGGTACACTCCAAGCTTTATCCAATATTCCAAAGAAGATGACTTTCTCGAATTTTCTCTCAGGCTGTATTCTATATGCTCTACTTTACTCTCTTTGTTCTGCACTCGTGTATCTCTTCTTGTGCGTCATGCTCCATATTTATATAATTGTGGAGACCTACAATTTAATCAGGAAACAAAAGACTCCAAGAAACTAAAGGATTAGGAAAACCAAAGAGTTAGTTTCCAAATATAGTTTCCTAATTTAAGTCAAAGAATATATCCTACACAAGTAAGAATCCAACAACTCCAAGGAAACATAATGTTAGGAAATAAAAGATTTGTTTCCTAAATTAGTTTCCTAATATAATTCAAGGATCTTACCAAATATTTTGTCCAACTTAATTATGAACTCTTAATTGCTTTTGGAAGTATTTAAATATGGTAACACTTACCATTGCTTTAGGACCAAGAAAGGTATTCAATATGGTAACTTCTTACCATTGCTTTTGGACCAAGAACGGGCACAACAATAAAATTAATGGAGGAAAATAGGACGACCCTATTTTATCTTTACAATCTCCCTCTTTGTTGAACCTTTCTGGTCAAATCAAATGACAAGTATTTATTCAACATCAATCAAATCATCTAACCTGCATTGGTTATAAAATCTCATTTCCCTCTGAATTTGTGCAAGGTATAAAATCAAAAATCATTTACTAAGCATAAATTAGAATATACCAATGATGCAATCACATGCATACAAAACAAACATGAAACAGTTTATGGGAGAAACAATCACAATGATGAATCTACAAAGAATCAGATTCATCATCATCACCAGAAATAGGAACACTTGACCTCTCTCCCCCTATTTGATCGGAGAAGGAAGAGGGAGAAACAATCTTTTAGGAATTATCAAAAATCCAAGATTTTGAAAAATACAATTAAGTGTTCACCATGACTTGATCACATCCCTAGAAATAACTGAGCACCCCATATCCAGATTCAATACCTCTTAGTTCCACACGAAAATTAGACATTCACTAAATATTTTTCAACATGGAAATTTTTGGAAGTTGATTTGCACAGTTTATTTTAGGACAAAATTTCACCAAATTGATATCCTTACCAACAATGCATGTCCTAAAATTTTAAGCCTAAAACATGATTACTAAACGCTAGGCAAAAGAATAAAAAATATAATCACACACAAGTGATAAAGACCAGATCAAAGGATGTAGTTCCTGATGCAACTGCAGTGGGAGATGCATTCGCCAAAATTGTAATTTTATGTTCAATTTCGCATTTTTTGTTTTCTCAACCAGATTTCTCTCCCAAGATCATAAATTTTTCATAACAAAAATCCATAGGTACTTTATTTCAAGCTATACAAAGCATGCCACTAGGAACCTTTCACACTATTTACCAAAGGAAGCCATTTTGCACATGATCAACCCATGAAATCAAAATATTCATAGTCTCAAGAGAAAATGACAACCAACCTTGTTCATAGGTAATTCTTTTCCTTTAGGTAGCTTTAACACTTTTCCAAAGGTATTAATTTTTTCTCAAGATCAACCTATGCGAACCAAAGTTTCATAGTACCAAGATAAGATGCTACAACTTGTACTTTAAGGTAGCTCTTTCCTTTGTGGACTTGAAACTTGCTCAAAAACTGGGAGAGAGTGAGAATCATAACAAAAAAAATCACAATTGATTTTGAATGCAATTCACAAGCAACAACAAAAGAAACAAACATGCGAGTCAAATGATCTAGAGTGTCCTCTAAAGACAAAATGCAATAATGCCTATTTTTATTTATTTTTAACTAAGTGTAAAGTCAAATGACAAACATAACACAAGAGATTTCCAAAGATTGGAAAATCTCTCAAAATCTAGACTTTTAGTAAAAATATTAGCAGGTTGATTTTCAGTCTCAACATGTTCAATGCAAACAATTTCATATTCAACCAAGTCTCTAATAAAGTGGTATCTTATATTAATGTGTTTTGTTCCTAATTTTGTGGGAGGAGGTGCTGGGTTTTGGTATATGTTTGAAGGATTTGGAGCGCTATGGCATTTGGTAGGTTTAATTTTCTATGGCTTGGCGACCAAGGTCATTGAAGGGTAAATAGGATGTTACTTGGCCTGACTTGATATGGCTCCTGGGGTCTATATGTGGGATATTTTGGAGTGGATTGGCAATAGGAAATGGAAAGTTATTTGGATTCTGGGGTATATTGGTAGTTGGGAGAGGACATGGTGGGTTTGGCAAGAAAGGGTTGAAACTTTGGTAATAATAGGTATTTGGTGAGAAATTAGTGATTGAGGTGCTGGCGGTTGGTGGAAGGTTAGTGTTTGGCTGAGGATTTGGGTTTAGAGGAGCATGAGGAGTAGATGTTTCTTGAGGGGTTGCAGGAAAAGTGGTTCCCTCAATATTGGGCCTTGGACTTTGCATGAGGTTTGCCATCTGACTCATTATGTGATCAGCTTGTACACCCAATTTTTGATCTAACCATTCCTCGCATGGCCGAGTAGAGCGAATCCGGAGCCCCCCTCAGACGCACTCGTCAGATCGCTCATTTTCGCGGCCATTCTCGCTTAAATCAGATTTTTTTGAACTGATTCTGATATTTTTCTGATCTAGCCTCGTGCTCGCTTTCCTCGATCGACGACCAAGATTATCTCGCTTAAACTCAAAGCGTTTTCGAGGAAAAGGGGTTTGAAGGTATCAGAAGGGGTTGGCTGAAGGCTTTCTGGGCTTGGAGTACATCGTGCCTTTATTAGTATTTTTTTATATTGATTTTCCCTATAATTGATTGGACAAGCACTCGCTTTATTTTGACAGTCTCAGGACTATTCCTGGAATAGTGGATTCTTTCTCCAGAGTATAGGACCTTCGTATTCCACCTGCCTTTTGACTCCCCAAGATAGGACTGATCTCAGGTGAAGGGCCTATACTCTTTCCGGGATCCACCATTCAAAATTGTCTAATTCAAACATCATAAAATAATCAGTTAGCCCTTGTGTATTTTTATTTTTTTTGTTCATATATCTTTTCTTTTTCTTTTCTTTTTGTCGCACTCTTTTTTTTTTGGCTTTTTTTTTATCCGTCTTTTTTTTTTTTTTTATATATATAGGGGCTGACTAACGATTCGGAGATGTAAAAAACCGATCGGTCTATGAAGTGTTCTGAGAATCTATATGCAATTAACGTTGGCTGATGCATGGGGAATGCTGGCCATGGTGTAGGGTAGCAATTTGGAATATTTCTACGTGCGTGTGCGTGTGTGCGGCATTTAGAAAACAGTAAAATCCTTTTTTCAGATATAAAGCATAAAATAAACAGATATAGTCTGTCTTGCTGTTATTTATGGATTTTCTCGGTTTTTTTAGTTTGAACGTGAGCAAGCAACCAATCACATCAAAAAATATAAAGAAAATTGGGGAATCTATATATTCCTATTAATTACAAATTTTTCCTAGTCCCCAAAATAAAATGACAGAATGAAATAAAATGTACATATTTTGTGCGATAAAAATAAAGCACGCAGAAATAAAAAAAATATAAAGCATAAATAAAGCGATAGTAAAAATAAAGCCTCAGCCCTCTTGTTATGCTATCCGGAAATATATATATTTCTTTTTTGAATCTTTTTTTTTTTGCATCTTTTTTATTTGAAAATATACATGTAATGGTAACTGGAACGAAATTGCTGCAAGATGGAGGATCATATCCACAAATATATACACAGATATATAAGAACGCAATATTTAATGCTAAAGACATATAACAAGCATACTTTAGCCAAAAACTAAAAAAAAATTACTGAGTCTAGCCCTCCATTTTTATTTAAAATAAAAACGATATCCCCAGCAGAGTCGCCACTCTGGGTGCCCCGGAGTGCGCCCGCGCGCCCTTTTCTAGGGGTGCACGGCGTGCGGAACCGGACATCACGCTTTCCATTCCACCATCCCTTGTTTAAGGGAAGATGAAATTTAAAATGTGGAAAGGATGTTGTCAAGAAGCGCGTTGAATACGTCTCGGTCACCTAGTGATTTTTGGTCCAATATGAGAGCTTTGTGTTTTCCATATCTCACCCTCCCTTGTTTAGGGGAAAATAAGATACCAAAAATGTATCACTCTTTTCATTCTCATCGTCCATTGTTTAGGAAAAAACTGAAAAGTGCAAAAAAAAAATGATGTTGCGAGCCCCACTGTGGACTTTATGAAAATTGCCTTAAGGCCTATTTTGGATTGCTATGAGTACTTTGAGTTTTCTGTATCAAGTTATCCCTTGTTTAGGGGATACCAGGATGCAAGAATACATCACCTTTTCGTTCTCATTTTCCCTTATTTAGGGGAAAACAGAAAAGTGTAAGAAAGGATGTTACGGGGCCTTACTATGATCCAAAATGTTTTGACAGAGTCGCCATCTTTATTTTTAGGAGAAAACAAAGAAAAAAAGCAAAATAAAACCAGAGATTGCAAAACAAACGGGTTCGGAGGCTAAGTTACGAGTTAGGAAGGTGCTAAGCATCCAACTCACCCTTTCGGTCTCAAAAAACAGTTTTTGGCTAAAGTATGTTGTTTGTTATATTTTCCTAGCAAATAAATAAAGCATTAAAAACAAATATATCCATGTCTACATTATTTACGGACTTGTAGCCGCCTCCTTCCAATAATTTACAAATACATTTAAAAATATTTGGTCATAATAATGACTCTTTTTAATGTTATTTTCTAAATAAATCCGGGAAGCATAACAGCTTATATTTTTACATTGGGCCGGATGGAAAATAATTTTTTTTTAAATATAACTCGTAAAGGCTCACCTTTAAGAGCATTGGTGTGCTCGCTCTGTCCTTCCGGGAGAGGGAGTCTTTTTGCTACTGCAGTTGTGGTTCGAGCAGAGTGACTGCTTCCGAAAGTTGCTTCTGGGCATCGTCAAACGGGCGGAGCAACTGCTTATGTTTTGCTGCTGGCGAAAATCGGGCAGAGCAACTGCTTGCTTCTGGCGGATTTGGCCTTTTTACTCGGGCAGAGCAACTGCTCTTTTTGAGATTTTTGGACCGGGGGAATAGGGTGGAAACCTAGCTGGGGGGCTAAGGCTCACTTTAACCGGTTGGTTTTGTGTTTGGAGGAGATTTGGCAGAGCTTCGAGGCTTTATAGGGGGGGGGGGACTCTCTGTTCTCAGGATCGCTCTTCTATCACTCACTGCGTAAAAATAACGCTACAATGATTTCTCTTGGCTTTCGGATCCTTTACAAAGTGAGGCCGAGCACCTATATTTATAGGCGAGAAGAGGGACATCGCTGGGATTTCTGATTTTTCTCTTGTGTTTCACCAGCTTGTACCGCGTGTTTGAAGGCTTGTGTTAATTCTTAAACCGTAATGCACTGTAGAAGCTCTGGGCGTCGAACCTGTCTAGCTTTGTGGTAGTGCCAACCTTCAATTTTTACCTTCTTTTTGGACACTATAGCCCCTGCATTTCACTGTTTTACGTATCATGCTTTGTCTTTTGCACTTTTAAACCATGTAACTTGACATTTGTTAAGTTTTAACAGGTCTTGATATCGCATGTCAATGTTACATACTAGGGGTACGAAATTGGGGTGTCTACACCTGGAGAACATAATGTTTCGTATGATTCAAGACAGTCACGACATCAGATTGCTCAACACGCTGAAGAGAAAGTAACAAAATTAAAGGTTTTTTTCAATTGTTGTGCTTCCGACGAAATAACCCGAGATTTAGCGTATCAACAAATCCCCAAGAATTATACATGGCAGAAAACTTTTTGGCAGCAAAGACATCCTAACCATTCAAAAAACACCATTGGTAGAATATATTTTTCTAGCCCTTCCAGTGGACAGAAATTTTACCTTCGACTATTACTAATTACTGTGAAGGGGCCAACATCGTGGGAAAATTTACGCACATACAATGGTGTTCAATATGATACGTTCAAGGAAACATGTGTTGCACGGGGTCTTTTAGAATATAATGAAGAATGAGCCCAATGTTTAGAAGAAGCGTCAATTATGAAGACCGGATACCAATTGAGAAGGTTATTTTCACTTATTCTAACACAATGTTCTCCGATACAGCCTGATGAGTTGTGGAAAAAGTTTGCAATGAATATATGTGATGATGTTCCACGCAAGTTGCGTACAAATTTCAGATTCCAAATCCGAATGATGGTCAAGTAACAGATTATGGTTTGCATCCCTTGAACGAAATATTGTAAGAATCTGGAAAAAACTTACAAGATTTTCCACCGATGCCCATCTCAATTGAAAATTGGACACGTGTCGGAGGTAGTAATAGGCTATTGTTGGAACATATACAACTCAAGTACGATGATCAGATAAGTGGTGCGGAAGAAAATATTAACTGCTTGAATGTCGATCAACGACACTGTTTCGAATCTGTTATCTCTTCAGTGGTTGAAAATCAAGGGAGGACTTTTTTCTTGAATGAGGGTGTTGGAACGGGTAGAATATTTTTATATAACACCATCGCAGGAAAATGTCGAAGCCTTGGTCATATCGTGATTTGTGTTGCCTCATCTGGAATTGCATCGTTGTTGTTGGTTGGTGGTAGAACTGCGTATTCTATGTTTTGTCTACCATTGAATGTGTTGGAAGACACGATATGTTCTTTCACTAAACAGTCAATTCAGGCTGAATTGTTAAGGGAGGCCAAATTAATAATATGGGATGAGGTCCTTATGCAACATCGCCATTGCACTGAGGCCGTTGATCACAACCTTCAAGATGTTCGTGACACCAGCAATCCATTCGGTGGAATTACTGTTGTGCTTGGTGGGGATTTTCACCAAACTTTGCCTGTTATACCAAAAGGATATCGTGAGAAAATTGTGGGATGAACTCTTCAAAAATCAACACTTTGGAACAGAATACACCTCTTGGCTCTATCAGAAAACATGCGATTAAATCGAAATGATTCTGCAAATGTTGAATTCACTACATATTTGAATGAGGTAATATTAATTTTACATATCTATCGTTAAACTTTACATTAATATCAAATTTTCAATTAACATTAATTTAATTTCAATTATTAGGTAGGAACCAATCCAAATGAAACCATTGAATTACCTTCATCGATTCAGAAGTGTAAAGACCTGATTGAACTAATTAGAGAAGTGTATCCACAACTGCATACAATAGGGACTTCTACAGTAAAATTCTCAACCGATCGTATTATTCTCTCAGCACGTAATGACGATGTTAATAATATAAATGTTCAAGCATTGAAGATATTCTCTGGAAATATCATTAGTTATTTATCAGCAGACAAAAACACAGATGATGTTATGAGTGATCCGATTATGACAAATCGATATCCAATAGAATACCTAAACTCATTGAATCTCGCTGGTCTCCCTCCTTCAGACCTCCAATTAAAAGTTGGTTGTCCCATTATTTTGCTTAGGAATCTTGCCCCAAAGGATGATCTTTGCAATGGAACAAGACTGAGGATAGTAAGATATGCACAACGGATTATTGAAGCCAAAATCTTAATTGGAGATAAAGTTTGAAATTTTGTATTTATACTGAGAATTTATTTTACCCCTTCTGATTCTGAACTTACTATTCCTATTACACGACAACAATTTCCAATTAGGTTGGCCTTTGCAATGACTATAAATAAATTACAAGACCAATCTGTTAAATTTGTCGGTATTGATTTTCGGACGCCAGTGTTTACATGTGATCAATTATACGTTGTACTATTCCGATGTACTACATTCAATAGGATAACAATTCTCTTACTATCATAAGAAGAAACTTCGACAACAAATATAGTTTATCCTAAGGTTTTTCTATAATGCTTCTACAACATGTATAAACCCCTATAATTTCCAACTATGATAAAAAGATGTTGTCATTTCATACACTTTTACATTCAAATCAATTTTTACGATTATATAGTTTTTTTTTATCTAACACATGGTTTCAAATAGGTACCTACAACTCATTTTGACACTCCATCTGCATCTCCCCCTCCACCCAATTGTTATGATTCTGATTCTGTAGAGGAATTTGTAAGCACACAATCCATTCTTAGATACATGCTAATGATTACATATGATACAAATTTTACAATTATATAATTTTTATCGAGATAAAAGCAAAAAAAACCATGACCTATTTTGTGTTTTGCAAAGTTAACCTCGTGTATTGATTTTCACCAAATTGAACCTCCACCTATTTTCATTTTTGCAATTCAAACCTTCCGTCAAAGAGGTGTTAATTTTTTTAACGGGATGCTGAGTTGGCTGCCATGTTGGCAGCTGACGTGGACACTGTAGCATCCAACTGATATTTTCCGCTTTTTTTCATTGCAAATTAAACCATGTACATTTGTTTGTCTTGCAAAAAGAACCTTGGTCAAACCGTAGTTTATTTCCCGCCATTTCTATTACAAATTAAACCTTATACATTTTTTTTCTTTTTGCAAGATGAACCTTGGTCTAATTACTTGTTAGCTCCCGCCTTTTTTATTGCAAAGTAAACCTTGTATTTTTTTTTAATTTTTTTTTGCAACATAAACCTTGAGAGAAAACCAGATTTTGGCTATATATATACTCATTTCATCCTAAAAAAAATTCATCGCATTCTCTAACAATCCATTTCATTAATTATATTTTTTATTTCACAATGAACACAGTTCGTTGCCATTGTGGAAGGACGGTTGTCATACGAACATCATGGACGGATCAAAATCCATGAATGAGGTTCTTGGGTTGTGAAAAATATGGGATAAGTTATTGATTCTTTTTTTTTTTGGATCAATTTCCCCCTCCCACAATTACCGTTACATTTTTCGTCCAATTTTTTACAATATGACTAAATTACCCTTACTAACAAATTTCTTATAGTTGACTTTTTAAGAAGTACAAAAGAGAAGGGGTTAGTTGTTAATAGTATTTAAAAATGCATTTTGTCTCATCTTGAGGAATCATCAACCAAACCAGGGAATCATGTTAATCCAAAAGAACCAAAACCCCGGACTCACCCAACTACAAATCATCTATACCCCCCAAACAGTCTCACGTCGACCCCCACCCCTGAAACACCCCCAATTTCAGTTTTTCTTGGTCCCCAATAAACCATGCAATTATACAATTTTAGTGGCTGTAATTCAGAGATAAATTTAGGGTCTTTCAATTCCTCGTCTGTTGACAATTACAAGACTTTGCATTCCTTTAGTTCCAAACCCAGTTGCCCAAAACAAAAAAAAAATTTACAATCTCTGAAAACCCATTATTATTTTGATCCTCAGGAGGTGGGTGCGTCAAAATTCGGCAAAAAGGGGTTTTTGTGAGGTCAAAGTCAAATGCAGTGTTGGAGAGTGATGGAACCCAACTAGAATCGAAGAAGAAGAACACTGGTTACAATTCCATTGTTATTGGGTCTGGAATTGGTGGGTTGGTGGCGGTGACGTAGTTGGCTGTGAAGGGAGCTCGGGTTTTAGCACTGCAGAAGTATGTGATTCATGGTGGGAGCTCTGGGTTTTATGAGAAACTCTCCTCTCAATTCACATGTAACTCTTCTTTATCTACTCCGGCACCGTCATCAACAGATCCTCTGCCTCCTCAACCCCAACGGCATCCTCCTCATCCAAAAAAGTTTCTAACCGAATTGTGAAACTCTTTGCCAGGATCTCGATGGTAGGAAGCGCGAGATCATCGGCCTTACTGGCCAGACCCTCCTTAAAGCCCTAACCACCTGGCACATCCATCTTCCAACTTTAACATTTTTTTCACCTCTCTCCAACCCACTTGACCTCGACAATGACGATCATCGGTTTACAGAAACTCTTTTCTCAATTCACCCGTAACCCTTCTCTATCCTTCTACTCTCGCGCCGTCATCACCAGATCTTCCGCCTCCTCAACCCCAACGACATCCTCCTCATCCAAAAGAGATTCCGATCGAATCATGAAACTCTTCGCCATAGATCTCGACGACAGGAAGCACGAGGTCATTGGCCTTACTGGACGGACCCTCCTTAAAGCCCTAATCAACCACCACCTAATCGATCCGACACATTGTGCGATGTTAGTCGACGGGATGGAGAGAAATATCAGGCTTTCAAAAGGTTGAAGATGATTCCTTTTTTAATTGGCACATTAACCCCCTATATTTTGGATATTTTGAAAAGTTAGCCCATATTAAACTTTTAAGGGTATTTTTTTTGTTTGAAATAATATTCGACGAAAAATGTAACGGTAATGGTGGGAGGGGGAAATTGATCTAAAAAAATGAATTAAGGGATCACATGAATATGTTTTAGAGCCCGATGACCAAACTAATATTTTTGCTAATGGAATACAACCTAAAAACCTCCTTCCTGGATTTTGATCCGTCCATGATGTTCGTATGACAGCTGTCCTTCCACAATGGCAACGAACTGTGTTCATCGTGAAATAAAAAATATAATTAATGAAATGGATTGTTAGTGTAATACCCCCAATCTCACATTGGGTAGATGTGAGACTTGTGTTTGATTTATAAGATTGGGGGTATTACAGTTAGAGAATGAGATGAATTTTTTTTAGGATGAAATGAGTATATATATAACCAAAATCTGGTTTTCTGTCAAGGTTTATGTTGCAAAAAAAAAAATTATACAAGGTTTACTTTGCAATAAAAAAGGCGGGAGCTAACAAGTAATTCGACCAAGGTTCATCTTGCAAAAAGAAAAAAATGTATAAGGTTTACTTTGCAATAGAAATGACGGGAAATAAACTACGGTTTGACCAAGGTTCTTTTTGCAAGACAAACAAATGTAGAAGGTTTAATTTGCAATGAAAAAAAGCGGGAAATATCAGTTGGATGTTGCAGTGTCCACGTCAGCTGCCAACATGGCAGCCAACTAAGCATCCCGTTAAAAAAATTAACACCACTTTGACGGAAGGTTTGAATTGCAAAAATGAAAATAGGTGGAGGTTCAATTTGGTGAAAATCAATACACAAGGTTAATTTTGCAAAACACAGAATAGGTCAAGGTTTTTTTGCAATTATCTCAATTTTTATCTAACACATTGTTACAAAATAGGTCTCAGCAACTCCACATACGACTCTAACACCCCTTCCACATGCATCTCAAATTCCACCTCAACATATGCCTATACTATTATATGATGATATGTGAGAATATTCGAGTTTTGTAAATCAGGCGGTATGTTTTTTATATTCTAATTAATCTCTTATATGCAAAAAATATAGTACAATTAATTTGTCTTAATCTTATTTGTCTCACGTATAGGTGGAAATACTGGATAAAGTTATTGCATCTCGCTTTTCAAAACCAGACATTGTTGTGAAGCAAGAGCCCTACAGAAAAAGATTAGGTTGTCGTTATTGAGAAAAAAACAATAGAATATTGTTTCTACATGTCAATTTTTTAAAACAATATTGTTAGTATTTCCTTTTCGAGGTCAGGCTCCTCCATCCTCCCTCCTATAAGGGCAAGGCTAGTTGTCCCCCTCAAGTTTGTTATTTTATTTCTATTAATAAAATCTAGCAGGGTACCGCCCCTGTTTCCCTAAAAAAATTACAAAACTAATTTTTTTTTCACTATTAGATGATCATATTGTTTTAATTGATTACCGAGAGGTGTTCATTTTAAATTGATTATTTTGAATACCGACGTCGTCCCATACTGGCGCCGTCCCATAGGCACGGGCACAAAATCTAGTCTATATTATAAAAGAGCTCAGGTCTAACTAGTGACCCTGATCGAATTTTGCTAAACACAACTGACGGTCCAGATTGATTCGTAAGTATGTGAATTACAAATAAACCTTCAGTTATGAGTTATGTTTGAATTACCCCGTCAATTATGAGTTTTATTTATCCCGATTATTCATTGAATTGGTCTCATACCGACATTGTGTCTATAGCACGGGCACGCATACTAATATATTATAAAAGAGCTCAAGATCTAACTTGTGGCCCTGATCGAATTGTGTTAAATACAACTGACGACCCAAATTGATTCGTAAGTATGTGAGTTACAAATGAACCCCTTAGTTATGAGTTATGTTTGAATTATCCATCTACAATTGCATATAAAACCTTCGGTTGTGGGTTTTGTTTGAATTACCCCGTCAGTTTTGAGTTTTGTTTATCTCGACCATTTATTGAACTGATCTCATACCGACACCGTACCTATAATACGAATACGTATACTATAGAGAGAGAGCGAGAGTAATGAGGGAACACATGTATGATGATGATGATGAAGGAGGCCTCCGAGGATTAAACTCCTCCCCATCTCCAACACATAGCCGTTGCCGTCGAGCTAACCTACATCGACGCCCTCTATCAAATCTTGTTACGTCCACTTTTTTTTTTCTTACTCTTAATAAATTTGTAATGGAAACATTTTGATCTTTTTTCTTTCTTAAAATTTTGGTCAAATACAAATTAACTTTATTAATAACTAAATATTTATTTTATAAATATGTGTGATTAGTAATTTATTTTTTTTAATTTGATAATTTATATTGACCTAATTGATTTTACAGACAAAATACAGTAACCTTATTGACTAGTGGTAAATTAGCATTTTTGTTTTTTTGTTTTTTGAATATTTTCATCAAACTTAACTAATGGCAATAACTAGTGTGGGTCCCAATGAGCACAATAATAAGCTAGAAGGGGGGTTGAATAACTTATTAACACTTTAAAACTTTTAAAGTAAGTTCCTGAAAGTTACTTGCAATCTATGAAAAGAATCAAGTAGCGGAAGACCTTCAAGAAAATTGTTCCAGTGTCTGCCGATAAGGACTACCTAGACCTTTTACAGATTACTTAAGTTCTATGAAATGGATGAAGTAAACAATGAAACCGAGCAGTTCAATAATTAAACGCATGAAGGAAATAACACAATAATTTTGGGATGGTTCACACTTAATGAGTCTATTCGTCCACCACCAAGAAGCCAACCTGGATTTAAATTGTGCACTATGTTTTCCACTTAGATCAATTACAAAGAATATCCCTAATGGATCGTGTACAAAATATTGACTTGTGTTTGTCAGGGAATTAAATATCGTAATACAAGATATTTAATTCAAGAAGTATAGTTAATGGAAGTAAACAACAAGAAGAATAAAACAATAAATGTTGAAGAAGCAGCTTTGTTGTTGACGAGGACTTCTAGACTGTTGAGAATCTATTGAATTGCATTGAAAAAGACTTGGAGTTCTCAGATGAGCAATTCTTTAGGTGTTCGATTGATTCGCATGCTTATCTCTCGTGTTCCACTTCAATAGCAGATTTAAAGCGTGCACTTCAAAAGATCCGTTGGAGAAGACGAAGACTTCAACAACTCTTTTCATAAATGCATTAAATGCATGGGGTCAAATCAAGGAATTTCGTCTTCACAGATAACTAGAGCAGATAATCATTTCTGAGATCTTTAAAAAGGTGGGCGATTTGGTGTCCGATCCGAGAGATGAAGCAGAAAGTAGGGACAGCTCGCTTTTTCTTTATTATCGGGGCTCAGAAAAGTATTCCTCGCTTGAAAGTTGCTTTCGGCGGCTTGACATGTCAGAAAAGACTTGGATTAATTCAAATATCAAATGGGAATAAGTTTGAATTAATCCAGCCTAGCTTTGATCCGGAGAGGACACGTAGTTGCATCACCTGACACGAGGTCTACCGATCTTAAGCTTTCGAGCAGTCTTCCTAAGTGAAGCAGAAGTGGTCTTCCGATGTTCCTAAAAGGTCCTACAAAAACTATACAAGGCAAAGTTCTATACATTCCACGCTAATCGATACTGTACCGATTAGCCATCAAGATAAAACTAAAGTAATGTACTGATCAGATATAAATTTAACATAAGAATCAACAACTAGAGTGACCCTATTAGCTTTACATGCTAAGTAAAGTAATTAAATTGAGAAAATAAAAATAAAAAGTAGAGTTAGCTTAATAAATTTTTTTGACAAAGCAGGGGATCAAATCTCAATTACGCAGAGGTATTAGGTTATTCTAAAACCCAAGTTCAGCTATAAGGGTTTTAACTCAACACAGTTTAGCTTCAGTCTTCTCTATAGAAGCCGCCAACAATGGCGATCACCAAATCCAAGATTCGAATTACCCTTTCAAAACACATTTTCTGTCCTCTCTCCTTTAGTTCCCATTCTTCTCCATCGTCGTCAACAGTCGACGTACCCGATTCACAGTCCGACAACGAAATCACAGCTACCGCCGCCGAAACCCTAATTTCTCAACTCCACTCCTTGATCAAAGACCACCAACGCAAAAACCCTAACCCCACTCCTCCAAGCCTTAACTTTACCATCCCCTCTCTCTCCTTGGACTTCTCCAAACTCTCCCCCGCCGGTCAATCCCTCTCTCCCAACACCATCTGCGGCGTCATCCAAAAATGCCGTTCCCTCCGCAACGGCATCCCGTTCGTCCAAGCCCTAGCATTCTTCAACTGGGCCACCAACGACGAGTCCTTCCCCAGATCTCCTGAACCCTACAACGAAATGCTCGACCTTGTTGGGAAAGTACAGCAATTTGATATAGCTTGGCATTTGATAGATTCAATGAAAGCGAAAGGTGTCGAAATTAGCGTTAGAACGTTCTCAATATTGATTCGTCGGTACGTTAATGCTGGCTTGGCTGATGAAGCCATTCATACGTTTAATAGAATGGAGGATTATAATTGTAAGCCTGATCGAATGGCTTTCTCGATAGTGATTAGTATTCTTTGCAAGAAACGCAGGGCACCCGAGGCTCAATTGTTTTTCGATAGCTTGAAAGATAAATTTGAGCCGGATGTTGTTTTGTATACTAGCTTAATTCATGGTTGGTGTAGAGCTGGTAATATCTCAGAGGCTGAGAGGGTTTTTCGGGATATGAAGATGGCTGGAATTAAACCTAATGTGTATACTTATAGCATTGTGATTGATGCACTGTGTCGTGGTGGGCAGATTACGCGTGCACATGATGTTTTTGCCGAGATGGTGGATAAAGGATGTAAGCCTAATGTGGTTACTTTTAATAATCTTATGAGGGTTCATGTGAAGGCGGGGAGAACTGAGAAGGTTTTGCAGGTCTTTAATCAGATGAAGAGAATTTATTGTGAACCTGATACGATCACTTATAATTTTCTGATTGAGAGTCATTGTAAGGATAAGAATCGGGATGATGCGATCAAGGTTCTTGATTCAATGGTTAAGAAAGAGTGTCCGCCAAATGCTTTTAGTTTCAACCCAATCTTTAAGTGTATTATGAAGTCGAGGGATATGAAAGCTGCTCATAGGTTGTTTTCGTTGATGAAAAATTTGAAATGTGACCCTAATACGCTTACATACAATATACTGATGCAGATTTTTGCTGATTCAAAGTCTACTGATATGGTGATTAAGCTTAAGGAGGAAATGGATGAAACTGAAGTCCAGCCTAATGTGAATACTTATGAGATTTTGATCTCGATGTATTGTGGTCTGGGGCATTGGGATTATGGGTACAGGTTTTTCAGGGAGATGATTGAAGAGAAGTACCTGAAACCAGGTCAGAAAGTCTATGAAATGGTTCTAACCCTGCTGAGGAAGGCGGGGCAGATGAAGAAGCATGATGAATTGGTGGAGAAGATGGTGGAAAGGGGATTTGTACCTCGTCCTCTTTAGTAGGATACATCCATGTTCGGATGTTTTATTTCTTTAGGCATCGGTTTTGATCCCTGTTTATGATTATTGTTTAAGCTGAAAGGAAAAATATGATTGCATTATTGCACAAGCTGTTTTGATGTTGTATTTTTTTAGAAGCTGTGTAGTTGTACCTTGCAGATGCTTATGTCTGGGCATATTTGTTTGCTGAGGTCAAGTATTCTGGTTTGGTTCCTCCTTGTGCTGCACTTCCCCAAAGTCCCTTGCCTAACCCAAGCAATGACTTGAAGTTGAACCAATGCTTTAGCTCTTTTACTACTACATTTTGCAAGGAGCGAGTTTAGGTCCAATAGGCAGCGGTATGGTGGTAGATAGAGTTTTGTATGATAAGTTTCAAGCCAACAATGGCTTAAAAGAATGAAAATACAAGGGGAAAAGAATTGCTCGAGCTCTTAAACAACTTTTATTGGATCAAAATCATGCCATGCGCACTGGAAACTAATTCAGCAGGATTGAATTCCTTCTCCCATTTCTCTTCTGGTCATGAATGCTTTTTTACATACATGCCGGAAGCATTGTTAAAAACTTTCAAATGGTGCTAAACCAGACTTCAAAACTCAAAAGGGTGTAGTCTTTGCATCTCTTTTGAAACCCTCCAATCTCTCTGTTCTCACCAAATTAACAAAGACATACTCTGCTTCACGTTGCCATTTCTGTTGTTTTCCGTCTCGTGCATGATATGCCAAAATCCAGCTGAATGATAACAAAGTGTAGCTGGCTACCTCTATTACGTTTACTAATGGTTGCAGTGAAGACGTCATTCCTCTTGTTTTCCAAAAATAAATTCAGCTTAATGATAATTAAGAGCAATTCCAATGGCTCTTTTGTAAAGCTTTAAAAATTAGTTATAAAGCTTTATAACCAATGGAGTGATCCACCTCATCACTCTATTCCTACAAAAGCTTTATGTTCTTAGACCGGTTTATCACTTGCCAAGTTGTCATTTCTTTATTTTTTTTAGATTAAAAATGTATAACATATTTGTTAGATATAATACTCCCTCCATTTTCAAATAATTGTTCTCCCTTTTTTTTTATTTATTCCAAAATAATTGTCTTCTTTCAAATCTTTATTTTTTAAGAAAATATTTTTACCACTTTACCCTTATTTTTTCTAAATATTTTAATTATAAACACATGTTAAAGGGTATTACAGGAAACCACACATTACGTCAATATTTATAATACATTTAATAATTTTTTATGGGAATAATTACAAGCCGGTACATTTTTTAAAACATGTTTTCAAATCAATCCAGCTATTTTTTAGACATATCTTTTAGATACATTTTTGGGGTAAAAATACATCACTGCCCCCAATTAATACCATTCAATCTTCCCAACAAGATTTACAAATCGAAGCATCGTAGCCGAGAAACAGAAGTCTGATACATAGTTTGTGTGTTGTCAACCACAAAACTTTAATTCCACAGACCTATCATAAAGCCTAAAAAAACTGTCATAGCAACTAAAAGTCTCCTCGGTTGTACCAATGATGGAGCCTGGAGGCTTAGGATCTACTTTGGCCACTGGATGTGTGGTGTACAACAGTGAGAGGTGGCGAATTCATGGCTGCAATGTTGCTTTATCGCAGGATTGGAAACCTGCAGCTTCAGTGAGATCATTTGTCAAGACTCTCTCTCTCTCTCTCTCTATCGCTCTCTCTCTCTCAGTCGAACTAAGAAGTCATATGAAGCAAACGGTCCCTCTCTCTATATATATATATCTGACTACTTCCGTCTCTCCCGTTGTTATCTCCGACATGGAAAGATATTATTAACACCCCGATGGAAATATTTGCCCTTGGATTTTGCTGTGGATCCAAGCTACGATACAGTAACGGCTTTAATGTAAAATGATGATGAGAAAAGGGAGATGGCGGAGCTGAAAATGGGATGGAGACGAGAGGTTTGGTGGATGAACGGCATGCGCCTGAACGATCACGGCGTCCTCAGTCGGCGTAAATGGACGGTGCTCCTCCGCCGGACTGATTTGATTACACCACCGCAAGCGACAAAAAACCAATCTGATTTTTGGCATCAGATCGGGTTTTTTGGCATTAGCATTTTTTTGGCATCAGATTGATTTTTTTGGCATCAGATTGGGTTTTTTGGCATCAGATTAGTTTTTTGGCATCAGCATTTTTTTTGGCATCAGCATTTTTTTTTTTTGCATCAGATTAGTTTTTTTTCACCTGATGCCAAGCTGTGAAATCCATCCTGATGCCATGACTTGGCATCAGAGTTTTTGATTTTTGATTTTTGGCATCGAGTTGATTTTGGCATCGTTGATTTGATGCCCGCATCGATTGATTTTTGGCATCAGAGTTTTCATTAATGACATTTTTGTCATTTGACAAGCAATTTGTAGTTACATGAAATGTCCAAAAAATTGATGGTTCTAGATGAAAACATGTTTTCAAAATTGTACCCACTTGAAATTCCCCATTTTTTATGTTCTAAAAATATATACTCCCTCAATTTTCAAAATATTGTCTACTTTGACTTGGTACACCGTTTATGAAAAAGTAATTGACTGTATTATAAATATTGGTGAAATGTGTGGTTTCCTTTAATGTCCTTGAGTATGTGGTCATAAATATTGGTAAAATTTTTTTTTCAAAGATAATATATATATATATATATATATATATATATATATATATATATATATATATATATATATATATATATATATATATATATAAATATAAATAAATTAGTTTTTAGACGTATTATATTTGTTCTATAAATATTTATATTTTAAAACGATATACTCCCTTCGTCCCTAAATTATCGTCCTCCTTTCCTTTTTCGTCCGTCCCAAAATAATTGTCCACTTTGAAACTTACCTTTTTAGAACATCACTTTTACCACTTTATCCTTACTTTTTCACTCTACTTTAATTATGAGCCACATATACATGGACATTAAAGGAAACTACACATTAAACCAATATAAATAATCAAGTCAATTACTTTTTCTTAAACTGTGCGCCGGGTCAAGCAGGACGATTATTTAGGGACGGGGGGAGTATTTATTTTTGAAAATAAATGTCTATTAAGAAAAAAATTAAATATTTAGTTGTGGGTCCATACTATAAAGCTTTTATGAGTTTATGTATAGTAGAGAATATGTTTATAAAAAAATGTTTATAAGCTAATGACGTAACATGATGTGACAGGGAGAATAAACCTTTTGAAAGGTTTATGAATGTGGATGCCCTTAAGCATACCTGGCTAGCTCTACTACTTTTACTAAGAGCACCCCCAATAACACTTTCCTAAAACTTTAAGAATTTGGGATAAGGCTCTTTGACCATATTGGAATGCGCTGAGTCATCGGTTGATGCTATGAACCACTCCAATAACATCAATCACCCACCTCAGCAAAGTACTTTACTTTTTATTATTTTAACATTTAACATTATAACCGTTTGGAAGTGAAGCAAAAATTTTCAAGCTACCTTTACATTTTTTCACAGTTTGCAACGGCACAAATAATAGTCGTTTGATTTTTTTTATTTTATATTTTTTTTCCTATAAATAGGTTTTCAAAATATTTTTTCTCGTTACATTCTTTCAAACGTCCATTACTTTTATACTTTCCTATTCTCATTAGACTACACAAATTATTCTTTTCATTTCTTTTATTATGAATAACATCTTTTTTTTCAAACTTTTTAAACTCTTCTAATGTCGAATATTATGTGAATGCCGAAACTAATCCAAATTTTCCAGCTCCACAAAAATTTTCAAACTCCGTCGAATTTTCAAACTTCGCCAAATTTTCAAGTTCCACCAAAATTTCAAGCTCCACAAAATTTTGAATTACTAACAAATATTTATGAATAAAAATGCCTTTTTCGAAAGATAAAATGAAAAAAAATGTACTCCCTTCGTTTCAAATTACTGTCTACCTTTAATTATTGTCTACTTTAATTATGACCACATACTCAAGGACGTTAAAGAAAACCACACATTTCACCAATATTTATAGTTCAGTTAATTCGTTTTTCTAAAACGATGTGCCAGGTAAACCTAGACAATATTTTGAAAACGGAGGGAGTAAAAATTATTTGTTGGACATATTATATTTCTTCTATAAATTTTTATGTTTTAAAAAGATATATTTATTTTTGAAAATAAATGTATATTGTGAAAGAATAAAATATTTAGTTGTTTGTTCATACCATAAAGCTTTTATACTCGTGCGTTAAACCCACGATCATATATCTTTTTTAATTAAATATTATTAAAGCAAAACAAAGACAACAAATAAAATTAAACGACCGAATTACAACTACTTAAATATAAATGCATCATTGTATCGGTAATATGATAAACTCTGAATTCATTATACACACCATTTGTTAGAGCATCTCCATTGTTAAAATTCTTCCCACAACTTCTTAGCTAGGTCTCACTACCACCTACCCATTTTTCTTTTCTTACCCACTTAAGAATACATCTTCTCATTGTATATTCTTCTTAACATATTCTTAACTGGGTCCCACTATCACCTCATTAAGTTTACACTTCATTCTTATTTTTATACTTCTTAACAAATACATTTATTTCACGTTATTTAATATAGGCAAATGATATTACGAGCTAGAGCTTATATTATTATTACAAGCTTTAGCGTTAGAGTCGTTAGATGATTAAGTTGGTGATAATTTGGAAAGTCCGTGTCATTACTTAAAAAATATATATTTGATCTAACAGTGTAGAGATCTAAATAGATTTGATTAAACGGTACTAACACTAAAGCTTGCAATAATACAACAAGCTCTAGCTTGTAATATCATATCTCTTTAATATATTTTATATTTAAACATTCTGTATAAATAATTAATTTATAAATTAAGACATAAATTAATTTTAAAATAATAATTTTAAATTTTTTTTGTATAAATAATTAATTTCATGTTATTCAAACAGTTGGATATTTTTTTTAAAAAAATAAAAATCAAATGGGCAAACAAATGGTTGGATTAAAAAAAAATTTGAAAAATTGGTTTTTCAATGGTGGCAGACAGCTGGGACCCACATCTTCTTCCTCTTCATGCGATTGGCCAGCGTGTGGGGTGCACGTGCCTTAACAAAAGCAGCGGTGCACCACACCTTCCTCATTGCGGCTGGGCTTATTCATTGTTTGAAAAATTCTTCCGGAAGAATTTTTCTCTCTTGGTAAAAATAGATTGAAGAATACCAAATAACTAACAATGGTGATGTCTTATGTTATTTTGTTGGGACAAAACACACAAATGGGCCACCAAACTTGTACACTTTTTACAATTCGATCAACGAAAGTTTGAAATATCTATTTTAACATTCCAACTTTAGTTATAATGCAAACGAGCCCATTTTTTCGATGACGTTAGCCCACAACGTTAAGTGTGACTAGCGGGTTAAGGTTGCACCCTAAAGTTCTAGAGATCGATTTATCACCCTAGAGTTGAGGGAAGCTCCCTGTCTATTTCTTTGATTCGTTGTTATACATCATTTCCGCAATTCAAAAGTTGGTTAATTTCTTTGTAACTGTTCTTGCGTTCACATCATACATGATCACAGCGAAACGAGCAAGGAGCAAAAAGTAGCGGCGATCCTGGAACACAAGGCCAAACAGATTATCTGAGGATAAGCCTCAAGAAACAAGGGTCAAACTCTAGGTAAGTACACAATGGCATGGCAGAAGGAAATTAAAAGATAGAGGGGAAAAAACTTTTTCAAAGATATTTTTGACAATTGATATATGTTCCGAATCTTGTTAAGTAACTAGGAGTGAAAGCTAATGAATTCCTTCTCTGTTGGTACTGTTATGGGTGCGTAAGGGAGACAACAAGCCAGATGCTTTTATCATACATGTTTAGGACTTAGGAGTATTGACGATAACTGTTGCGATGATACTGAACCAGTATCTGCCTGTCATCTATGACCCTGCATATCAAGCATCTCGTCCAAACGCTTCAATCTCTCTATTCCTTCACTAATCAAGAAACGGATCCTCTTCTTGTCACTGCATTTCCTGTTGCTTTCTATCTCTTGTCTGATGAAATGCCTCAATTCCGCTGAAAGATCATATCCCATAATCAAGATGTTACAAGACAATTATAGAGGATTCAATAACGTGTTTAGTATACACAATTCAAGCAACCTTCTATGTAATTCAAATACTTTCTATCTTTTGGCAAGTGTGCAGATGATGGACCATTTAAATTTGGAGGTTTGTAAGGTAAGAAAGTAAGGGAAATCTTATGCTCACTGATACTCATAAAGATCGTATACAGCAAACTCCCAAGCATTTAACTGAACAGAGGATTACGATTGCAAGCCCACTTAGCTTCCTACTAACTTCTTTATGGAAAAGTATTTGAAACTCAATTATCCTTTTTGATAAATTAACAGAGGAGATTCCACAAATTAGCATGGAAAAGTATTTGAACTGAAAAGGGTGGACCCAAATTACGCCTGAATAGTAGTGCAAAGGGAACAAACTGGCAGCTTTCTAATGTCTGACTGACATTTTCTTTTTCTTTTTTTGACCGACATTAACTTAATCCTTCTCCTTCTGATCTTCCATTGCCCTATTCCAAATTTGACCTGAAAATCTACAATAGACACGCACCATTTCCAGTTTAAGGATGAACCTGAGTTAGCCTCTGATTCTGTCTCTGGATTTCCGTCTCATGTCCTTAGTGGCAAATACAAGAGCTCTAATATGAGTGTCACTGGTTTGGTGTATGTGGGTATGTGTATGAATTTAGGTTGACAGACCTATGTAAATGGAGGATAGTAGGAATTCTCTCTATTAGTACGAGAAACTCTGGATTTCCATCGATTTGACTATTAGGGTTTCAGGTGATGGAGATGAAGCTACTTTTTGAGCCACCTTAGCGATCCAGGTTCTTGTAAATGTTGGTGTAGAGATAACATTCCCAGTTAATTAATATCAATTTTTCAGATTCTTTCTAAAACATACAATTGTCCGAGAAAGCATGATCGTGATGTTTCTAGACCAATAACTTCGGTCGAAATTTCTTTTTATGAAAAGAACTTCTAATATTCTCAATTTAGTACATTACTGTAGGTTTGCTAATGGCACAGCTCAGTCAAAAGGAAAGAAAGATGATGAATTTCTGCCATTACAACATTCCCTACAGTCTTTTAGGGCAGATGGTCTTCATATATCATGGGTGGACTTATGAACATAAACTGTTTTTTCTTGAAAATTCAATATACACCAGGCATAGGTGTTGCTTAGCTTCATCCTTGAGAAAAACAAGTGAGATAGCGAAGCTGCCTCACATGAGCGTGACATCTCATTCTTGTGGACTTCTGACAGTCCTAGTATGCTGCATAGCAGAACTCTACAACTTAGTCATGGGTGGACAGGGATGACCAATATTTCAGAAGTGAAGAGGCTTATCAAATGAAAATGGCTGGGTTTACTCATCGTCAATCCTTACAGTATATTTACAGAATCATTGTGCAAGTGCGCCAGATTGCACTTTCTGCCAGGAGGACCAATATAGGCACGAAACAAAGGGATTACTTTGAATATCTCAGCTCCTCATTTCACATCACAGGCATGTTTACAGTGCAAGGAATTATAAAGCTGGGCAGAGACGTTGACCAAGTTCGAAGCATGGGCTAGTGTTTGATATACAGAAAAAAGCTCAATACTATTTTTAGTTGGCTACTAAACACCCCCACCCGCTCTTTTCTGGGTTTTGATTTGATTTCTCCTTCCTATACATATTGTATAACAAATTGAAAGGAAAAAATATTTTTCATCTATAAAGAAGATGGTATCCTTTCCAAATTATTAGCTTCAATCCAACTAAATTAGGCCTTTTTCAAATTTAAACATGGTCAGTGCACGAGGCTCCCACCATTATGAGTCTGAGGAGGATCTAATGTACTCGCTACGATCTTACTGCCACTCCTAAGCAGTGGGAATTGTTTGCGTAGTTTGAATCCATGTACTACAATAATCATACGACTCAACAAGCAACAGAAGAGGGAGAAGTGAACAGAAGGAGGACATATTTTCAAGTTTCAAGGCATTCCTGCAGATTTTACTTAATGACAGATAGATTCCACAAAGTTTTTGAATTTCTGACGTTCAATCATGTTAAAGATTGTGCTTTAGAAACTTCACCTCTACTGTCAGCAGGTGCTCTTCCAGTTATTCTCAGAGCTTGTCTATACAGCTTCAGCACTCGAGCACGGAGAATAAAATTTGCAAATCTAAGGAGAGAACCATAA
>CM028377.1:80765317-80986978 GCA_013146195.2 Codonopsis lanceolata | reverse complement strand
ATTGATAATAATAGTAAAATATTTTGTAACTAATGTGAGAAATACATGCATCTATTCTATTTAACAAAATAGACCAACTTATTTTCAAACAAATGTGATATACATATCTTTATTGGTAAAGTAATAAGGTAGAAGCAGCACAATATAAACTTTTAAACCTAACATCTTTTTCTAAACAATATAAGAAACATCTATTATATGGTGATAAAAGTAGAAATCTTTTATCAAAATACTTTCAAACCTAACATCAATTTATAACCAATGTAAAATACATATTTTCTATTGGTAATGTATATATATAATTGATTTTGGTTTTAAAAGTCATTAGATTAAAAATCTAACATTTTTATTACTAATAAAAGAGATTAATAGTAAAGATTAATATTTCATTATTGTATTAATTATTAATACATATTATTAATAGGTAATGGTTGAGAAACAATAAGTCACTCATGAATGCTTGAAAATAATAATAGTATTATTGTTATAATAATAATAATAATATAATAATAATAAAAAAAATAATATTGTACAATTTTTATCATCATTGTCATAAATGAAAAGAAAAATAAAATTTCATCTAAGTAGCTTTTTAACATATACTGCGTTAATACCTTAAAATTGGATTTTTATGGTATTAAAATATTTATTTTGAGACTTTTAAAATAATTATTCATATTCTAACAATGTGAGATATTTTTTTTCTATTTCTATTGACAATAAAAGTTTAAGACTTTTATCTAAAAACTTTTAAAGCAAACATCTTTTTCTAACCATGTGGTATACATCTTTTCTATTGGTAATAATAGTATTTTAAAAATCAGCATTAATTTCTAACAAATGTGAGATACATTCTTTTATAGTAATAATAATAGTCTTTTATATAAAACTTTTGAAATCAATATTTTTTTCTAAACAATGTGTGATACATCTCTTCTATTGGTTATAATATAAAAATAATAATAGTAGTAGTATTTTATCTAAAGAGTTTTGAAACTAACATCTCTTTGTAAACAATGTGTGATGATACATCTCTTGTATTGATAATAACATAACAATTCTTTTATCTATGAATTTTATAACCAATATATGGTTATAAATAATGTAGATCTCTTTGTAACCAAGGTGAGATACATTATCTAAAAATATTTTAAATCAATATCACTTTCCTAACCAATGTGAAATACATATTTTTTTTCCTATTGGTATTAACTCTTTTATAAAAAAGACTTTTAATATATACATCACTCTCTAGCCAATGTGGAATACATCTCATCATTTGGTAATAGTAGTAGAAGTTTTTTATCTAAAAAAATCTAAAACAAATATCTCTTTCTATATAATGAGATACATATCTTCTCTTCTTTTATTGATGATAAAAGTAAAAGTCTTTTTATTTAAAGACTTTTAAATAAAAAATATTTTTTAACCAATGTAAGATTTATCTCTTTTATTTGTAATAATAGTAATTTAAAACCAGCATCAATTTATAACAAATGTGTCATATATATTTTTTATTGCTAATAATAGTAAAACTCTTTTATATAATCTAAAATAATTTAAAATCAACATCATTTTTTAACCAAGGTAATATATACATCTTCTATTAGTAATAATGGTAGAAGTTTTTTTATCAAAAGACTTTGAAAACTAACATCACTTTCTAACCAATGTATGATGCATCTCTTATATTGATAATTAATAATAATATTTTTTAAAACAACATCAATTTCTAACCAATATGAGATACATCTCTTCGATTGGTAATAATAGTATAATATTTTGTAACTAATGTGAGATACATCTCTTGTAAAAGTGAAAGTCTTTAATCTAAAGACTTTAAAATCTAACATTTTCTTTTTAAATAATGTGGTATACATCTCTTTTATTGGTAATAATATAAATAATTTAAAATCAACATCATTTTCTAACTAATATGAGATATACATCTTATATTGGTAATAATGGTTGAAATCTTTTGATGTGGCAAAAATACAGCTTGGGCCGTCCGTGTGATGGGTAGGATATCTGGGCTTGATCTGCTTCCTTGAACCTGATTAAGATCACAAAAAACCTTAGTGGAAGTGCAAGGCTTGGCCTCGCGAAACCACTCCGGCGTGAGAGTAAGTATCAGGTGTGTATGCCAAAAGGGAATTTGACAGAGGTTCTAAGCTCAAGAAAGTATGCGTACCTTGTTTGTGGTTTATGAAAGGGTATTTATAGGCCCGCAGTGACATAGAATCCTGGTGGGATTTAGTTTCCATAGATACTCGGTTAATTAAGGAGAGAATCCTTGAATTGTAGGCATGATTGGCGGCTGGCCGCTGTGAATGTAGGAGCAGATAAGGCAAGTGTCCTGCTCGGATATGGAAACCTTTGACTTGTCTTGGGAGCAAGTTTCCAGAGTTTCCAGCTTAATGCGTGCCCGGGCGAGCAAGGCTCTTCCCGGCTACTTGATGTAGACTGAATTGAGGTAAATGTAGATCCCGGGCGTGGCCCCTGGTCGAGCAGGCAAGGCCAGTGCTCGATCAGGTTTGGACACGATAAGCTTGATTCCTTGCCCGATATGAATACGGTCCCCGGGCATGGCTCCCTGGTTGGGCAGGCGAGGCCTGTGTCCAGTCCGATTCGGGTTGGAGTTGCTTTCTTCATTGCTTAATGTCTTGTTATCTTTGTCCGCTAAGCTAGCAGACCCCATACTAATTATGCTCGTGACTGACACGTGATGATAGTTCGTGATTTGCCCGTGACCCGGTTTGGGCCGGGCACATAATCTTTTATCAAATAACTTTGAAAACCAACGTCACTTTCAATCCAATGTATGATACATCTCTTCTATTGGTACTTAATAATAGTATTTGAGGTAGTTTCCTATTAGACGGTTTTACGGATCCTTATTCGTAAGACGAATCTATTCAGGTTAAATGGGGCAAAATTCAAAAATCTCAATGCAATCCCTTAAATTTTAAAAATTACAGCGACACTCCTCATGTTTATATATGCAGAGTGTCACTTTTTACTATTAATAGTGTCGTTTTTTATTATTAACAGTGCCACTTTCTAATATAAAATGTGTCACTTTTGGTCATAGAAGTGTCATTTTACATTTTTAATGAAAAAATAATTTTTCCTAAAAAAATATTACTTTTTTGGCTTAAATATGTCACTGTTAGCCTTAAATGTATTACTTTTACTTTGAAAAATCTCATTTTTATAAATTTAAAGTATTATGTTTAGCATTAAAGTGTCACTTTATAGTATTAAAAGTGTCACTTTTTAGCATTAAATGTGTTACTTTTAATCCTAGAAGTGTCATTTTGTCTTATAACTAAAAATCGTCGTTATTGACCTTAAAAGTATCACTTTTTAGCATTACATGTGTCACTTTTTATCATTAAAAGTATCAATTTTTATCATTAAAAGTGTCACTTTTTATCATTAAAAGTGTCACTTTTGATCCTATAAATATCACTTTGCATTTTAATGAAAATAATAATTTTTTTTCCTTTGATAGTATCCGTTTTGAACTTAAAAGTTGTCACTTTTACCTTTAAATGTATTACTTAGCATTTTGTCAAAGTTCGTTAGAGTCCGTCAAACATCCTAAGGTTAGGGAGGAAAAAATTTTCGACAGCAACTGTTGGAAAACCAGGGGCACCGAAGTAAAAAATGAAAAAAATTGAATTTTAAATCGTTTTGGGGCTTGATAGGTTCCAAGCTCGAGACCTCTACCAACGTTGAAAGCTTCCACCCCAAACCATCTTAACTAAACCGACTTTTTGATTTTTAGTAACTTGTTTGGTATTTATTATAGGTTTAAATCTCAATTTGGTCACTCTACTTTCGGTCAAAATTCATTAAGCTCACTCTACTTTTTTTTTCCTCAATTTAATCACTCTTACTTTCACATAATTAGCACGTTCATCACTCCATCCATATATTTGGATGGAAAGTTTAATTTTTTTAGGAAAATCCAAAAACACCCTTACTAAGGCTACTTTATCCCTATCCAACCCTGTCATGTACATTTTGAGGTTCACCATAGCCGCAAGATCAGATGATGGGCTTTGACCAGGCGACGAACTCCAATCATCCTTCTTCATCAATTCCGGAGCCCTAGTAACTTCTTGCACTTCGATCTCCCCCTCACTACTGTACTGAAAGCAACCTTCATCATCCTTATTCTCGTTTTCACACTCCGAGTCAAATACTAAGATCACCTCATCAGAACAAGGTGTTGGGTCATATTGCCACACGGGCTCAAAAGCTTGTGCAATGCCTTCGTTCAGGCCTGCCTTCTCCTTCGACCCACCCTGCTGGGCTCCTTGATCCTTCGAGAATTCTGAAGGAAATGAGCCACTTAAAGTCCCCACTCCTCCTGCTTGTGTGCCCATTTCCTCCGACCTATTAGCAGACTTTGGATATCCATCTGGCCCAATCTGCTGCCCACTACAATCTCCAAATTAATGGCCCATAAAATTTTTATTAACTCTACATCCTCAGACATCGTTGTCTGTGAAATTGTTTTTAAAATTTGAATTCTTCATAACCCAAATGCTTCTGCCAAGTGCATTAACATGATTACTATGAACAATTGAACATGTGACTTCCTTTTCCAAATCCTATCCACGACCCTTGTCCGCACGTGAGGCTCACCTTTCTTCTCCGTTCTCTTCTTCCCCCACGAACGTCGTTGTTCCTTACACCACCGAAGTTTCTCCACTGCTGGTACAAAGGCGCCATTTTTGCCCACATGGGGACAACAAAAATCCTTCCCCCCACTCGAATACGCACCGAGCCCGGTATGTTTTCCTTTAAGCGCACCATAATTCTCACCCATCTCAAATCCTTCCTCAAAGTAGTTTCTTCATCCACACTGATAAAGTCACCGTAAGCCTTCCCAATCTTACGGAAGACCTGTACTCCCCATATGTGAAGAGGCAACCCTAGGATCCTGACCCACACCGAATAATCTCGATGGCAGCCAACTATCGGATTCCAGCCATCCAACAACAAATCCATCGATTGAACTTCCAAATCTTCTCACAGTGAATCCGGTTTGCTTCCTTCTTCGAGGGAAACTCAAAGAACAATTAAGTCAACATTCCCATACCTAACTTCGTTGCAACAAACTAAGTCAGGCCAGGGAAAAATCTTCGCCGCCTTTTTATAAAATTTGTGAGCGCTGTGTCCCGCGACACCATAAGGGCAACTAAGCTAGAATTTATCAACTCACCTTTCAAAGGTAAAGGGCATTATTGTCTTTTCAAAGACTTCCATCCAACTTAACTAACGGAAATGACTCTAGTGACCTTATTGACTTTTGAAGTTAAGTAGAGCGATTAAATTGAGGAAAAAAAAAAGAGTGAGCTTAATGAATTTTGGCCGAAAGTAGGGTGATCAAATTGAGAATTTAAACCTTTATTATAACCCGTAAATTCTTAAATGAAAGCTCCATCTTACCAAATTCCATCTTACACAAGTTTTTGCCATATTATTTTTAAAACCAAGCATCAATTTCTAACAAATGTGAGATACATCTCTTTTATTGTTGAAAAAATAGTGTTTTTAGTAGAAAAAAAAATTGTGCAACTTGATGAACGAATTTATTTACATGTCATTTGTTTGTTGGCTAAGGTAATTGTGCAAATGTGTTCTACTTAGTGAGAGCATCGAAATGATATATTTATTTGTCCAAATCGAGTTTTGGATGAATAAGATATCAAAACTCAAAGTATAATAATTCTTAAAAAAATTAGTGTTTTTAGTTAAATAAATTGTGCAACTTGAGGCACAAATTTCTTTACGTGTCATTTGTTTGTTGGCAAAAATAGTTGTGCAAATGTGTTCTATTATGCAAGAGCATCGAAATGATATCTTTATTTGTCCAAATCAAGTTTTGGATGAATAAGATATCAATGCTTAAAGTATAGGGTTCGAAATGAGTCATTAGAAGTAATGTCTCACCTTGAAGAGTTTTATCCCACATTGGTTAGAAGTAATATTAGTTGTAAAAGTTTTTAAATATAATCTTTCTACTATTAACAATAGAAAAAATTAATGACAAAAAAAACCAAGAGTTTTTAAAGTCTCTGCATGGATGCTTTACAATAAAAATTTATCAAAAGATGGTGAAGGGACACAACTATTGTGTTCCTCACCAACTTAAATAAATATATATATATATTTGCAAAACAAACATAAATGTATGTCAAGAGTGGCCTTAAATGCAACACAAAAAACACTAAATATCACATTCATTTAAAAGTTTAATTACTAATTAATCTTTATCCTTTTATATAAAAGAGTTTCAATTAATCCTCCTATAAATATGTGTCAAACTCTCCTTTACAATTAAGTATAAACCATAAACTTGTTCCTTTCCAATAATTTATTTAATGAATTCTGATCCGAATAACAACGTTCATGATGATTCTTCGGATTCTTCTTTTACGGTAAGTTGTTACCTATATTGTGTATATATATATATATATTAAAAATCATGTTTAAAGAAGAAAAAAAAGTTGGCATTTTTTTAGACCGTCAATTTTTTAGGCTAGCGGTTTTTTCACCAACCTGGCGATTTTTTTCATTTTTTTTTAAATTGACTATTTTTTGAAAAAAAAACTAGTGTCTTTTTGTCAATTTTTTTAAAAAAGTGGCGACTTTTTTCAAAAAAAAAATTAAAAACATGCAGATTTTTTGTCAATTTTTTATTAAAAAAAAGTGGCGACTTTTTTCAATTTTTTTTAAATACCTGGAAACTTTTGTGATTTAAAAAAAAAGTGGCGATTTTTTTTCTTTTTTTTTTTTGCATAACAAACTGGTGATTTTTTCAATTTTTTTAAAAAAACTGGTGATTTTTTTTTTAATTTTTTTTAAAAAACTGGCGATTATTTTTCACATTCCAAGTGATTTTTCAACTTTTTTTTATTTTTTTAACGTTTGTGTTCAGTGTTTCTTTTTCACAAATTGTGAATTGTTTGGCGATTTTTTTTCAAATATTTTGATATTTTTTGGTGATTCTTTAAAAAAAAGTAAGGCAACTTTTTTTCTTTTTTTCAAAACTAATATTTTTTTATTACATTGAAAAAATATGTAAAAATAAAAAATAGATAGTAGGATGTATAACAGTACAAAACAAATGTTTTTGTTAAATATAAATTTTTTATTAATAATCCGTATTTGTTTTCAGGATCATCAATTTGAAAAGGAGCAACACCTATTTCCGCACGTCTTTCATTTTTTCATAACTAACGAATTTTTTTCATAATCGAGCGATGACAGAAGCTTGGGTTAGAACTATCGGATGCAATGAGAAAATGTTTTTTTTTTTGTTAAAAGAGTTAATATTTTCAAGAATGGATCGCGTAAAGTGTGGCTTGGTTGTGAGCATGACGGGAAGTATAGGTTCGATGCTAAAAAGGATGTGACAAATATAAAGAAAAAAAGTTCGAAAAAACTTAATTGTAAGTTTGAAGTGTACTTAGTGCAACAAATAGATGTTGGGTGGAGAGTCAAGGTTAGTGAGTCGGACACTAAACACAACCATCCAATTGCAAAAGAAACAGAGTGGCATACTTCAGCGGCCAAGTTATCTGTAAAGGAGATTGAAAGGGTTGATCAGCTATACAGTGCTAACATCAAGCCTAAACAAATATTAAATGAATTGAAGAAGGAAGATCCAAGAAACAGAAGCACGATAAAACACGTGGAGAATGCCCTAGTTAAGATAAGAAAGGTAAAAATGGGATCAGAAACAAAAATGCAGTATTTTTTTAATCAGATAAGGCAACGTGGATATATTTCATGGTACAGGTGTGAGGAAAATACAAAAATGATGACAGACGTTTTGTTTTCTCATCCAAAGTCCGTGAAGTTAGTGGTGTTATTTCCGTATGTCCTTCTTATGGATACAACCTATAAGACCAAAAAGTATGAGATGCCTTTATTGGAGTTACATCAACTGGAAAAAATTATCACGTTGCATTCGCGTTCTTGAAGAATGAGAGAACCGATACCTTCAGATGGGCATTACGGGGGTTGAGGGATTCTTTGTTCTTACATGTTGTAGCTCCGGATGTAATTGTCACAGATAGGGAGTTGGCTCTAATGACTGCTGTTCAAGAGTACTTTCCAGAGTCTCATTATATGTTGTGTAAGAGACACATAACAAAAGATGTCGAGAAGTATATGGTGAACTTGATGAGCAAGTATAAAAAAGAATTTATGGCGAGGTGGACAAAATTAGTGGAGTTTAAAACGAAGGCTGAATACATTGCTAATGTTGCAGAGATCGAAGATAAGTGGAAAAACGTCCTAGCAATTCTTAACTATGTTACATCTCAGTGGTTGGAGCCGTACCGGGATAGATTTGTTTTTGCTTGGACCAAACAATATATGCATTTCAATCAATGAACGACCAACATGTAAAGCTTATACATTTTATGAATTGCAATGTTTTGGAAAGATGACGATGTTATTAATATGTATATTCACATTTTTTTTTCGATGTGTTACAGAGTTGAGAATGTGCATTCACAATTGAAGAGATGGTTAGGCACTTCATCTGGGGCTTTTGATCTCATATTCACCCAAATTCATGATGCGGTGGAGCTTCAATTCAATGAGATAAAGACTGAATTTGAAAGGTATTGAACACAGAACATCCTAAGACAGAATCAATGATTCTTTTTCGTCGATTCAGATTTAAAGTATCTCACTATGCCATTAACTTGCTAATCAAGGAATGGGCTCTAAAACAGTCGAAAAAAGATAAGATTAAAGATGATGCTGAAAAATGTGGATGTCTGTTCAAATTTAGTTACGGCCTACCATGTGCATGTGAAATGTGGACGATGTCACGAAAAAATGTTGCGATTGAACCACATGCAGTTCATCGGTTTTGGAGGACGTTGTCTATGTTAGGAGATCATGACATGAGTTCGACAAGAGAGACAACAGATGATTTGATCAAAGACATTCTTTCTGATATAAAAGATGAGCCTGAAGCCCAAAAATATTATTATGCGAGACAATTCCATAATTTTGTACATCCTGAATCTGTGGGGATGAGAGAGCCAGAAAGTCACCCACACAAAAGGCGTCCGAAGAAGAACTCGACAAAGAGAGATCTTTCAGGTTTATTACTTGTTATATTTACACTAAATACTTTAAATGTTTATGTTAAATACTTTAAATGTTTGCAATTGTCAACTAACTTTACCTTACCCTATAACACAATCGGGTTATGAGCATGCTAATTGTCAGGCAGACAAAACAACACGAGGTCGAGGTCGAGGTAAAGGTTGTAGTTCATCATGCTCAGATCAACCACCGATGAGTAATTCATTTCTATACGCTTCTCAGATGCCATCATTCATGATCCCTTTCGTATCAAGTGTTCTAGATGTCAAAGGCGATGGAAATTGTGGTTTCTGAGTCATTGCAGACTTTATTTATCAGGATCAAGAAAAATGGGATCAGGTGCGTAATGACTTGATGCAAGAAATGACTGAAAACTTCAACTTCTACGCAACCATCAACTTGATGCAGTAATATGTTGAAGAGGGTCTCATACAATGTGATTTTCATTACTCTCCGGCGCCAAGTAATCATCACTTGAATCTGGGATCTCTAGGATATGTGATTGCTACACGGTATCAGCGGATTGTGACATGTTTGTGTAGTAACTTAAATGGTTGCAATACATGGTTGCCGTTGCAAGCACGTTCTGTTGATGGGCAACCACCACAATCGCGACCGCACAAATTGACATTGGGTGGGTCAATGGGAACCACTTTATAGCACTTAGAATGAAACCCTATAGCCCTATGCCTCGCCTGCCCATACTCCCGTCATGGGAAAATTCTTGTGACCTTAACATACGATATTGGCTGCAAATTTGGACGGCTCGACTCACCAATTACCTTAATTTAGAGACATCGTAGGGGGTGTATTTTTTTCTTTGAAGATTTGTTTAGTAACACTTTTGTTAACAATTATGTCTAACATTTTGTTTATAAATTTTGTCGTAACTATTTTTGGTCCAATTAAGAAATTTAGTAGAATAAAACTTTTTTTGCACACGTCTCTCATTTTAACAATTTGTATTATTTAAAGGGGTGTATGTGTGAAAATCTAACTTCTTAATATAACGGCTGAGAAACAAATATGATTAATCATAATAAAAGTAGACACATGATTTTATAAAAGAATGTTAAACAAGTTGATATCACAACGTAATTTAGTACAATTAAGAAAACATTAAAAAAGTACTTCACAATAAATCGTCAAAATGTCTACAAACATCATCCAAAGTCTCACAAACCTTGTCCCAAGGAAGCTTTCCTCGTTTATCAGGATGCAGCAACCTGATCCGGGGAAGTAAGTACTCTACTCGCTCCGAGCTCAAGGGGGGAACCCCTGATGGCTGAGCGTGATCATACCCCTGAGCATGATCGTCGTCGTCATGAGCATCGTCATCGTCATCATCATTACTTGGTGTCACCCGAAAATGTGAGTGCTACCTAAACCACGTTAAGAAAACCTCTACGGCCTCAAACGGGGTGTTGGCTACCCTAGATCCAATGGTTCTTGGGTGAACCACATGATGCTGCCATCCCTGGAAATTGCGAACCATCTCATCGTGGTAACAAACATACTTATGTGGGTTCCAACCTCTATACACTTTTTTTGGAATGTATACTGGGATAGGAATTGTCTGTACATATCCAAACTGTCTCAGGCAACGATCAGGCATGTATGGCTCTGTAATTTTCCTGCAATGAATTATGCCCGAGAAAAGACTAATAAGAACATCACACTCAGGAGTTGTCCCATATAGAGTCCAAGTAACCTGCAATTGATTAACGTGAATTTGTTGCATAATGTAAATGAGATTAATATAACTATTGAATAAATAACTTACTTGATCAGCAGTCATGTGATCAAGCATAATACGATAATACTGCAATTGATCAGGATTGTTTCTCTTCATGAAAGGAGGGGTCCATCTGGAAGCGCGTGGCTCACCTTGTCTCCATTTTGATCTCGTGTTTGGCCTGAAGACATGAAAGTATTCATAGATCCATGCCTACAAAATATTCATTATAATTAGAACAAATATTAACTTATTATATCAAAACAATATAGTACTTAAACAATATACCTGCAACAAAGTCAAGCAACCGGCCATCTATTTATAACCAGCCCTAGATGCTATACCTGGTTGATGATATGGATAACATAGGATGGCTGCATCCCAAGCGACTCTAGGGACATCAGCTAGATGCGATAAATACATTATCGTGTGGACATTTACTCTGTTGGACGTCTTGTCCGTGAAGAGGGTCGCCCACATCAACCAAAACAAATAACCAATCGCCCTTGGTTCAGGATTAACATTTTGGGGAGACAAACGTTGCTGTACTGTCAAGAATTTAATCCCACTCGACTTCACCTCTACATTTATTTGGGACATTTCCAAGCGTAGGATGGTCGATAAGAAACCATAGATGGAGAACATCTTAGTATTAGCAAGAAGGGGCCTCCCTTCAACGGGGATGCGTAATATATGATGCACATCATGTAGAGTCAGTGTCATCTCCCCGAATGGCAAATGAAAACTATTAGTTTCTGGGTGTCATCTCTCAACGAATGCTAATATAAGTGGCATGTCCAACTATCGAAACATGCAATCCTTCAAATGCCCCAAACCAACTACTAAATATCAATCCGTTTGTGGTTGCATCCTCAATGCTCCAAGATGATAGACGATCAATAGATGCATGACAACCCAATACATCCCTTTCTGTTGAACATAAAAAATAAAATATTATCAACCTTACAAAATTATTAACAAGATAAAAAGGAATGAAATATATGGGGTTGTGTGCAATTGACCAATAATATTCAGTGGATATGTCTAAATCATCAATAATATTAGGGGTTATGTATAAATTACCTCGCCGTGCCATATTACAGCTGCAACATGGCCGAGAAATCCAGTAAGTATCTCTGGGTCAACAGGGCCTCCTGGATGTGAATCCATCAACCTCCATATATCATCACCATCACCATCATCATCATCACCACCACCACCACCACCCCCATCCTCTCGTCCTCTACAACGAGTCATTATAGTGCTTGAACTCGAACCAGCCATCATAGTGTTCGAACCAGCAAAATGAAATAACGACAGACCTATCCTACCCACTTCGGCCTCAACCTCCTCAATCGCCTCTCTCGATATTGGTGAAAGACTCGTCTGGATAGGTGGAGTGCGAATTATGGGTGCAAATGGAGTCTCCACATGATCATTGGCGGCAACGGGAGAGTGTGGAGGGGTAAGATGATTCCTTCGGTTTGATGCGGTCACGCGTCTGCCATATACTCTACTCAGAGGAGGTCGTGCAACCTCGACCTGATTAGGGACATGTATATCCACAGCCCGACGTTTTGCTCCGCGTGTGCGTGCCATCTTATTTCAAATAAAAAGAAAGTAAAGTTAGGTAACAATTGATAAAATATGCGTACAAATATTCTACACAACATCCCTTCTATTTTATTCTACACAACATCCCGTAGTGGCTTTCCACCATTATGAATTAGTTTTTAAGTTGTTGATTCATAAGAGACGTGCATGTACTACTATTCGATCCATACATTTTGGGGGCCCTTCTATTTGCACATTTGAAGGTGGCCCTAGGACTAGTTGCCTCCCCACAACTACAAGGATGGACCTGCGCCACCATGGCCATGAATAGGTAAATTGATGGGGCTCGCCAAATGCAAGACCTATTTCCTTTCCTTTTCTTCTTTTCGGGCATAAAAGTCTATGGCATCCATGTGAACCATAATCACTTTGGCCAACCTACATATATAGTTAACAATGCTCTAAAACTCCAATGATTTACTTGGACCCCCTCAAGGAAGAACCATAATCACTTTGGCCAACCTACATATATATTTAAAATGAAATAGCATTTCAAAACTTATACATTCATGGTTCCATGAAGAAGTTCAGGTGGCGCAACAACAAGTGCAAAATTACAACATTAACTTGAAGTACTTCTATGATTTACACCTTTCCCAATCTTCTTTCTCTTTTGGTTTACCTTTTCAGTTGAAAATTACACTATGGTAACTGAGTAAGATCAGAGAGAAGATGATTCATTTTCTCGCATCCGCTATGTAGCTCCTGCAAAACACGTACAACCAAATGTGTCCTCGATATCCCTTTCGTGGTATCGACGTCCCCGAGACAATCCTCGCTCGAGTTCCATAGCTGTCAAGGCCATAGGTTTATTACTCTAACAATGATCAGCTACATCCCCACCGTGGCCGTCGATGGAGGGTGTGTGCAACCCAACACGATGATCCATTGCAATCACGAATCCCACAATTCGTGAAGACAATTCATCGTCCCACCAAAGGCTCAAACCAAAAGACGCCAGCTGGACTCAATGCAAGCACATGTAATATATACTTGAATGCTCAGCCAAGAAAAAGTATCAAATAGTGCACTAATTCAATCAAGTAGATGTTTACTTTTAAATCACATAGTTATGCATTTATATGCTAACTAGCACATAAACATATTAGAGAAATAATATCAAGTCAATCTGTACAGTTTTTTTTTAAAAAGTTGTAAAGTTCCTAGTCACTAAGTAGGTATTGTTGGAGTTTTTATTGAATGCCCGCAAAGCCAGTGCTTAAACATGAAGACATCAGCTAAGACATCAGCTAATTTGAGTGAAGAAATAGAGTATGTTTTCCTTTGTGTTGTGTTTCCAGCAAATTACGAGCTAAAGCAATTGAACACAAATTTTCATGGATGCCCAGATTAAAGTTAGTAAATCTACATTTAGTCTATATTCCTAATTATACCTTGTTCCAATGCATGCTATTTCACTTTGATTTGTTTTGCTTAAAGCTAGTAGTGCAAGTTCCATGACATGGTTTACTAGTACTTGATCCAATGTGTTTTCTTAAACCGTGCCCCTTAATGTTTTTGGGCCCTAGGCGATCGCCCCTTTGGACTATGCTCAGGAACGGCCCTGCATGAATTATATGATGATCATGCATCTCTACGACATGATTTCTGTAATTCTATGGCAATTATATACACATGGCAGTTTCTTTGAGATTCTTGGCTAGTCAGTTCAAAAGTGATCTGATTTTTGTAGCTTGTCAACCATATCAATTGATGAGTGATGGGAAAAACTGTAGGTGGCTTGAATATTGACAGGATGTTTTAATACAAGTTTGATAACCTCTTTCTTAGATAGACCTCAAATTCTTGGAGTTTTAATTCATATACTAGAATAGTGTTGCATTGCCATCTATATATTTTTCATACAGCTTTGATGGCCCATTGTTTAAATAGACCTCATATTCTTGTTGTTTCATTTTATATTCGAGTTCTTGTTACATCGTGATCTATTTTTCTTACCTGGTGAAGCTTTTATATGTTTGATGGTAGGACTGAGGAAGTGGAATGGGATTAAACATGACCAGCTTCATTCCCTATTTTTGTATGCATAATTGTAAAGTGGCTGTCTTATTCCTCCATGAACAAGATTCTACAAAGAGTGGCAATCTAATTTGTAACACATGAGGTGGAAATCCTCAATTCATGATTCTTTGCAAGTAGGAATCATAATTTTCTTATTATTTGAGAAATTGGCATATGCATACGAAAAAAAAAGGGGTTGTTAATCAAAGTAGGAAACAAGGAGTAATTGTCCATAAAGGAATATCAGATCTTTCATGTGCCGATGAAAATGACTTTGTTCGAATGACATAAAGGAATTGCGGTTCAATTTAGTGGAAAAGGAAAATTTTAGGGTTGTATCAAATTTAAGATGGGGGGTCTAGGCAAGACAACTCTGGCTACAAAACTAAACAAGCACAAGGATGTTCGGCGTCATTTTGAGGATTTTGCTTTCATCTTTGTAACATAAGAATGCCAAACACTATCCATTTTGCAACATATTCCTAAATAACCTACACCAGAGAAGAAGGAAGAGATTACAACTGTAAATTGACTCTGCAAACACCATGAAAAGAAATTGCAATTGTTACAAACTGAGCAAAATCCATTTTGCAGCATATTCCTAAATAACCTACACCAGAGAAGAAGGAAGAGATTACAACTGTAAATTGACTCTGCAAATACCATGAAAAGAAATTGCAATTGTTACAAACTGAGCAGGATAGTAATGACTCCAAATGGTATATACTTTAGTTATCACTCATTCCGTTTGGAATGGAAACTACTAAAGTCGAGCTTTAGTGCAAGTGCAAGAAGGTCGCTCCACTGTAACCTTGAGTTCAGTCAGGGTCAAACTACGGAATGTGGTCCAATGTTCGCCAATTTCACTAGCTCGTGTTCTAAGCTATAACTCAAGCATACCCACCCATTTTCATCCTTCCCTTCAGGGCTAACTGTGCGAAACACAGACGGAGGTAGAACAATAAGCCATTGGCACCTTCGTCCTAATAACATCACTATGTGATTTCCACAGACATATCCATGAACAAATTTTAGTTTTGCCTTTAGGAACTCACCTGGAAGCTTAGAAAGTTTGGAGACTGAAATGGAGACTGAAAGACGTCGGCGAAGAGACGAGTGTGAGAGATGCCGGCCGAAAGATGGAGAAAGAAGATAGTCGCCGGAGAGGGGCTAGGTCGCTGTCCTCCGATTTTTCCCCAAGTGTGTGGTCCTTTGATTTTTTGGATTTTAGGGATTAGGTTGTTGTCTTGGATTTTAGGGGTTCGATCAGAATGTGTTTTTAGGGGTAGTTTGGTAAACAAAACAATTTTAAAGTTTAGTACATTTTCTTTTAAAATTAAAGGAGGACGGTTGGGTAATTTAACTTTTTAAGTGATGTTACATTTAGGGGTTCTGTTTTGCAAATATAACTAAGACTCTTGCGTCTCATTGAATTTATTAATAAATGAAATAATGTGGAAATGAACTCAAATACCTAACAAAATAAAATATTTTACTTCGATATTTATTTTTTAAGAAAACCAAGAAATAAATATTTTAATCAGAATCTTGTTAAAATACAAAAAGAAAATTTTATTGTTTTCTCAATAACGAAAACTCAGTCTTTTTCTTCTGGGGGGTTTTGCTAAACTTTGTAAACATGAGATGCAATAACTTTGTCCATTATTTCCACCTACATATGAGACAAATAAAATTCAAACATATTCAATTAACTAAATTTTCTGCTTCATCTACAAAACTCTTATCCTCCCACATATCTATATTACAAAATCTAGCAGACAAACGAAGATGCATTTGATCTAAATTAATCAGCCCTAAAAGCTAAAAAAATGACAATTAAATCAATGGAAACCAATACACATACCCCAACAAACGAAACCACAACAATGAGAAGATGTCCAACATTCTATAAAAATAAACTCGTGCCCATGCGGATGGTACAGTGCCAGTAAGAGCGTAGTCAATGTATGAACAGAGCATGATAAAAAAATTAATTAAGAAACTATAACTAAATATTTGATAAACCGTAAAGGCCTCTTTGTCCGGAACGGAGAAATTAATTAATAATTTGTACACGAAACTGCGGGTCAACCAAAAAAACGGGCTGGAAAAAACTTATGAATTTTTTTTATTTGTATAAGAAATTGCGGACCAGAAAAAAAATTAAATTGCCAAACAAAAAAACGGGTTGGACAAAAATTAAATTGATTAAGTTAATTACGATAACAATTAAAAAGAAAAAAACAAATATTTCAAATTACAAAACTTACGATTTTTTTATTTGTATACGAAATTGTGGGTCCAAAAAAAATTAAATTGATTAAGTTAATTAATTAAGATATTAATTAAAAAGAAAAAAATTAAAATACAAATATTCAAAACTTACCGCTGGACTGAAACTAAATTGATTAGTTATGCACGTTAAAACAATAAATCTCAGTAAAACAATATCGGTAAAACCATAAAATAATAAATGTAAAACTGTAAAATCGTAAATAATAAGTAAGCCGTAGAATATGCCTTTATTGGAACAGTTATCTATCTTTGGAAGAAAAAGAAGTAGTAAAATTGGAAAAAGTAACTGTCTTTCACACATTTACAATTTAGATTTAATGTAGAGCGTGAGATTGCAGTAAAAGAATTAATCTCAAACTATAAATAGTCCTAGTCAATTACCTAGTTGTTTTATAAAGAAACCTAATTCTAACAATATAAGGAAATAAATCTCAGTAAAACAATATCGGTAAAACCATAAAATAATAAATGTAAAACTGTAAAATCGTAAATAATAAGTAAGCCGTAGAATATGCCTTTATTGGAACAGTTATCTATTTTTGGAAGAAAAAAAAGCAGTAAAATTGGAAAAATACGTTTACAATTTAGATTAAATGTAGAGCGTGAGATTGCAGTAAAAGAATTAATCTCAACCTATGAATAATCCTATTTAATTACCTAGTTGTTTTATAAGGAAACCTAATTATAACAGTATAAGGAAACCCCGAAGAGAAGGTTACCCAAATAAATAACAGCCGTAGGATGATAGTAAAAAAATTAAATCTTAACCTCTGAATAGCTCTAGTCAATTACCTAGCTTCTTTGTAATATAGATCCTCCTATCCAAAGAAAACCCAAAGTCCCTCCTCTTCCATGTTTGTTGCTTTCCATTTTGATAAAATTAATCATTCATCCCAGTCAGTATCTGAGCTAGAAAACTATACGGCCGGGCCGGGCCGGGCCGAGCGACAAGAAGTGAGTGAGTATCGGCTTGGTTGGATTTATTGATCCACCTGAAATGAAATTTATGCGGACACTTTTCCTACTTCATTTAAGGGTGAAATTTAGACCGGTTTACTTTTGAAAATTTTTAATCTTCACTGTTCTCTATATTTTTTTAATCGAAAAATACATTTTTAATAACAAAAAGACTACAATATTCTTAATGAATTGAAGACGTGTTATTAATCAAACACTCGCCGCATCGATTTTTACATCACAATACATCATTTTAATTACCTAATCAATTTTACATCGTACCGCATCAATTTTACGCCATGATGCATCAATTTAAATTACCTAATCTAATTTTACATTATGTCGTACCAAGTCAAACACCCAATTGGTGCATTGCACTGTAAGAAGATGGTGCCCGACGACGGTGGTCGAAAGTGGTGGTAAAAGAAAGATGAGTTGTTATTGCGTAAAGTAATAGACCAAAATTTAAATTTTAAATTCTTAGGATTTAGTGTAAAATTAATTATGTGGAATTGAGACATTTGAAATTTCAATTCAATTTTAATTACAAATTTTAATTATGAGCCCCAATTTCAATTCAAAGCTATAAAATTGAGATATCCAAACATACCCTAAATATAAATTGATTGACTAATTTCATAAATATGCACAAATTGATGCATTGAGATAGACAAATTGGGCATCGGGAGCACAAATTATTAATTTCCATAAATATGCACAAATTGGTGCATCACAATAGAAAATTGGTACATTGCAATGCACAAATTGATTATTAACGTGTGTCCAGATCATTAATGACAAAGTCGTCTTTTCACACCCAAAAGTGTTTTTTTCTATTAAAAAACCCATAAAAAACTTAAGTGATTAAAAACTTATGAAATGAGACCAACCCGCAATTTTCTCTAAAACATTCACCAATCTCTAAGGCTCAAAATTTTGGGAGGCATTGGCAAACAAGTACACACATCTTTCATCCTATCTGCTGGACATCCAAATCCCTTCCCGATTGACAATTGCGGTCTTTTTTTACTTTTCAAATTTATCCATAAGTTTCTACCATGCATTAAATCACCACCAGAAAGGTGAATTTCAAATAATATATTTACTGAATTAGTGGCAACCGGCAAATGGCATATGGATCAAATCGGAATGGTTTTCTATGCAGAGGTGGATCTTTAGGCCGAAAAGCAAGAGCCAAACTGCATTGCAAGCAGAATTGGCATAGATCTCCATGCCAGTCCTGCAGTCCCACATGCAAGCACCTGAATGACATAGTACAGTGTTCCGCAAGATATGTTCAGAAAACAGCTTTGGTTAAAGCTTACTTGAATTCTACCAAATGAACTTGTAATAGTGTTTATGCGGCAGCATGTCTGGACATTTATAATCAAGAATATACTCCATCAAATGGATGACCAAACTCACTACCTTTATAATGCTAATTAAACAAAACATTTCTTTGTTAGAGATCTTGTCAGATGAATGTTCCTCTTGGAGAAAAAAGTTTTTTACTTACATCCCATGTACACTGAAACAACAGCAGAATAGGAGATACGTTGCAAGCATCAGCTCAATGATTGTTATGTTGAAAATTTTACCTTTTCTGTGCTTATGGCACGAAGTCCGGTCAAAATCTCAGCAAAATCAGCAGGAGGCAAGCAAGAGAAGCGCATCTTGTCCCCCGTATGTGGATGTGTAAACCTAGGAGGCAATGCAACAATTAAACTACTTAGCCTGAGCTCAAGATGAACAAGCATAGATTAAACAAATTTGTCTTCTAACCCAAGAGTCGATGCATGGAGACAAGGCCTCTCCAATTTAGAAACGAGTTGCAGAAGTTGCCCATGAAAGCTTGAAGCAGTTTTGGGTTGAAGCCGCGACAAGGCCATGCTCTTAGTCCCTCCATAGACCTCATCTCCCAACAGAGGAATTTTCAGGTACTTTGCATGTGCTCGGATCTATTTTAGAGTAGCATGATCATGTAAATAGAAGCAGGAAATATGCTACAAACTACTAGCAGAACAGTAGCTTGCAGTCTTGTTATACAAACAGTTCTGGATGGTTAGAATTCATCATATGCTCCGAGTTGGGTAATACATTTTTTTTTAATAAGAGACAATATCAAAGATTAATAGCAATTGCTATTGGCACAGAGCAAAGAAGCACCAATACTGACATGATGACACATGCCGGCCAGGCATGAAACTTTTGAAGAAGATAGGACACATCATGCCCAAGACATAACTATACATGAAAGGGCAATTTAACATCAAGACTCATCATGACATCATTTATACAAATTAGGAACTCCATAAGAATATGCAAAGATTTTTCTCATTTTAACCTCACTTGCCCAAAATACAATTGGCATTGAACAATTCAGCATTTCCTGGCTTGTCTTGGCATGGAGCAATCTCAAAAGATTTTGAAAAATATCTTAAAACTCTCATAAGCATGCCTGGCACGTGTCCCTGGGCGTTGAGAGTGTTACTACCCATCACAAGCCTGACATACCAAGCAGGTCTCCAAAGAGCATCAAGGCTCCATTGACATTTAGAGATGTAACCGAAATTCCTACAGCCACAGTTCCTATCTCGGCCTAGAAATGAAATGTACATGCTATTGCTCCAAACACTTACATTGATCAATTCCAACAATGGATACCTGAGATACATCATCTCCAAAAAGACTTCCTAAGTTCCTATGAATCAGAAACTCTCTCTAAAAGTCCTTATGGGTGCTGGACAGCGACACTCTCCTCACACTATGGGATTCTTTCAAAGGTCTGTCACGATGAAGCTCAGTCCTACACACAAAGGATATGGAATGCAATTTTATTTTTCAAAGAAACAACGGTTAAAAGTTCAACGACCACAACTAATGGATTTAAAACAAATGGCAAAAAGACTCGAAGAATCCAATTTGAATAAATGTTGTCTGGATGAGTTTCGGGCATGTCTCAGATCATGAGTAGCTGTTTTCTTCTTGATCTAAGTGGAAGGTCACAAATACATACATATATAATGGTGATATGTACATTTGGCTTATCTATTAATGTTAGCATCATACTTCTTCGGAAAAAATTGTATTAGGCTTTCGGAGCATGTTTTCTACTGTTAGCTTGTCCTAGTCTCCTAGATGACTAAAATATGCTACAACAATTTACACAGATAATGCCACAAAATATTTAGACGAGGTCACTAGTATCTGCTCATAACCATCAAGTGTTTACCATGCAAAATGACTTTTTACCTGATGGGTGCGCCCAGTTTCCAGCCTCCACTCAACCAATGCTGATCCTCCACCGGCTAGTATCTCAATTACTTTGTACCTGATCCAAGTTGGAAAATTTTACAATCCATAATCCACAGATTCAAAAGAAATGACTTGGCTTGCTTCCTAGTTCCTACGAACCTATAGGCCAATCTTTGGAAGAACAAAAGAAGAAAGAAAAAATGTAGTGGGGGAAAAAGCAGAACTGCAAACATGCATTATGATTTATGATACACATTTATTCCAATAGTGATAAGCAGAAAAGTTCTCAATAACCAAAAATTTTAACTACGAGTTTCCATGGTAATTTGTGTGTGTGAGAGAACTTTATTACAAACTGATATTTTTTCTTAGCAAAAATAAAATAAAATATTCTATAGCTGTTGGAGCCCGACATATTTATATAGATAGTGGCATGGCATCTAGGCAGGTGCAGGGCATGAACTCAATAAGCATGAAATTCAAACTAAGAAGTTATGATGAAGAAGACCTTTAATCACCTACTAGCAGCATGTTGAGATTTTCGACATTTACTTGGTCCAGTATCAGCAGTCATACGAAGCCTGTTAGTTAAATCACGACCTATCGCAATATCAACTCGTCCTGAAGACAGGGAGGGCACTCCACAAGTAAGACTGACATACACCCTCTGGATGGTGTGTTGCTTAAATTGTTCCGATAAATGGGCATGAGAATGTTCATCCTGTACCATTGTGAGAAAGACAAAAGTGAACAAGAAGAAATGCAAGTTACAATACAGAGTCAGCCACCAAATTTTCACGGCAGAACTCTTTATTTTGTTGATTCTTTTTATTTTCCCTATTTTTTTCCTTTTCTCTTTTATTGTGTACAGCGATGGGACTTCGAAGAATCACCTTTGCAATGACAAGCAACCCACTGGTGCCTTTATCTAATATATGCACAATTCCGGGCCGAACAGATGCCTCACTCATGCCTGAACAGAAACCATCTAAATCACTCAGATTCATAGGAAAGCTACATAAATCAGTGTCATACACATCCTCGGAATCTGAAAGTGCTTCCTCCCGGGGAAATGAAGGTGAGGGTAGTCTGCAGTGGTGAAGAATGCCATTTACCAGTGTTCCAGTTGCATTTCCAGGTGCTGGATGAACAACCTGAACATAAAAATGCTTCCTCCCGGGGAAATGAAGGTGAGGGTAGTCTGCAGTGGTGAAGAATGCCATTTACCAGTGTTCCAGTTGCATTTCCAGGTGCTGGATGAACAACCTGAACATAAAAACAAAGAACATATTGTCCTGCTTTTCCTTGTCTAGGATACTGAAATATGCATTATAAGAAGAGAGTTTCCTTTTTCCATATTTATTGAACTTAGGATCCATGTAAAAGAAACCCATCCCAAGATGACTCTTTTCTGAAAGAATGTGCATTTCTCCAGCTATCCTTCAAATTGGCACCTAGAAATTAGGTCTTCAAATTTTAGGTATTACCTATAGTCTATAGATACTATAAACTAGCTCAAATATTATTACGCATTCGCCAATCCAAGTCGTCCATCTCTCTTTAATTCAAGGAACCTTGCAAGTATGTATGAAGTTTTAGGCAGTTGATTTTTTTATTCTTTTGAAAATATAAACGTTGCTACAAAGAATGTTTCAGTATAATACTTGCATCAACAAAAGTAAGACTAGGAATCATTGATCCAATATAAAATAGGACACAGGAACAAGATCACTATTTTTGAGATTAAAAATTAATAAGCAGGATATCATTTTAATCATAATAACTACTTGCTTTCACAAAGATTGTGGTCACTATTGAATATAAACTTGCAAATTTAAACAGGAAAAAATATCAATATAAAAATTAATTCTGCCTGGCACCATATACACCTTTATGTTACACATGAACATATATTACAAGAAAAACTACAAATTTCAATCCAACCTAAGAACCCAGTATTGAATGAGAAATTGTTGAAGAAGTGAAAGTATCCAAACCAATGCATGGATAATTGAGTCAATTTAAGCAATATCTTCGCCTTCAGCTTTCAAGGGTTGCAGCTCTGATATTGTGCAATTAACCTTATCTCCGTATCTGACCGTATGCGAGACCTACAAAGAACTTATTCATTTAGAAATACAAAGGCTCATGTTACATTAAAGCCTAATGACAGAAACATGAGTCAAAATTTATTTCAATTAGTAGAACAGAAATAATATGAGTATAGTAAAAGTTTTCTCCAATTGTTGCGCTTATTATTTACCTTGACAAACAATTCCAAGGTTATAAATCACTACTTTCAAGGGCCAAATTGGTCATAATTGGCGCCTGCTTTTGCACTAGTCAAGGCATGATATATATTGTCGGACCCTCTCACAAACAGCTTAATAAGTTAGAGGCTCTGCTGCCTTGCAATGAGTCATTTTTGTATCCTTGGATTTAGAAAAAAGGACTTTTTTTAATACCAAAAACTATCTTTTATTTATCAATTTTGACCTCCCGTCTTTATAAAAAAACTATGTTCTACTTTTGACCCCCTCATGAGTCGAGTTCTGATAGTATCAGTAATTTTCTACTCCTAAAATAATTTTGACACCCTTTAAACAATTATCTGGCTCACCACTTCTAAAACAATGGTTACACAAGGCTTGTTCTCACCACTTTCTCTTTGCAATGATTCCATTTTAATACAATTGCAATATGCAATTTGGTGCTCTAATTTGTGCTTGGGTCCAACTTCAACTCTTGCTTCTCAGCATGCAAAAGTCTGCACCGACTTAAGGTGAAGCGGAGTGAGACCAATAAACGAATTTCAGGCCCTCTCTAATATTAAACTGCTTGAGCAATTGGTGACTTCACAGCATTTTAAGTACTAATTTTGTAGCTAAATTTCGGGCAAATATGAGTTGATCAACTATTCTTTGATGAAGAAAGAACAAGAATTCCTAAAATGAGGATTTCCTTTCTTTTCTTCTTATTATTTGCCCTTATTTACTCTACTTGACAATTTCTCAAATGAAAATTTAATTTGAATTTACGTTTTTTTAACTTTCAAAATCACATTCGTCCCTTGTCTTGGCAAAAAAAAAAAAAAAACCCTTGTTGGACTTTGTAATGACAATTACACCATTTTTTAATAAAAAATTCACATAATTTGGTTAGAACTTTCAGGACCTAAACATGATATTTTTGTATACTTATAACATGGTAATTTTCTTTTTAATTTCTTATTTCCCTACAAGATGCTGAAAAGAAAAATGTTAAATATTGCTCGACAATTGAGTCAAGTTAGCTCATTAAAAAAAACTTCTCTTTATGCCACCGGTAGAGTATATAATTTGTGTAATACTCCTAATATAGTTTTCAAAGATAATATTTTTTTCAAAAAAATTTTTTTTTTTTTTATTCTGTAGAACAAAATAACTTCTCCAATAAGTCAAATATTGATCTAATATTGGTCCAATTGACTTTAATAAGTCAAATTCTGACATCAATTTGGGATCGGAAGGAGTAATAGAAACAAAATGACTCAAACAAGAACATAAGTTGCACAACTAACAAAATCTACCTTATTAATGACGCGGCCGTTGACACTAACAAGCCCATAGCGAATGCTCGACTGAACGCGAGCCCTGCTGATTCCATTGATGCGAGAAGAAATCCAGGAATCGAGCCTGAGCTTTCCCGAACTGACATCGACGCTCTCTTCGAGCCGAAGCCCAGCGTAATTGGCTCGTTTACCGGAGAAAGTTATCGTCCACCAAACCGGAACAGGCTCTATTGTTTCTGGAAACTGACGAACAATTTTATGATTTCGAAGGGATATGGCGGAGGGGAGTGGTGGCCGTGTACTGTAGTAGACCGATAGCATAAGCATCCTCCTTAGCGATGACGTGTGTACCGTTTTTGTGAACTTCTCAATTTTAACTTCACCGTTACCGTTCACACGTGCGTGGATGCACCAAAGTTTTTTAGGGCAACTTCAATCTTAGGTTGACTTTCCCATGCTGGTTAACAAGTGAATGCTTACAAAACTTACATAATTAGTGTACATTGTGAGTAATTTTTGAAAAAATAAATGATTTTTTTGTAATCCTTCTGAAAATAAATGATTTTTTTGCAATTCTTATATTTATTTAATCTTTTTATGTAGTGAGTAAATGGGCATTGGTAATTATGTCAATTTATTACCCGTCTATTTATATCAATGTTATCAAGTGATTACCCGTCTATTTATTACCCGCTCGTTTATTTGAGTTCATTACTCATATAGACACTACCCACACCTGGGTGTATTCGTCTATTTGTTACCTCTAAAAACAACATTGGTGTCAGTATTTATTTAGTAACACTATGAAATATGCTGAAAATATAAATTATAATTCGTTCGTTTCAGACAAAGAATACATTATACTATTTTGAAAATGTTTGATTTAAAGAATTGATTTTCAAAAAGGCAAAAACTTATAAAAAGACGATCTTATTAGTAATTTATGTCAGACGATCTCATTGATTCGACTCACCATATGTTAATGAGTTGAGTTGTGAGAGTAAGATTTCGTCTTACATATTTTAATTCGTAATTGTTATTTAAAAAAATTATACTCCCTCTGTCCCAAAATATATGACGTTTTGAGGCTTTTCACACAGACCAATAAAGCATATTGTAAAAACTAAGCTGCCTCTATCCAAACATTAATGATGTGTATTGATATTTTTGCCCAAAGAGCCAAACACGAGTTACAGAGTCAATAAATATGAGTAGAATTTAAAAAAAAACATTGAAAATTGCAAAGTATCATCTATTTTGGAACAAAAAACCTATTTTAAAACGTCATATATTTTGGAATGGATGGAGTATCTATATTATAAAACAGCTAGGTAATTTATTATGGTTATTCAAAGGTCAGGATTTAATTTTTTTTTATTATCATCCTACGGCTATCATTTATTTTGGTAACCTCCTTTTCAGGGTTTCCTTATAATATTATAATTAGGTTTGGATCCCCTTTTATACTCAAACCCTTTTTTCTACTATCATCCTACGGTTGTCATTTATTTTGGTAACTTACTCTTATGGATTTCCTTATACTGTTAGAATTAGGTTTGGATCCACTTTTATACTCAACCCCTTTTTCCTTCCCCCACCGTCTGTACCGTGGTTTTTTTTACTTCTTCAGTCTCTTTCTTTCCAGCCCTTGCTTTTATACTCTCTTTAAGTTCAGATATTAATTTTTTATTTTCATCAGCTTTTAAGCTTTCTTTCTATGTTTTCTTCTCCCATCTGATTTGTTAATAACCCAAGCTCTTAATTGATGTCCCCAGGCAGTGGCAGATTTTTATTGTGGCTTTAAACAAATTTTTCCTTCCCCGGTCTCTCTCTTTCCAGCCATTGATGTTATACTCTCTTTAAGTTCATGTAATTATTTTTTGATTTTCATCAGCTTTTAAGTTTTCTTTCTTTGTTGGGTTACGAATCATGTCACCAGGTATAGGTTTTAATTTCTTCGTAGAGAGACTCATCCGGCCTCTCTTACGATCGTGGCTCAGAATCATGACCTACAAAAGAGGGAAAACCTTTACTTATTAGAGAGGTAGACATGTTTAGTCAAGAACTGGCGATATAATATGTTGAAGGGTCCACCTTTAGTGTATCACCAGGTGAAAGGACTGTTGCAATGTCTGCAACACGATCATGATTGATCTGACTCACATGGAAAAGGTCATTGATTCCACCAATATCAATGAAGGCTCCATAAGGTTTAATTGGAACTCAACAGTGATAGATCATTTGCATTGTTGTATTGTTTTTGTTATAATTAAAACAATTCCATTATTTATGGGATTTGTTTTTCCTTCTCATTTTCACTACTTTTTTTTAGATAAGCGTTAATAATTACATTTGATAAAAAATTTACATTTACATAATTTATATCTTACTCATTGTTTCAAATATGTCTCTTCAATTCCATCTTCAACTCAACATGCATCTCCGACACTCCCTCTACCTACATCTCAAGTTACAGCAGGACATATACCCACAGTATTATATAATGATATGTGGGAGGATTGAAGTTTTGTAGATGAAGCAGTAAGTTCTTTTTTTATATTTTAATTAAATGATTATAATGCATAAAATATAGTTAACTAATTGGTTTGAATTTTATTTGTCTCATGTGTAGATGGAAATAATTGACAAAGTTATTGTATCTCATATTTCTAAATCAACCATTGTTGTGAAGCAAGAGCCCCCAGAAAAAGACTGCGTTTTTGTTATTGAGAAAACAATAAAATGTTATTTTTACGTGTCTATTTTTTATAAATTAAATTAAATGTCCAAGTGAACTGCCTGGCCCAATAGGTCCAAGCCTAAGTCACGTGTCCGGCACATTTCCTGCAAACACGAACAGAGCACGGGTATTTCGAAGCCTGTTTACGGAGCGGGCAGCGGTCAAACATTGCTCATTATAATGTGTATTTAGAATCTGGGGGCTAGATGCCAAGGTTACAACGAGTTGGGGACTCACCCAGCGGGCAAGTAATCCGCGAGCTGGGAGTGCCATCCAACGGGCAGATGTTTGTCGAGCAAGGTTTACTATGCTCAGTTATGAAAGTAACGGTCATCCCGAACGTGGGCATTTATTCCCGAAGAATTTGCTCCCACATTCATGACCAGACCGTTGCAATGAACATGGTAGTTAATACACTCACCATGCACGCCACAACATTTAATGGGGAGTTATTCAGTTTTCGGCACAAGATATAAAAACCCCTCGAAACAAAGGAGGGAGGTATGTAATTCATACACTAAGGCTAAACTCTGTCGAATTGTTTACTCAGTTGAGTGATCACTAATACTCACGTCGGAGTGCATTTGCAGGGTAAACCCCTGCCAAGTTTACGGTTATTATTTGCTTTTTAGGGTTGAGCCCTGAAGATTTCAGATAGATTGAAAGCCAGATATATAGTTTGAGAAGCCCAGTGCGTCCTTGGATAATTTTGGACGCATCACCAAGTAAAATGTTTTATTTTGTTAGGTATTTGGGTTTTCTTTCATTTTTCGTTGTGTAGTGTACATATATTAAACTCTTACAAAATTCTAAATAAATATTAATTTATTACAACATTGTCTGCTTCATATATTGATCAAGTCTCAAACTGGCTCCATGCCATAGCCACGGGATTAGATTTGGATCCCCTTTTATACTCAAACCTTTTTTCTTTCCCCCACCGTCTGTACCGTGGTTTTTTTTTTACTTCATCGGTCTCTCTCTTTCCAGCCCTTGCTGTTATACTCTCTTTAAGTTCATATAATTAATTTTTTATTTTCTGCAGCTTTTAAGCTTTCTTTCTCTGTTTTCTTCTCCTTTCCGATTTGTTAACAACCCAAGCTCTTAATTGATGTCCACATGCAGTGACAAATTTTTATTGTGGCTTTAAACAAAATTTTCCTTCCCTATTATCTCTTTTCAGCCCTTGCTGTTATATTATCTTTAAGTTCAAGTAATTATTTTTTGATTTTTATCAGCTTTTAAGCTTTCTTTATATGTTTTCTTCTCCCTTCCGGTTTGTCAATAACTCAAGCTCTTAATTGATGTTCACAAGATCCTTTCGTCTCTCTTATGTTAATCCATATTTTGGTTAAAAAAATTATTTTAGATCTCTATTAATTAGAACTTAACAGTGATAGATCATTTGCATGGTTGTATTGTTTTTATTATAATTAAAACAATTCCATTATTTATGGGATTTGTTTTACCTTCTCATCCTCACTCTGATTTTCTCTCCTCATTCACGGTAATAAATAATCTATTAACTATTACTAAAACAGAAGCCGTTGCTGTCACGTGGCGGCTTTCTGTTAAATGCTTCAAATTTTTAAAGAATTTCATGCTTCCACGTGTCACCCTCATATTAATTGTAATTTTTTTTCTTTTTTTTTTCTGCCAAAACCGATACCGATAAAAATTACTGATAAAAGTTTATGATAATTTTTACGGTTAAGATAAGTTTTATCACATATACGGTTAGTTTATGATAACTTTTACGGTTTGGATAAATTTTATCACATAGACGGTTAGTTTATGATGATTATATCTGTAAAATCAAATGCGATACTTTTGGTTTTAAACGGTTAGTTTATGATTTTTTTTTTTTGCTGATATATGTTATGCTTTTTTGGGTTTGGGGTTTTGTGATATTACAGTTTATCACAAATACTATCTATCTATCTATTAACTATTACTAAAATAGAAGCCGCTACTGCCACGTGGCGGCTTTCTATTAAATGCTTAATTTTTTAAAGGAATTTTATAATTCCACATGTCACTCTCTATGAATTGTAAAAAAAAAATTCTTTTTTTTCCTACCAAAATTGATTAGTTTACAGTATAAATAAGAAGTTATTGATAAAAGTTTACAGTTAGTTTAGGATAAATTTTATCTCATTTGTAGTTATCAAGTAGATTTTATAACATTATCAAGTAGTTAACCTTTTTTTCTCTCTTCTTTTTTTATACGTACTCTCTCTCTCTCTCTCTTTTCTCTTCTAATTTAGTTTAGGATAATCTATTAACTATAATTAAAACATATATCTATCTATAACTATTACTAAAACAAAAGTCGTTGCTGCCATGTGACGGCTTTCTGTGAAAAGCTAAAAGTTTTAAAGAGATTTTGTGCTGCCACCTGTCACCTTCGAAATGGTAAAAGTTTTTTTCCTTTTTTTTCAAAATCGATTAGTTTAAGATAAAAATTCTAAATTTAATTATATATGATAAAATTCCTAAAACTAATTTGATAAGATAAAACAACTATAAGATATAGTTTTACGAGCAAATTTATGATAGAGATTTAGGATTTTGGTGTTTTTTTTTTCAAATATCACTTAATTAAATTAGATTTTATCCTATAAAATTTATACAAGTTTAATTTTACTAAAACTCTTCTATTTCTATCTTTTTTTATTTTCATAATTTTTAATTTATACAAATTATCCACGTGATAATTCTATACTATTTGTTCTTCTACTAATATATAATATATAATTATTAGTTACTAATCGATTAATTATCTATTAACTATTATTAAAATAAAAGTCGTTGCTACCACATGACAAGTTTCTGTTGTACGCTTAAAGTTTATCTCATTTGATTTTAACGTGTTTCACTTGATTAATACTTCAAATTTTCATGGTAATTTTTTTTTGATAGATTTTATCACATTTGATTTAGACGTGTTTCAATTGATTAAAACTATTAAAGTCTGATAGATTTTTAAATCGGTGCCTCCTTTAAAACAATGCGTATGGTACTAAATATATCTATATAAATTCTTTTTTTTCTGCCAAAAATTAAAGTTTAATAGATTTTAAAACCGGTGCATCCTTTATACATGGTAAAACATTTTCTTTTCTTTTCTTTTTTTACCAATTTTTGTTGTCAAAATCGATTAATACCAGATAGATTTTATCACATTTAATTTTAATGTGTTTCAATTGATTAGTACTACAAATTTTCATGGTAAAAGTTTTTTTTCTGGTAGATTTTATCACATTTGATTTAGACATGTTTCAATTAATTAAAACTTCTCAATTCTCATGGTAATTTTTTTTATTTACCATTTTTTCTTACAAAATCGGTTTGTACCGGATAGATTTTGTCACATTTGATTTAGACAAGTTTAATTTGATTAGAACTCCTCAATTCTCATGATAATTTTTTTTAAGTTTTTATTATTTTACCTATACTTGATCAATTTAAAATAGATTTTATCAAATTTGATTAAACGTGTTCCACCAACACTACAAACAATCACTACGAAATAGCTTGCAAATTCTATCTACAAAATTTGCATGAATTTTCGGTTTGATTGTTCGTTGTGATCCCATGTTTTTTTTTTAAATTTATTAATTATGTGGGCATTGGTTTATTCAAATAGCTTGCAAATTTTATCTACAAAATTAAGTTTCAGAAACAACACTAAGTCAACCGTGCATCGCACGGGTAATAACCTAGTAATAAACTAAACCGAGAATTAAAATTTTCCCTCCTCAATGGGATTTGTTGGGTTATCATGGGTAACCTGGGAAATTTGTTGGGTTATCATGGATAACCTATTTTGACCCGTGAAATTAATGGGTTGGGTTGTTCGGGTTTGTGGGTAACGGATCGAGATTGCCAAGCTTAAGTAATACTCCTATAAAAGTTTAAGAGTTTATTTTATTCATACACAAAACACTTATACTAACTGCTTTCAAATGATAAAGATTTTGGAGATATACAGTTTAGGGGTGGAATAAGCCTAATAAAGGAGTGGAATAGGCCTGCTAATATGCCTAAATGTCCCAGCTGCAATATGATTGAGACCCAGTCAGCAATCTCTCAACATACAAATCATAATATAACGTTAAGTGTTAAGTCTAACAGATATGGTGTAAAGAAATTAAAGAGAGAATTGACTGACTGCGCTATTTTTAATACAATAAAGTGATTAAAAGGAAAAATTGCAAACTCCATTACAAATTGCAATGGCTACTGACTAGAAAACCAAAATCATAGCCACAGAGCCAAGTTCTGCCCATACAACCAAAAAAACATGTAAGTAAAGTTAAGAAAATTGTTTTATTACTTAAATTCATATAGAAAATCTTGCTACATCAATCCGACCAATAACCATGCCAAAAAATTCATAAGGTTGATTCACGCTTTTATACGTTGACATACATGATCAAGATTGATCAACATACATTTCAAAAGTTATATTATATAAATTGACCGAATATAATCGATAATTGTTTTACATGTCTATTTTTTAAAAACACCTCATTGATTTTCTTTTTACATATCTATTTTTTTTACAAATTACAATTAAATGCCCAAGTAAAATATTTTATTTTATTAAGTATTTAAGTTTTCTCTCATTTTCGTTGTGTAGTATACATATATTTAACTCCTACAAAATTCTAAATAAATATTAATTTATTACAATATTGTATGTTCCATATATTGATCAAGTCCTAAACTGGTGTCGTACCATACAGAATCTAGTTGCTTTATTTATATAATATCTCACTTAACGGAGAAAATATTTATTTAAAATTGACCAACAAAGCAGTACTTTTTCTAAAGAGCAATGCTAGAGTCACTTTCATTTTACACCAAAATATGAGTATTTTATGACATGATACACTCTCATATTAAAATATAGGTGCTCTATGACGTGACACATTCTCATTGATCGGATATTTTGTGGGTTCCACTATTCCAACCAATAAAAATATGTCACATCATAAAATACCCATATTATGATGCAAAATGAGCCCAAACATTACCCTTTTCTAAAACTCGTGAAGCCGCGGAGAAACAAGGCCGAAATAGTCGCGAGGGTTTGCTTGAAATTGGTCGAGGACAAGAAAAATAGTTCCGTTTGTGGCACCTTAACTATAAATCTCGCCCAAGGATCAGAGGATTGTCGCATCACCACCGGTTAAAGAGTCCTTTGCCCACATTTTTATTAACATGCTGGGTTTTGCCGCCGCCACCAACAACGCCGCCGCCGCCGTAACGGCACGTACTGTCGCCGCTCCTGGTCCCAGACGCATCCCCCGAGCCCTTTTTCAGCTCATTTACTCTCAGAAATTTAGGATTTCCTTTCAACAGGTACAATAAATTACATAAATTATTCGTTTTGCTACTTCTGTTATTTTCATTTATACTGAAACTCTCTTTCCATCTCCATCTCCGTTTCAGTTGTCATCTTCCTCTTGTTTTCGCCTGAATTGTTACAAAAACAAGGCCATGGCCGAGGCTTCAGAAACGGTTGCTTACTCTAACTCGTCTTCCTCTGGTACTCTTTTTTTTAAATTAACTTCTACTTCCTTTTGTTATAGTCAAAGAGTCCGCCTTCTAAATTCGCAAAAGTACCAAATTAAATCGTACTTGGTATGTATAACTCAATTTAGCCCACATTGACATTCTGGACTATATAAAAACACAAAAACTGACTATTGTTTTGGGACAAAGGTGATATTTTCTTTCACCAGGTTCATGTTTGCTGTTGCATGTAAATAGAGGATACAGCACTCCTAAAATTTACTATGGCACTCCTTAATATAAGAGAATATAATATATTTCATATATATTATATTTATAGTATTAGTGAATATAATATATTTGTAATATATTATAATTATCTTTAGATTATACTTTCCTAATTTACTTGTATTTAGGTATTTAGGTTTCCTAATCCCGCTTGTATTTAGACTATCTAGGTTAAACTTGTGTAGCAAGTATTGTAACCCTATAAATATGTTCACAATATCAATGGAAAGGTCATGTCATTATTCCTAAACTTTTATTAGTTTCTACATGGTATCAGAGCCTCGCTCTTAAAACCTACAACCACCATCTTCCGCAAACCCAATACTTCCTCAACCCTAAAACTTCCTCCCATCACAGCCGTCGCCAACCCAGATCTGACCACCATACCAACCCAACGTTCAGATCCGACGACACTCCACAGCCAAGCCGTTTCCACCCCCCTCCCTTTGAGCAACCAAAGGACACCTTGGCCAACCAAGCTTTGACAAGCTCGCCTTGGTCCTTCCTCAGCCGTCTCTCCATTAGCACCTCTTACCACCAACCTTCCGCCTCCTCATACCTTCCTCCCACCAAAGCAGGTGCCAACCCAGATCTGACCACCCAACCCAAAGCTTAGATCTGGCACCCATCACCCTGGTAATGCCAAGGCCCCCCTCCTGAGCAATAACAAGGACACCTCGGCCAACCACGCTCTGACGAGCTCGCCGAGAACCTTCCTCAGCCACCCTCAACCAAACCTTCTGCCGCCATATATCTTCCTTCCACCGAATCCGCTGCCAACCCAGATCTGACCACCAAACCCAAGGTTCAGATTCGGCACCCATCGCCCAGGCAACGCCAAGTCCCCCCCCTGAGCAATAACAAGGACACCTCGGCCAACCAAGCTCTAACGAGCTCGTCGAGGATCTTCCTCAGCCACCCTCAACCAAACATCTGCACCCATAAACCCATAAACCTTCATCCCACCACACCACACGCCCCTCCTACACCTTGGCACATCATTGCTTCTCACACCACCTGTCAAAACCCTCTTCCCACTAATCGAGCACCCCCAGATTCCTCGGCAAACCTGGGCCAGGATCACCGCCGACGCCCTCCCTAACCCAAATTGCTTGCTAATCTAGATTCCTTGCAAACCCACTTGCCTCCTCGGGCAAGCTCGCCAACTCCCTCCTCAACAGCTCGCCGAGGCCTCTCTCTCTCCACACTCCCTCCCTCAACTCGCTCATTCCTCGAATAATTCTGGCATCCTTGGCAAACCCAGCTCGTCCTCTTCGGAAAGCAAGCTTGCCACCGCCCTCCCTCCACTAGCTCGCTTATCGAGCAACTCCAGACCACTCGGCAAACCCAAGCAACTCCTTCCTCCACTGCTTGCCTCTCCTGTATTCCAAGGATTCCTCGACAAACCCATCCCTAACCGGCCGAGGCCCTCCTCTCCACCTCGCTCCTCGAGCAACTCACGTTCTTCAAGAAACCCGGCTTTCACTGGCTCGAGGCTCCCTCAAATGCTCCTCGAGCAACCCACTGACTCCTCAAGAAACTGGCTCTCACAAGCTCGTCAGTCCTCTCAACACTCGCCTCGAGCACCTCATGGACTCTTCGGCAAAAAGGCTCTCACCAGCCTCTCAGTTCTCCTCACCACCGCTCATCGAGCAAACCATGTCTCCTCGGCAAACCAGCTCTCACCACGCCGAAGACCCTCAACCAACCGGCTCGCCTCGAGCAACTCAGACTCCTACTAACCCAGCTCTTGCCAGCCGACGAGACACACTACCTCAACCACTCGCTCCTCGAGCAAACCATGTCTTCAAAGAAACCAGCTCTCACCACGGCTCGAAGACCCCTCCTCAACAACTTGTCTTCCTCGAAGACCCAAATTGCCGACCCTCCCTCCCTCACCAAATGGCCGATCACCCTCTCATTTTTCAACTCGCACGCTGTCCGCATATTCTTCACAAGATTTGTCTCTCCTAACGGTGATCCATCTTGCGGGAGCATATAAGAGAATATAATATATTTCATATATATTATATTTATAGTATTAGTGCATATAATATATTTGTAATATATTATAATTATCTTTAGATTATACTTTCCTAATTTACTTGTATTTAGGTTTCCTAGTTCCTCTTGTATTTAGGTTTCCTAATCCCTCTTGTATTTAGACTATCTAGGTTAAACTTGTGTAGCAAGTATTGTAACCCTATAAATATGTTCACAATATCAATGGAAAGGTCATGTCATTATTCCTAAACTTTTATTAGTTTCTACACTTAATACATTATGTGTAGCATTTGGTACAAACAGAATAAAGCATCTACGGTGGAGTGCCGGTGTTGCAATTTGGTTACTTTGCAAATACTAATGAATATGGTGATGATGGTTACCAACGCAGGTGGTTTGGCAAGAGCGTTCCCCAAAAATGTTATGTATTTGCAAATTCCATTGACAAAGGTTTACAATGATATATGCTAGGAGTAATACCCACTTAACTTAGCTTTACTTGCAACAGAAAAAACTTCGATTTCAGTTTCATGGATTCCCTTTTGCAAGCCAATTGCTTCGAAACTCGATTACATTGTCCAAAATAAATAATCCAAACTCAACTATACCCAAGGCAGGTAAATCAGAAACTATAATGTCTTTCTTAATTAACTCCGACCCTCTTAGTGTTGGTTGTCGACAACTCTGTGTTTGTTATTGATTTGACATGATGGTGGGTGGTATCCTTAATTTGCACATTTAGTGGTGTATGTAGTATGGTTCAAGCCATCTTAAGCAATCTTCCCTTGTTTTATCTCCTAATATGACCATTTTCACCATTTACTGAATGTTCTCATTTCAAATTCACGGTCCACCTGAACCGTCTCATCCATGTCCTGCTCATTTTATGAATGTTGCTTCTTGTTTCCAACTTCCCTTACCTTAATTAGGGTTGGTATATCCACCTTCCTGTATGCGCGAGCACTTTGTTAACTTTTTCAGCTATCTGACTGCACAATGCACAACTTATCTACAAGCTTCTTACCTTGACTTTTTTTCTTACCTTGAAACCGGTCCCAAGTTGAAGTTGGTTTTCAAAATTTGCGATTGGGTTAAATAAGTACAAATTATCAGTCATTTAATCGTTTATCTTGTGTGTCTTTTATTTCTGAACAAACTGCTTTGTTCCAGGAAGCAAGCAAGCACTAATTTCATTGTCAGACAAGAAGGATCTAGCTTTTCTTGCCAATGGACTTCAGGAATTAGGGTGATTCTCAACTCTCTCTCTTTTCCTTTTCTATGGAAAAAAGTATTCAGGAATTGCTTTTCACCTGTTTGCCTTTTCTTTTTGGCTTTTATGTGATGGTTACTGATTAGTTACCTACCTGATAATCTATGCCAAATATTAGGGCCTTCGTTTTTCCCTCACGATCTTCTGTTCTTTCGCTGATTTCTATCTGTATTTTGCTACTCATCTATGCTTTAAGCAGTTTACATACTGTGACAATTTATTGGCATCTACAGAATGAGTGGTATATACGCAGTTTGCTTGGATGGTAACCTTTCTAAAAACCATGCATTTTGCTTTAGACTTTGAGATATTGGGATTTAGGATCATAATTTGCTGCGTTTGAGAGATCTCTAGTTAAAGAGAAACTGAAATAGAAGGCTATTTTGACATGGTTTTAGAGGCACTGATCTAAGTAACACTTAAGCCTCCATTCACATAGTTGATTGAATAATGAAATAGAAGGTGTTTTCCTGAGAGGTCATTGAGAATATGCGTGTAAGTTTGTGTATTTTTCTTCTGCAAATCTATAATGTTCAAGTGACAATACAGCATGCTTACTACCGTGCCTAGGTGTGTGCAGCCTTAGTTTTACATACGAAGATCTCATCACTTGGTGAGGAAGGAGAAATTCATTATAAACTAGGGATGGTCTTGCACGGAACTATATATTTGCCTTTTGAATTTCTATTGAATGTTGTTTACTTATGAAGGTAACACTAGTGCTTTGGACACTAGAAGGGCTTGGCATTGTCACTCCATTTGAATTCCACCTTACATATGCTTACTTGGATATTGTTGATAAACATATGTTTGAGTTGTCTGCCCCGTGCATGTGGTTAACTGCATTTGAGAAGCTCTTTCATTTTTTTATTCAATATTTAGCTACTGATTTATGACTCCTTCTGTTAAAATCTCTACCCCCTTTCAACCCTGTAGGTACACAATTGTTTCAACAGGAGGAACAGCATCGGCTCTGGAAAATGACGGAGTATCTGTTACGAAAGTTGAAGAGCTTACCCGTTTCCCTGAAATGGTAAATTGCCTCTTATTCTTTACACCTCTGGTTCCATTGTTTAAGCATCAGTGTTGTATCTTTCATCTTTTCTAAACCCTTTGCTAAAGTCTCTCTCGCCCCCCCCCCTCTTGAGCTTTTGCCAACTACCTGAACATCAAAGGACAACTATCTCACTTTTAGTTGTCATCCTGCAATTTTCTGAGTGGATATTGTTGGGATGGTTATCATAGTCTTTGCCATTTTAAAATGTCATGCCCTACCAGTGTGAAGAAGAGTTAAGGCTATTTGTTTGATTTTTCGGGTTCATCAATGCAAACTTGCCCCTAGTATGCATTTCAGCATGGGTATACATGTGCAATATTGATGGTAATTTGAGTGATCTAGGACAACTTGGAGTAGAAGTTTGGGCAGAAGATAAGATTTCATAGGATATACAACTGCAGATCTGTTTAGCTGAACGATGTCATAGGAAGGCAGAATAGAGAGGAAGTAACCTACGCCTCACACCCAATAAACGATGTCCTGTATCATAGAAATCTGATTGTTTATTCCTTTCTTCGCTGCCTCCTAAGGCTCAAGTACAAACCTATTGATACAATTCAAGAAACCTTCTGGTCAGTATGTTCATACACTGAACTTGAACTATTTATGTACCAGCTTCCATGCATGTACTTAGATCGTTTGATTTCAACTTCATGCATCTGTGTATATGGACAATAACATAATCTCATGCATGTACTTAGACCCTTTAACAAAACTATTTACTAATGACCTGATTTATGACGTCTTAAATGGGCAGTGGATTCGCCTTTGCTAGAGCAGAATTTATGTTTGCTTGTCCCTTTTATTGACTGCATAGCTGAATGACATTGACCCTCACAATAAAATGGATAAAATGCAAACATATTCGCAAGTGTACACAAAATTAAATTCATCTTTGTGCCCCGATCTTAACATTTTACATAAATTGTTTATAGTGAGCAAGGGAAGATTTCTTCCAGCAAGAGAGATCGTTAAGAGGGAACGTAGCAGTGATCTGTGTCCCATAATTTGGTTCTTTTCCTTTATCTTCAGCTTGATGGTCGCGTAAAAACTTTACATCCAAATGTACATGGAGGTATTCTTGCCAGAAGAGACCAAAAGCATCACATGGAAGCTCTTGATAAGCATGGTATTGGTAAGTTCCATTACTTCATTAAGTCACTGAACACTGGTGCATAATGCATATGATTGCTCCAACCTCTTGTCTAATTATTTTCCTGGGGCATGTTTTTCTAACATTAAATGTGATTAGGCTGGGTGTGTCAAGATTTACTTTTTTCCTGCATTACTAATCATTTTTACGCTTTCTTAAGTCATTCTTACTATCTCAAATGTTTTTGTTTGAAATTCACAATTTTTATTTCACTTTAGTAAAAAAATTAGGCAAGGCATGCATAGTTATTGTTTTGGAACATGTGTCTTCTCAATTGTGAGTAAATTTGTTGTCAAAAAAATTGTATTTCTGCTTAAATCTGCAGTGTTTATTGATTTCTGAGAATGAAAACTTATACGTTTTGAGAAATCTAAGCAAACAGTTGGTTTTCAAATATTTGAACTTTTGAAGTATCCACCTAGCATGTAACCCACTTATCTAACATATATAGATGGATTCAAGACCTCATAGGAAAGTAGTTTCGCGACCTAATACCATACAAATGGGCAGCAGGTAGGCCTTCATACAAATCAGGTGTATGCCCACTTAATGCCATGTCCTGCCTCTTAGGAGATACTTAGAGGAGGAAATAAAGTGCTAACACTATATCAATTTCTCCAGTCCATACAACCTATAAATGAAAAGCAACTCTAGTAAAACTGTCTTTATAATTTCTGTCAGAGTGTCAGTTGATCTCTAAAGTAATTCTTCTACAGGTACATTTGAACTGGTGGTGGTGAATCTGTATCCCTTTTATGAAAAAGTTTCGTCTACAGATGGAGTTGCATTTGAGGATGGAATTGAGAACATTGATATTGGTGGTCCGGCAATGATAAGAGCAGCAGCTAAGGTTGTTTATCTCCTCTTATCCTTGTCTTCACAATCATTGATTGTGAAGCAATATCCTGCTTGTCTGTAGTGACTAAAGCAAATCCTGAGTTATGTTTTTGTGAGAAGCACCAAACTTGAGCAACTCAATTACTCTCCGTTTTTGGCTCTTTAAATACTTACGTATTGGAACTCCAACAGCAATAATGTGAAGGCAGTAAATTTGTTTCTTGGTGTCTAGGTATTGATGAGCAGTAATAAGGTATTTATAGTTATACAAGACATTACTGTTGTTTCAATAGTGCAATAGGTTAGCTTGTGATTTTGACTGTATTCGGTTGGTTTTCTTAACAAGAAGCAAGGAAATCAAGTAAATATATATTCAGATATTTTTTAATAAATATTCAATAGAATTTTAAGTGGCCAAAAACTTTGAAACAGCGAAAAAGGGAAAGTAGGCCAATAAAAATGAGATGGAGGGAGTAGTTGATATCGTAAAAATAAAATGTAAAAAGGTCTTTACCTGAGTGATTGAAGGATTTAGGGATACTTTGTATGCGTGTGTATGGTCTTGATTACTTATTTACTTATCCTGGAAACTGAAAGAGTTATTACGTACTGCTGCTTCCACTGTCAAATGGACATTCCATTGGTTGTGCCTATTTCATTACATAGAGGAAGACCTGCCCAATTATGCTACGATCCATTTAGGAAACCAACTAATCTCAGGATTTATTTGGAAAAAAAAATTAAATAATTCTTGTTATATTCTCCAGCACTTCTTGCTGGTTACATCAAGTAACTTTTCATTTCTCTTTTCGTTTATCTCACATTCCAATTGACACCCACTTATTAGATAGAATGATATAGTTGCCTTGGTCCTTAATAATCAGTATGATGCTGTTAGCTTGCAATCTTTTATTCGACCTGGGATCCCAACTAACTCCTAAACATTAAACAGAATCACAAGGATGTCTTGATAGTCGTTGATTCTCAAGACTATTCAAAAGTTCTGGAATTTCTCAGAGGAAATCAGGATGATCAACAGTTTAGAAGAAAGCTGGCCTGGAAAGCTTTCCAACATGTTGCTTCTTATGATTCTGCAGTTTCTGAGTGGCTGTGGAAGCAAACTGTGGGAGGTACTCTTTTTTGCCTGATATAGATTTAATCTATTTAAGTTCATTATTGATAACACTCATTGAAATTTACTCCAAGAAGAAATTAGTAGTCTTCCAAGTTCCAAGACAAAAGGCATTTTTTGTTGCCAATTAGTTGTCTCAGAAATTTCTAATTAAGTATAAAAATTAAAATAACATAAACTATTTACTACAGTGACATTTCTATATCATATGCAGTGTCAAGTCAAAAAGAGGTTAGCATATTCAAAATGTTTTAGATACGTAACTGTTACATATGCTATCAGAAGAATAGTACACGCACAAGAATATCATTTGTCTGAATGGATAGCATGCATTCCAAGTCTGACGAATATTTGTTTTGCGCTGCAAGATAAGTTTCCTCCCAGCTTGACGGTGCCACTCTCACTCAAAAGTTCACTTCGTTATGGCGAAAATCCTCACCAGAAAGCTGCGTTTTATGTTGACAGTAGTCTTTCTGAGGTTAATGCCGGTGGTATAGCTACTGCTATTCAGCACCATGGGAAGGTGAGACTGGATTATTATTATTATGCTTATGGCCTCAAGAGCTGTCAGATGTCTTTTCATCATGGAGTAATCAATCAACCAGTAATATGTTGATTTATATCCTACTTTGTGCACTTATAGTATTAGCTGTTATGACAAGCATCCCCTTTGTGATTCTTAGATTTTGTTTTCTCCCGTATGAGTTATATTTGATTCAGATTTCCCTGATTGTACATTGTGACTTGATTGCCTTGTTGCTATACTAGCTGAGTGCTCTATGTCCTTCATTATGTGTTTCTCTGTACCATTAGGTAGGTGTTAAACATTGTCGGATACCATTTCCGTCTGTTACAGTGATGCACTAGCCTTCTTTCCAAAATGTGGCGTTACTTAATGAGAGTGGTTGAAATGGCCGCCATCTGTATATGTCATTACGTATACAGCGAGTAAAGAGCAGTGGTTCCATGCTAGCAATTGGTAAAAGGGCAACCTGTTGTGGGTGCAACGTAACCCTTCATTATGGGCCATTTTTTCCGACGAGCTGCTGGTGCCATTGTTGTGTACTGTGGCCAACTGAGAATGAATTTGGCAAATTATTATTTACTTGTTCTCTTTTCCCTTTCAGTATTCAAAGTATATCAACTCCAACATCCTTATCAACCATGATGAGATATGGAAAAAGTAACACTTTCCATTGTTTTTTTTTTCAGGAGATGTCTTATAATAACTATTTAGATGCTGATGCAGCTTGGAACTGTGTGTGTGAGTTTACTAAGCCTACATGTGTTGTTGTGAAGCACACAAATCCTTGTGGTGTAGCTTCGCGAGATGATATAATTGAAGCATATCGGCTAGCTGTTAAGGCGGATCCAGTGAGTGCATTTGGTGGTATTGTTGCATTCAACACAGAAGTCGATGAGGTCAGTTAATCGAATTTTGGGATCTAGAACTGATTTATCTCTCGGTAAATATTCTCTATCTATCCATATATATTTTGCGTGTGTGTGTGCGCATGCGCTCGGGGGCGTGCATGTGTGTTTGATGTAATTATATCAACCACTTGTAGTTACTATGTGGCATGTTAGGTGTTCCTATGATATTATGGATACCTAAAAAGATATCATTTCGATCTTCCACTTGCAAAGGATTGAGATGGGTCTTTCAACGATGCCACATGTACTATAAGTCTATAAGGGAGTCAAGCTGTGGCGGACCCATAATTTTTTTTCTGAGTGGGTGCCAAATTTTTTTTTTAACTGTTTAGTTTCTAAATTATATTTAGAAATGAAACAATTAGTAAATATAGTAAACATATATATATATATATATATATATATTAATTTTCTTGATAGATAAGTTTGACCGTTCAGTACGGGGATTGGAACGAAGGACCTCAAGGTCCTTGGTGAGTTGAGAAAAGTCTTGTAAGAATCTCCTCTCTATGAGCCACTTCTTATAATGTTTTCCTTGCAAATGCTACTTTTTTTCTTGTGTCCATTTGTATACCGTCAACAAGACGAATCAAATATATAATAAATTATTATAGTTTGATAATATTGGCCTAAGTACATTATTATCTTGGATCTTATATATCTCTTATATTAAGGAATACAAAGAAAAATAAATAACATAGCATTTTCTTTCAATATTACACTCATACCATGATGGATATTATAATGCATTAAACTTTCACTAAAGATGACCTTAAGAGGTCACCTGGAGCGCTCATGCAAAGACCTCGAGGTCCTTGGTTCCAATCCCTTACTAACAATGGGCCACACTTACCTATAAAAAAAAAGAGGTCACCTGGAGCGCGTATTAATATTTCTCTTTCTATTGTTAAAACCAAAACCAAGAAAAATATAATGGATGTATTTGGTTTGTGATTATAGTTTTGTGATTTTGAGTGATTGTTGTAATGATTGAAGAAAACTTGAGAGATAGATATCAGATAAAGAAACTGGTGGAGTCCATAGAGAGTGAAAGTCCAAATTCACAAAACCAAGTCACTAAAATCATGACAAAGAACAGAACCCAACAAGTTCTAACTCTATTTTGAAAATATTACTTCCCGAGTTCCAAAACTATTGGCGATCGCAAGAGACATATTATTTTGGGACGTTTTAAAAACAAAGTTTTCTTTATGTTTTAGAGTTTTTAAAACCAATTATCTGTAAATACCCTTTTTCATTGTGAGCAAAATATGAAATGTCCAACTAAAATTGCATATTTATTCGTTAGGCCATAGTATCATTGTTGCACACCCTTGGATTGGAATCTATTTTTTTTGTAGGTAAGTGTGACCCCTTGTTGGTATGAGGATTGGAACCAAGGACCTTAAGGTCTTTGCCCGAGTGTCCTTGCCATCTCTCCCACCCCTTGGAATCTTACAAGCATAGCTGTTCAAAGGGACCTAGGTAGAGCTGTACTCAACCGTAGTTCCTACCCTTACATTAACCTTCCTTCAAAAATAGTTCTCCATTGAAGAACCTTCAAAGTTCAAACTATTGAAAAAGAACATTATATATGCTCTGTAGTAACAAAAAAATTTCGAGATCACAGTGGGTGCCATGGTGCCAACTCGTTCCTTTATAGGTCCGTCACAGTGGTTTGAGTGTCCCCTTTGGTTGTGAAAATTGCACATTAGTACTATTAATATGTAAAATTTTCAAAATAATTAATATTTTCATAGTTTTGGGATAGTCTGAATCTGAAAAAGTTGCTCTATGTTAGTAACTTTGCCCCCCATTGTGACATAATGTTGATTTTTATCATCTTCGTCTTTAAAATTACTATCACTCTTTTGGTTTATATTCTCCCTAAATGAGTATCATCTTTATTACAATTTATCCACTCAAAATGTTTAACTGTTCAAAAAAATATTTTTTTAACCCTGCTTTTGCTGCTTCACTTTATATTTGTGGAAGGAATTTGTATAAGGCTTTGTTTGTTTCACGGAAAATGACTTCCAGAAAACGTTTTCTTCATTTTCCAGTGTTTGGTAACCTTAGAAAATGTTGTCAATGTAAAAGGTTTTCCGAGTCCACGGAAATGAAGGCTTCTTTTCTAGAAAATGACTTACGGATTCATTTTCCGTAAGTCATTTTCCAAATGTTCGGGCACCTCCACCCCCTTTCACAATTGGATATATTTACTTACACACACAATATTTCACTAAACAAATAAATTATTTAGAAATATAAATGAAGTTTATGCACACTATTTTTAAATTATAATTTTAATAAATACTCACTACATTTTAATGTCAACTATATGATTGGACATCCTAAATATTGTCAATTCTGTTTTAAAACATTTTTTTTCATATCAATTATCAAAAAAATTATTTGTAATTGTGAGATTGAAAAAAGATAGGCCTTGATTTGACACCACTAATGATAAATTGAGAATTACTAAAGAAAAAGTACTTAAAGTTCAACATTATCTTATGTTCAATATGTGCATTAATATTATAATATTTTTTTATTCATATAGTTTTCCGTAACATTTTCTAGAGACATCCTAAACATTGTCCATTTTCTATTTTAAAAAGTTTTTTTTTCATATCAATCATCAATTTTTTTATTTGTAATTGTAAGATTAAAAAAGATGGACCTTATTGATTTAACACCACTAATGATAAATTGAGGGCTACTAAAGAAAAATTACTTAAAGTTCAACAATATCTTATATTCAATATGTGCATTAATATTAAAACCTACTTTTTGTATTTATTCATATATTGTTTTCCGTAACATTTTCCATTTGTTTGTCAAACACCCGTAAATGTTTTCTGGCATATTTTCAAAAGATTTACCAAACATCTGAAAATGAAATCATTTCATTTTCCGGAAATGATTTTCTGGAAATGATTTTCCTTGAAACAAACAGAGCCTAAATTTTTACCCCACTTGCCAAAAGTTTAGGGATTTAACACTGTTTCACATGCATTAGGGTGTTGCATATACGAGTTTGTTGTCTTTATTATGATTGTTGCTTTGACCTAAACTTTTTTTTCTCGTTAGGCTCTTGCGAGGGATATCCGAGAATTTAGAAGTCCAACGGATGGTGAAACTCGAATGTTCTATGAGATTGTTGTTGCCCCAAAGTATTCTAAAAAGGGGCTTGAGATCCTTCGTGGAAAGTCGAAGACTTTGAGAATCCTAGAAGCAAGCAAAAATAGTAAAGGAAAGCTTTCACTCAGACAAGTGGGTGGGGGTTGGTTAGCTCAGGACTCAGATGATTTAACACCAGAAGATATCAAATTTGATGTAGTTTCTGGGAAGTCTCCACAGGAGAACGAGCTTCGTGATGCGGAATTTGCATGGCTTTGTGTGAAGCATGTCAAGAGCAATGCTATTGTGATTGCAAAAGTGAGTAATTCTCCGTAACTTTCATCCACCCTATACTTCATTTCTAAAATTCCTGGTAGAAAACTTTCTTATTATGTTTGTTGTGGGCAGAACAACTGTATGTTAGGTATGGGGAGTGGGCAGCCGAACCGTTTGGAGAGTTTGAGAATAGCTTTAAGGAAAGCTGGAGACGAGGTCAAAGGAGCAGCTTTGGCTAGTGACGCCTTCTTTCCATTTGGTAACTACAAATATCTAAGTGATAATTTTTGGGTATATAATAGTTAATGAAATAGATTGCAGTATTATAGCTAAAAACGTTAAAAAATTTCAAAGAGGATTAAAGAGCTTATAGTGAAGTAACCACTGAATTAGCCACAAGTTGAACAATTTGTAGTTGGATAAGATGTCGATGATCTTGTCTAAATTTGTGCATGTTTCATAAACAGCATGGAAAGATGCCGTAGAAGAGGCATGCGAAAGTGGGATTGGTGTTATTGCAGAGCCAGGGGGGAGCATCAGAGATACTGATGCGATAGCTTGTTGTAACAAGTATGGGGTTTCTCTTCTCTTTACCAATGTGAGGCACTTTAGGCATTGACGATGATTCATAAGATAAAGTTAATGTGGTTCGCTCTTCCCCTTCTCCGGTTCCTGCTTACTGAAGAGCACCATGCTTAAAAGTGTTGGTAGTCCTATTAGTATGTGCTTCACCTCTGATTTTATACAGGGTACGGGAATGTATGTTGCTTGGAGTTCCTTCTTGTTTGTGGGGGAGTTGTCTTTTAGTATGGACGAAAATGTACCGTTGTAACAATAGGTCATATTTTTCTAGGAATGGAATAGTTATTTATATTGTTTTTCTTAATTTTGTTTAGTTCATTTACCTGCTGCAGTTTCAATGGGTGTTTTTGTTTCACAAGCTTTAGCTAAAGCTCCTATTTTCTTCTCCTTGTTAATGCTTGTTTGGTCTAGCGTTTTGGCCCAAAACGTTGTTCCAAAATACCAAATTCTGTGTCTAATGATGTGTTTTCAAAACATGTGTTTTTCAAACTCCACGGTGTTTTCACCTGCTACATTTTGTAGCTTTTTCCAAAATGCAGGGGATAAAACGATGAGTCCTTGTGCTTTGATGTAAACAACCCTTGCTTCTCCTTTGATCTAACAATCAAATTATTTAAGGGGACAACGAATCTTGAGTTAGTAATTTCGTCCTCGGATCATCTGCTGCAAAATCAACTTTGAATTAATATATCTTGATGCTGTTCTTTCCAATGCAATTTTTCCAAACATAGAGAAATCAATTCCTATATAACAAATTTCTTCAAGGATATTGAATTTATCAATTGTAAGTAAATGAAAATTAGGAGAAGTCAGACTAAAACAAAAAAAATTAGTACCAACTTTTCAAGGTTGAGAGGGGTTTGGGAATTGATGACAGGGCCACTACACAAATTGTGATCGCCATCAAAATAATCATGAAAACCATTTAACCAAATCGTAAGGAATTCAATTGTACATGGGAGTGGTAGACAAATGTTTATTCGTGGGAACTTAAGACTTAAGAGAGAGAGAGAGAGATGGAATGAGTGATGTGAAGAAGAAAGTGAGTCGGCAATTTATAATTTATTACTATCGTAATTTTTAATTTTTTAATTTAATGATCATATATAATATTTTTATAACAAGTGTACTATGCTTGAAAGTAGCCGTGTAAAGTTTATGGTGGACTCTAGACAAATATGTTTAAATTATTTTTAAATTTTTTAAAAACAAATTATGCTTGATATTTTTTGCTTAAACTTAATGTTATATATATATAACAAGTACTCTAATTACTATTTATCTAAAGACATATTATTGATAAAAGGGTAAAATTTTCATTTTTTACAATCATATGAATTTACAAAAATAACGTTTTAAAATGGTATCACAAACATATTGATAAGAAAGCGCTACGCTTTAAATACTCTGCGTAAAACTGCATTTTAAAAACGCTATACAAAACGGGCTCGTACCCCTTTATCCCCCTCCCTAAAGAAAGTGTCTTACTTTGACTTTTTATTTGGTGAAATTTATTAAACTTTGGCTAATGTTTTTTTTTAAATTATTTGTTCTTAAGAAGTTTTAAAAATTGTTATTGATAGTATTTGTAATTTACTTATCATTACAAAATTCTTAAAAAAATATTGATCATATTCTTAATATATTTTTAATGATTTAAATTTTACTACTTAAAATTTATAGATATATGTTAAATAGTAATTTAATATCATCGACGGTTGATATCTCATTAAAGAAACAATAATGGAGTCAACATTTTAGTAAGGAATGGTCAAACAAAAATTTGAAGAAGTAGATGTAGATTTATGTAGTGGATAAATATTGCGAACACGTGATCACACGTCTTTAGATTCAAGTATGACAAGAAAGATACTTCATGAATGTACTTAGGATAATGTCCAAATCGACAAAAGACTTACACTAGCTCGATCATCTTAACTTCTTGATTAATAACGGAGCTATATTAATGTGATCATTGCAACGTGGATTATAATTCTCATTTCTTGACTGGAATAGAACGATATGTGATAATTACGACAAACATAAATTGTCTTTATGCAAAACTAAGCAAGTTCATGCTTGTTTGAATTGGTCCTTGACGAGTTGCTAATGTGCAAAATATTATTTGTGCTCATCAAATCAGTACCACCCTAATTAATTGGAATGAATCATCTTATCCATTAAAATAAAAAAATAACTAGTTTTTTTAATCAGTGCGTTAAACACACGTTAATTAAATCATACATAAACAAAATAAAAAGGATAAAAAATCTGAAAAGATAAAATAAGAATAATTGGTTTATTAACAATTACACATTATCACTAATCATTATAGATTCTAAAAAAATTCCTTATGCATAACATTTGTTATTTTATTAGTTGATTTTTCATTTTCACCGTATATCAATATCTAGTTTCTTAAAAAAAAGACCTACGACTACATGTAATTATTGGCTTTGACACTTGTTAATTGTTATTATATATGATACTAGCAATGGTAATTGTCTTCTTTAGAACATGAAAGATAATCTTACATCGGATGAAGTTAATGACAATTTTAGGATAAAAACCTTTTCTCCAACATTGCTTCCTTTCAAAAATTTTGTTTCAATAATACGAGTCCCGATTAAGATTTATGATGCTTAATCTTGTTCCATTACACAACCCTGTAGCATGATCAATATTTCTCAATAGTATTATTGGAACACCAATTTTAAGTGTCAATTCATGACTTAACAACCCTGAACACTTTATACCATTCAAAAACTCTGAATGTCTTCGAACAAACTTGAATTTTTTCCGCCCTACAAATAAAATCTGAACTCAAATAAGTTCTTTATTTTGAATATTTACTTTTATTAAATTATATTTGTATTTTATGAATAAATAAATTTCTGATAAGAAAATAAGCTAAAATAAAAAATAACAAAATTATTTTAGTAACCTCAGTTTAAATTGTTTTTTGTTTTATTGACTCCATAACTATTATTTTTGTTCCATAAAATATTTTTATTTTACTAACATATTTTTGTTTTACTTTTTTATAAGATTTTTTAAAAACTTTTGTTCCGTAAATTATTTTATTTTACTAACCTCCACATTAAATTATTTTTGTTTTGTTGATTCTGCAACTTATATTTTTATAGTGGCTTTAGTCTTTGTTTTGTTGATTCCATAAATTATTTTTATTTTACTAACCTCTTATTTTTTTGTTTTATTGACTCAAGAACTATTATTTTTGTTTTAGTTATTATTTTTTTGTTTAAAGAGAGAAAAATGTTTAAAAATAATTAAAAGAGAGGATGTGGTGGTAACTCAAAAGTCAAAAATTTAAAAGTGTGATTTTAGAGGGAGAAATATACCTTTGTTATTATATAGATATATATATATATATATATATATATATATATATATATATATATATTTTATATTTGTTGAAACACTCGCACAAAATAATGAGAAGGTCAAAAAGAGAGTAAAATTCTAAAAAAGAAAAATCTTCTCCTCCCATTCGGTTAAACAACAAACGCACACGAGACAGAAAAAAAAGGAAAGAACCCGCACACGGGAGAGAGGAGAGAGAAGACGGAGGCTGAGAACAAGAGCGGCTAACACGTAGAGTGAGAGGGTCGTCTCGTCGTTGTGAAGGATCGAAGCCGGAGAAGAAGATAACGACAGCCGGAGAATAGTTGACCAGGATTGGACTCCATTAGGTATTTCTCCTACTTGTTCAATTCTATCCCTCTCGTCTTTCCATCCCGCTGGTGTAACTGAGTGATTTAACCGAGTTGGCGAAACTCAGGACGATTTGCTATTCATATTACCCGGGTCTGAGCTGAGTCAATGGCTAATTTGAGTATCAATTGATTCTGTATACCTTTGCGGATCTTTGGTCCCCAAATTCCTAACCTAGTCCCCCCAAACTTTGAGCATCATATATGATATTTAACCAGTTTAATTTAGGCTAATAGTTATCTGTTAGGGTGATGATACATAATACAGTTTTGCTCTGCTGACGCGCGATTTTGACCGTTAGATTGTAATGTATTCGTTAGATTTTATTATCAAGCTCTTGATCACGGGAAACTCCGGAAAATTTGATTCTAATCCTATATTCCTAATTGGTGTTTCTTAACCCTTTATCATTTCCATGTATTACAGGAGTCGATTTTCCAATGGGCAAGTACTATAAACACCAACTAGTTGACCTCAAGAGTGATCATTATGACATAACATCTAATTGATTTTCTACCTTTTTTCCTGCGCGGGGGGGTAAATGAGAGTTACAGCTAGAGTGGTGTAAGAGTGTTTCTTTGTTTAGGACTTTTTGAATGGTACAACCAAAAATTGAAAAGAGGGCTCTCGAAATGGTTCAGATGGAGTATTAGGTGGGATGTCGATATAGTACCAGAAGCTCCAAAGGATATATATATATATATATATATATATATATTTGACAATGCAATTAATAACTGAAACACTTGATTTCTAAATAGGGACTCTGATTGTTGGATCATGGATGGCAGGGCTATATGGCAGATGTTTATTACTTCCCATCTTGACAAGATTCCCCATTGAAGTCAAACTTTTTCAGAAAGTTATTTCTAAGTTAACCCATGACGAATCTTCAGCAAGACCACCTTCTTTTTCTTTTCTGATCGAGCACATTTATTTTTAACTTAATTGAGACCCTCGTAAGTAATAAACAAAAAATATATTATGAGATTTGATTGACTTACTTTCAGAAGAGAATTCTATTTTGGGTCATTTCTAATAGGCAGTAACTTCAAAAAGTGGTTGGAAGAGTCAGCATAACAATGAGGATACTGCAGTTTGATGTTATATGGCTGCTATACAGTGTGTTGTAAGTTGAGCTATAACAGGCTTGGTTAATTTTACATGTGTAAGTTTTTCGCTCCCAAAACTTTACAGCCGGTCAAGGACATTTGTTTTAGGTATAGGTCAAGTACTTCATCTACGTGCAGCAACCTCATCCATCTGTATCTCTTCTGTAAATTTTATTAAACCCTGTTACAGGTCATTGCATTGTGGATTACAATGGAAGTTTTTCACTAATTCATATTGTTTAGAGGAATCAGGTTCATGTGTTATTCATTTAGTTGTTTATACTCTCTCTAGGAGTTTCTGCAATGCACCGTGTGGGTAGTGCAGGGAACGCTGCCAATTCAGTTCGCCCTCGAAAGGAGAAGAGGTTGACTTATGTGTTGAATGATTCCGATGACACAAAGGTCAGGCATTTTTTAAATACCCGTCATTCTCAATTTGATTATTAAGACTGGCTGTTTCTTCTGAATCTCCTTTACAGATTTTGCTTTACAGGGGTTCAATAGATGGATTTATACCTTTTATTTTGTTTCAGTATATTGAAATCAATGAAAATAGCTGCTATTTCATAGATGTCATTGCCAATAGTAATGACAAAAGTCTCAGGCTGAAAGACTTACGATTCCGGCATTAAATATAATTTCTTTGGGTCAAATTTGGGGCCTGAGCCTAACAAATTAGTAAATTACTGCCGAGAATCCTAGATGTTTGGGTGGTCTGTCAGAAACAACTAGCCCTTGTTTCTGGACAAAGCTGAGTTGGCAAGCCAGTCTGCACAGTGAATACTTTTGCTTAATGCTTGCATCACTCGGTCCACTTCGCATTTCCAGTCCATCCCCATTGTCTGCTTAGACTCCTGAATCTAGGCCCAGTCCAGATAGTCCTCCTAATCTTACTCAGAAAGTAGCTTGACAGTGATTAACGAGTCTATCTCAAAAATTTACTTCCCTTCCCCAAACTCTCAGGCTACTTCGAGACCATTGTAAGTGCTCCATCATTTGGCTTGATCTCCCTGAGTCCGGCCAAAATTATGAATAAAATCGAACTTTCAGCTACTTTCTGCATCCCTTGTCTACGCTTCAATCCACACCTGATCTCCATTGCACTTGCAATGCCCAGCTACATTCATTTTGATCCATCTTCCAAGTTCCAACATAAGATTATGCAGTACACTTAACCCCAAGGGGTGGGAGAGATGGCAAGGGCATTGAGGCAAAAGACCTTGAGGTCCTTGGTTCCAATCCCCATACCAAGGGGCCACACTTACCTATCCAAAAAAAGGTATGCAGTACACTTTTTCACATCATAGTTTGTAAAATGAGTTGCATGCTTGATTGTTAAAAGCAGTTGACAGAATCGCAAATTTTCAACGAGTAAAACACAAGATGTTTGGTGCCAAACACTAAATTCGTAAGGGGAAAAAAAAAAGATTTCCTAGTTTCTCTGTTAGTAGCACAAATATCAATAGATAATACTAAGGTGGGATGCTTTCAACACAATTTTCTACTTGATTTTTAAAAGTATTGATCATGTATGATTTTTTTTTTTTGAGAGACTCTTCCCTTTCCTAGGTTTTTAAAATGTTTTACCTGATAAATTAATAATTTATTGGTGACGAAGAAAGAATGCATAGTAGGGTAGAAGACTTCCACCAAAGATCTAATAAGAAAAGTGAAGGCGAAAAATCAGAAGAAAAGACAAAAAAGGAAGAGTGGCAAAAGTGGCAAAAGTTCACTGTAGGACTGCCCTCCCATCCTTTCTTTTGGCCCTCTTGGGCTCTGCACCTGATCGGTAGGTTCAGGAGTGAATCCTTTTTGAGGTCTTTCATTCACTGTCGCACCCCTTCTTTGTTTTTCACTGCTTGTGTTTATTTGTAAGGTTAATGTCCTATTGATAGTTCTGATTGGGGTTTTGTGGATTATTTGGAAAGAAAGAAATAGGAGAATTTTTGATAATGAAGAAACATCGGTGGTGGCCCAGCTGAAAGATCATCTTTTGTGCACTTTGTTCCATTGGTGTACTGAGACAAATTCTTCTCTTTGCCCAACCGGTCTTTCTTTTGTTGATTTTGTGCATAGTCTTAAGTTCTTAACTTTGGGTATATTTTTGATACCTTAGTTTACAAAGGACGCGCCACTTGTTTTGATGCATTTTAATATATTTGTTGAAAAAAATGCCCTATTGAAATTAAAGGTTTCTTTGCTTGGTCCCTCGTGCTCAACAAGATAAACACAAATGACTAACAATTGGATGCTGGGGAAAAAAGTACATAAACTCATCAAGCCCATTCACTGGACATGATTGTTATGTGTAGAAGCCGTTGGGAGACCCATGGACATTTGTTCCTTCATTAACCTGGAGGATTTGTTGTTTGCTATTTGGGATGTCCGCTCGAGGGTTTATGCCAAGACTGGAGTGGGGTGCTCCTTTTAAGATGTTCTTATTTTCTCCAGATAGAGAAAAATATTATTTTTATAAATCAAAAGGAACAAAAGGAAACAAGACACGGATGACCAGTCCATCCAACAAAGACAATTATTATTATTATTTTATATAAAAAGCGGTAGGTTGAAATGGATAAATCAAAATGTCCAATCCCAAAGAATGTCTAAGGGGAGCTCCCCTAGTCGAAGCAGTGAGAGATGCCATACAAACAACTCTTTCCCAGAGAAGAGGCCAAAGAGAGGAATTGATCTCTTAAATATTTTGAAGTTCTCAGTCCACACACACCAAAGAATCTCAAACACACCACATTGCTGTAACAACCTAGCATCACTTGTTTATTTTGACTTGTTTCATTTTTTCTTCTATGTTCTTTCTTTGTGGGCATCTTGTACTCGTCCGTTATATAAGTTTCCCTTCTTAATTAAAAAAATGCATTCAGAATATCAAGCAACATCCCCATAGCATGTAGAGGGGCTACTCCCATTGCTCCTGTTTTTACACTGTATAAGCATACTGCATTTTGTTATCTTTTCCCTGAAGTCAGATCATTAGCGTTCCACGTGACATTCTCTACTGAAAGTCAATTAGCACAGGGCAATGTTTTGTCAGTGATGATCCTCTTCAATTTTTTGGGTTGCGTGCGTTTTTTTCTTGAATTGTTGTCAATGAGTATTTGATTATAGTTAAGGATCTTAAATAATTGAAGATCTATTAGTTTTCTGTCATTCGATAGCCAGCTATACCTTATCGTGGTCAGGTCAATTGACACATAAATAAGTCGCACTTGTTTGTGACTTGTCAACTTTGCGATGAATGTTTATGTCTTCTATATGCACTATATATAGTGTGCAAGAGACTTGCTTTCTGCCTTTCGTTGTCTCCTTCCAGTTTGCGAATGTTCATGTCTTCTATATGCACTATATATATCTACGTGTTCAACTCTGGAGCGCTTCTCTATTTGCAGCATTGTGCAGGCATAAATTGTTTGGCGGTTTCGAAATCTTCAGTACCGGATAGGTCTAGTTACCTCTTTACTGGTAGCCGTGATGGGACACTAAAGAGATGGGCATTGGCCGAGGAAGGTGCTACCTGCTCTGCTACGTTTGAGTCTCATGTTGATTGGGTAAAGTACTTTGATATCTATCCTTTACTTTTTGTGGATATGTACTTGATTACTTGTTTCAATTCACTATCAACTAAAATCATATGAGATTTTATTGAAGATAGATTCTGAAGACTAAATGTTTGGAGATCAATAAAAATGAAGAGCTTAAACAGAAAATTGGTCACCCTACTTCAAGCTTTTATTCATTAAGGCTACACTACTATTCCCTCCGTCCCAAAATTATTGTCTGGGTTGACTTGGCGGTTTAAGAAAACACATTTGTTTGGATTATTAATATTAGTTGGATGTGTAGTTTACTTTAAAATCCATGTGTATGTGGCCCATAATTAAAGTAGGATGAAAAAGTAAGGGTAAAATGGTAAAGTGCTGCCCTAAAAAGGTAAGTTTCAAACAAAACAATTATTTTGGGACGGACGAAAAAAGAAAGAGGGACAATAATTTAGGGACGGAGGGAGTATATTTTTAGTGATTTTGATCACTGTAGGTCAAATTTTTTGTCATGTTAGTCACTCCATCCACTTTTGCTAAGGATTTCGATGGAAAACGTCAAAAAGTAAGTGAAAACTCAAACTTATTCTTATATAATTTATTTGATATGCATATATATTTGTGTGTATATATATATAAACGTACGTATATATATATATATATATATAGAGAGAGAGAGAGAGAGAGTAATGATAGGGATACAATTTTTTTGTTCTACTCCTTTGGTGGAGTGTTTTGACAAAATCGATGCAGTGTTTTCTCTTTAAAAGTGTTTCAATGCAGCGTTTTAAAAATGTGCAGTGTTTTAAAACGCTTCAATTTGGAGCGTTTTCAAAATATGTTGTGTTTACAACTACTCTGTTTATGAAAATAGCGTTTTGAAATAGTTTCCCAAATGTGTTTACAAGAAAAAAGTGTGTTTTCAAAACGCTTCACCAAACGAGGCCAAATATATATATATATATATGTGTGTGTGTATTTATATTTACATTTATGATTAAGTTACTAAAACAATTTGGTGTATGAGATGTCACCGTTTAACGTAATAAAATTTTCTATTCCACGTGGGGCACCGGAGCACCTAAAATTCCCATCTAATAGTGAACTGTTGAGACTCATCTTAATGGGAATCTATTTCAGCTCACAGTCCCTCACTTTCTTATGTACTGCATTTTATTGTTAGTTCTGAAGTTGAAATGCATGGGTGGTACAGGTCAATGATGCGGTCATTGCTGGGGGAAATACACTTGTTTCTTGCTCCTCAGACACCACTGTTAAGGTTTGTTTTTTATCTTAAGTGGACATTAGATCTTCCAATCTTTCATTAACCTTTCTAGTGTTTGTAACATGTTACTTTTCTGTTGAGTTGTATCAGGCATGGAATTGCTTTTCTGACGGAACCTGTACAAGTACTCTTCGTCAACACAGTGATTATGTTACTTGTCTTGCTGCAGCAGATCAAAATGTAATTTGTCTGCCAAAATTAAATTATTTTTGTTGGTATTGTATTACTCAAAGATTCCTTTTGTTGTTCTTCCGTCATTAGGTTTTGGTTTTTATTGCCATCATTATATTAAATAATCTGTTCCTTCATCATAGAGCAATCTAGTTGCCTCTGGGGGCCTTGGTGGTGAGGTCTTCATATGGGATCTTGAAGCTGCACTTGCTCCGGTCTCGAAGTCTAGCGAGGCAACGGATGATGATTGTTCAAATGGTGCCAATGGAGCTGGAAATGCACTTCCAGTTACTAGTCTACGCACTATCAGCTCAAGCAATAGTATATCTTTGCACACGTCTCAGTCTCAAGGATATGCTCCTACTTCTGCTAAAGGGCATAAGGAATCGGTTTATGCATTGGCAATGAATGATAGTGGAGCACTTCTTGTTTCTGGTGGAACTGAGAAGGTATTCTGGAATTTAGATTAGTTACTTATTTCGTTTTTCTGGGCAATGACACTGAAAGCAAAGTTGCACATGTTAATGCTCTTTTTGACCGATTGGATTACAATGTTGAGCGTAATTAATGAATTCACTAGTCTCCAGAAAATATTCCTACCCGACGAGCATGCCATCTGTTACAACATCGACCTTTCCCGTTTTCAGGATTCTGTAGGTTTTGCAAAAGCTGAGATACCTTCTGATGGCACTTCCATGCCAAGGCTCAACTCACCCTTTGTTCTGATCACTTTTGCTCAGCTACATTAGTTTTTTTATACCACTCCTTGTGGCCAAAGCAAGATTCAGTTAGACCACACTCACTATTCTTCTTCTCAGTTATCGTTATCCATGTTTGTTTTGGTGTTCTCCTACCTCTCGCCCTGCTGTCGATGTGATATTATCACCCTTTTGCACCAGTGTTCTTATTATGTTTGTTTTGTCCAAACCATTCATGCAATTTGCCCCACATTTTATGCCCTATTGCGAAGTTATTTTATTATCTCACGAATTTGTTTATGTCGAATTTTATCCCTTCGTCATTTTCCCACACATTCATCTATTCTTGGCATTTTCATTTCTGCTATGCTTGACATGTCTTTTTCCCATCATACCCTGTAAACCTCAATTACTTATTAGGATATTTTGCTCATTAATTTTTTATAAATGCAAAATTGTGATTTCTTGTAGGCTGTGCGTGTTTGGGACTCAAGAACTGGCTCAAAGACGATGAAGCTTAGAGGCCATACTGATAATATTAGGGCTCTGCTGCTGGATTCTACTGGCAGGTCTGTTGCCTTGTGTTTGAATTTGGTTGGTAATGAGTTCATAATCAGATTTCACTGAGTTAATTTTTATCTTCATACTGTGTAAAATGACATTTGGCCCCAAGAAGCTTTGTAATTGTGCATTTATATTAGCCAAATCCTATATTTGCTAAAATTTTCTTGAAATTTTTTGAATTAGGATTTCCTTGTACAACAATTTTTTTAGGACTTGGTCACTTGATTATAATTTCCGAATTCCGTAATTTAAAGCGTGCTTGATCTTTTGTAGGCTGCACCTTCTTCGACGAACTAGTTGTTTATTGACCAAATTTATTTAGATGACTGGTTACGATTATAGTAGTCCTCTTGGAAGTGATTTAACATTTTTGTGCCTATGAGTTTTTTTTATAGTATTTGGATTTCATTATTGCAGGCTTTGCTTATCGGGATCCTCGGATTCCATGATCAGGTAGACATTACCCCTTTTCATTGTAGTAAGCTATTTATCAGATCTATTTTCATGCATATTTCTCAATTCATTGTTGTTTCCTCATTTCACATGCAGAACAGACACCAACGTTATGGGGTGGGTTTGTGCGTGTTTTGGGGGGGTGGGGTGGGTAAGGGGGAGATGTTACCTTTGTGTGAGGGTTTCTCTGTTGGTCATATTTTAGCTCATCAAACATGGCTTTAGCTGTCCCAGAGTGACTAATAACATCGTAATTGGAGCAGCATTTTAGGTTCATGCCTTGCAATTCTGATGGAGTTGAATGCAAAAACAATTCTAGCATTCATTATTAGTGTCTTTGTCAAAGTTAGGTCTGATTCATGCATCTTGACTGACTGATCAAAGTTTTCTTTCTTTCCTTAGCAACATAAAGCTTTCAACCATGGTCCTCCATTACCTACTTCTTATGTTTTTGGTTGCATCCCTTAATTTTGTTTCGGTCTTTTGTATCTTTATATACGATATTGATGTTCTAACTAAGCAAAACAAACCAAAAAAGAGATTTGATAGCCTAGACTACGACCCTTCATCTAAGCTTTTTTTGTGATCATACAAAGGTCTCCTTGATTCTTAAATCATTGCTCAAGGCTTCAGAAATTTTGTTCTGGGGCTAGTTTCACTTTTCCTTTTTCACAAGGAAATGCTGTTATTTTAACCTATGGGGTGGGAGAGATGGCAAGGGCACTCAAGGCAATGATCTTGAGGTCCTTGGCTCGAATCCTCATACCATGGGGCCATACTTACCTATCAAAAAATAAAATAAAATGCTTTCAGTTGAAATTTCGTTTATCTATATATTTTTTTAAAAATGTAATAACTTTTTTATGGATGAGACCATGGATTTGGCTAAGAATCGATCTTACTCGCTTGTGGCTTCAAGTTTGGTTTTCAATCATAAAGGATGGGGGAGTGGTTGGGAAGTGTGGATAGCTATACCCATTTTCTAGGCACCGTGTGTAAGAGAAGAAGTTTTTTTAGCTGACAATCACATTTGCTTTTATCTTTGCAGATTGTGGGATCTTGGGCAGCAGCGATGTGTCCACTCCTACGCTGTCCACACAGATTCTGTGTGGGCACTTGCCAGCACCCCAACATTTAGTCATGTTTACAGTGGTGGAAGAGATCTTTCTGTGAGTGTATTTCTACAGTTTAACTAACACAAATATTGCCTTAGTTTGTCTTGACCTTTTCACTATGCAGTATATTTTGGCATTTGCTATTGGCTTATCATTTTCTGTTTATACGTGCAGTTGTACTTGACTGACTTGGCAACAAGGGAGAGTATATTGCTTTGCACGAAGGAACATCCTATTCAGCAATTAGCATTGCACGATGATGGTATATGGGTAGCAACAACAGATTCTTCTGTACATAGATGGCCAGCTGAAGGTCGTAATCCTCAGAAGGTCTTTCAAAGAGGTGGCTCGTTCCTGGCTGGGAATTTGTCATTTTCTAGGGCAAGGGCATCCTTAGAAGGAACTACCCCTGTAAGTCAAGTTTTTTCCTTGATTGATTGTTAATTTTATATTTAACTTGAATCTATTTACATGTGGGGCCTCCACTCCAATGTCCAATCATAAGATTGTCTTTTACAACAATAATTTTACGCCTTTATAAGAATCAAGTGAAGAACACATCCTTGTATATTTGGTTAAGCACTGTGCTGAGAAGGTGCTTTTTTTGATAGTACAGAAACTAGGCTATGATGTTTGCTGCCCTTCACGTCTCCCTGCTTGTACTAGATTTAACTGTTCATTGTCAATTGCTACCAGAATCATGGTGTTCAGTGAAAAGTACATCGTGAAAGCTACGACTGCTCTCCATGTCTCCCAATCTTGAGCTAGATTCTGTTCATTATTAGTGTACCAGTATCAAGATGCTTTATACGTGTCTTCTTCATGTAATACTTGAACAAAATACCCTACTTCTGCTTCCTGATGTTGGATAGTTCGGGTATTTCTTTACGTCCGACTGACGAGGTTGTTATCATGCACCTTGAATGGAGTCATAGTTAACGTCAGAAGAAAAAGATCAACCACATGGCTTGGGAATTCTGCTTCTATCTGTTAAACGGAATCGATCTTGCCCAATGAATGTACTTGGGGGAGATAGTTTCTCTTGTTATGCACCTTGAATGATGTATGCATAATTTTGTTAGAAAAGTCGAGCGAAGAATTCTGCTTCTATCTCTGAAACTGGAGTTTGTGACGGTCCTTGAGTGGAACAATTTTAATTTACCTGGAATCTTTATGGAACAACGGTTTAATTGTTGGCATGGCATCCACAGGCAGGACCTGTGACCTGTGGGTTCTATATTTGCTATTTGTCTTTCGAGCTGTTCGAAACATTGTTGGCAAGGGCACTCATGCAAAGACCTTGATGTCCTTGGTTCCAATCCCCATACCAACAAGGGGTCATGCTTACCTATCAAAAAAAAACATTGTTGGCCAGAGTATAGTGTATTAACTTTGTCTCTGATTTGGAATGTGGGGTCTAGAATTAAAAAGGAAAGGAGACGTGCAGTGTTTGAATTAGGAGTTACATTTATTGTAGGGTAGCGGGTTGCCAAAACTGAACTTCGAATCCAGGCCTAACAGTTGCAAGTTGCAACATCTACTGGATGGTTCTTCATCCTACACTAATTTGGAGGAGCTGCGACTGTATTTAGATTTTTAAAGATTAGATTCCCTTTTTGTGTCGATCTATATTGGATTTATTGTGGTTTTTGAATTAAAATGTAGTCACTTCTATATAGCTGTTCAGTTTATGTGTTGACCTTTTATTCCCACCCCTGCACGTTATGAGTTGACCAATAACTAAACAACTTTGACAATGTTTGTAGGTTCCTGTTTACAAAGAACCGTCCTTTAGCATTGGTGGAACTCCAGGGATAGTGCAGCATGAAATTTTGAACAATAGAAGGCATGTCTTGACAAAGGTACTATCGAGCCTAACTGTCTGTTACACCATAGTTTTTGTTGCCTTTAATTGATTTCTGCTCTCATGAGTCTGGAGGTGTTTTAAACTGATTTGTGAAAAATGTCTTTGCTAGGATAATGCTGGTTCAGTGAAGCTGTGGGAGATCACGAGGGGTGTCGTTGTTGAGGACTATGGCGAGGTTTCATACTTTCTTTTGACTTAATTTAGTTTGTCTGTCTAGAGTTCATGATATTTGAGGATGGTCTACTGCCAAATGTCAGGGAGGAGGGTGATGGTGTTTTCTTTTGATGTTGTAACGTCAAAATATCTTCTTTTTTAGTATTCAAACTAATTTTCAGCGCTTATATAGTTATCGACCATGTATATCACGTTCTGATAGATATGTTTATTCTCTTTCTATTTTTAATTCTTATAGGTTTCATTTGAGAAGAAGAAAGAAGAGCTGTTTGAGATGGTATGCATTACTAGCTCATATTAAGAGTGCTCTATTGTGTGTTAATTTTCGTCACTTTTCCTTTTAACTATATTCAACTTCTTCAGGTAAGCATTCCTGCGTGGTTCACTGTAGATACCAGGCTTGGGAGTTTGTCTGTTCATTTGGATACCCCACAGTGCTTTTCTGCGGAGATGTACTCTGCTGACCTGAACATAAATGAGAAACCTGAGGATGACAAGGTATGCATTTCTTCCAATAATATGACCTTCCCCTCCTTCGCACTATATTCAAAGAATGTAACTAATCATGATTTAAACTTTGTCCTTTTGTCTGTATATTCATAATATGCATGAGGGCATGATAGCCACAACAAATAGTTGTCACGACAACAGCCACCAACATGAGAGGGTTCATTTTGTCTGTGTATGGTTTAGAAAATCTTAAGTCTGGTAATTTGTTTAGTGTACAAAATTGGAATGTAAAGGGCAATGGCCAAGACATCTCTCCTCTTAAAAATGGTGTAGGTTTAAAGGACAAGTGGATAATTTATTTATTGGAAGTGAATTTGATCTACATAATATGCCCAGGTAGTGACACGGAATCATGAAACGGAATTGGGATAGTTATCTTGTACTGTACTTATTTCTGTTGCTTTGACACTGCTATTTATATTGTTCAATAATTGAAGCATTTTGGCAATTCTTAGATGTTATACTATAACGTTTGCCACACTTTTTCAAGATTTATAGCTTTTGTATGTCTCGTGTTTCTGCTCGAGTCAAAAAGATTTGGGTCTTGCTCAATATCCCTCCCCCCCCTTTTTTTTCTCTTCTCTCTTACTCTCCCACTGGATCGAAGTCTTAATCTTCATTTATAAAGCCTTAAACTTGATATTTGTATTTTAACGATTCTAAATGCTATGCATCTTACGATTTATCAGTAGGCATAGGACAGAGGAATGCAAGTTCCTTCTGTCTTCTGTTCTGTTTGTGTAGTAGTTGAAAGACAACTGAACAATTTTTGATACTGTCCTTTTGCACTTTAGGTTTTTATGTTCCTATTGTGTAGCCTTTCTTCTTTAAAGTTTAATGATTATTGGCTTTCAGTCAATATAAGATTCAGTATTTAGAAAGTAGACAAGTCAAAAATAGCTACTGAGAGTCCAAAATGGGTTTTGGGTTAGATACATTTTGATATCACCAAGTCACCCTTTTACCCAAATTTGAATTTGCTGTTGCGCCCAACAAGCTATATACCAATCAGCATCTTTTGTTCGAAATTGATTAGAAATCATGAACTAGTTAATCATCTATAATGATGGGAAATTTTTTTAGATATAAATAAAAAAAGGTACTTTCCATCAAATACACCTTGTATAGAATGATTGTGGGCTTGTGTAGTATTATTGCAGCTGGCCTTGCTCTATCTCGTACAGTCATTTTAGACGTGTGAAAAAATGATTGTAAATTTATTACCTATTTTACATTCATTTTCTTTGAATGTCTTTCATTGACCTACATGATCCTGCAGGTTAATTTGGCACGAGAAACCCTTAAAGGATTATTGTCTCATTGGTTAGCCAAAAAAAGGCAGAGATTTGGATCTCAACCGTCAGCCAATGGAGAAGTTCAATCTGGAAAGGATATTTCTGCTAGGAGCAGTACCCTCTCGAGAATCGAGGTAGACGGTAATGCTGAAAATGATTGTGCAGTGTACCCTCCATTTGAATTTTCAGCAGCTTCCCCTCCTTCGATAATTACCGAGGGCTCTCAAGGTGGTCCATGGAGAAAAAAAATTACCGACTTAGATGGCACTGAAGATGAGAAGGATTTCCCATGGTGGGTTTTGGATTGTATGTTGCACAATCGCCTGCCCCCCAGGGAAAATACCAAGTAATTTCTATCATCATTGCATTTTATTTGCTTTAGTGGCATATGTAATACAAGGACCTGAATTTTCTGTACAATCTGAAAAGTTATCTCTCTCTTTCTCTAACTACCTTCTTAGAACTTCTGAAGGAAACTGATTATGTATGCTTAAGTGGTTGAAGTGAGCATCTTGTTAATAGATTTTACTAATGATAAGAGGCTAATTCAAATTATCTCAATTTCCAGGTGCAGCTTTTATCTACACCCATGCGAAGGTTCAGCCGCTCAGATCCTGACGCAAGGGAAACTCAGTGCTCCTCGTATATTAAGAATACATAAAGTAAGAATTTAAATGTATTTGCCACTTCTTTAAGCCGTATCTGTTTGATTGACATATAATGTACAATGTAATTATATATCAGCCATAATTTGTTGTTTACCTGTTTAGTAAACCAATACCTGGACATCTGGTTTTACCGCTTAAAATGACTCAGAATTTTGTATCTGTGGAGAAAATTCTGTAGATGAAAGTCTGCAAGTGTGTATGTAAGCCCAATCTGACAATGAGTTCTGCGGTAGTCCTGATACTTTAAGGGCTTTAATTTGTTACCTAATTAATTGACGCAACTGAATTACCTAATTAAGAAGAGATGTGGAGCGTTGGTTGTGCTGATATTTTTTTCCCTTGTAGGTTGTTAATTATGTTGTAGAAAAGATGGTTCTTGACAAGCCATTGGATAGCGTGAATTCCGATGGAGCTTTTGGTCCTGGGCTGGCTGGAGGGCACTTACAGCATTCAGCTGTTGGTGGAGATGGCTCTTTTAAGTCTGGATTGAAGCCTTGGCAAAAGCTCAAGCCTTCCATAGAGATCTTGTGCAATAATCAGGCAAGTTGAGATGATTTATTGATCAGGAAATTACATTTGAGCGGCAGTACCAAGTGCCATAACTGTATGTTAATCATTGTGGTTCTCCATTCTTTAAGAGCATGAAAGGTGGGAATAACGATTAATATTTCTGTCTAGTGAATCCATTTCTCCCAGGTCTACCTTGGGAATGAAACTAAGTGCACTTTTGGTAGACATGATGGAGGGCGAGTTAAGAAAAAGTAGACCTTTAGATCTTAGCTACTGTAGTGGTGGGCCTGTTGCTATGGAAAGGAAGAATGTGAACTGTGCTGTTTGTGTTTGTACACTTCTATTAGTTACTTGGGCCTCTTTCTTTCTTTTCAGGTCATTAAGATGCAGGGTATCCTCACGTTCTTTCTTTTCAGTCACAAATATTCCCACTCGTCCTAAATGTGATCTATTGATTGTAAGAGAACTACCTGGCACAACTCATTTATGTAGCTATTATCCAGTACAATAGGATGCTTCACTTAAGTATGTACCTCGCCCCCCCCCCCCTCCTCCATGGGCCTGCTATTATATCTTGCATCATCTGCAAAGTGTCCCTTTCTCTCTCCATCCACACATCACTGAACATTTGTGGGATAAATAATGCTCACAACATTAAGATGCATAAAACCAGCAGTTACACCTTCAGAGGAAGATATAAAATGTAGGCATTTCTTGATGAATTAAAATTTTCATGTATACAAGTTTCAAACTTCTCTACCTTTTCTAATAAAGGAACCATACTGATTTCTGTTCAGGTCTTGTCCCCTGAAATGAGCTTAGCCACTGTTCGGGCTTATATATGGAAGAAATCAGAGGACCTTGTCCTCAATTACCGAGTCGTGCCAGGAAAATGACTCATGACATCCATAAGGTGAGTTTTGTCTTGTGTTTTTTCTTTTCAGTTCAATTATACTTTAATAAATTGTACCTTGAAGCTTGTTTACCAGATAGAATGTTGATGCGTCCTCAGGAATGAGTGAAGAATAATGTAAATTGCAAACTTGTTCCATCCGTAACGTACATTTTATGGGGTGTTGGAGATCCCACTTTCCACTTGTAATTTTTATTGCAAATTATTATCTTATCCTGGATTATCCGGTTGATGATACTCTCTTTTGATTCCCATGCTAGCATGTCTTTGTATTATGGAATCAGTAGATAGAAACTTTTGTACAAGCAGATATTATATTTCTTTTGGTTTTTGCTTCTTGTAGGTTGGAGCCTAGCCTATGGTGACATGATTTTTGCTTCTTTTAGGTTGGAGCCCAGCCTATGGTTACAGAAGTTTTGTACTTGTAAGTTACTTGGAAGTGGCCAGCTCGTGTTAAGTTACTTGTCATGAACAGAATCTTCCATAGTGAAAGTCTGACACAGGACGCACACTTCTTAATTTACCCCAGAATCTGGTTAACGTCTGAAGGATTGGTATCTTGAAAGTTTCAGTTACGAGGGGACGTCGACTCCGAAGATAAACGTGGGAACTTTCATGTAGGTGCATAGATGGTGGGCGGTGATGTGATGTCGAAAGGCTTTGTAGATTTGTATTGGGGGCAAACTACCTCACAACAACCACACTTTTACTTGTGGCAATTAAATATTGCAAATAAATACAATATTCGTATTTTCCAGAACATATATGTAATTTTTTCCATTTTTTCCTTATAATCTCTTCCATGTTTTTGTACATTTTATCTATTTTCTGACGGGTTCACCTTAATGAGCATTTTAGTGGTAGGCCGTAATAATTTTGGTAGTAGTTAATTTGAGGTTTATTGACTGTACGTTTAGTCGGCTTGTTCTTTTGAATTCCAAGTTATATAGAAATTTTTGTTGGTAGTAAATTATGATTATCAACTTTGAAAGGATGTATTCATTTTCCCAGCAAATTTGGACTCTAATATGGTCCATTTTCAATCGCATAAAGTGTCTTCTTTAGAGGTACCACATTGTCTACAAAGAATCTTATTTTGAGTCGTAGTCCGTTATAATTTAAAATTAAATGGGTAATGGGCCAGAACAGGGTGACCCGTTTTGACTTGTAATTTTTCATAAAAAAACTTGCATGCATACAACAAAAAATAACATGTTAAAATGAGTAACGAGCTCGATCTATTTTAACTCATTCTAAAGCAGGTTTTGGGTTGTGATTGTTAGATCTAGTTCAAAGTATAATAGTAACCTTTCTATATGAAATGTTTGTAATGAATTTAACGAATAGTAGCATTGATTTTCTTTGTAGGATAATGAAATGGAATATTGATAATTGGCAAATATTATTATTTTTTTAAACTCTTTTACTCGTTGATATTTTTAGATCTTTTGATCCTCCGTATGCACCTAAAAGCTTCTTTCCGTTAAAGATTATTTTTAAAAAAAATTATAAGCCGGTACATCTTTTAAAACATGTTTTCAAATAAATTCAACTATGTTTTAAACATATCTTTTAGGTACAATTTTGTGATAAAAATACGTCCCTACCCTTAAATTTTGAATCTCATTTCACTAAACAAAGCAAGTGCGGCTCTCGTCAATCTGCCATCACTCCTCTCAGTTTGAGGTTTGAACTTCTTCATTCTCTTCTATAATTCTCCTCATTCTTCTGCATTTCATTTTTATTAGTAATTCAATGATTCTCAATCACTTTTGATTTCTCCTTAATCCTTTAGATCGTCTCAATTGCATTTTACCAATCCTTTTTTTTTTTTAGCGCAGATTCATGAATTGAGGATTCGATTTAATTCTATAATTTGAAAATATTCAACCCAACGCCATGGAATTGGATACCGGTAAGTTCCTTAACGTTGGGCTACTCCTCGTAGCGATCGTCGTTGTCGCCAAGCTCATCTCTGCCTTCTTAATCCTCAGATCCCAGAAACGCCTTCCTCCGGTCATCAAGGCTTTCCCTCTCGTCGGCGGCCTGGTCCATTTCCTCAAGGGCCCCATCGTTATGATGCGCGAAGAGTACCAGAAGCTCGGTAGTGTCTTCACTGTTTGTACTTATGGGGAGAAACATGCTTTGAAGTTGTCTGAAAAAGCACTGAGAGTTGAAATGGATTTGAAGGCTAGAATCAACAAAAGATCGAGGAGTCGGGTCGTAGATAGTGAAATTGGTGGTGATTCTGTTCTGTTTGATCGCCAGAAAAGTAGTGGACATGAAAGTAGAGGCCCTAAGATGAGCTCAAGTTCCAGCATGAAGAGCTCTTTAGGGAAGCCTTTCTTGAAAATGCACTTCTCCTTTGGGTCAAAGGGTACAAGATCCTTGTCGGATAGCCATTCTAGTAGGAAAAAAGGGGTTTTATGGGCAAAGTCAAACAAGGAGTTAGAGATTCTTTTTGGCCTTAAAAGGTGCACATCCTTGCCTCTCATGCACTTATGTGTGCTCTCTGTGTGGAACATTATTGTCTTTTCTTAATTTGTGGCCACCATTTAACCTTTTTAGCATTTTCCACTTTCTCCATTCGATAAGTAACTTACCTCTATGACCTTCTAGCTTGTGCTTTATGAATGATGGAAATTTTATTATAAGGGTTATATTCAAAGGTAGTGATCTATCTTGAAGATGCTCAATTTATCAAACATGAATTCTTTGAGTGGAAATGAGGGATAGTTGAGACTACGAATAACAGCATCTCTGTTACCTGATCCTCAAGAGTGTTCCACATGAGGATTTGTGTACAAGTGCTGATTCACTTAAAATACCTTGCATTTTTTTTTTTTCCATACGTGTGTGTTCTTTTTTAGGGTGATGATTTTTTCATTGTTGTGTCTTACTGGGGCTCTGCATATGCTGTTGTTATTTTACTCATTTTTTAATAGAATTGCTCCCTGTAAGATTGTTGTTCAATGGGACGTTACATTTCAATGGGGGAACTTGTTTATTATTGAATGCTTAGCCAAATGGTGGAAATACAAGTTCACCATTGTCCATCAGGCATATATAATTAGTACTAGGAGTGTAAGTTGTTCGGTTTGGTTTGGTTTATGCTAAAACCACAAACCGAACCGCCTCCTAGTGGTTCCAAAAATCTCAAACCGAACTGAACCGAGCAAGACTTGGAACCGAACCGAACCGAACCACTCGGTTTGGTTCGGTTTTGTGGTTTATATAAATTATTTTTAATAAAATTAACCAACATTAAAAATAACAATAAAAATAAGATTTTAATTTGGAATTAACATCAAAATTAGGAAATAACCTATTAACAACAAATTATCATAAATAAAACAATACAAATTCTAAAATAAACACAAATAATTGAAGAAATAATAGTTCTCCAACAATCAAGATTTTGTTTGGTTTAGTATCCGTCTTTATATATATATATATATTACGAATAAATCAAAGGTTCAAAATAGTTAATAAATGTAACATAATATATATTATATTATATAATAAATAAATAAAAATATATATGATGGTTTGGTTTGGTTCGATACCAAAAACCGTGAACCGAACCGAACCGAACCGCGTGGATTTCCAATTTTTAAAATAAATAAAAATATATATGATGATCATTGACGATCCGACCAATTCCAACGGATTAATTGCATTTACAAACCCTACTACTTTAATTATGGGCCACATACACATCTTTAAAGAAAACTACACATTAAACCAATATTAATAATGCATTAGATGGTTCTGTATTTCATTTGAGGTTTGTATATTTGTTTCTGTCTAAATTTAATTTTTGCTTCATGATCATAAGAGTTTTTACTTAAAAGTTGTTTAAATCAATATATAGACCTAGTTAGGTGTGACAGATTCTGGGGACAAAATAAACAATCAGTAACATTTTTGTGCTGCTTCCACCCTTGATGGTATTGACTGTTAAAAGTTGCGGACCCATGATCATCCTTTTCTCAAAATTCTCTCTTCTTGTAGCAAAATGTTTAGTTGCTTCATGAAATACCTAGCATTGATTTACATTGCATGTTTTGCTCCAAGCAAGCACTATAATTGATTTTGAAAAAAGATTTGGATTTTGGACCACCCCTGCAGGTTGCCAAGCTAGTGTGCCTAGCTACAATACACAAGTTTTACAACTTTCCTAGGATAACTAGCACAATATCTCATCTTTTCTTGTAAAGTAACAATTGCTGATTTCCAGCTCAAGTTAAAGAATTTAATGATAGAAAGATAAACATGCATGTATTGATCAACTTTTTTTTTTTTGCATGATTAGCATATTTCTTGATTCATGTTGTCTTTCAAGATATAACTTGATTTTGTATGCTTAATAGTGTTTGTTTGTTCATGATCAGTTTATCCACAATAACTCGAGTCAAAGATAGACCTACTTCTGATAAAAGGAAAAAAGAAAAAAGAAGCTGCTTGCATTTAATTTTGATGGTTATTTTTTCAGGTTAAGTTTTGTGGTCATGGAACTTTAGCAGCCTCTCACTTTCTCTTCCAGTCTGGCATGGTGAATTATGACACAATCGAGTACCTGTCACAATCGGGAAGTTTGATTGCGAAAAGAGTCCCAGACACCAAGAACACCGATTCTTTGCACCTTCAGAATGGCGAAGCACAAGATGGCTTCTTTATTGAAATGAATTTTCCAGTTATCCCTCTAATCGAGTTTAAAGATGTTGAGGTTTCTGAGATTTCTAAGAGCTTAAATGGCATGTCTGTGGTTGACATCAAGAAGACAACCACGGAGAACGACATCTTTGTCTGTATTGATTACATTTGGTCATTTGCTCTTGCATTCTATTTAAACAAGTATGAAACTGCATTTTATTGGTTTTGTAACGTAAATCTTCAGCAAAGAAGTACATAATGACATGTTATACATTGATCTTTGTGTTTGTATCTTAGGAGGAAAACTAAATGTTGGTCATTCGTAATCTTAATCTTGTTTAAAAGAGGAGGGAAAGTTGTTATGATGGCAGGTTGTTGTCTTAATCTTAATGTTGGTCATTTGTATCTTAATCTTGGTGGTCGTAATCTAGGTATCAAGGTTGTTTTTTTTTGAATTTGGTATCTTAATCTGGAAAAACATCCCTAATGCCAAGATTTTTTGGTCATAAAATAAAATTTTTGGTCAATAAAATCGATGTCAAGATTTGACATTAGAAATTTTTTGAATTTTTTAGGTCAATAAAATCTGGAAAAACAACTCTGATGGCATGATTTGGCATCAACATTTTTTGAATTTTTTTGTCAATAAAATCTGGAAAAACAGCTCTGATGCCAAGATTTGACATCATAATTTTTTGAATTTTATTGGTCAGTAAAATCTGGAAAAACAGTCCTGATGCCAATATTTTGCATCAGAATTTTTTGAATTTTTTTGTTTAATGAAATATGTCAAAACAGCCCTGATGCTTGGATTTGACATTAGAATTTTTTGAATTTTTTGGCTTAAGAAAATCAAAAACGCGATGCCGGATTTTGCATCGAATTTTTTGAATTTTTTGCTTAAGAAAATCATCAAAACACGATGCTGGATTTTGCATCAGAATTTTTTGTTTTTTTTTGCTTAAGAAAATCTGTCAAAACAGCCCTGATGCCTGGATTTGACATCAGAATTTTTTGAATTTTTTGGCTTAAGAAAATCTGTCAAAACAACCCTGATGCCTGGATTTGGCATCAGAATTTTTTGAATTTTTTTGCTTAAGAAAATCTGTCAAAACAGCCCTGATGCCTGGATTTGACATCAGAATTTTTTGAATTTTTTGCTTAAGAAAATCTGTCAAAACAGCCCTGATGCCTGAGTTTAGCATCATAATTTTTTGAATTTTTTTGCTTAAAAAAATCTGTCAAAACAGCCCTGATGCCTGGATTTAGCATCAGAATTTTTTGAATTTTTTTGCTTAAGAAAATCTATCAAAACAGCCCTGATGCCTGGATTTGGCATCAGAATTTTTTGAATTTTTTTGCTTAAGAAAATCTGGAAAAATAGCCTTGATGCGTGGATTTGGCATCAGAATTTTTTGAATTTTTTTGCTTAAAAAAATCTGGAAAAACAGCCCTGATGCCTGGATTTGGCATCATAATTTTTTGAATTTTTTTGCTTAAGAAAATCTGTCAAAACAGCCTGATGCATGGATTTTGCATCAGAATTTTTTGAATTTTTTTGCTTAAGAAAATCTGGAAAAACAGCCCTTTTGTCTTCATTAATGACATTTTTGTCATTTGGCAACCAATTTGTAGTTATATGAAATGTCCAAAAAATTGATGGTCCTAGATGAAAACATATTTCTAAAATTGTACCTACTTGAAATTTGTCCACTTTTTAACTCCCCTTGTATTGATATTGATATTGGTGGAAACAGTTTATTTACAACACAAGCTATTAAAAGCAAGCAAACAGATGAAACCCAAATGCTTTGGGCTGCTTAGTTCTTCAACCAAAAAACAGAATAGGAAAAGGGGAAGAATGAATAAACAGCTAAGTAGTCAATGTCTGTTGGGTATTGTTATCTATTGTTCCCTTCATCATCATTGCTGCAAATTCATCATAGTTGATTCTCCCATCCTAAACAATACAGAACCAATGTTAATACGTGCGCGCGCACATACACACATCGCAAATCCTATATATATATATATATATATATATATATCCTTATCCGTATCTACATCATCAAGAACTTCATTGATGGTAGCTTCGTCCCCCATTCCATATTGAGTCATGGCTTGTCTAAGCTCATCTCTAGTGATAAACCTGGTGCATGCAGGATATGTTAAAGCATAAAACAGAAACACACAAGGCACGGATCTTAATTAGTTTCAATACGGAGAGAGACGTTCTTGCACCTCAAGGCCAAGTTTTGCCAAAACCAAGACATAAGAATAGACGCATTTCCCATTTCTTATTTATTGTGTTACCATGCCAGTATGCCAAGTAAAATCTCATGGTTTTTCTTGAATAGGTTTCTGGGCTTTAAATTGGCTCATTTATGATTGTTTTTAAAATGTAAGCTTGTGGGAGTCTAAACTATGCGCCAACACCTATTTGACATTTCTTCCTCCCTGGTTTTTTGTTTCAGAAGCTGGAGTTCAACTTCGAGTCTCTTCTTAGCTTTCAAGTGTTTTTAACTCTCCCAAAATGATGTTTCAAAAAGAATCTACATACCTATGGCACACAAAAAACCAACAGCTGTGCGCCATCCCCAGATTTGAGGATATCATATGCCAGTTGAAATGGAAAGATGTCCCATAGTAAGTCATTTCTTATTAGGTGCAAGTCATAACCAAAGCTAAAGTTAAAATTCAAGTATAAATAAATTTGAATCATCTAAGAAGCAACTTATATTAGAACACTAGCATTTTACTCAACTCATAGGCTCCACAGGAGGAGCTGACTGTCATTTCTATTAGCCCTCATATAGCAGCTTGCATCCATCAGGTACTCAAAATTAGTTCTATTAAGACACGTAAGAACTAATCATTGGTGGAGAAGTAAGAAGAAGTGAGTTCAACATCATATTAGTCCTTAAGTATGTTGAAAATGGGGAAGTTTAAGAGAACATAATCTACTTACCCACTGCCATCCTTGTCAAAAAACTGAAAAGCCTTGTATATGTGCTCTTCTTTCTCAAGTCTATGCCGATGCATGGTAGCGGTAATAAACTCCATATAATCGATAGTTCCGTTCTTGTCAATATCAGCCTAAGGCGGACAAAATATCATTGGGAAAAAACTTTAAAAGGTTATCAGGGCTTCAGATGGAGTTTCAGTACAAATTACACAAACTCAAAAAATAAGGTAAGCTTTCTTGGTCTCCTATTCAGAGTTATAGATAATAGTAATTTTCTTACAGCGTCCATTAGCTGCTGTATTTCTGCCTCATTAAGATTGGATCCCAGCTTACTCAATCCAGTTTTGAGCTCTTCATATGTGATAGTACCACTTTTATCAGTGTCCATGTTGTTGAACATCTGCTTCAAGCCCTTTATCTCTTCTTCGGAAAGGTCTTCTGCAATAACCTTCAATCACCACAGTTTACAGTATTACAAAGCTATCAAATATTAATGAAGTGGCCGATTTGGTTTAATGCTCAAGGTTCTGATGACAAACAATAGTATATGCTACTGAAAGTCTAGAGGACTATTATATCAAATTCATATATATGTTCCCAAAACACGGACTTTGTTGAGTTGAGTTGAACTATGTAATAGACTCTCTTCTAGCAGTAGGGCAGTAAAAGAGCCGAGCCGAGCTTTGTCTCGAGCTTTACTTGACCTAAGGAACTTATGTTTGACCTCAACCTGATTACTTCACGAAGGAGATTTAAGCAAGCTGAGCACAAGCTTTAGTCAAGCAGGCCCAACCGAGCTGAGCTTGTTTGTACCTCCGAGCCTAAACATGTTCCAGCCTGACTCAAACCCACACAGCCAACTCAGAGCCGGCTTGGTTTACTAAACAACCCTAGCTAGCACGAACAAGCTTGTGTACATTAGACCATTCTCAAATCAATGTAATATGCCGCCTTTTATTGTTGTTATGAGTTATTGTGTACTTTAAACTCTGGGTACCAACATCATGTCATCAAGTTATGATGGTCCCACCAAAGGCTGTGTTTGGCCAAGGAATTGGTTAGTCCCAAAAATCCAAACAAACGATTCAATAGTTGTATTAACCTATCTTAGCTATGTTTTTCCCATAAGAAAATTACTTTTATTTTTTTGAGGATACCTTTAATGCTAGCTTCTTCAACTTGTTCATTGCTCTGAATTGCTTCATCCTGATTAGAACAGCACTATCAATAGGTGTGTCTGATGCTTCGCCATTTTCTTTGAGCCATGGATGTTCTGACGTGAATTAAATTGATGGTTCAACGAGTTAGCTAAATGAATATTATGTTGCACGACGAGTCTAAGCTAACATCTGCCTTTATGCTTCTATATTCCGAGTATTCAAGCTAAATTTGCCAACTTAGATGGGGATTCGTATCTTTAAATTGAAGACTTACCAAGTGCTTGGTCAGCTGTAATACGCTTTTTTGGATCTCTAGTTAACATCTTCCTGATTAAATCCTTTGCACTGGCAGATATAGATGGCCATGGAGGGCTTTGAAGGTCAAGAAGTCCTTCTAAAATTGCTTCAAATATGCCTTTCTCGGTCTCTGAGTACAAGATAACAACCGACACATAAGAACCTTAAGTGCCAAATAATTCTTTAGAGAAGGAAAGTAAATGAAGTTGCTTCCTGAATGGCAATCAGGTCCAGTTAAATAGATCGTATAAAAATCCATTGCACCTTCAACATGCGTAAAGGCAAAGGCAAAGGAAATTGATTTTTCTTTCTTTCCTTTTGTTAAAACATAGACTCATATTTATTCTTTGTTTTGCTACGGATATATTGGTACTATATATAGTAACAGAAACAGAGATGCAGGTTTCTATTACCTGCCCAGAAAGGGGGTACACCACTTAACAGAATGTACAAAATGACTCCAGCACTCCACACGTCTATCTCCTTGCCGTACCTCCTTCGCAGCACCTCTGGGGCAACATAGTATGCACTTCCAACAATTTCCTTATAAATTTTCCCTGGAATATTATTCACACCCAATTTATTTAAAACCCATAGATTCATGATTATAGAAACTAGTTTCACACCTGTGTGTTAAGCGCACAAACATATATATATATATATATATATATATATATATATATATATATATATATTTTAATTAAGTTATATTCAAGTTAAACGAAGGTAAAAACAAAATTAGAAGAGTAAATAAAAAGTAATATTTGAGACAACCGTTTAAATACAAATTCATTCCTGTGTTAGTAAAATTATAAATTAAAAAAAATTATTTGTTCAAAATTTTGTAGTAATATTTTCGTGATTTAATGATGGACGCTAACAAAATAGTAGACAAACTTAAAAATTAAATATTTCTAAAAGGCGTAAATTTTGGCTAAAATATCTTTGTGTAAAATTCATCAATTATTTTATGGTGGGTACTTGTGGTATTGTCAAAAAAATTGATATAATTTAACGGATCTGATGAAATGACCCAAAAAATCAGATCTATTAAAAAAAAATTCCATTTTTTCCCAATCTGTTATATAGTTATAAGTAATTGTGTATATTTGTGATTTAGATGAGTTTTTTTGTGATTATAATTCAGATATGATGAAATGGATAAAATTTTATTGTTGAAATTATAAAATTGGATCTATAAAATTTTCCACATATTTTTCTAGATCTTTCACTTATTTATAAATGGTGGATATTTGTTAGTATAGTTTATTGGATCCGATGAAATCACCCAAAAAAAAAAAATCAGATATAACATTTCCCATTTCTTTTTTCCATTTCCAGTTAGTTGTATTTATTGCTTTCCATGTGTTTGGACACATTGTTTAAATTTGAAACTTAATGAAGGAAAACTTTATGGAAATTTTTATACATAAATGTGTTGGACTTCATAGTGTTAGTTATATGTGTATGTCTTTTAATATTCCAAGACACATTTAATATCTTTAGTGACTTAAAGATGACTTTCTATTTTTGACATTTATTTTTGGTGGGATTTTTCTATTTTTAGATTACCTAGGCTTTATATATATATATATATATATATATATATATATATATATATATATATATATATATGACCCTTAATATCTATCCCACATAGAGTTAAACGATTAAACTTGCTTCACACATTAATTATTCCACTTAACTATATATTTATAAAAGTAAATAAAGAACAACAAATAAATTGACGAAACTGAGATGAAGAAGGTACTCGTGACTTCTTTGTTTTGTAAATTTAGCTTTAACAGTGTTCTTAGCATAGGTTTTTTGTTGTTGTTGTTGTTAAGTTGCTGCTAAATAGTGAAATGAAGTAGCACCCGAGTATTTTTTTTCCATGTCTTATGCATTTTATTTCTTTAGCACATAAAGTATTACGCAGACTGAGTTACATATTTTCAGTAATGAAAAAATTGAAAACATTACTTTAGTTGTCATTTGTCAATGCCTCACATATCAAAGGGGAGTATTTTACTAATTATTGACCAGTTGCAGTCACCGAGAGTATTAACCTAGTTAATTGGGCATGCACTTTCAGAATTATAATTTATACACCCCAACTCAACATTTTATCATCTTTCAAACAGAATCCAGAACAGTAGCACATCAACTGTGGTAACTGGTAAGAGTAGATGACTTGTGAGTTGTGATTCTATGTGTGTTATTATGTGGCGTATGCTCTCCATGGATCAACTCTTCAACAAATGGTTCAAACTTTCCTACTGGTCCCAGCTCCATATAAATAAAAAATAAAATAAAAAAAAATAGAAAAAGAGATGAAAAAAAAGAGGAAAATAAATGTCACTAGTACCAGCTTGGACCACTTTGATCAGTTGGCACTTGGCAGCACCAGATCAGGTCCCAAGTCTACATTAGTAAAGTCAGGTGCGTTTTAAACATTGACGTGAAATTACAACTTTTACTTGACCTGCACTGATTGTTTTTGGTTTTAGCATTGACTTAAAAGGGTATTAAGATAACAATCTGATTGACCTGGTTGACCTGTCACTTTCTCCATTGACTTGACCTTGACCCAAAGTTGCATCCTTGTGTATACTCATTACTTCATTACGGAGCAATCTCAATCTCAATGGCTTGATTGGTTGTACATTTTGTGAGTCCTAACGCTCTAACCAATCTGAATGACTCAATTCATTGAGTGCTCATTTTTTTAGGTACATTTTGAGTGGCCCAAACATTTCTCTTAAATTAAATAAAACACATAGTTATTGTATTGAGTTGGAGACTTATCAAAACTACGATACCATTGTTAAATACATAATTACTCACAGTTCTTGCAATGAACACTCAAACTTGATCGAAAACAAACGGAAAATACCAAATGAGCAACTACGAATATACAATCAGAGTTCAAAACGTAAGATACGAATACGTCAACCACATGTCAAAAGAACAGCGTAAACAAACAAACAAACAAACGAGAGAGAGGATCAACTTGAAGAAATAAGCTAGAAATGAAACAAATCAAACTTTTCAAAAACACCAAGTACATAAACCCATGTCAATATATATAGCTAAAACAGAAACAATCGCATGCACAATGCATAAAAGACCAATTAATATGGACAAAGAAGCTAGGTAGGAGTACTGAAACAATCAAAGTTGAAAAACACAAAAAAAAAAAAAAAAAAGAGAGGATAAAATAGGGACCGACCTTCTTCTATGAAGACAGAGAGGCCAAAATCAGTAGCCTTCAAAGGAGAATCCTTATCAGGGCTGACATGCAAGAAATTCTCAGGCTTCAAATCCCTATGCATAACCCCCATAAAGTGACAGACATGTACGACATTGACAATCTGCCTCCCAATCCTAGCAGCCTCCTTCTCAGAATAACTGCCTCTCCTGGTAATTCTATCAAACAGCTCTCCTCCACTACACAACTCCATCACCAAATGCAAGTTATGCATGTCCTCATATGCCCCCTTAAACTCCACAATATTGGGTTGACCGGTCAAATGCTGCAACATCAAAATCTCCCTCCTCACGTCCTCAATATCATTCTTGTTGACGAGCTTCCTCCTTGATATGGACTTGCAGGCGTAGTTGAGGCCGGTGGACTTGTCGGTGCAGAGATAGGTGATACCGAACTGGCCTCGACCCAGTTCTTTGTGGAGATCGTAGAGGGTTATTAAGTCGACGTAAGGTTTGCCTAATATTGGACCGAGTTGAGGTGGGGCTTTTGGTTCTGGGTAGGTGGTGGAGTCGTTTTGGGATGTAATGGGTATCGAGAGTTGGTCGGGGAAGAAAGTGTCAGACGGGGAAGGGGATGTTATTGGGATTTGACGCCGGCGGGGTCTCGTGAAAGAGAAACAGAGTCCCATTTCAATTTTCAAGAGTTATAGTTTTTGAGTTGGTTGGTATGGAGAAATGGTGTGAGTTAAGGAGGAGAGATTTGTTGATGCATAAGTATCTATTTTTATTTTTATTTTGCTTCGAAGGTGCTTTGCTTTTGTCATTTCATTTGGTTGCCTTCTCTACTTATCTTGCTTTCCTTCTCTCTCTCTCTCTCTTTTTATTTATTATTTTATATTTTATTTTATTGAGAGAGAGACTGTGAGAAAACTCGAATGTGGATTTTTAGTTCTCTTTTTGGCTTTTGCCACCTCTCAAGTAAGGAAATAAGGACTTGGGAGAGAGAAAAGGTAAACATTCGGTTGCATGTGCCATGTGGTGGGTCCTCCCTTTTTCCTTTAGTTGGGACAAATTAATCGATAACAACATCCTCAATATTCCCATCTTCTAACCCATCTTTTTAATTGAGTTATGCGTTATTTACAAACTTTTTTATTTTTATTCACTTAAAAATATTTCACTTTGTTCACTCTCCCAAAAACCGATCACACGTATGCTTAGAAAAATTTTCTTTTTTTTCTTTTTATTTAAAAATAAAAAACTCTCTCTCCTAATTGGTTATGCATTCACTCTTGTCCATAAATAAGAAAATGAAAAAACACAATAGGGATGATCTAAGTCTAATGTACTTGGTTTTTATTGTACGCATCCTCACACGCCGACGTAAACCCCTCCCTGTTTCGATAAAAATTATTCTAAAAAAATGATTTAGCAACAATGATTATATATTATCCAAATAAACAAAACATAAGCTTCATCAAAAAAATTAAGAAATAAACAAAGTTAATTACAAGTAATCCCTCTGTTGTATCCAAAGTTTGTGTTTAAAAAAATCTTATTATTAAGAGATATATAAGTATTATTATACAAAAATATTTGAGCATAGTCAATATAATTATATCACATGCAAAAGGTAAAGTTCAAAACTGATTAAAAATAATTTAACATATTTTTGAAAGTAAAATTTTTAATTAAAATACCTTAAAATAAAATAATAGACTTTTTAATTACCAAGTACTGCTCTCTTAGGTCGTGCACAGTGCACACCACCCGAATTAATAGCTTTGCAACGGAGGGACTAGGGAGTAGTAACTAGGAAGAGGTCATGTTTTTCTTGTCAAATGCAAGATGGTACGATTAAGCTTAATGGTTTGATCCAAATCTACGGTTGCGTTCGAAAAACTAAAAGCAACCATGCATTTTAAGTTTTTAACAGAGCCACTAGCCCATAAGAAGTTCAGTCACGAATTAATAGTTGGGCCACGGCTGACAGCCCTCACACGCTTGGGATGGATTTCATACCCACAATCAATGCACTGGTAAGCCCATCCAGACCCTTGCTCGTCACAACCACAACATATAAAGGGTCCTCCTCCATTGCATTGTGTTAATAAGTGGAAACACACAACATGCTAATGGAGTGGGTGAAGTATGAATCTCATTGATTGGGTTTACAATCATTTTCTGAAGTAGGAAGTTCGTCTGATCTGAATACCAGAACTACCTATATACAAATACCATCATAACTAACTCACTAACTGACTAACAGTCACAATTACATATGTCACCCTTTGTCTTTGTCGTCTGTACACCCGACACCCTTACAGTTTGTTGTAGTTGATATATCTTCTGGCTGTGCACACTTTGCCCCTTCAGTTTGTGTCTTCTTGTCCTTTGTATCTTTAGCTTCATCACCCCCTCAAGCTGGGAGAGGTGAAGAGATTCATCACACCCAGCTTGGCCTTTAAATGTAGTAGTTGAGGAATAGACAAAGCCTTAGTGAAGAGGTCTGTAATTTGGTCATTGGTTAGGAGATAGGCAGTGGCAATCAAACCCTTGTCAATTTTCTCCTAAATAATGTGGCAGTCAATTTCTATGTGCTTAGTCCTTTCATGATAGACTGGATTAGCAGCTATGTGGAGGGCTGCTTTATTATCACAGTGAAGATGGATAGGAAGAGGACTGGATATGTGGAAGTCCCTTAGCAGTGCATGGAGCAATGTGATCTCACAACATGTTGAGGCCATGGCCCTATATTCAGATTCTTCTGAGGATTTGGAGACAGTAGGTAGTTTCTTGCTCTTCCAGGAAACAAGAGATGATCATAAGAAGATGTAAAAACCAGTCACATACCTTCTAGTGGTTGGACATCCTGTCCAATCTGCATCACAGTAAGCAACAAGATCATGTGTGGACTGAGAGGAGAAGAACATGCCTTGTCCAGGGGAGACTTTGAGGAACCTGACCAGTTTGAGAGTTGCTTGCATGTGAGGGTGTCTTGGTTGAGCTAGAAATTGACTCAACACATGAACATAGTAGGCAATTTCAGGTCTTGTGATGGTGAGATAAAGAAGTCTTCCAACTAGCCTTCTGTATCTGTCAGGATTAGGTACTGGAGTGCCTAAGTCTGTAGAGAGATTATGATTCTGGGAGATAGGAAGAGAAGAGGGCTTAGCATTGGTCAAGCTAGTTTCAGAAATGATGTCCAGACAGTATTTCCTTTGGTGGAGGCAGATACCAGATGAGTTTCTAGCAATTTCCAGTCCTAGAAAGAATTTCAGATCACCCAAGTCTTTAATAGAAAACTGGGAGTGCAGGTAGTGTTTTAAAGCAGCAATGGCCTGTGGATTGGATCTTGTAATCACAATGTCATCAACATATACCAATAGAGCTGCGAAACCAGCTGATGTGGACTGAGTAAACAGGGTATGGTCATTTGTGGATTGAGTAAATCCAAATTATTTCAAGGCTGAAGAAAGTTTATGAAACCACTGCCTTGGAGCTTGTTTCAGTCCATAGAGGGATTTGACTAATTTACATACCATGTTAGGCTAAGAGGGAGTAGATGAGCAATAACCAGGAGGAAGTGTCATAAAGATCTCCTCATTGAGATCACCATGCAAAAATGCATTGGATACATCCATTTGGCATAATGACCAATTCTTCATGGCTGCAACTGCCAGTAGAACCCTAACAGATGTCATCTTAGCTACTGGTGCAAAGGTGTCAAAGTAGTCAAGCCCTTCAGTTTGTGTAAATCCTTTTGCCACCAATCTGGCTTTTAGTTTGTCAATGGAACCATCCTGCCTATGTTTGATCTTATATATCCATTTACAGCAAACAACCTTCTTACCAACAGGAAGGGGCTGCAAGATCCAAGTTTGGTTTCTTTCTAGAGCCTCCAGTTCCAGAGCCATAGCCTTACACCATTGAGGACTCTTCACAGCTTGTGCATAGGTTTTAGGTTCAAAGGTACTATAAATGTTGTTAATATAGGATTGATAAGCAGGAGAAAGATAAGAATAAGACATGATGTTGTTTATGGAATAAGGAAAGTACCTTTGAACACAAGCCCCACTAGAGGATGAAAGATTGAAAGGTAAATTGGTATAGTCCTTAAACTTCACAGGAATAGTCCTCTGTCTAACAGGTCTAAGAGCAGGAGGTGTAGGAGAATTAGCAGAAGGGGGTGAAGGAGAAGTTGTAGCAGGAACATCAGAAGTAGGGGTAGTGGCAGAGGGTGTGATAGGAGGGTCATCTTCCATAGATTGATGACTGAAAGGAGGAAAGCGACAAGTGTGTGATTGGGAAGATACAGGTTGTTGAGAGAAAAAAACTGTGTTTCATAGAATACTACATCCCTACTATAAAAGACTTGTTTGGTGATCAGATCATACAATTTGTAAGCTTTCTTCCCATAGGGATAGCCCAGAAATATGCATTTTCTAGCTCTTGGCTCAAACTTATCTCTATTGTATGGCAAGGTGGATGCAAAACAAAGACATCCAAACACTTTAAGATGCGTATAAGTAGGTTTATGACCTAACAAGACCTCATAAGGGGTTTTAAAGTGAAGAAGTGAACTAGGAAATCTGTTGATGAGGTAAGTGGCTGTGAGAAGGCAATCTCCCCAAAAAGAAATAGGCAGATGTGATTGGAATCTAAGAGCCCTAGCCAATTCTAATAGATGCCTGTGTTTCCTCTCTGCCCTGCCATTCTGTTGTGGAGTGTCTATACATGTGCTTTGTTGAATAATCCCAGGTGGTTCAAGAATAGAAGAGATATTGTGACTGAAGAACTCAGTTCCATTGTCTGATCTAATCTCTTTAACAGAAGCATTGTATTGAGTTTTGACAAGGTTGAGAAAGTATTGAATGAGTATTGGGACTTGGTCTTTTGATTTTAAGAGAAATGTCCAAGTAGTTCTGGAGTGATCCTCAACTATGGTTAAAAAGGAATTATGACCATTGTGAGTAAGATGTCTGTATGGACCCCATACATCACAGTGCAAGAATGCAAAGGGAGTATTATAATGAGTGTTACTTAATGGAAATGGAAGTTTTGTTTGTCTGGAAAAATGGCAAACATCACAAGGGGAAATAGAACAATTTTTATCTACAGTACAAACATCTACATGTTTAAGTGAGCTTAAAGGCATATGCCCAAGTCTCAAATGCCATAAGGCCAATTCTTTATTGACAGAAGTACTGGCTGAACAAGAAACTACTGAGTTTTGTGAATCATTATTACAGAAGAATGAATGATCAGGAAACATGTACTATCATTGGAAGTCTTGACAAATCTATTTCCTGGAAGCCAAGTCCTGTACAATCCACCAACCAGTCTACCAATCTCCCTGGTTTCCTTGTGTGCTAGGTCCTGAAGAAAGCATATAGAAGCAGAGAACACAAGGTTACAACCATTATCAAGTGTCAGTTTTCTCCCAGATAAGAGGTTAAAATTGAAAGAGGGCACAAACAAAACATCATTTAAGACAATGTTCTTATCAAGAATGATAGTACCTTTATAGGCTATCTTGACTGTATGACCATTTGGGAGATGGATAGAGGCATTAATACTAACAGGATCAACAAGTAAATCAAAATTGGTTGTAATGTCATCAGTGGCCCCAGTGTCAATGATCCATTCTGTGGTATTTAGATCCTGACTAGATGAAGTAACATTAGTATAAGCAATTTTACCTGCTATATGGGATTCTGGACTGTCTGATGTGGATCCTGTGTAAGAAAGAAGTTGCAGGAGTTGATTGAATTGGGCAGAAGACAACTTCTGGACACCTGACTTATCATCACCAACATTTGTATCAGCATTGTCATCACTAATAACATTGGCTGCCATGCTTTTAACCATGTTCTTGGGCATTCTGTTGGGATCTGGTTTGGTCCCAAACAGCTTATGCCAGTCTGGATAACCATTCAAGTAGAAGCACTTGTCCTTAGTGTGTGAATCCCCATGACAAAAGTCACACCATGTTTTCCCTTTTTATGACATGACACCATGTGGGTTCTCGGGACGTGCGCCCGCGCCCCGCGCGCCCTTGGATAGGGGTGCGCGTACGTGCGGATGCGGGACAAAACTGCTCTCGTTCCACCCTCCCTTGTTTAGGGGAAGATGAAATCAAAAGTGCGAGAGGAGTGCTGTCTATGATAGCGCGTTGGAATGTGCCTCGGTTGCCTTTAGTGGATTTTTGATCCAATATGGGAACTTGTGGTTTCCCGCATCAAGTTATCCCTTTTTTAGGGGATACCAGGATATGAGAATGTATTACCCTTTCATTCTCATTTTCCATTTTTTAGGGAAAAACGGAAAAGTTCAAAAAAGGATATTACGACACCCCCACTATGGATTTTATTAAAAATAGCCTTATGGCCCGTTTCGGATCACTATGGGAGCTTTGGGTTTCCCGCATCCAGTTATCCGTTGTTTAGGGGAAATCAGGATATGAGAATACATCACCCTTCCATTCTCATTCTCCCTTTTTTAGGGGAAAACGGAAAAAGTGCAAAGAAGGAGTGTTGCGAGGCCCCACTGGATCCAAAAGTTTTAGAGTCGTCATCTTTATTTTAAGGCAAAAATAAAGCAAAACCAGAAAAAAAAAAAAAAGAAAACCAGAGATAGAAAATGGGTTCGGAGACTAAGTTACGAGTTGGGAAGGTGCTAGGCACCCAACTCGCCATTTCGATCTCAAAATAGTTTTTGGCTAAAGTATGCTTATTGTTATATTTATTTAGCAGATAAATAAAGCATTAAAAGACAGGAAAATAAAACAAATACATTCGTGGCTACATTATTTACGGACTTGCAGCCATTTCCTTACAATAATTACAAATGTATTTAAAAATAGGTTTAAATCTCAATTTGGTCACCTTACTTTCGAACAAAATTCATTAAGCTCACTCTTTTAATTTAATCATAATATTTCCTATTCTAATCCCAAAATTCAACGGCTTATATTGACTACATTGTGCCGGATTTAAATAATAACTTTAAATAATAAATAAATGAACAAGTAAATAAAATGCTCTTAAAGGCTATTACCTTTTAGAGCGGTAGTGTGCTCGCTCTGTCCTTCAAGGAGAGGGAATATTTTTTGTTGTTGTTGTGTGGTTTTTGATTTGGGCAGAGTGACTGCTTATTTTGGGTGACTTTGGCTTGTTCACTCGAGCAGAGTGACAACTTATTTCAGAAGGTTTTGTCCTTTTTGGTTGGGCGGAATAACGGCTTACTTTTTGTGTATTTCAGCTCATTACTCGGGTAGAGTAACGACTTACTTTAGGAATTTTGGGCCGGGGAAGTGAGGTGGATACCTAACTACTAGGCTAGGGATCACTTATAACCGGTGGATTTAAGTTTTGGCAGAGTTTGGACGAGGTTTGGAAGCTTTGGTGGGCTACACACACCTATGTCACATCTCTCGTAACTATGACTTCGAAGGAACGCAGAAAGAATTCTTTTAGCGTTTCTCTGCGATGATTTCTGAACATTGAAATGGGGAGCCCAACACTCGTATTTATAGGTGGGACGAGGGAGTCATCGGGAATTATCGTAATTCCTCAACCTGCTTCGTCAGCTTGTACATCTGCCTTCGCGAATTGCACAATGCGTCAAGTCTGAGAGGCTACACTGCTACAGTACCCTTTTGGCGTCGACTCATCCCTTTCTTGGCGCGGCGCCCAACATGCCTTTTGGCCGTGCCAAGCTCCTGTTCAACTTTCGGTTTGAGTAGACGAACATCGTTGATAAACAATAGATTTTCCAATTTCGTTCAATTAAAACGGGAGAGAAATACAACAGGTAACAGTTATAATGCAAAGTTTATTAAGCTATCCAAACTCCATAACCTAGACATATTTAGTCGGTTATAACAGGTTATCGTAGTTTTTAAGCAGATATGAATTTGAAGTGCTCTGATGGTTGGATCTACTAGTGTAGGCTACCTACGTATTCCTTATTAAAGGAAATCAGACCAAACGTAGTTCAGACCAAAACCTAAACTAGCATTCGTACAACGGTCATGCCTATCGAAATAGGCTGCGTACGTATCCTTAAACAAGGAATCAGACCGAGACGTAGTTCACTCAGCCGGGGATCAAATGCTGCGGTGCAAGTGCGGCAATACTAAATGAGCAAGTGCGGCAAAGCTTTATCAAATGAGTGTTGTAAGGGTAAATATCATGATGTGATGGTCGCGTCTACTGAGATAGACTGCCTACGTATCCTTAGCCTAGGAATTAGACCAATCGTAGTTCGCCATGCGGCTGTGCGGCATGAATTGTCTCCTCAGGAACTCAGCCTTCGTCGAAGGACAAGACCTTCCCTTATGAATCCGGGGTTGCATGCCCCTTAAAAGAAAGTTTTCCAACACAACTAAAAATGCATGGAATGTATTGCCTCCTCAGGAATTCAGTCTTCACCGGAGAACAAGACCTTTCCCTCTGAATCTGGGGTTGCGTGCCCCTTAAAGGAAAGTTTCCAAACATCATACAAATGCATTGCAAAAAAGGAAAATACCTTCCTTTTCTTACCCTTGTCGTGCCCATGCAGCAAATTGCTGTTGTTGTTACTTTGCTGCATCTTGTTGATTTACGCTGTTTTTTGCTGCACTTTGCTGAGGATTTTTCTTTTGTCACCGTTCCAGCCTTTGCTGAAAAATCTTTTCCCCTGTCTCGCTATGTTTTCGGCTTTAGCTGAAAAAATTTTCTCGATGCTGCTGCATTTTTCTTTACTGCTCCATCTAATCTTGTTTAGAAACTTCCTTTTCCTTGCTGCAGCATCTCTTGGTACCAGCTGAAATCATCTTTTCTTTGCTGTTGTTTTCTTTTCGCTTCATTTTCTAGCTTCAGCCGAAAATTTCTTCTTCTGCCGCCGCATTTCTTTTTTTCTTTTTTTTTTTGCATGCACTTATAAATTTTTCTTTTCTTTTCTTGTACATGCATTTTCCCCTCTCCCGATTTTTTCTTTTTTTTCTTCTTTATTCTGCATGCTCGCCATTTTTCTTTATTTGCATGCTTATTATCTGTTTATTCTCTCTCTCTTTTTTTTTTCTTCATATTCCTCTTTTTTTTTTTTTTTGGATCTGCCTGGATACTTCAGATCTACTAGATTTTGGCACTGTTTGACACTTTTGAAATATTCCTGACTTTATTAATAATGGGCAAAACACACCTCCGGGCCACTGTACTTTCTAAAAACTTGCAATTAGGCCACTGAGACTTCAAAATTTTCGGGGTGGCCACTGTACCAGACTTATCTTGCATATTAACCCTTTTTTGTTTACTGTTGACGTTAACTTCGCGTGAAATACCCTTTTTACCCCTTAAAATGGACAATAATGCCCTTGTATATATAGTTGGAGGGAACGGGAAAACCACTATCGATCAATTGGGTAAAAAAATCCCCAAATGTTAGGGTTTGCGATTTGAGCGATTTGAGCCGAAATTGGGAAAGCTACGAGGATTAAGCAGCAGCAGCGAAGGATTCTGGATTCTGGATTCTGGATTAAGCAGCAGCGAAGGATTCTGGATTTCATTTCTATATATAGCATTGAACCGAAGCTACGAGGTAAATACGAGCTTTTGTCTTTCTATGTTCATAGCTTCTGTGTTAGGGTTTTTATATTTAATAGTTTGCGTGGTCCAATGTCTGTCGTTTTGGTTGTTAAATCGTAAAGTATGAATTTTGTATCACTATTATTGGTGGGTGTCAATTTTATATTACTGTTGGGGTTTCAATGTCTGTGGTAAATCATACATTTTGGGACCACAACAGGGCTTTAAAATATTGTGTTTTGCCTTTAATATTGTAGTAGGCATGCATCTGCAACATGGTTTTAAAGTGTTATTACTTTTGCCTACTTTATGTGGTCCATTGTTTTGATGGTATGCCATTGTTTATATTTATGCAGAATGAGCAACTATAAGGAAATTGGAATATTTTTGCTACATGGGGGGACATTTCGTAGGGTTGATAACAAACTGAAGTATGTGGGGGGGACTCTAGAATTTATTCCAGAAGTTGAGCTTGATACTCTAAATTATTTTAAACTAGAAAATTACGTTAAATTTTATTTGAAGTATGGAAGTGTTAAGCAATTATGGTATAGGTTGCCTTCTAAAAGTATTGATAGTGAATTTGTCAAAAATAGATACTAATGCGGGAGTTTTAAGAATGGCGGAAGAAAGTAAGTGTGTGGGGTTTATATACATGTATGTTGAGCATGGTATTGAAGAACATGTGTTTGTAGATGGTATTGAAGAACCTGTGGGCCCTGTGGGTGTAGATGACAATGTTAAGGAACCTGTGATTGTTGTAGATGACGATGATCATGAGACTGATATGAGTTGGCTTGAAGATGAATTTAGTGCACCTAAAAATAGGGAACCTGAGGAAGAAAATAGGCAACCTGAGTTTGAAAATAGGCAACTTGAGCCAGATATCCTTGACTGTACTCAACCAGAATTTACTCAACCTAGTCAACATGAACCTGAACATGAGCCTTTCTTTCTCGAACCCGAACACGGACATGAGCCTTTCTTTTGAACCCGAACTGAACAACAGAACTGAACTGAACTGAACGAACTGAACAACCGAACTGAACTGAACTCGAACTCGACATGACACAAGTGGATATTGCATCTGTATATCCATATGAGGTTGAAGATGAAGGATGTCATATGGAACCATGTTTAAGTGAAGATGATTTGATAGATAGTGATGAAGAACTTGTGCAAGTCGGGGTTGGTTGCTAAGTTGAATGTTAGGAAAAGAAAGAAGGGAGAGATTGATCCCGCCTCGACCCCGCCCATACATCGACCACGCCCATACATCGACCCTACCCACGACCCTATACACGCTAATGAGATTGATCTGGCAGGATTCAATGATCAAGATACTTCATCGATAGTGATTCTTGTGATGAAGAGGATGACAAAATATTTCATGGAGAAGTTGACACCATTCCGAGAAGGAAGGCGGTGTCAAATATCCTATTTTCAATGTTCTCACAGATATGAAACATGTGCATTTAAAAATTGGGCTTCAATTTGAAACAAAGGAAGTATTTAAGCAAGCAGTCATCAAGTATGGTTTGGACAATAGATATGACATTAAATGGATCAGAAATGAGAAGTTTAGGATGTGTGGTGTTTGCATGAACTTCGGTTGTATGTCCTTGGAGAATTTGGGTTTGGATTCAATCAAAAAGCAGTTTTGGCAAATTACATCTTTTAATCTGAACATAAATGTGGGATGGCATTTAAGAATAGGCATCGAGTTCTTCTTTTTTGGCAAATCACTATTTTGACACCTTTAGAAGAAACCACAGTTACAAGTTAAAAGATATGAAAGGCGATGTGTTGAAGGACTTTGAGGTAGAATTGAGTTTGCATGGTTAGTAGGGCAAGAAGAAAAAGCATTGCAATACTGGATGAATCAATTGAACATTATGCAAAGCGTGGAGTTATAAAGATGAGTTAGAGAATAGGAATCCAGTAGTACAATCATCATTGAGCATATCAGCCCTATCCCAGACAAGGGTCCTTTTTTTAGGAGAATGTATGTGTGTTTTGATCAAGTGAAGACATCTTTTATGGAGAATTGTAGACCAATGTTGGGGATTGATGGAGCATTTTTGAAAGGAATCTGAAGGGAGAGCGTTGTCTGCAGGTTGCCAAGGATGCCAATAATCGGATGTACCATTTGCTTGGGCGTAGTGCGGTGGAAAACAAGGAAAAGCTGGACATGGTTTCTTAAGCATTTGATAGATGACCTTGATATGAGGGATGGATTTGAATGGACAATCATTCTTGATCAACAAAAGGTAATATATTTGGTATTTCTATTGTTTTAGTTAATTTCCTTTTGATGACATTTATTAGCTTGCATATTGTATGCTTTGTAGGGTTTGTTACCAGCTATTGCTAGCTTATTGCCTAATGTTGAGCACGAGATGTGTGCTAGGCATATCTGACAAGCGGAGGAAAAAGTACAAGGGAGGGAGTATAGAAGATGTTTACGGAGTATTGCAATGGCTGCAAGGGAAAAATTCAAAGCGAGTTTGAGATCTTGAAGAATTTAGACAAAGAAGCGGTGAGGATCTTGTGAAAACAGATCCTATCCATTGGTCAAAGGCTTGGTTTGACACACATTCAAAAGTGGATAATGTGGAGAACAATATTGCGAAGCATTCAATGGGAGCATTTTAGCTGAGGACTAGACCATTGATCTACATGCTTGAGGAGATCAGATTGGCAATGATGGTGAGGATTCGAGAAGAGAAAAGGCTGGATATCAAAGTACTCACATAATATTTGCCCAAGGATAAGGAAGAAGATGGAGAAAAACAAGGAAGATGTTAAAGCGTGAATTTGTGGTTTACAATGGTGGTGATCAATTTGAAGTGAAGTATGTGAAGGATGCCTTTGGTGTTAACATTACAGCCTAGGACTTGTCATTGTAGAGAATGGGACTTAAGTGGTATTCCACACTCATGCCATGGCGCCATTTACAAGATTGGAGGAGATCCGAAGACTATGTCTCAAGCGGTACAAGAAAGAGACATGTGTTAGTACCTACTCAAATTTGCTAAATCAATCACGGTGAGAATCAATGGCCACCATCAAAACCTCTACCACCACCAAACAAGAAGATGCAGGGAGACCTAAGAAATGTAGGGTTAAAGATCTAATGAGGAAAAAAGCGAGAAAGATCCAAGCGACCTTAGTAGAAAAGGGAAGACAATGACTTGTAGCTTTTGCAAAGCAACAGGGCATAATTTTAGAACTTGCAAGCAGGCTAAGGAGGCTAAGGAAAGAGGGGAAGTTAATGTTGTTCCTAAAAGGGTAAAAAGGAAGGCACCAGCTCCAGTTGAACCAAAGCCTCCAAAGGTGTACAAGAAAACAAGAAACAAAGGAGTCAGCAAATCTAAGAAAGCACTGGGTTGAGATGTTTGTAATTTTTAGGTTATGACTTGGTTATTATGACTTGGAACTTTGTAAAGAAACTATGGTTTGGTATTTTGTAAAGAAACCCTTGTTAAAGGTGGCTTGGTATTTTGTAAAGAAACTTGGTTCTGGTGGCACAGTAAAGAAACTCGATATTATGGAATCAACCACCTATTTTGGCGAAAGAAACTACGATATATTGATGTTACGTTTTTGTTACGTTTGGTAGGGTTGTTGTCATTTATGTTTTTTGGTAGGGTTGGTGTTGCATTTTTGTTACGTTTTGGTAGGGTTTGTGATATGTTGTTGTTTTGTTTTGGTAGGGAACAACGACCTGTTTTTTGGTAGGGTTGGTGTTGCATTTCTGTTCTGTTTTGGTAGGGTTTGTGATATGTTGTTGTTTTGTTTTGGTAGGGAACAACAGCCTCTGTTTTTGTTTTGTTTTGGTAGGGTTGGTGTTTGTTTTTGTTCTCTTTGGTGTCAATTTGATAAAGAAAGCGCATTTCTCTTTGGTGTCAATTTGGGCATTATTTCTCTTTGGTGTTTGTTTGTTTTTGTTCTCTTTGGTAAAGAAACTGCATTTCTCTTTGGTGTTTGTTTTGGTAGGGAACAACAACCTCTGTTGTGTTTGTTGGTGTCTGCAATTGGTATATTTATGTTTTGTTTTGGAAGGGTTTGTGTTCTATACAACTTTGGTCAACAAACAACAACATTAAGACAAACATAATAATCTCATTGATAGTTGCATATTGTTCACAATCTTAAGGCAATAACATTTTGCCATTTACATTGACTTTGAAGTATGATGTCAATAAGACACCATTGACAATCATCAACATGGCTATTAAAAAAACATATACATTTTCTCTTCTACCATATTGTACAATACACCCTTTCAACCTCCTAATCTTATCCCTTTTCTTAGCACAATTTTTTTGAAGTCTCCCAAATTCTTCCAACAAATTTTCTTCATTCAAGTCAGAATCTCTCTCTCTCAAATCCTTGATAACATTCTTCAAATCGTTTATCACTTCCACCGACCTTTCTGTGAATTTGTCATCAACCCATGCATAAAATCCACAGCTTTGATCTTTCTCCTATTACAAGACGAAACAGACAAACCAAAATTGAGAGACAGAAACAGATAAATCACAATTTGTAATCGTAATCGAAATCAAATTAAAATACATAAATAAACATTAGGGTTGTTTACCAATTCAAAAAATTAGGGTTTTGAAATCAAAACAGAAACAGATAAATCACAATTTGTAATCGTAATCGAAATCAAATTAAAATACATAAATAAACATTAGGGTTGTTTACCAATTCAAAAATTTAGGGTTTTGAAATCAAAACAGAAACAGATAAAGCACAATTTGTAATCGTAATCGAAATCAAATTAAAATACATAAATAAACATTAGGGTTGTTTACCAATTCAAAAATTAGGGTTTTGAAATCAAAATTTAGGGGTTTTGTGAATTTAAAAAATTCGGGTTTTCGTGTAAAACAAACTTACTTACCATATATCTCGGGCATCGTATGAAGCGTCGTCCTGGGTTCTTCTCAGTCCCAGATGTGAATAGGGAAACCCTACGATTACACCCACAAGTTTTCTGCCGATATGCAGTTACCAAGTCGGATTGTGTTGATGAAGACGACCCTTCAAGCCTGGAGATCTCGTACCCCGTCACTGACATTATTAAGAAAGACGAAGAAAGTCGCAAAAAGAGGTTAACCAGGTTTTCGCTATGAAGGAGATCATTTGGAAGAAGATGAAGAAAGTTGTATTATAAAGCGTTGGAGGAAGATGAAGTTAGCAGACAATTCCTTCAACAACGGCATTAAGGGGTAAAAGGGTATTTCACACGAAGTTAACGTCAACAGGTAGCGGTCAAAAAAGGGTTAATATGCAAGATAAGTCTGGTACAGTGGCCACCCCGAAAATTTTGAAGTCTCAGTGGCCTAATTGCAAGTTTTTAGAAAGTACAGTGGCCCGTAGGTGTGTTTTGCCTTAATAATGCTTATGCATGTCCTATTTATGCCTAAATGATGCAATTAAGTAATGATGCATGAAATTTATGCAATTTATTCTTACGATGCATGATTAAACTAGTGGTCACTATTTGACCCTACCATGCATGATTTATATTATAAATGCAAATGTGGCTATATGATACGTGTTCTAGGCTAAAACATATTTTGCATGCTATGTGTTCATGAAACGGACTTTTCGGAATACAATTCATTTTTTACTGAACACATTTTCGGGCATATTCTCAGATAAATATGTGACAAAACAGGTATATTTTACGCCCTAAAATTTATTTTTCATGCATGCTTATGCTGCAGGGACATAGTAAATGCCATAAGAATATTTATTTTCCTGATTGGTGACATTTTATTTTCTTTTTAACGCACCCCTAATGCAGCTTATTGGATAATAAATGCAAATGCTGGATGCATGTACTACTTTATTTGATGCAAATGTAATGTAGAAAAATTATAGGATGCTTATTAACATGATGTATGGGCATTCTTTATTCTATCATGCATGCAATAATGCAAAATGTAGTACATATCTTTAAAATGCCAAATACACTTTTACGATGCATATAATGCAAAAACGTTTATCTAGACGCAAAACAATACATAAATTTTTGTTGTTTTTGTTGTTTTTTGTTTTTTGTTTTTTTTTTTGAAAACATGTAAAAACATTTACAATGCAATATAATTTTATATGATGCAAAATAAATAAAAAAACATGCAGACTCAAGACGCACGCACAAAACAAAGCTATACCGATATTTAATAGGTAATGGCACGCTGTTTCTCCAAAATGGATTTTAAAGGAATATGCCTTCGGGCTCGAACATGTTTTTTATTTTATTTTTTATTTTTAATGATATGCGGGGAGAGGAAAAGGCAGTCATCCCCTCCTGTTCTCGGCCATATAATTGTTGCAGGGCTACACTTGGCATAAGGTTATTCTCATAACCCTTGTATTTTTCTTCGCAATCAGACAAGGCAGTAGTGAATTGTCAGAACCCAAGTCGTCTGGCTGTTTCAGGACAATGGCAGCGCAGATGATGAGTAGGACGAGGACACTTTTGGTGCTTCTCATTCTGATGAGACTGAGCCTTTTCTGAGCCTTGCAGAAGAAGTATATGGGCCCGGCCGGACGGACGCCGCAGGCACTGATGGACTGCTCCGGGGCTTAAGCTGCAAATGAAGAGTAGTTTTGGGGGAAATAAAAGGGGGTAGAGACAATAATAGATATGTATATGCAATTAATGCATAACCTAAATTTCTTTAGCAATTATTTCTAAGTTGCACCTTAGGACCTGAAAATTTTATATTTTAGTGTTTTATTGCAAGCTTCCTGTTATGGTCTTTCTTCTTTTTCTTTTGTCAGTCGAGCCCCCTTGCATCCTAAAGACTGGAGGTAGGATGCCGAGGTTTCAAAGAGTGTTTTCCCTCCCCTTTTTCTCATAATATATATTTTTTATTTGACTCTAACTTTTGCCTAGGCTGCCCTTCCTGGTTTTCAACCTAGCGAGCCCTTATTTCTCATTTTTATTTGTTTTTTTTCTTTTTTTTATTTTACTATAATTTTTGCCTAGGCTGCCCTTTCGGGTTTTCAGCCTAGCGAGCCCTTATTTCTCCTTTTTATTACTATATATATATACATATATATATTTTTTTATGCTTTAACTTTTGCCTAGGCCGCCCTTTCGGGTTTTCAGCCTAGCGAGCTGGAGAGGGAAGCACTTGCCAGATAGGGTGGCTCAAGCATAATACATTTTAAGCTCGTTGAGATTGGAGGCTGAACAAGGTCTTTTTTTTTCCTGGTTTGTGAGGAGTATGACAACTCCTGACCGGATCTCTTTGACAATATACGGCACATCATGGAAGAGAGTGGTGGCAACCTTTTGATAAGTAGCCCCAGCATTTTTTTTTAGCCCAGACGGCATGGCATGATAACAGTAGGTTTCCCAAGGAGTGGTGAATGAGGTCTTTTCTTGGTCCTCTACTGCCATTTTGATTTGACTATAGTCTAGCATGCCGTTGACGAATGATCTGATTTCATGAGCAGCAACGGCGTCTACCACAATATCAATCTTGGGTAGAGGGAAGTCATCTTTGGGCGACGCCTTGTTGAGGTCGCGAAAATCTACGCAGATCCGAACCTTCCTGTTGGGCTTGGGAACGGTCACTATATTGGACAACCATATTGAGTATTTTACTACCCGAATGAAATTGACGTGCGCTGCTTCATCACTTTTTGAACGAATTCAAAATCATTTACTAATAATTAAGATATAAAAAATAATCTTACATTTTGAGCGAAAATGATTTAAACTAATTATTTCAAATTTATGAATTGGTTATTTGAAACTAGTATATGGCGGGTCAACCCGCCCTAACCCACCTCAACCCGCAACCTGCAACGGGTTCAACTCGTTTGACCCACCTCCTAATAGGTTCATATTTTTCTAACCCAACCCACTTTTTTAAAGTAGTGGGACGGACCAACCCAACGGGCCCAACCCATTTTAACAGCTCTGCTAGCTAACAGGCATTAAAAAGTTTCCTTCAAAGTAAGTCATGTCTGATTAATAGTACACATGGGAACACAAAAAAGTGATATAGATCGTTGGCAAAAACTCAAGTAAAACAATCTTATAGATACTCTCTCCGTTCTTAAATTATCGTCCTCCTTTCCTTTTTCGTCCGTCCCAAAATAATTGTCAACTTTGAAACTTATATTTTTAGAACATTAATTTTACCACTTTACCCTTACTTTTTCACCCTACTTTAATTATGAGCCACATACACATGAGTTTTAAAGGAAACTACACATTAAACCAATATTAATAATCCAGTCAAATATATTTTCTTAAGCGGTGCGCCGGGTCAACCAAGACAATAAATTAGGGAGTGAGGGAGTATATTTTATAAGACAAATCTTTTTTATTGACTCATAATGTGTTGATGAGTTTAACTATGAGAAATTGAGTTTCCATTTTATGAATTAAAATTCATAAAACCGTTTTACAAGAAACTTTATTCTAAATTGTTTAAGTGAGTATATTTTAATGACTTATCATTTTAGATTTAAGTTCCTTCAGATTCAGATAATTATAACTAATCTTTGTTTTGATGTTTATGGGGTCAAACCCTAAATAGATAGGCAGTTTGAGTGAATTAAATAAGTATACTTTTTGAATGTTAAGATTGAGATCCAAGTGATGGACACGTATAGGGTAAATGATATAAAGAAGACCATAATTATGGATTGCAATCAGAAATCATAAATCATAAATCATAATAATATACTTTTATTTTTCTAAAAACGTAGACAAGTTGCGATTTTGCGCGTTGTCTTGAAACACTCGTTGTTGAACGAAGGAGAGCCAAGAAAGCTCCCTCCATTTCTTTACCCATTTTCTATGTAACTCCCGGTTTTCCTCCAAAACTAGTTATTGAAACCGTGCTTGTGCTTTGCACAAAAACTTTGGAAAACCAATAGATTCCAGAGGTAGCCATAAGTCACATCAGTCTCATACCCAAAAAAACACAAGCACTATCCTATTTACTCTTTACACATCAATTGAAGTCCATTACGTTACGTTACGTGGACGTTCAGCTCAATCACCCGTTTTTTTTGGCATGATAAGTAAGTTATTCAAAATTTGACTACTTAATTTTTATTTTATTTTCCTATGACTAAAGTTTGGCTATGTTTTGTTTATCAACCTTTCTATTTGATTGCCGCTAGAAAATTCCCGTCTAATATAATCCTTCATTCCTTCCCTTAGGGTAATTTTCTCTGGTGGTATCCTGTAGGGGTGTAAGTGGTTCGGTCTGGTAAAATCTCAATAAGACTTGGAACCGAACCACTCGGTATTTATATAAATTATTTTTAATGAAATTAACCAACATTACAAGATAATATTTTAATTTGGAATTAACATCAAAATTAGGAAATAATCTATAACAACAAATTATCAGATAAGCTAATGACTATATATATTTATAGAATAAATCAAAGGTTCAAAATCGTTAATAAATGTAATATAATATATATTATATAATAAGTAATTTTTTTCAATTTTTAAGTTTAATAGTATCCTGTAACAATTACAAGATGTAGGAAAATATTTAAGATAGCTTGACTATAATATTTTAGAGTTTTAGTGTAATTTTTATTTTTAAGTTTAATAGCTGATGTGCCCGCCCAAATCCGATCACGAGCAGAACACGATCGATCACCACGTACCAGTCACGAGGTCAGCCAGCATGTGACCGACCAGTCTAACAGATAGAGTTAATAGGTAGTGAGCAGGAGACAATACAACTCCCGTCTAAATCTCGTCGAGCACAGACCTTGTCTGCCCGACCAGGGGCCATACCTGGGATTTACACTTATCATTACCATATCTACCTTATGCAGTCACGTCAGGCAGAGCCTTCCTTGCCCGGACAAGCATCGAGCAGGGAAATTCAGAGACTTGCTTTCCAAGACAGGTCAAAGGTTTCCTTATCCAAGCAGCATACTTTTCTTATCCGCTCCTACATTCTAGCGGCCAGCCGCCCATCACGCCTATAAGTTAGGAAGTTCCTCCAAAACCTACTAGGTAACTATGGAAACTGAATCCCACAAGGATTCTACATTATTGGGGCCTATAAATACCCTTCCATAAACCCTAAACAAGTTACACACTTTTTTGAGTCTAAAACCTTTGTCAAATTGCTTTTTTGACTCACACGATACTTACTCTCACACTGGAGTGGTTTTGCGAGGCGAAGCCTTGTACTCCCACTAAAGTGATTTTGTATTCTTAGACAAGTTCAAAGAAACAGATCAAAAACATATATCTTATGCATCAATCGGACGGCCCAAGCTATATTTTTGTCACATCAATAACGTAAGATTTTCTTATTTTGAAAAGATATAGTCACTAGTTATTTAGCCCGTGCTCCGCGCAAGTGCAATTTGATATATATATATATATATATATATATATATATATATATATCACATTGTTACTAATATTAAACGATTTTGGACTTTATAATTAGATTGTTAATTTCTTCCATGGTTATAAATTTTTTTCTATTGTTACTAATATTAAACGATTTTTTTGCCTAAATACTTTTAAAATTAACATAAGTTTCTAACTAACGTGAGATAGATTATTTGTATTAGTAATAATAGTAAATATATTTGATCTAAAAAATTTTAAAATTAACATCTAACATTCTAACTTGATAATAATAGTAATAATAATAATAATAATAATAGTAATAGTAATAATAATAATAGTAATAATAATAATGATAATAATAATAATAATAATCATAATAACAACAACAACAACAACAACAACAACAATAATAATCATCATCATAATCATAGTAATAATAATAATAATAATAATCATAGTAATAATAATAATAATAATAATAATAATAATAATAATAATAATAATAATAATAATAATAATAATAATAATAATAATAATAATAATAATCATAATTATCATCATAATAATAATCATCATGATAATACTCCCTAGGTAAAATGTCCTTGCATAACTGAGCTTGGGTAAACTTTAGTCAGCTACGGACTTTATAACTCTAGTAGAGCCTCTCTTCGGAGGCATCGTTGTTGTTAAAGTCTTATCCAAAGGCCCCATTTAGCTACTCACTTATCTTAACGGAGAGGTTGATTATTCAAGCCCTATCAGAGGCACCCTGGGGGACTTAATTACTCTCAACCGAGAGGTCGGGTGTTCAAAGCCTCACCAGAGGCACCATTTGTTCGAGCCACACCAAAGGCATTATATATATATAATTGTAGCCTTTTAAGGCATTAAAAATAATTTAAAAAAAATTAAGGGTTGGGGTACGGTCTATGTCCCCTCCAACCTTTGTAAAAAAAAAAAGAAAAAAAAATGCTTTTGCATATATATGTGATTCCCCTTTTAGATTTTTGATGGAATAGTTTCAATGTATGAGGATGCAAAAGTCCTAATGCAGGGGTGCTGCAAGGGTGAATGCTTGAGAATGAGACTAAAGCGAAGGTAGGACTAAAGTCAGTCACGAAGGATAGAAATGCTATGGGATATAACAAGGAAATTAGTTTACAAGAAAGAATTGCCTACGGATACATTGGTACTGCTAGTATGACAAATGGATATATAGGAATAGGATCGGCGCAATAAAATGGAAACAAGATAAAATCTTAAATCAAAATGACTTCTGGCATCATCGGAAGGATCGAAACCACATTCGTAGGCCGACAATTTTTCTTGGTAGGTCGACCTATTGGAGGAAAATAAAAAAGAAAGACCAAGTAGGAGCAAAGAAACTAGCAAACTAATCACTAAATAGATAGAAATAGGTGAAAATTCTAACATCACCACTACCCACTTTCTTCTATAGCTCCTTGTTGACGGAGCGGCTTACCGGAAAAGAAAAAGAAGGAAGTAATGTCGTCCTTCTACCGCTTGATCGGACCAAGCCTCCGCAATTTTAGAATCTCCCTGTCGAATGGCCTGTTCTCCCAGGGCAGAATAGGTGGGTTAATTCCTTCCCTTAGAAATGTACTTGAGAGTTTCCAACCTCATACGGCTCGACAGTCAACTCTTTTGGTATCCAATTTGAATCTACCATATCTAATTGAATAAGATTTCTCGTAGATCTAGCCCATTTTTAGGGTTAACCAAAAGATAATAATAATAATAATCATAATAATAATAGGAATAATAATAATAATAATAATAATAATAATAATAATAATAATAATAATAATAATAGTAATAATAAAAATCATAATAATAATAATAGTAGTAGTAATAATAATAATAATAATAGTCATAGTAATAATAATAATAATAATAATAATAGTACTAATAATAATCATAATCATCATAATAATAGTAATAATAATAATAATAATAATAATAATAATAATAATAATAATAATAATAATAATAATAATAATAATAATACTAATAATAATCATAATCATCATAAAAATAATAGTAATAATAATAATAATAATAATAATAATAATAATAATAATAATAATAATAATAATAATAATAAATCAATAAATGGACTCGGGATATAAGAAAGTAGTTCACAAAACTTATTATCAAATATGACGATGATGGAAAAAGGGAGCGTAGGTATTTTAAGAATAAGAAAAAAAACATAAAGTATTTTTGCAGTTTATAAAAATTAAAGTACTAAAGTGATAACAATTTAACAAAATGGGAATGACCCACAATTATTCCTAAAAAGAACCATTTATTTCGGCCCGTAATATCATGTTAATTCATATTAACAAAAAGGATCGACACACCACAAGGCTCAAGCACAAACTTGCCCAGTTACGTATTAATAGTTGGGCCATGATTCACAGCCCTCACACACTTGGGATGGATTTCATACCCACAATCAATGCATTGATAAGCCCATCCAGACCCTTGCTCATCACAATCACAACATATAAAGGGTCCTCCTCCATTGCCTTGAGACACCAATGTGAGCTCGTGGCGGTGCCCTGAATGAAACTCCGATTTTGGAAGGCTTTTTGCATCCTCATCCATTTTCTTCTGTAGCTCCTCCACTCTAGTTTCCGTAAATGGATAAACATTTTCTTCATACAAGTTTACAAGGCTCCTCCCATGCTTGGTTACTGTTTTACCATCAGGCCCCAAGATGATCAAGCTTGGGATTCTCCGGATGTCAAAATATTTGGTTAGACTTTTAATAATTGGATCGCCAAATGGTAGCACTAACCACGGCATGGTACTAACATACAAGTCGAACTCGAGTTTGCTGCGGTCACTTGAAACGAATATGATCTCAAAATCCTCTTCATTTTTGCCACCAACTATTTGTTTGATCTTCTGATATATTGAAATGAGTTTAGGAGTGAACTTCATACATGGAAGGCACCATTGGGCTGAAAAGTAAAGCCCAATCGTTTTTCCCACTAAGGAAGCAACTTCAACCTACCAAGCCAACATACAATCAAAATAAGTTAACAAATTATTACATCCTACTTTTTCGCCCATCCATTCAAATTGGAAGTTACATTTGACAAGTCAAGTTTTTTTTTATCTTAACCTTCTTGAATGACAAAAAAAAAAAAAATTTAAGACTCATGTGAAATCATTTTACGGATCTTAATTTGTAAGTCGAAACCACAACTCAACTCATAATAGATCGGATTAAGAGAATATCATATTATTTAAAAAATAAACAAGCATAGCTTGCGAAAAAAATAGGGTCCTTCGTTGCAAGCTAGGCTCGAGCTCATTAGATATGTATATATACTAACTAAACTTATGTGTTTTCTTAGAGTCAAATACAAATAATTTAAAACTTGACTAGACTCGTCTTATTAGAATTCTGGGAGAATTAAAAGAATACTAATTCTAGAAATTATCTTTAGATCATCTCTAACATTTTGAAGTTAAAATTGTATCAAATCTTTAAACTGATGCATTTTCTACACTAAATTTTTTCCACCATCTCCAACAGTTCTACTTCAAAGTTTACTATACAGGGAATATTTCAAGTATATTCTTCATTATTTCATTTAATTTGTATTCCAAGTATATGTTTTATTTCATTTAATTTGTATTAATGTATTTTAGCAAAAAAATATATTATTTATTGATTTAATATTAAATTAAATTAAATATTATGCATTAAAAATAATAATTAAATACATGAATTTAATTAAGACTAAAATAAAAACATATTAAAATTAATAATTAATTGCAAGACATTAATAAATACTAAAATACAAACATTAAAATAACTGAAATAAACAACTAAACAGACATATGAAAATACAACTAAAATCAAGCATAAATAAACATATGAAAATAATTTTATAAACTTTATTTTAAATAATTTTAATATTATAAACAACTAAATAGACATATGTAATGTGATTTTCGTTTTTTTATTAATGTCTAATATTTATAAACATTATTATAAATAATTTTAATATAATATATATCTAATAACTTACAATAAAAATAAAAATAATTGAATTAATTTTTGTGTTATTTAAACCAAAACCATTAAAGTAGTATTTAAACTAAACAACTAAACTAACAATAATAATAAAACATAAAATACAAAATAACTACTTAAACAAAAAAAAAAAAGAGGGAAGATGAAGTTGTGAATACTCACACTCCAAATTTGAAGGGTCGGGAGGAACACTTCAAATTTGAAGTAGAGATGAAGGGCTTGTTGGAGTTGTGTGGACAAACATTTCAAATTTAAAGGTTTGAAGTACTTGTTGAAGATGATCTTAGTACATAATATACTCATTTATTTATCTTTACTCTTTGGCAATTCATGGATTAAATAGTGGAGTTCCGCCCCCGTACTCTAAAAGAAAAAAAGAAGACATGAAATAAATATTAAGAATAGGGTGAAAATTAGTTCACTTTAATCCCTGAAAATAACAACTTTGTTCACTTTTCACCCTAAAAGACCTCGAAAGTCGAAACTGAAACTTTTGCTTAACTTTCAACTTGTGCTACTGCAGATTGTGATAAAGAAAGAAAAGGGACTAACCTGATTGGCTTCAGGATTCGCCAGGAGAAAATCCCTGTCATGAGTTGTGAGTAAATTCATCAAAGTTTGCCTTTCATGCTTCTCCCTCTCCTCCTGCAACAGTTCCTCCAACCTCTCTTCAGTAAACGGGAAGGCTCGAACCCCGTATCGGTAAACGAGTTCAACTCCATCATGTAATGTGCTCGAATCATAATCCTTACCAGAATTAGGTTGTAAGATAATCAAGCAAGGAATACCTTCAACGTCAAACTTACTATTTAAAGATTTCTTTGACTCTAAATCTGAAAACGGAATGGCTAGCCATGGCATGCATGAACGGTAATTGTTGAAGGCATCCAAGTCTTCGTCGGAGGACACGAAGACGACCTCAAAGTTTGATCCCGTACTGGCTTTGAGTTGCTCGTAGACATCGATCAAGAGTTTCGTGAAAGTGTGACATGGTGGGTACCAGTTTGCTGAGAAATAAATGCCTACAACTTTGTCTTCTAGCTCCGAAACATTAATCTGCATCAGGAATTGGTTAATTTCTGTATTTATGTGATGTACGTCGGACCACCACCATTAATGGTGGTGGCCGGAAGTGAAGAAGACGAGAAGTGCACAAAGGAGAGAGAAAGAAAGTCACGGCAAGAGATCTGGACTCGTTTGAGAGAGAGAAGAAACATATATTCTATATTTGATTCAATATTCTCCCCATCCCTAATTACAACTATTTATTTAGGGCCCAAATGGGCTTACGATCAACTAACAATCTAAATGGGACTTAAAAGGCCAAATATATCTTTAACACTTCCGCTCAGCTTGTATACGAATCAATTGTGAAACATTCGAGTTGGAAAGGTACAAACAAACGAGCCTTAATATGGGCCGGGCCTCTCAGGCCAAATAAAAACAATCTTTAACAAGATGTCAAGCAAGTTGTACGGAACCCATAATTAACGGTTCACCCCGAATATTTGTAGTAGATGTTGAGAAGTTTAAACAAGGGTCAATCCCCGAAAAGCTTACATCGTAATTCGCAAGAAGAATACGGAGTAGCCTAAATCGAATTTTTCTGTCCGTAAAGGGTACATCCATAATCCAAGAATTTAAAGTGCGAATCGAACACCGTCCACAAAGAAAAATTATTGTCAAGTCACTGTCCGACTTTGGCAATCAAAGAAGTTCAGTAAGTCATTTTTAATTTTGATTTTGAGTGACTTGTCAACACAGTGAGCCAACTCAGCAATTTTATTTTCCAACCGAGTCAACTCAGTGAGCCATCAAATCCTAACTCGGTAACAATAATTCTCCACCGAGCATCTAGGAACAATTTTCAACATGCAAAATTGGATCTATATATAGATCTAATAGAAATAACAAAAATGAAATCGAGAGAGAGCAAAGAGATCAGATCTAGAATGAAAAACCTCATGCGAAGTGACTATCAATCATTCATTAGCAAAATTAACGCAACCGTTGTCATCTAGATCGACGGAAGTCCTTCAACGAGCAGTCCTCTTCCAAGCTCTTCAAAATTGAGTGTAACTCGACTATTTAGATCACCACTGGCGGCGTCATCGCCGTGGTGAAACTTATTAACTCCTTCAAATCTATAAAGTCGTCGCCATTGTTAGAGGATTGATGGACAAGTTTGAAGGATGTCGGACCACCACCATTCACAGTGGTGGCCGGAGGTGATAGAGAGAGAGGAAGAACTTTACAAGTTACGACCAAGGAGAAAGAGATGAGAGACAGATCTGATGATTATATAGAGGACAATTGTAGATCTCCAAGGGAAGTAACAGAAAATGGATTAGAGCTCCGTTATGGAGATCTTACCGTCGCCATTGCTTACGAACACAAAGAGATGTCTGACTTATAGATTTCGATTTCTTATTTGATAGAAATTTTGGAAATAAATTTCGAATTGGATGAAATTGATACAATGATCATGGTATATTTAGCGAAAGAAGAATTGGATTAGAATCGATACTCTGATACCATGCTAAGTAACCTACTCATTAAAAAGTTTAAACTGTTAGAAAGAACACCAACAATGTATATCATGTTTTAGATTTTGTGCTTTAACACTTCCCTTCACGTGCATACGTCGAGAAAGAAACACTTTATACAGGGCCAATATGAACCATTTGTAATATTTGTAGAATAAATGTAAGGGGGGATGATTTGAACCCTTATCTTTTCTAAAACATAAGTTCTGATACCATGTTAATTTCTGTATTTATGTGATGTATGTTAGACCACCACCATTAATGGTGATGGCCGAAAGTGAAGAAGACAAGAAGTGCACGTGAGAAAGAGAAGGAGAAGAAAGTCACGACAAGAACGTTTGAGAGAGAGAAGAAATATATATTTTATATTTGATTCAATATTCTTCCAATCCCCGACAACAACTATTTATATAGGGTCAATTGGGTTTAGAATCAACAAACAATCTAAATGGGCCTTGAAGTCCAAATATATCTTCAACATAATTGAACAAGAAGTTACCTGCATATCCCATCCCTTGGGAGATTGACAAATTTTGAACAAATATTATTAGATCTGAAAACAGTAAACCAAAATTAATTGCATAACCCTTATGGATGTTACTAGTCTTATCTAAAAGATCAGGATCCAAAACGTTGAGAAAGAGGCGGGCCATGACTCTGTTCAATAAACTAAAAGGTGATCGATATGTTGTGAATAATCGAAAGATATTGTGGGTAATTTTGCTCTCCTCGATTAAAAAGACTTCCTCCGTGTCACGCAAAATTAAAAATTTATTATTATTTTATTTTGAAATGTTTTATTTAAAGAATCTTCATAAATTTTCATATTATCTTCATAAGTGATATAATTATCTTGATTATGCTCAAGCGATTTTATAATTATGTCGTACTTTAATATATATTTTGATTATTATAATTTTTCAAATGTGAATTATTTAAGTTGAATAGAGAGAAGATATTAATAGCATGGTTAGAGTATCTATAATGGTTTCATTTACCATCAACCTAAAACTTTTTTTTTTAGAGTTTTTTTACCTTCATTAAGCCCTATAGTAGGCACCCTATCCCTAAAATTAGTTAATTCCCCCCCCCCAAAATATTTGGTAAGTTTTACTTACTATTGTATTTTTTCTATTGGTGAGTCTTTATGTATAAGATAATATGTCCATCATATTTGATGATCTGCTTTTATAATTTTTTTCCATTCTCTTTTCCTATTATTTATAACTAAAAATTATGGATATATTGAAAATATTATAAAGTGTCACACGACTTCACTTAAATAAAAGTAATTGAAGTAATCAAAATATATAGTAATATTTTTTTATAAAATATAAAATTTAAAGTGTATATATTTTGCAGTAGGAAATTAGAAATAAAAAAGAGGAAAAATATATTAATAGTTAGCTTTGCTAGTTAAATGATATCACTAATTTAGAGGGTTATAGAGGGTCCTCATTTAAGCTAAAACTTTTTTAAATGGTCTTTAAAATAATTTAAGGGTTATATAGAAGGTGTTTTAAGGTGCAACTATTGTGTTGTTTTTATTTCTTTAAATCTATGTAAATAGGCATAATAACAACCTGTTGTAATTACACTGAAAATAAATAATAGAAATTTAATAAGCAACATATCTATAGAAAAACAAAAAACATAGTTCCCATCCGGCCAATCGTAATTTCCTACAGAAAATGCTCATAGTATTCCATACACCATAAAAAGTGAGTCATAGACACGTGGAAGATGGGAAGTAGTTTCCAGCTAAATGAAAAGGATGTAGTATCCAAAAGAGGAAAATGATGGGGGTCACCCTCACCTTTAGCAATTCCCCGTTCTCAACAAAGAGATTACTGTTTCATTCTATATATTTTATTTAAATAGTTTATTTTTAAAATTTATATCATAAAAATATCATTTATTAGTCATAAACTATGAAAAATATCATTTAAAAAAAATTAATTTTCAAATAAGGACTCTTTTCTCGAAATAGAGGGAGTAATTAGGAAATGTAATATTAATATATACCGGAAAAGTACCAAAGATGTGTCGTATGAGAAGAAGGGCAAATTACCCAAATCGTCTCTGTACTTCACCACTTTTTTCAACTTCATCCTTGTAAAAAAAAAAAGAACCCTATTGATCCTTGTATGAAATTTTTTGACACAATTGGTCCAATTTCGTGAGTTTTTTTTTTCATTAGATCAACACACGTGCGTCTCACATGATTATTATCAGGGGTAATATAGTCATTTTATCCAAAAAGTACAAGGACCAGTTGTGTAAAAGTCTCTTCTATTTTTCTGCAAATCCCGGTCACACATAGGGTCCATTCAGATAGGATCGATATGCTCTGGGACGAACGGAAGGGATCGAACCTTTCTCTTTCTCTGTCTCCTCTTAAATGCTTTCTATGCTTCCGACATATTCATTCCACATCTTCATTCATAGGGAGGCTCTTTGTTGGGCGCTCAATCTAGAATTTTTCATCAAATCAATCCAGAACACACAATAACTGATATTAAGCAAACAATCGGCAACGACGATTTCTCTTCCTCCCTTATATCTTCCCTATATGATCAGATATGCCAATATGTTGACTGCAAAAGATGGAACCTTCCATCCCTTTCCTGCCAGCAGCGTCGAATACGATGACGAAGAGTTCAAATAATATGTTCCTCTTCTCTTAGTCAGATTTTGTTTTAAGATAGCCATAAAAGAAAAATGGTCCTTGGAATCGGAGCAATCAGAGCAGATTTGAACAGATCTGGGCAATTAGTAAAGATTTTATGTTTGCATTTTGTTGAGAGGAGGAAGGAGAGAGAGACTATGTTCATCGGCAATGGAAGCGGTGATTTATCTAGTAGCGAACTCTCGCTGTATGTCTCCATGATTCGATTGGATTTATGGAAGATATGGGAAGAGTTTATTACAAGGAGCCCCGGACTTTGTGCGTGACGGTTTAAGATGCTATGTATTCCTGTGATTTTTATCGCCTTCGTGTATCAATAGCTCTTTTAGTCTGCCATTAAGACCGCTTTTCTGCTGGAACTAAGATATATGTAGGGATGAAGCAGTTTAAGTACAATGAAATTAAGTGACGTGGAACGCATCTATGACCGATGACAATCTTTTAAATACTAAAAAAATAATATATATATATTTTTTAACTTAGTATTGTTTAACTTAGTATTGTTTAACTTTCTTAATTGCTTTAAACAAGGGAAAACCGATTTCTTGATATTTTTATTTTCCAATTTAACGATACTAATGAAAAATTACCTCAAATTTATTAATTACCTAAATGGTCTTTGAACTTTATAATATGAATTGTTGATTATACCCTTGGACAATATTATATGCGGCACACGTACGTTGACCTAACAGGAAGAAAATAACGAAATTGGACAAAAGGGTAGATTGCGTAACAAGCTTTAGTAAATGAACGACTTTTTAAGATTTTGGGTCGAATTTAGAAAAAAAGGGTAAAGTGCAGGGACTATTTGTGTAGTTTTCCCTAAGAAGAATGGTAAAAAGAAATGCAATACTACTGTGTCCGTGTAAATTTCAGATCTCCTCTAGCAAAGTAAGCAATGTACTGGTGTATGTATATGGTATTGTGAGAGCATCCCCATTGTTGATAAAACTTATCTTCTTAAGAAGAAGATGGAATCTTGTAATGGTAAATCATCTTCCGATTATGCCACTTTGGAGAGAGATGATTTTTTCTTCCTAAATAAGAAGAAAAAAGAGGGAGAAGAAGAGGAAGAGAGGTGCACCGCTTGCCCAAAGCAGGTGCGTTGGGGTCTATTGGAAGGTTTTCGGTGTGGTCCCGAGGTCTGAATTCTCAGCTTTTATTTGAATTTCTTTTCTTTTTAAAATTCAGCCTTTGTGAACTGTTTGGGGGGGGGGACGGGGCGCAGTTTGAATATATTTTTTAAAAATATGCCTTTATGTACCGTTTTTTTTTTAAATCATGCCTTTGTGTAACAAATTTAAATTTCAGTTATTTTTAAGTATTTATGTTTTATGTAACTTTATCATTATGTATTTTTTTTTTCAATTTTAATATTTTATATAATTTTCTATTTATGTTATTTTACAAGCTATGTATAATATGTGTTTTATAGATAATTTATTAATTAAATTATATATATATTCAAGTATAATATGTATAAATGAAAGATTACTTTTTTGAAATCCTCTTCAATTATGGTAAAAGAGTCTTCATTTCTGCGTATGATTTTAATTACCCTTCATATTTCACACACAAAAATAACAACTCACTTTGCATCAAAATAAATAAATAAATAGGGTCACGTTTTCATTTATTAAAAAAATAAATTTCCATTTATGATCAATGTAGGTTATATTGTAATCTGAAAGTATTAGTTATAGGTTGATTTATCAGGAAATTAACCAAGGAGTATATAATCTATATTTTTTCATTTGGCACACTATATATTTCAAATAATCGTTCTCCATTTATTTTTTGTCAGATTTTAAATAATTGTCATCTTTCAAAACTTTCTTTCAGGAAAACGCTTTTATCACGTTACCTTTACTTTTTTATATACTTTAATTATGGTCATATGTTTAAAGAATTTAAGAAACAACAATGTTAGGTTTACTTCTACTTCTATAACTATTGTTACAACTAAACCTTAGTGAAGGATAAAACTGTCTTTCACTAAAACACATTAGACACTCACTAAAGCTTAGTTGTAGTAATAGTGGTAAATATAATATTTTTGGTAGTCATATAGGTAGGGGTGACAAAATATGTGTTATGAATAAATTGATGTTAGGCTATTATCCATGGATAGCCATGACCATGGATAAATAATGGATAATAGTTTAACACCCATTTATCCATAACACTCATTTTATCACCCTTATATAGGAGTATCATTAAAATATTTCCAACAGGCGTGACTGATGTTGCTTAATATATGGGTAGTAAAATATCAACTCAATATTTATCTCACACACCTATTTATAATTATATATAAAGATAAGATCATAGAGTATTGGATATGCCGGTAATCTTATATTCTTATTAAAGAAGTTTATGAAGAGAAAAACAAAAATGGAGCAAAGATTAACTTGTAGATCTGAAGTAAGTACGTAGGTTAGCAACAGTTGTACAAATGCGTGATTATGCATGCATTCAACCTAACAAGTAACAATCAATATATAATTGCTAATATTGGCAATCCAAAGTCAATCAAAAATGACCTTTTCTTTATTTTATTTTTCTTTACTTTAATGGTTCTTAATTAATTAATTTACTATTAGTAACTTGAAAAATACTCCCACCGTTCCCGTTTGAATTTTTTTTTTTAAATAATACTTTTAGTAACTCATTAGTAATAAAATGATACTTTTATGTCTTAATTATTGAAAGTTGACTCTTTAATTAAAGCATTTCAAAATAGAAAAACGAATTTTTTGCCCGAAACGGAAGAAGTAGCAAATTAATTTGTATGTCAATTATTAGTTCGTACTAGTTATATGTGCCTGTGTCATAGGCACGGTGTCCGTATGAGATCGATTCAATAAATGGTCGAGATAAACAAAACTCATAACTAACGGGGTAATTCAAACAAAATCCATAACTAAAGGTTTTATATTTAATTATAGAGGGGTAATTCAAACATAACTCATAACGGAGGGGTTCATTTGTAATTCGCATACTTACGAATCAATTTGGATTGTCAGTTGTGTTTAGCACAATTCGGTCAGGGCCACCAGTTAGACTCTGAACTGTAGACTAGATCTTCTATGGCACGGTGTCAGTATATTTGATTTCGTCATTTGAAATGACAGTGACTAAATAGAAGGTATGATTTTAAAAAATGTTACAATTAAGGGGTATATTGTTTCAAGTGATAGTTGATGGATTGATTGCACGGTGTGACTTTATAATATGAAGATAAAACATAAGGAGAAAAATGAATGACTGCTCATAATAGTAATTATAGGGGTGATTTGTAATAAGGAAAGAAAAGATAGGGAGTTAAAAATGGATAACTACTCACACATGTGAATGTGAGGGTGAATCTCAATCGTTAATTTTTTTAAGATAATTTAATTTCAACCTCTAAATAGCAATAGTCTATTACCTATCTGTTTTATAATATAAATGCCAGAGTCAAGAAAACTACGAGTTTTTATGATTTTAATTAAAAATAAAAATAAAAATGAGTATTTATATTGACTTTTAGTTTTAAAAAAATTACTTTATTAGTCATGGTGTATGCGAGAGGGAGAGAGAGTGGGAGATGGGATGACGTACCTAAGTTCCTGAGGTCTAATTTATGATATACAGATAGGGCTTGGCGATCTCCCCATATACAATTTTTGTGTGATACCACATCTATTAAATCGATGTTCTCACAGCTTAGCCGCCAACATATATATGGCAAGTCGAATAAAGGGATTCGTCTTATAAAAAATATTATATCGTAAAATATACGATGTTTTCTAAGTTTTTAGGTCTATTAAAAGATTAAACAGCTCCTTCTGGATTTCTACTTAAACTTGTAGTCATGTACCCATCCTAGTCATGGTGTGTGTTTATGTGTGGTGAGGGGGTGTGTGTATGAGAGAGAGAGATGGGAATTGCGATGACGTACCTGAGTTCCTGAAGGGGAAACAAGAAAATCACGATCTTGGGAGGCCAAGAGAGACAAATATCTACAAGTACTAGACACCATTAATGGAGTTGTTCCATTTTCTACCACCTTCAATCCATCTCTTTCCTTCACTTCTTGCTTCATCTCTCTCTCTCTCTAACAAAGATTAAGAAGTAGAAGCGCTTGTGTTAAAATGAGATGAAGAGTTTCGATATTTGTTCCAATGCTTTATATTGCAACAAAAGAGTACCATACATATTCTTTTAATTAGTTAAATAGTCACGCACTCTCCAGTCTCCATCCATCTATCCCCATCTTACATTATTACAACATCTACCACGTAGCACTTCTTCTTTGGCCCTTTTTCACATACATCTCATGTACATCATAAATCATGCTTCTCCCCTCGTTAGTCATTACCCCTTCCCTACCTTAGTTTTTAGAGCCGATAATTACAACCCGTTAACTCATTTAATCAGACCCATAATTTTTTAGGTAAAAATGAGTTACTCGTTTCGACTCTCAAAAAAATAATAAATCGGGTTAAAATGGATTGAATTCGTTGCTTATTTCACCCCGTTAATTTTTCCTATATAAATATATGTTTTTTTTAGTGAAAAGTAGGGGTTAAAACGAGGTGACCCACTTCGGCATGTTACCCATTTTGATCTAACCTGATTCACCAAATCGCCATCCATAGTTATTAACCCCCCCACCCCACACACACACAAACATCGTCATTTCACTTGCACAGTTAAAGTATTTTTGTATAGATTAATGATATCTAGGGGTGTGCAGAAGTTTTTCGGAACCGGACCGGACTAATGGAACCAGACCAAACCAGTCAAAAATGGATCGGACCAATACATTGGGTTGGTCTTGGATCTGATTTTTCATAGAACCAGACAATTGGGTCGGTCCCGATTCCAGAATAAAAAATCGCAGAATCGGACCGAATCGGACAAATATATTTATTTATTATATATAATTATATATGTATATAACTAAACGCTAAATTATATTTGTGTTTGCTGTCGTTTCCTACCAAAGCTACAAAGAGAGAGAGATAGCTGAGAGACTGGTAGGCGATTTCTTCGAATTGATCTGCAGCATAGAGCCACAGCGAATCGATCTGTCGATTACTCGTTTGGATTTCTTTGTCCCTTCAGCTTTCAATTGGAAGTTTGAGCTTCGGCAGCCGGCAACCGACAGCTTTGACTTCGAGCTTCAGCAACAACAACATGCTTTAGCTTTGACTTCCCTTGAAGGTTAGCTTCTCCCCTCCCCCTCTCTCTCACTCTCACTCTCAATCTCAATTCTGGTTTGAAAGCTAGTTTGAGTTGAATTTTGGTTTGAAATGCAAAAGTTTTTTTTATAGTGAATGGTTACTTTTAGTTGAATTTATAGATTTTCTTTTTTTCTTCTTATGTTTATAGATGCCTCTATAATAGTAATTGGGGCTGAATTTCTATTATTTAATTACTTTTTCCTTTCTTATTTCTACACTGCATCAAATTTACTAAAAAAAATTTAAAAACTATTGGGAGTTAGATTACTGCTGCCTGGTTTGATATTTACAGTAGAGTGCAACCATGTTGGGGTTGAATTTCTGAATATTATGTGAAAATGGAGGGATGAGTATCTTGTCTGTTTTAAATTATTAGTTCAAATATGATTATTCATGTTGTGTAAGATTATTTATTGAGCTTCGTGGAATTGATACTTGGAGGCTCTATGCCTTATGAAATTTGTTGGTGCTCTCTGGTGAATTTTATTGCAATTTGATTTGAAAAAAATTGTATTGTTGTTTGAGAAATAGCTTAACTCTGTTGAGAGAGTAAATCTTTTAGATTTTATTATGTATTTGCATTAAACATGTAAAAAAATAAAAAAAAATCATCGTATTGGTCTGATCCTGGTTCTCGTACGTTTTCGATTGGTTCTGGACTGGACCAATATGTTGGTTCTCAAATATATTGGGTTGGTCCTGATTCTAAATTTTTTGAGAACTGGACTATTCGTCTGGTCCCGATTTTCTCTTTTAAAAAAAAAAAGCTCACCCCTAATGATATCCTTACCACTAATGTTACAACTTGCATAGTAAAAGGCAAAGTTGAAAAATCAACTATTAATTTCTCTCTCTCCAAAGCATCGGTAACTTCTTGCAACAGTTAATAGGATTTACTGATTTAGTTTTTAATTAAAAAAAGTGAAGTTTTTTTTAATAGGGTTTACTTCTCTCTCATCCCCAATTCTCTCTCTCATCCAACTTTTTCTCTCCATCGGAATTTGAAAATATTGTTTGTTGCTAAACTTTTCTGGTTTCTCCCGTACAATTAATTCGTTATTTTTTGTAAAAAAAATAGTTTTTTAATTCGGTATTTTTTGATCTGAGATAAGAATTTTGGTGAAACCAATGTTTCATCACTTCACTTTCTTTGACCAATAATATAACTACTGAGCATTTCTATGATGAGGTAGGCCTGCCAATTACAACAAAAAACTCGTTCACTCACCCGATCCGACTTGAAAAAATTAACCGGTCGATTTGGATCGGGTTAAAGTAGGTCGAACCCGTTACCCATTTAGTCCCATTATTTTTTTTTTGTTATATAAATATAAGTTTTTTGATGAAAAATTACAGGTAAAAATGGGTCGACTCGTTCCTATCCATTAAATATTTCGACCCATTTAATTTTGGGTTATAACGAATCACGACCTATTTCGACCCGTTGCCCGTTTCGATCCAACTCACCCAATTACCAACCCTACTATAAAGACATCTACGGAACTGGGATTTGGAATTTCTATACGATCCAATCACATATGTTAAAGAGACGAAATGATGCCTTCTATATATTGATTTATTTAAATACTCAATTCATCTCATATCCGTGTCATAGATATTGATATAAAATCTAGTTAACATATATTTGCAAGAAACTAACTAAAGGTTAATATTTTTAACTTTGGGTGACATGGGGATACCAACTAATCAATCAAATGGTGTTTGACGTATCTTATCCTTTTAAACATATTCTTTTTAAAACGTAACAATATTGTGTACCAAATTTATTTTCTCAAAAAAGAAAAAAAAAAAGTGTCGTGTGGACACATGCTAGTTAATATCTGAGATTAAAGTTGATTTTTCAACTTACTGCAAAACTGTCCAGCGAGATATTTTGGTGAATTTAGGAAAATGTTAACGTGTCTAAATTGAAGTCATTTTATTCTATAATCATATTTTGTCTCTTGTCTTGTAAAGAAAATGTTAGAGTTGTTATTAGGCGGTTTAAAGACGTTATAGGTAGGTTTTCTCTAGTTAAAACTGTCAAGTAGTAGACTAAGCGAGATAAAAAAAGACCAAAAAGGGGTTGGGAACGGTTGAAAATGATACACACACAGAGATGAGAGGAAGATACATTTTGTAGAGAGAAAAGGGATAATAGAGATCAACACACTGCTATATTTCACTTTTTGGTATTTGTAAGTATTTTTAATATGTTTAGTAGCTAATCACCTTCATCCAATCAATAAATAATTAAATCTTAACATTCTACTATTGTGAGATCTAATAGAATTAATTTTTATTTAGTTGTGAATATTTGTTCGTTCTCCAATTAGCTCATTGTATGATTATTGTGTTTAATGGATGTTTGTAGCCAGAATATTGATTAAATAATAGGTTATGACTAGTTAGAATTGTTGATCCGTAATTGTCATAAGTTTTAACGAAGCAACAAGTGACACACTTTTTAGACATCACAAACATAATAGGACCGTGTTGTGGGAATGGATAATCCTAGTTAAATGATATTGCTTCAATATGTATTGCTTCGAATTGGGTCTCTCTTTTCATAAGACAATCGAGTTTACTAAATCTTACGAGCGTCTCGCGGGGTTGTAGTTCGTTTAGACGATAGTTAACAAGCTTCTCTTAATTATCAACACAGGAAGGAGATTTGGTGTTAGGCGTTTGTCGATACTTATAACTGGTTTATTTGTATCTGATAATTGACATTTTGCACCAATGATCAGTAGTAAAATGCGAGATGAGAATTAAATCATTGACGGAATTTTTATTTACTTAATTTTATCGAGTATAATTCTGATTAGTTCATTAAGTCTTTAATTTTTAGCTTTAATTTAATTAATATGTTATTTAGTTCTTAATTTAGTTAAAAACCTCAAATCAAGTTTTTTTTATTACTTGGTAAAATTCTAAAAAGGAAGTTTTTTGTGGATACGATCCCGACTTACTTTCCGTTCTGAATAAAGAATCCTCATTTGAAAGTCAAACTTTTTAATAAAATGATACTTTTAATAGCTCTTTAGTAATAAAATAACACTTTTATGTCTTAATTTTTTTAAAGTGAACTCTTTAAGTAAAAATTTAAAAATGGAATAGTAATTTTTTTGCTGAGGGAATATCTCTGAATTATTAGATTTTTTGAAATATAAACTTTTTTTGTGGAATAGATGGAGAACCAATTATTAAACAAATCAATAATATAACGAAAGCTCATATTTAGAGTTGAGTGCGAATGTATGATGGCCAAAATGCTTGAGTATAAAATTAATATGTTAATATTAAATGTGAAAAATAAAGTTGTGACATCATTAAAATGTTAACAATATTTTAAAATTTATTTTTTAAATGAAACATATTTGAACTGTCAGGCCCAAAAGGCCAAAGCTCCAATCACGTGCCTAGCACGCCTGTTTCGTGGTCACAACTAAATCACGTGCACTCATCAAGATCGAAACTCAAAGTTATAAGCGACCAGAAACAAACCCTTGACCACCTCAACATTATGAGCGAGCAACCTTCTACTTGAAGCCTGGGGGCCAAGGGCACAGCGAGCATGAAGAAAGAACAAGGTGAGCATGCCCGCCCTGCTCGGGAACAAAGTGACGGTTGTTTTGAATTTGAGCAGTTATTACAGAGAAACCTGCCTCCACATTCTAGACGTGGTCATGAATGTGCCTGATTTTCACGCTCCGGCATTTAATGAGCAGTGCCAACTCTTTTGGTTGACTATATAAACCTCTTAAAATGGAGAGGGAAGGTACGTTCACATATATACATGCTGAAACTCTGTCAAACTGCTGACTCAATTGAATATTTGATAATTATCACTTCGAAGAGCATTTGCAGGGTAAACCTCTGCCCAGTTCACAGTTTTTGTTGCCTTCTTGATAGGTTTGTGTCTTCGAAAACACTGTTAGAATTGTAAGTCAGATATCCGAATAATCAAGTCCGGTGTATCTGATTAATTTGGATACATCAATATTTAAATAGTACAATGAAGCCTAGACAATAATTTAGTAACAAAAAACTGCTACTCCCTCGGTTTTTAAATAAATATTTTCTTTGACCCAATACGCTTACGAAAAAATATTTAATTCTATTATAAATATTAATATACCGTGTCATTTCATTTAATATGTTGTTGTTATTAAATTATATAGAAAAAGTAAAGATAGAAGATACAAATATTGTAGTAAAAATTAAAGTTTTGAACATGGAATTGAGGACCGAGGAGTCCTCGAAGACGTGTCACAATATAGAAGAACTGGCAGTTTACTTGAAGTAGAAGACGTCAATTGCTACAATTAATTTAATAACCCCAAGCTGGCCCCATTTTTTGGAATGAACTGACTTGAGAGATGAGAAGGCCTACAGGACCAACATAATAAAGAACACACAATACGAACACGATGTCGTGTATCCATTGTTCTGCCGTGTCGACTGTCCATAAGCCCAATGGTTGACGATACTGACGTCTCCACCACCACCTCTTCTTTCTGCAGTATTTTTTCCAATTCACTTTTTTCATATGAAAATCGTGCGTTTCTCCTCTCTTTTTAATTGTTTGTTTCAAAATTAAGCTATCAATTTTAATAGTGCAAAATATATAAATACTTTCAAACAAATTACAAATTGTGCTAAATTCTCTTAGATTAAATACAAATTTTCTAAATACTCACATACACGCACATAGTTGCATGGGGGTTAACAAAAATTCTTGATATGAGGTTAAAAGATAAATTACAGAAATTGACTCTACAATATCAGATCTAAACAGGTCTAATGTGAACAAGCCTGCAAAATTTTAAGTGAGAAACTTATAATCAAATAAGAGAAGCGGATTAGTAGTCCTGAATAATCGAATCGAAAAATAAAACAAATTAGTAATCCTGAATAATCGAATCGTAAAATAAAGCAAATTAGTAGTCATGAATGTCGGGTTAAAAACATAAAATTTAAAGCGTTAAAAGCTTTAAATTATTCAATATTATTATAGGTTATAAAATATGAGTAAATTATTTATTATTAAATATCATTATATATTATTAGTGGTCCAAATTATGATACTATAAGCTTTAGAAAATCCAGCATAATACCAACCAAGGAAAGCTTGAATCCGACAATCACTCATAGCTCCAGTGACACTAAACGTACCAAGAAGAAAAACAACCGGAAAATGCTTTATGTCACAGTCGATAAACAACCCCCTCATCGAGAACCACTCAAAATCCCCCAACAAACCCAGTCAACTTTTTCTCTTTCACTGACAACTTAGATGACCAGGATATCTCAAACCCGAGATATCTCAACCCAGTTACAAACGGATTGAGATCTCAAAGCCTAGAGTTTTCAAGGATGGTGAAGAGATAGAAGAGGAGAGATAAGAGCAGAGAGGATGTTGTTCTCACAAACGGATTAAATCTCAAACGTTAACACTAGAGATCTCAAGGATGATGAAGAGTAGAGAAGAGATAGAAGATGAGAGAGAAGACACCCTCACCGATGACCACATTAACGTATAATGGCTGCTCTCACAAACGAGCTGAGATCTTGGACGATGAAGAGAAGAGAAAAGACTGAGAACTTGGATGTTGAAGAGAAGAGAATGGACTGAGATCTTGGACGATGAAGAGAGGGAGAAGAGAAAGGATTTTAACATATTAATTGAGAAGTAATGACGGCAAGTGAAAGAGAGGGAGTATATATAAGACAAATGATATTACGAGTTAGAGCTTGTAATATTATTACAAGCTTTTAGCATTAGAATCGTTAGATGATTAAGTTGGTGGTGATTTGGAAAGTCCGTGTCATTACTTCAAAAAAGTATTTTTGATCTAACAGTGTAGAAATCTAAATAGATTTGATCAAACGGTAATAACACTAAAGCTTGTAATAATACTACAAGCTCTAGCTTGTAATATCATACCTCTATATATAATAGGGTTTAGAAGGGGCAAGAGATGAACTAGGTTTTGTGCAAGCTGGGCCGCCAAGGAGTTGGGCTGCTCAATTGGGCATGTGAATTTTGTGGTATTGGAGGAATCGTATGTTGAGCAAAATGTAGATATAAGTAACATTGTAGTAATTTTTTTTTATAGAAACGTTAATCTATTGAATGATATACATATTCTTGAATTTTTAAATGAAATTTCAGGTTCTGAAATCTCAATTTATAAGTTGAATTTGAAGGTTAGAATTCTAGTAATATTGCATCGTAACATTGATCATTCCCTCGGGTTTTGTAATGACACGAAATTAATTTTATTACAAGGTTAGGAAATCATGTTTTAGAAAGTCGAGTTCTTTTAAAAGGACATTCTGGTGGTGCTGTTTTGATTCCAAGAATGTCACTGATACTATCTGATCATAGAATTTCATTCAAATTCCATAGAAGACAGTTTCCGCTCATGGTGTCTTACGCAATGTCTATAAATAAAAGTTAGAGCCTGTCATTGTCTAACGTAAGACTTTTTTGAAAAAACATGTTTTTAGTCGTGGTCAGTTTTATATTGTTTTGTTAGAGTTACTAATCCTAAGTGCCTTCGAATTTTGATAAGTGATATTCATAGTAGTAGTTGTAACAGTCGTAGATGTTCAACGATAAATATTGTGTATAAAGAAGTATTTCAAAATTAATAATAACTTTTTAAAATTTATGTCATTTTCTATCTTTAATTTTATTATTTAATAATTGTTATTTTGTTCGTATTTAAAAAAATTATTTTATATTATTCAATTTAAATTATATATATGATTTTATATTTATGTATAAACCGTATAACGAGTGTAAAATAGTTTTACGAAAAATTAAAGTTTTGAATATGGAATCGAGGATCGAGGAGTCCTCCTAAGACGTGTCGCAAACTCGCAATATAGAAGAACTGGCAGTTTACTTGAAGTAGAAGACGTCAATTGCTACACTTAATTTAATAACCCAAGCTGGCCCCATTTTTTGGAATGAACTGACTTGAGAGATGAGAAGACCACGTTATAAGCCTACAGGCCCAACATATCAACGAACTCACAACCCTAACACAATGTCGTGTATCCGTTGTCCTGCTGGGTGGTGACACGGTGTTAATGTATAGTTTTGAATTAGATCATTATTAATTATATAAAAGAATAATAATTTAATTTAAAATTATTTATTAATATCCAATTATCATCTTTAGTGTCAAATGTCCATAAGCACAATGGTTGATGATACTGATGTCTCCACCACCACCTTTTCTTTCTGTAGCAATTTTCAAGTTCACTTTTTCATACGAAAATCGTGTGTTTCTTCACTTTTTAATTATTTTTTGAAAAAAATTAAGCTATCAATTTTAATAGTGCAAAATATATAAATATTTTTTAAATTAATTTATGACATCATAATTGATTAGTAAAATATAATATGAAGATTAGATCTCTTGTAACACTAAGATTCATAAGACGGAGTTTCACTCATAACTCAACATATCACCACACGATGAATCGAATTAAGTGCTTGTTTGATGGAGCGTTTTGGTCGAAACATTGGTAAAAAAATGTTGTGTTTTCTCTTTAAAAGTGTTTCAATGAAGCGTTTTAAAAATATGGAGCGTTTTAAAACGCTCCAATTTGTAGCGTTTTAAAAATATGTTACATTTACAACTACTCTGTTTATGAAAAATAACGTTTTGAAATAGTTTTCCAAACGTATTTATAAAAGTAAAACTGTATTTTGAAAATGCTGCATTTTAAAAAAGCTGCATTTTCAAAACGCTGTACATGAGGCCTAAAATGATTTGTTTTATACAAAATACCCATAAGACTTTTTCCCTAAATTTTTATATGAATCTGTCCGAATTTTGGAATCTGATCAGGGCGTGTTTGGTAACTGGTAAGACAGTTTCAAAATCTTACCAAGTTTTGAATTTGGCTACATTTAACCATATAGCCCATTATATATATATATATATATATGTATGTATGTATAATATTACAAAATTATTCATTGTATATAACTAGTTTTTGTGCTCGTGCCCATGGCACGGCGCGAGCAGGGGAGAATGTCAGTATTGGAGGGTGTAAATATTTTAATAAATCGATATATCATTTAATCATGTTTTAAAAAGAGTCTAAAATTAAAAATTAAAAATAAAGACCTCTCGGTAACCAATTAAAACAATATGATCATCCATACTGGAATAAAAATTTAAAGTATCCCTAGATGATGCTATACGATGTCTAGGATGCTTAATTTATCAAATATCCAGGAAATTAATAATAAATTGAGCGCACCCCCCAAATCCACAAACCCAAATACTCCATTCTAACACACACACACCCAACAAATCCTCTATGCACACATACCCACCTGCATTAACCCCCTCCTTGGCTCCCTCTTCTTCTCTCTGCCATACACCCTCACACACAACACATTTTTTCTTTTCTCTTCCACTTCCCAATGACCCCATTAACAAATAAAATTCAAGTGGGCCTTGCGACCGCAAGGTAATTTGAAAGGTCGGCAGGAAGGAGTACACAATTACAAAAAAAATAAATTAATTAAAGCTGGAATGACCCAGTACAGTACACAAAGGCGGCTGCATGGACCTTTCTCTCAGCTCCATCTCTCACTTTTTTATTTCCTCAGTTCGTGCCTCACACCAGCGGCCATTCCGTCTTCCTCCTTCACAGCCGGCCTCCTTCTCCGGTGAAACAACCCAGTTCGAAGCCCCTTCATCATCAGCGAACCCGCCACCAATCCCATATCTCTCTCTCCTCTGTTCGAATCCACCGCTCCATTATCATCTCTCTGCTCCTTCCAGTCCCCTGTTCCGATTTCTCTTCCGTTTTTTTTAAGAATTATTACTTGACAAACTAACTGAAATCAGCCAGCGATACGCACACAATTGAGGCACATACCATGCCGGAATGGCGATGAACGGAGTGAATTCTACGATTAGATCCAGGCAACATCATCTTCGAAGCGATCAGCTTCTCTACTCCCTATTAACAAAAAAAATCACCAACAGGAAATAAAAGCCCTAGAAATTACAAACATAATCGAAAGGAAAAGGAAAATGGGCTTTGAAATAAAATTAAATTCAAATGTAAGCAAACCATGACGATGCCGTCTTTGCATTTGAGCCCAACGACGGTGCCGCTATTGTCGACAGCTTTGGCGGCATACTCAATCTGGAAAACCCTGCCGATAGGTCACCGATAGGTCGTACCCTGTTCCTATACTGTATATATCTCAGCCACTGTACTGGAAAATGGCATAATGATGAGAATAGGGGTTTGATTGATTCGTGGAGAGAGAGAGAGAAAAGGCCGGAGAGTGAGAGACGTGGGGAGACGAAAGTGGGGGGAGTTGGGGAACCGCTCTCACACGCTTGGGGTTAAAATTTGATAAAGGCCGTCGGATCTCCGTAATTGAATTAATCTCAACCCCTCATTAGTCTTTATCAATTGCACATGTGCAATCCCATGTCTATTGTAATATAGATTATTCATAAAAAGATTTCCTTACTTTGTTCATGATTTATTACATTCCGAATGTTCATCCTCATATCCTAAATAATCGACTTAGTTGACTCGACAAACCATTAAAAAAACTAATTAACCTTTTTATAAATATTGGTACCATAAGTACTTTCCTTTAAATCACTATAATTAAAATAAAAATATAAAATAAGGACACCGGTAAAAGTGTTTTTTTTTTTAAAAAAAAATTTGGAGTACAATTTATTTGAATAGACAAAATAAGAAAGCATGACAATTATTTTGAACGGATTGAGTAATTTATTCCCTCCATTCAAGACAAATAGTCTACTGTACCATTTTAGAATGTTTAAGTTTAACTCTAAGAGTGCACTTTCAAAATTATACTTGCAATCATTTTTACCATCTACTTGTGTTGTAAGCATATTATTTATGCTTAAATATTATCATAATTATAACTAATTTTAATGATATTGAGAATTTAAATTTAAACATCACAAAAAGCATTGGAACTCTCTAACTACCGCACGCACGAGGCATTGCTAGATGCATCGAATTTTGGCCTGTCAATCAAGTGAGTTGGAACGGTCATCTGGTTGAATTGGGTTGGGTTGAGACGAATCTACATGTCTTAACCCGCACAATATTTCCCATCTCACCTCGCCACCTTATACACTGGAACACAATGAGTTCTTAAAACATCACCTTCGCCACATTGTCCGATACCTATAATCAACTGTTTGAGTAAACAAAGTTTATCAAAGCCACGATACCAGACAAGACCGTCGTACATTTTGAATGGTGTAGAACCGGACAGAAGAGTACTTGTGGAGACTTAAACAGTCGAGATGGAAAACAACCAGGTTGATATCATAAACTGTTTATAGAAGACATAGGACGCGAGGACATACTTGTTGGCCAAGTGATATTTAGAAATAGAAGCAATGAATATGGGGGAATGAACGGAAGGAAGAGAATGGTTTAATAAATAAACAATTGAATTTGGTAAATAGGGAATTTAAATTTAAACATCACAAAAATCATTGGAACTCTCTAACTACCGCACGCACCAGGCATCGATAGATGCATCGACTTTTGGCCTGACAATCGAGTGAGTGGAACGAGTATCTAGTTGAATTGGGTTGGGACGAGTCTATGTGTCTTAACCCGGATTTCTTTTAAAAAAATTCATGTGTTTATAGGGTTAAAATTGTCAGGCCGAAATATGAAATGAGTTCGACCCGCTTAAATCCGACAAGACACAACCCGCTAATATTTTTTGGTTGGAACGAATTAACCGTTTCGAAAAAAAAATGTTAACAAGTTGGGTCGAATCGTGTAATTTTTGAGTTCGATCAGATGCATTAATAAAGTCAATTAATACATTACTAATTACTCCCTCCGTCCTAAAATTAATGACGTCTTAAAAATTTGCACGCATATTAAAGAATCTAATAAAAATATTGATCTACTTTGACCAAGCACTCTAAAGATAGTGCATAGGAATGGCCGACCACAAACTCTCTTCCTTGCCCCTCTGCTTGTGTGGGCACTGAAGTTTCTCGCCAAAATTGGCATCATCAACTTGGTCATCCGTTTGAACTCATCCAACGTCTAATTCTATCTAGTCTAGGATTAGCTTTAGACTCTACTCGCAATAAACAAACACACTATAATGATTGTTTATATAAAATTCATTTTGCCCAATCTACTATTGTATCTACTTCCCCCATCCAAGTCATTTACTCTAACATTTAGACCTACCCCCTTCTTTCTGTTGATGGGTTTAAGTACTACACTTACGACCATTGTCACTCTTTACTCGGACAATGGAGACGAGTACACTAGACTTACCCGAGACACTAACTTGGCCACTTACTTGTCCTCTAACAGCATCTCCCGTCTCACCTTGTCACCTCATACTCCGTAACAGATATGGGTTCTCAAAACGTCTTCATCGCCACATTGCCCGATATCTATAATCAACCACTGAGTAAACAAAGCTTATCAAGGCCACGGTACCAGAAAAGAACGTTGTTTTGAATGGTGTATGACCGAATAGAAGAGTGTTTATAGAGACTAAAACTGCCGAGAGATGGAAAACACCAGATTGATATCATAAACCGTTTATAAAAGACATATGCCAAGACATGCCTAAAGGATCAAGTTACTTTCTGTTGACCCTCACATGTTCTAGATTTGGTTGAGTCATCCTCTAATTCTATTGTACAGTGGCTAAAAGGTTTGCGTACTGGTTAGTGTGACAACTGTCTTTAGAATCTAGGTTGTAATAGAATAGTTTAGTGTTAGTTTCTCAAAAGGAGCGGACCAGCAGGTTTCAACAGTAGCCTTGAAAGCACATCTCACCAGTAGAATTTGAAGTCTACTCAGCTCAAAAACAAAGCTCAGCCAAACACATGGATTTATGTCATATATTATTTGATCTAGATATTTTTAATATCTAGTTAAATAATATTCAAATTATCTTCATCAGATTTCTCTCCAATGAAGTCAACCATATCATTATCTGACTCAGACAACTGTGCAGACAATCTGTCCTCACTGTTGTTTGAATCATGAAGTCTGAAGACATTACCCCTTTTGGCTAAGAAGACTTTCAAAATCTAACACCTGCAAGTTGCAATATTATTTTGTTTGGAATGTATGCCCCTGCAACACTGCGTCTCTGATGACTGTCTTGTTGTATTCATTCTACAAAGTGCTGAAATGCATTCGATGTATTATAACGTTGGATACATCCTCTCCATTTCAATCCAACGGTCATAAAGATCTCCCTTAGTATTTATTCGAGTCTTGAAGATCTAAACAATATACATCTCTTACGTATTCAATACTCAAGCTTCATCTTCAACACTAAAGCACTCATGAGATCAAAGGACAAGAACTAACACTTGAACAAACTTTTTGAAGCTGCAGATCTGTCAGTCACGACTCATTATCACCTTCTTATAGTTTGCTATTAACTGTTCTTTTTTACTTTAGCACTTGAGAGAACAATTATTCATTGATTGTTTCTCTCATCATTAAACACTTGGTTGAAAACTATTTTGTACACGATCCATTAGAGATATAATTTTCTCACCTAGTGAATAAACAAGTGCACCTTTCAAAATCCAAAGCTAACCACTTTAGTAGTGGATGTAGTACTTTTCAAAGTACAAACCACTTCTATATCCTTGCGTATTGTCTAGATTGAACTGTCTCTACTTACCTTGTTTGAACTATTTCTGCTACTGTTCTTAACTGTTTAAGTCTATTGTTAAACCTTTTCACTAGCAGCAGCCTTCCCAGCTGTTTGATCTCCCTTTATTCCGCTGCCCTAACTCTCCTTAAGAGTTAGTTATTTTCAAAAGGAGAAAACCCTTTGAAAAGATTTTAAAGTATTTTTAAAATAACTAGGCTATTCAATCCTCCCCTCTAGCCTAGATTGGGTGTATTTGGGACCAATACTTTCTCTCTCTTCATCTTGTTAGGTTGAAAACCCGAAAGGACAGCCTAGGAAAAAGTTAGAACATCGAAAAAAGGCTCGCTAAGTTGAAAACCGGAAAGGCGACCTAGATAAAAGTTAGAGCACAACAAAAGAAAAACTAGGAGAAGAAGAAAGGAAAGTAAAGGTCTCTGCAGAGCAAACTACGAAGACCTAAGCCTCAAACTGAGGAACGTAGGCAGCCTACGGGTGCAGTTGCATATGTACAAAAAAGTTTGATATATTCCATTATATTACAAGATATTCCGATCTATTACAATAGTTCTTGACCAACAAAAGGGAACAACTACTATAAAGTAAATACATATTAAAACAATAAAAATATAATTCGAAGGTCCACAAGTGCAACCAAGGAATACGTATCTAGAACATTAAGGTAGTCATTAACAACCCCAAAAAAACCACATAAACATTAAATCCTTGGGAAGGGTCATTAACCCCTCCCAGTCCAGAAACTTTCTCCTCAACGCATGCGATGTCTCATTCGGGCCCATACACTCTTGCGAGGTGCGGTGGATGCCCCAACATCATTTGGATGAGAGCCTTATGAACTCTCCTCTTCATCATCTTCATCACCTCCATTGTTGAGCATGGCATCATTACTTGGACCGGCGACATCACTATGCCTTGCATTACTCCTTCTGGTAGTGTTACTTGGACTGGCAGCATCACCCCGTCTTGCATCACTCTGTCGGCCTGCACAGGATGATTTATGGCCCACATCATCTGGATAAGTGCACCAACGTTTCCCTCAAGTATCACCATCTCCATCAAAGGACGGTTCTCACCAGGCACAACATAATCTCTACCAAACTGACGAAGAATACGATACGGTAGATAAAAGGTAGTCCGACGAAGACCGGCAAGTACCACTTGGGCATAGACCCTAGTAAATAGATAAAACTCCTCAATCTGCCAACGACCCATGACATAGTTATTGTCGATGGAGACAATATACACGAAGTGCTCGACCCAATGTCGCTCGGTTAAGAGGTTGTTGCAATAATTTATGCGGGCCCCATAGCCAGAGGGTACATAAACTCCCCCTACTAGAACAGGTGGCATGATCCTATTGAAATGTTCTTCCAACAACATATGTATCAAAATAGGGCTGCCAGATGGGAAATTCTCGTCACCGGTGGAATAAACATCTAAGCCTTCTAACGTCTCTGCCAGAATAATGGGAATAATGTTCTCCCGATAATTTTGGACCTGTAACACTAAGTCAATTGCATGTGCATCAATGGTTCCTGGTTGGTTCACCAGGAAATATCTACGCAGAACACACAAGAAAAGAGTTGCCAACCTACGCCTGGAGTAAACTGGTCCATCCTTGTAATCTGAGTAGAGAGCTGGGAGAACGATCAGATCAAAACGGGTTTCGTTAAAGTAACCAGGAGTTCCTTCCCGGGTAGAACCGAAGATCTCTCTTATTGCCATGATAGCATTCCTCTGCATGGACGCAACGGTGATAGGAATGATAGCAGACACATCTCATTTAAATTTAAATGAAATAAATGACATGAGATAGACCAGAATCGGGAAGCCGCTCTCAGCATGTTCCAGTTTACATGAAGACCCCTCCATGAAAGAGCACAGTGGAAGCAATAAACATGATCAAACCAATCCTTCTCCTTCCCATGAAGAGAAAGTATCCAATGGTTGAGAGAATTTTCATAAAGGTCAATATTCAAAAATGTTGTGAGAGGTTCACCCATGTCGGCAAGAAATAGACAAACAAAATAAAGTCTATATCTAGTCTTTGAAAAAGGCCGAAAAAGAAGAACGAAAGAAAGGTAACTTCTCGGTATAAGTGGTCTAGATGTGTTTTTGGTTGAGAAAACAAATAAATTGATTGGGTTGGATCTTACGAGAAAAGAGTTGAGCTTATGCAAGTTTTACAAGTGTAAAGAACATCGTGGGTTCAGTCTCCCTTTTATAGGAAAGATTTGAAGAAAACTCCAAACAAACGAAGATAGTGCACCAACAACAATCAACAAAGAGTCAAGGAAAACAGAAATGGATACCTCCCATAACAGATTAGGGCGCCGCGCCCATTATTGTATAAGGCAGCGATCCCTTTTGCCTAAAGATGCTCTTGATTTCGCTTGAAAATGGCCATAGTATCCTGGTTTGTTTCAGCAGCTCCGAGCCTTAACGTGCATCGCTCCTGTCTGGCCATGGGTGGATGTCCATAACCAAAACCTATGCCTAGCTAGTCATCATGGGATTGTTGGCGTAAAGGAAATAAATAAGATTGCTCTGATTTCGTTCCCCGCGGATGAAGGCAACCAAAACAAATTTTGTCCGAAGAAATACTCACCCAAAAAAAAAAGGATTTATCCTAAGTACAGTGTGTGTTTATAATAAACGTGGTTTGTTTTCTTTTGATTTTATGCATCGCTAAGGCAATAAAAGAACATTTATGCGTCGCTAATTAAATCATTGCGTTGTCAATAAAACAATAAAACGTAAATTATGTTACAAATCAAAAATAAATACCAAAACAATACAAGAATCATAAAATAAAAAAAACGTGTCTTTTTATGATAAGTTCTTGTTTCTAAAAGTATAGAAAAATAAATATAATAATAGGTAAGTCCATCAGCATATTTGCATTTACAAAAAAAAAGAAAAAAAGAAAAAAAAAAGAGGACAACAAAACGAAAATAACATATAATATATTCCTTATTGCATTCATACATTAATATGTTCATGTATCTTATTATCCTTCATTTTTATAATCCATGTATGTAGATTTCTATTTCATTAAGTTGTAAGTTTTATTTCAAAAAAAAAAAAAAACAAAACAAAACAAAACAAAAAAACAAAACAAAACAAAACAAAACAAAAACAAAAACAAAAACAAAAACAAACAAACAAAATAAAAATGTGTCATTTTCGAGCTTAAACCCATTTCCTTGGCATCCGGTAAATAGAAGTATCTTTAAAACTTTTTCTCTAAGCATGAAAAAAATCATATTTTCTTATGTTTACATTCGTTGAGACATTTTGTCAAATACTTAATATGCATGTTTTTATCAACTTTGGGCATAAATTTTGTACACATAATAAGTCTTTCTGAAAAAACAAATCAAGGGCATTTCATATTCATACATCCATCTAAATAACCATGCTTTCATTCTTGCCAAACTAACATTTTTTACGTATCGGAAATCGCAGTCAAAGTAAGCATATTTCGCGGTCAAAAATAGGAATAATCCATATTTTTGCAAACAAAATGCATATTTTTCATACTAAGTAATCTATCATTCGCACATACATTATCCCTACATGTTAACATTGAACAAATAATCAACAAAAACACAAATGCAAAAACACAAAATTCAAAATTCAAAATGGAAGTAAATGGGTTTGAGAAAAAAATGAAAACTTACAGCGGGATCATGAAGATTTGAAACATGGGTGTCCCGATCTCTATGGATGTTGTTCCAAATTCCAATCATTGTTTGAAAACCAGCACCGAACGAGATTTCTCGCTGGAGGAAGATCTTCTCAGGATCTTCGGCCCGATTTGGTTTCAGCATGAATTTTTCCTTTCTTAGATCGCAAGGAAGATGGCATTTAACGGACAACAAAGGCAATTGGAGGAAGAAAAATGACAAAATTTGAAGAAGATGAAAAGGAAGAAATTTTGGCAACAATGGAAGAAGAGAAGGAGAACCCATATTTTGTTTCTGGGTTGCTACTACCGGTTGTTTCGTATAAGGGGAGGGGAAGGAACCTCCAAAGTTCCAATTCCAGCCACTAAAACCTCCAGTTTCCCAAATTTTTGGCCCCTCAAGACTTAACGGAAGTAAAGGTTCCTCAACAAAGTTAACTGTCGGTCATCCAATGCCAGACAACTCAACTTTATCTTTCACGAACGCTGCACTGCGAGTAAAAACAGAGTATCTGCATTTTATTTTATCTGTCACATGCCTTTTATGATCTCATTTCTACAAAATTTCTGTTTTTAAGTCATTCTCACAAGAGGTACAAACGCCTCGGGATATGGGAATTGACTACACATACATCAAAACCTACATCTTTCAGTCTAGAATCGAACTACGATCGGTCTGATTCTTGAAAAGGATACGTATGCAGCCTATTCCAGTAGGCATGAGCATCACAGCACAAAACAGAACTGGTGCATCATAAATTGTTGCATAATAAATTGTTACAACATAAACTGTTGCATCATAAATTGTTACAACATGAATTGTTGCATCTTAAATTGTTACAACATGAACTGTTGCCTCATAAATTGTTCCAGCCTGAACTATTGCATCATAAATGCGTGCATAACAAAGTATGTTCATCACCAAATGTTTTACAAACTCCAAGTTTTTGCCCAGCAGACGAGCTACGATTTGGTCTGATTCCTTTTATAAAGGATACGTAGGCAGCTTATCCAAGTAGGTCCGACCATCATAACATAAAATATTTTCATGATAGCACGAAATGTTGCATCATAAACTGTTGCATCTCAAAATTCTTCCTAGTCATGATTTTCCCAAAATTAAGGAGTCTATTTTTATCAACGATGTCTGTTTATTAGTAAATTCCAGTTTACCTATAAACTTCATCGTTGAGGGGCTCTGTAAACACCTCAATTTTGTACCCCTATTTAAAGCACTCTATAAAATGTTATATCAATACAAAAGAACTAAAAAACGTTAAATTTCAGGGGGCCAAAGTGTCGAAAGAAGAATCAAAAAGGGAAAGCAGAAACAATGAACAGTTAGGGGGGAAGTGTAAATATTTAAAGGGTAAAACAAGTCGGGACGCAGCGCCAACACATTTGGGTGCCGCGCCCATCCCTACATAAGGCAATGCCCCGAATTGTTTTGGTCTGTTGCTTCGTCCTTGCAAAGTCCCACTCCTTCAACGTATGGTACAACCCGTCACAGCCCATTGCAAATATCTCAGCCTTCTACTCCTTCGTGCTAAGACTTCCTCCTCTCTGCCTATAAATAGAGGTCTCCTCTTAGTGCACAAAGAGAGATCAACACATAAATTTTACGGAGAAACTCTCTCTCGCTGAAGCTCTATAAGCTGTAGAAATTCTTCTCCCCTTTAGGCTGAAAAAATCCTCCCTAAACACTCCTAAACTCTATCCAAATAGAAACCTAGTTATATCAATTAGGTTCTCTCCCTTAACCCGGTCACAGAAAGCAACAAATACAACAGTTACGCCGCCAAAGTTCAGACACGACATACAACGTTTCTTAGCAAAACAAGCAGTTACGCCTCCCAAATCCAGAGGTGGAAAACAACAAATACAACATTTATGATGCCTAAATTCTGACATAAAAAACAACAAATACAAGCAGTTATGCTGTCCAAATTTTAACAAACAACAAAAAACACAAGGACTTCCTCTCCCGAAGAGGACATAAAGAGCACACTCAAAAGTCTGCCTAAGTCTAGTTGTCCCGGGCATTATTTTCATTTCTGTTTAGCTATATTATATAAAATATAAAATACGTCATTATGTTGGTATTATTTTTCTTATAAATAGTTATAAAATGAGTTGTTATTACAATCTAAATTCTATATGCTTTCATTATTACAACTTTAAAATGTAGACGTTAGAAACTTTCCTTCATTTTTCCATATATATATATATATATGTGTGTGTGTGTGTGTGTGTGTGTGTGTGTGTTATCTAGATTAAATATATAAAAAGAACATTTTTAGTCAAAAACTCATTTTGAGACAAAAAAAAAAGCAAGTTAGATGTCTAACCCCTTCATAACTCGTAAATTAGCATCTGAACTATATTTTCTGGTATTTTTCGTTTTTCTCTGTTTATCCGTAAAATAGTAGTGGCGACTCTGTAAATACATTTTTTTAGTCTACAACGAGGCCATTACACGCACTTCAATATTTTGAAACCGCACGCTTTTCAGTAGCGAGGCAGGGTGCGAAATAAGGTTCTCACAACCGACCTGAGTTTCGGGCTGTGGTCGGGAGCCTCAAGTATCTATCTTTTACTTGCCCTAATGTTAAGTTGCCTATGCAGTAAACAAACTCTTTCAGTTCATACATAGGCCGACCACTGAGCACTGGAATGAGGCCAAGCGTGTTCTACGTTATCTATGCAGGTCTATTGATGCTGGACTTTACTTCATCGTTAGTCTCCCCTAGCTCTCCATGCGTTCACCGATGCCGACTGGACGGGTAACAAAGATGACTACACTTCCCCCAATGTCTACATTGTTTATCTTGGAAGCAACCCGATATCTTGAAGCTTCAAGAAACAACTCACCATTGCTCGTTCCTCAACTATATCTGAATACCGAGCTGTGGCCGCCACTGCTGCCTAAGTCTGCTGGATCATCTCTCTCATCGGCGAGCTGTGCATCACCTCATCTCATCATGTCATTTATTGTGGCAATATGGGGGCCACTACAACCCAGTCTTCCATACCCGCATGAAACATGTGGCGTTGAATTTTCACTTCATTTGACAACACGTTCAAGACGGCTCTTACATGTTTCATATGTCTCCTCGGCTGATCAATTAGTTGATGCTCTTACTAAGTCGTTTGCTCGTTAACACTTCTAGCAATTACTTTATAAGATTGGTCTCTCTTCTCATACATCTATCTTGCGAGGGCATATTATAGAATAACATTTAATTGATGTGAATAATGACATAATATTTCTATTGATTGAATCACTTATTTATATAAAGTTTACAATTAGGGTTACATTAGAAGTAGGAATAAAAGAAACCTTTAAATGAATGATTCTAACTAAGGAAAGAACTATAAAAGGTAGTTATCACTAAATAATAATTACAATTAAATAAATAAATAATTAAATGTTATTCTCTAATATATATATATATATATATGTGTGTGTGTGTGTGTGTGTGTGTGTTAAGACTTTCATGTCATCACATTGTCACTTGTGAGATTGATTCGAGGAAGCTTTTTGTGGCATAAAATAGAGTAGGCAGAGGTATTTGGAAAAAGTTTTGTTGTAGATACTACTCTTGCTGTTACCGGGAAGGCGGGAATCATAGATGAATGCAGGACTCCTCTCATGTTCACACATAGAGAAGTTAATTGTATTGGTTAAGGGTGTAAATGGTTCGACTTGATTCGACTTGGAACAAATTATGAGCTGAACCGCATGCCATCAGTTTGATAAAAATCAAACCGGAGCTAAACCGTTTAAGTCTTGAGCTGAACCGAACCGAACCATGATGGTTCGACTTGGTTCGACTCGGTTCCGTGGTTCGGATTCATGGTTCGGTTTCGCGGTTTGGTTTCATTTCGGTATGAATTTAGAAAGTTCTACTCATTCAAAATTTAAGTAAACCAAGAAAATATTATAAAAACACGCTAAAGAAAATACTAAAAAATTAAATATAATACAATTATATTCATAAACTCATTTTTAAAAAAATTACACAAACTTTCAAATAAAAGGATTAACATTTTTAATCCTTATAATCAATAAATTGAATCCAATATAATAAAAATACAACAACGTACATTATATTTAAAACGTTTATGTAAATTCAAAAAATTTAAAGGCAAGTTCCTAAATACTAATATTAGCCTTATAGTTTATATAGTATAAAAATATTAATAATATAAGAGTACTAAAGTATAAAGGTTAGGAATTCAAAAGAATTTGTTGTTTGGCTCGGTGGTTCGACTTGGTGGTTTAGCTCAAAATGGTTTGGTTTAGTTCGGTTTGACTCGACTCGACATGTCAAGCCACAAACCAAACCAAACCGTTCGACTTCCCAAAATCTCAAACCGAGCTGAACCATATTGCACCCAAAACCGAACCAAACCGCATGATTCGACTTGGTTCGACTCGACTTGGTGGTTTGACGACTCGGATTGACACCCCTAGTATTGGTCTTATCAGTTTTGATCCAGTACTCTCAGTTTCGCTCCCTAATAAATTCCCGTTTAAACAGTCTATTTTAATTAGGTTGTTGAAAATATAAACCTAACTCTAATCCAGCCGGTTTCGATTTAAACGGGTCGCTGACATGTTACACATAAACAAATTAAAGATTGTATGTATTTAAATTTAAAATTTCAAATCAAGTAATCAATACAAATCTAACAAAAAAGTCATACAATAACATTACCGGTTTTAAATAATTTATCTCACTCTCTCTCACATCCTCTATCCCATTGAATCTCAGTCCCACATATTTCTTTATAAAAAGAAGACTGACTAAAATAACAAGGAATGTGTACGACCGAGATTCAATGAGATAGAGAATGTGACAAAGAGTGTGATAGACGATTTGAAGCAAACATTACCTAAGCGATAAAATTCAAAACACAAATCATTAAATCTTCATAATTTTACTTTAGTTCAATCAATCAAGGTATTTTAATAGTTATAATATAGGTGTTATTAGATTAATTTTAAGCAAGATATACCATACAACTAAATATATAGATTTGAATTTTTTTTATTAATTAGATAATGACATTCAGTGGATTAATTAATTAGAACTCTTTAATTGTCATGGTATTTTTTTTTACCAATTTTTACTGTTAAAATCGGTTACTAATAAAAGTTTTTACAGTTAAAAAATTACTTGAGATTATCACATTTGATTTATATGAATAGTTTAGGATAAATTTTGTCACATTCGGTTTTATACGAGTTTTATTTTATTAAGATTTCTCAATTCTCATCAATTTCACTTCCCTAATATGGCTAGAACTTTTAGAGTACTACGACTATTTTATTTTTTTTTCAGTCTTTTATAAGGATAAAACAAATCTTTTGTGATTAATTTTAATTTCAAATCTATATATTTAATTGTATGGCACCAATTTTTTTCATTTTTTCATGCCAATTTAACTAAACCTCCATTATTCCCCTACCCCAGTAATTATTCCCTCATAATCTACCACCATGAATTTCGTTATCTCATTTCCCTCTTCAACCCATTTTGATCAGCTACATAATGCGGTCTCAGTTCGCTCCCCACCCCCCTCTCATCTTTCTTTTCAAAGTGTTAAACTCGAGATATATGGTTTTTAATTTTTTATTATTAAGGAGTATATAACTAGTATTATGTTGATCATAATTTCAAAATTGCTTGAACATAATAAATATGTTAATATCAAATATGGAGGATAAAGTTAAAATGTTATAGATATGGATGGTAAACATAATTAATTGAACACAGGTGCTTAACGCAACATATGTATGTCTAACGCAACACTTTTTTAGAAAACATTACTAAAGTGCCCTTTACCCTTTTGAATTAAATAAAAATGTGTAATGTTCAAATTTTATCTGCATTGACGGTAATCTTGACTTCCAATTGTTTAATTTTATTTGTGGTAAATATTACCATTTAGAATTGAACTTTTCAAGAGAAATATCACAAAATATTATAGTTGGCTCTTTTTCGGATCGAAAGGAGAATCAAATACATTATGTGCATCGCACAGGTACTAACATAGTCACTAATTACTAAAACAACAACCATTACTACCACATGACAATTTTTAGTTAAATAGCTGACACATGTCAACTTTCTATAAAATTAGTTTTTTTAATATATTTTGTTCAAATATTACTTAATTCAAAACTAAATTTTATCATATTTAATTTATACAAGTTTACTTGACTGAAACTCTTCATTTTTTTTTATCTTTTTTCATTTCCTCACTATTTGATTTGTAAAAGTTATACGAGACAATTTTATGTTTATTTTCTCTTCTATTAATCTATATCAATTAATTATCAATCTATAACTATTATTAAAAAGAAGCCACTGATGTCATGTGGCGGCTTTCTGTGAAAAACTAAAACTTTTAAAAAGATTATTTGTTTCCACATCTCACCTTCGAAATGGTAAAAAAAAAAAATTCGTCAAAATTGATTAATTTAAGATAAATTTTTTAAATCTAATTAGATAAGATAAAATTCCTAAAACTAATTTGATAAAATAAAACAGATTTATGATATAGTTTTACGAGCAAATTTATGATAGAGATTTAAGATTTTGTTTTTATTTTTTTCAAATATCGCTTAATTAAACTAGATTTTATCCTATGTAATTTATATAAGTTTAATTTGACCAAAACTTTTCAGTTTCCATTTCTTTTCATTTTCATAATGTTTAATTTATACAAATTATCCATGGGATAATTCTATGTTATTTGTTCTACTAATCTACTAATTATCTATTGACTATTATTAAAACGGAAGTCGTTGCTGCCACGTGTCACCTTCTTGTGAAGTTATAAATTTTTAGTTTTTTTTTTTGCTGTCAAAAATTATAATTGGATAAATTTTAAAACCGGTGTCTCAATTATATATGATAAAAAGTTTTTTTATGCTACCGAAATCGGTTAGTACGGGATAAATTTTATCACATTTGATTTAGATGCGTTTGACTTGATTAGGACACCAAATTTTCATGATAAAAAAATTCGCAAAAAGATTTTACCTGTGCTCATAGATTTTAATATTTTCGTTACCTATTCATACGATCAATTTTGAATATATACCTTATTTTTATTATTTTTTCAGATTATTCTAATTACTTATTACAAGTTTAGAGAATCATCTTATTATAAATAACCTTTGCAAAAAAAAAAAAACTATTAAAACCGTGCATACGGTACTATATTATTTTTCCTACCAAAAATTAAAACTGGATAAATTTTAAAACCGGTGCCATCTTTATACATGGCAATTTTTTTTTTGTTTTTTAACCATTTTTTGCTGCCAAAATCGATTAATACCAGATATATTTTAAAACATTTGATTTAAACACGTTTCACTTGATTAATACTCTAAATTTTTATGATAAGATCTTTTTGTGGATATATTTTATCAATTCTTATAGATTTTAATCTTTCAATTGCATGACTATATGATCAATTTTTAATACATACCTTATTTTTCGGTTTTTTTCTTCAAATTCTTCAAATTATTTTTTTAATTATTTATTATAAGTTTAGAAAATCAAATTATTATAAACAAATTTTGTAAAAAAAAATTAAAACCATGAATATGGTACTAAATATATCTATATAAATTCTTTTTTTTTCTACCAAAAATTAAAATCTGATAGATTTTAAAACCGGTGTTTCCTTTATGCATAGTGAAAGTTTTTTTAATCATTTTTTGTTGTCAAAATTGGTTAATACCAGATAGATTTTATTACATTTGATTTTAGCGTGTTTCACTTGATTAATACTCCAAATTTTTATGATAAAATTTTTTCTTACAAATAGATTTTATCATATTTGATTTAGATGTGTTTCAATTGATTAAAACTCCTCAATTCTCATGGTAAATTTTTTTTCTTACCATTTTTTTACTTACAAAATCGGTTTGTACCGCATAGATTTTATCACATTTAATTTAGACAAGTTTAATTTGATTAGAACTCCTCAATTCTTAAGGTAGAAGTTTTTTAATTTTTATTATTTTACCAAAACTCGATCAATTTAAAATATATTTTATCTACAAAATTCGTATGAATTTTTGGTTTGATGATTCGGTGTGATCTCATGCCTTTTATTTGTTTATTAATTATGTCGGCATTTTGCTGTTATTGGTTTATTTAAATAGCTTGCAAATTATATTTATAAAATTAATTTTCAGAAACAACACTAAGTCAACCGTGCATCACATGGGTAATAACCTAGTTACTACTAACAGAAATCTTACTGTCAGGATGCGACTTTCTGTTAAAATAATCAACTTCAACAAAAAAAAAAAAAACTAATTAATCTATCTCTATTAATTATTTATTACTTCATTTTTAAGTTTTTCTTCTATAGGAAATTCTTACACAAATCTTTCAACTACTCATTCAAATAATCGATTTCAATATTACCTTATTTTAGTTTTGTTCAAATTATTCTAAATAAAAAATTTAATTAGTTATAACAAGTTTAGAAAATCATCTTATTATAAACAAATTTTGTAAAAATTATATTAAAATTGTCCATCGCATAGGCATTAACTGTTAGAAATATTGCACGGGAAAATCAATACAGAATTACAGAAAATAAAACATAAAATTGTTACTGCTGTATAGGTTTGCTGTTAGCAAGTCTTCTGAAGTTTGCTGGTAAAGAAGGCTTGTGAAAACTCTGGTGGTAGATTAAGCCTTAGAAGTCTACTGGTGGAGTAAAGTTTGCTGGTGGACTGAAGTCTGCTTGTACAGAACAAAGTTTGCTTGTGGACTGAAATCTGCTGGTCTGAGGCCTGTGTTGCACACAATTTCCTTAAAATAGATTCGTCATTTTCCGTACGTGCTTGGAAGGTCTAATTGATGTTTGTCTCCCAGGATACAATGGAGACACCAGAGAGAGAGACCTTTAGCACAAAGGTTTCTGGCGAACTGTGTGCTGATTCTATCACCAAAATAAAAACGAGAGGCCAAAGAAATACGCTCAATGTAATCTCCTTTTATACGAGAAGATCGAGACTGATTAAAGATCACATTGATGATGAAATAAATCCATCATCAATAGGAAAATAATATCTCACATTAAAGCTGGTAAAAACAGCCCATAAAGTCTGTTATAAATGTTGGAGTTACAAAAACAAAAAGAATAATTAACAAAATGAGAGTTGTGAGACGCGCTCGCATATGAGTACGGTATCCCGAAGGCTAAACTGGACCATAATTTGCACCTCCCCTGTGCAGGCGTGCACGAGAGAGACTCTATTCTACACAAGCTCGCATATGAGTACGGTATCCCGAAGGCTAAACTGGATCATAATTTGCACCTCCCCTGTGCAGGCGTGCACGAGAGAGACTCTATTCTACACAAGCTCACCATTACCATATAAGACACTTGTATATAAACTACTCAAGTTTTTATTAATTTTTCAATGTGGGATAAACCTAGTTCCAACAACTACACTTTATAATCTATCATAACTTATTCATCCAAACACAAAATTGAACAAATAAATATATGATTTCGATGTTCTCACGGAGTAGAACACGATTCCACAATTATCCTTGTCATTCCACAAAATTGTACAATTTCATTCTTAAAACACAATTTTTCCAACATTAATTATCTATAGTATTAATCTATCTATTAATAAATAGTAAAACAAAAACTACTGTTGTCACCTGACAGCTTTCTGTAAAATAACTGCAACGTATCGACTTTCTGTAAAATGATTTTTTTTGGTTTTGTCAAATATATTTTAATTTAAAATTATATTTTATCCTATTTAAGTTATACAAATTATTTTGGCTGAAACTCTTTAATTCTCATCTCTTTTCATTTAACTACTATTTGCAATTTTTTTATTAAAATTGTGCATTGCACGGGTACTAACTAGTTTTAGTAATATTTTTAAAATGAAATGGGGATGTCTGATTACGTTTTGCTGGAATCTATGTTAGCAGCATAAAAACTTATTTTTTACATACAAGAGGCTGCAGTGGCGACTTGAAAAATTATAGTAAAAATGTTAGTCTGATTAACCCTGCCGGTTTCGGCCTGCTATATCGATTTTGGTTTCTAATAGATTGTGATTTAAACTGTCTGATTTGAATGGTAAAAAATCAAACCTAACCCTACTTTTTTCAGTTTAAACGATCCGGATATGTGATTTTCGACCTTATTAACATCTCAATTCATACTCGTTGGTGGCTTCAATCATTCCTGAGTGAAATAAGTCAATCACACCCTCTTGATTGAATAGGCCTTCCTTCTTTCCTATTCTATCTTCATGAGTGAATGCAACATCCCAGTTTAAATGAAACATCCCAGAATGGAATAATGGACTATTTACGCGGAACGAAGGGAGTTCTTAATATGGAATTAGCTTACCATGATTTTTCAGCCCAATTTATTTATTTTGTTAAAAATCAACGTTAAAACAACTGGGAATAGACCTTTAAATTTCAATTCAGCTCTTTTTTTTTAAAGGTTGGAGGGGACATAGACCATACTCCAACTCTTATTTTTTTTTTTTAATGCCTTGAAAGGCTACAATTATATATATGATGCCTTTGGTGTGGCTCTAACAAATGGTCCCTCTGGTGAGGCTATGAACACCCGACCTCTCGGTTGAGAGTAGTGAAATTCCAGGGTGCCTCTGGTAGGGTTTGAACACTCAACCTTTCCGTTGAAATAAGTGAGTAGTTAAATTGGGTCTTTGGGTAAGGCTTGAACAACAACGGTGCCTCTGAAGAGGCTTGAACACCCGACCTCTCTATTGAGAGTTGTAAAGTCCAGGGTGTCTCTTGTGAGACTTGAACGCCCGACCTCTCCGTTAAGAGAAGTGAGCAGTACCAATTGAGTTAGAACGAGTTGAATTCAGGCTTGCTTGTTGGTTGATTAGTTGATTTAATATATCAACGTCAACGAGTAGGACTCGAGGGTGTATATATATATATTGAATTCAGCAGGGTCTAAGTGTAAGTGATATAATAGCTCGGTTATGTTTTTATTTGAACCACCAACCCTTGAGGGAAACTAGGAACATAAAAAGTGTAAACAGAAAAAGGGCAATTGAAAGTCCAAGTAACCATCAGAAGAAGTGTAGTGTTTCATCTTTCCTTGCTGCAGGGTTGGCGCCCTGTTTACGAATCAGTGGGTCGATAACATTTCTCCACCCGTTATAGTCAAGCGGTGAGCCCCCATCTGGTAATGCAAATCCATTTACAAAGAAATAAGGCGTGCCAAACACCCCTCTCGAACAACCATACTGCAAAACAAATAATTCCGTTTACATCACATCAGCCACCCACGCACAAAAAATGAAAAACAAGAAAACAGACACGTTCCTAGATGAATTACCTTGAACGATACCCTTGTTTTGAGGTCGGTTGCCCGGTCATCAAAGCCCGATTCAATGTCAGAAAGAAGTGAGTTCCCAACCGACTTTGTGGCAAACTTTGCAACTTTACTCACGATGGAGGCTTTAGACATGTTCACGGTTTCTTTGTTGTAAAATTGCTCCTGTATAGCAGACATAATAAAGTTATGAAACCTCAAAACCATGTTGTTTTGTTTACAAGAAATAGACCAACAGTAATTCATCTAAGTTCCCAATTGAGAAAACAAAAACTGTACTCGTGTAGTATTTTTTTCATAGTACATGAAGCCTTGAATTTCTTTCTTAAATGAATCTCAAAAATTGACTGCCAAGTTAGACAACCATGATTATGAAATGCAAAATTTTTCTGAATCATTTATGACTGGGGACTTCATTCATGGTTTTGAAGATTCACCAAATTAGTTATTAGAAGAGATGTTACCTGGTCCTTAAAGAAGGAATCCAACAAGTCATATGTGCAAGAAGTGTTGAGCCTATTGACGATATGCAAAGCACGGGAAGTAACAAAAGCATTGTCATGGTAACTGCAGCAACCATCAAACAGAAAAACAAACTTATTAATATCCCTGAGTGATGGCATGATAATATGTTTAAAACCGAAATATTAGAGGAACTTAAAATAAGAAGTGAAAACTGTTAGCATCTAAAATCAGGAAGACAAGACAACCCCTGCTAAATGGAAACAATGAACATTAACTACTTCCAGCCAACTAGCTTCTTGCATTTCCTCAATTTCAACATGGCTTGAGTAAGCATAAGAGTGTTACTACAAACCATAGTACCCTCCCACAACTATTCCATGGAGATTCAACTAAAATTATTTTCTCCCACAGCTGTTTATCGATCTCAGACATGGATTCAAGGTATCAAAGTAACAATTTGCCCTCCTAATATAACACTTATCCCAATTTGGCGCCTTATTTGAAGACAAAGTAACTGTTGGTTTAATTTTCACACTTCATTTCTTCTTCAGATGCATTCTGAAAGACCAAAAGAGCACAACTTCAACGTACCATGTTCTGGATGGCTAACACAGTTAGCAAAACCGCGGTTGAGTTTCTCCGCCGGACTATTTATTCAAGGGCAACAACTGGGACGTACATAATTATTAAATACACAGCCAACCGAGGATCGAAGAGATGTAATAAGTTGAAGTAGTAGAAATCTTGACTTGAACAAACTGAGGTTATGGATCAAACAAAAATACTAAACAAAAAGAAAAAGAGAATTAGACTCCCTCCTTTCCTAAATTATGTATTGTTTGAATTTTTTTCAATTGAAAATTTAACTTACATGTTTGTATTACTCCCTCCGTTTTCAAATTATCGTACTCTCTTCTTTTTTCGTCCGTTTAAAATAATTGTCCTCTCCTCTTTAAAACTTTTCCTTTTAGGTAAGCATTTTTATAACCTTACTCTTACTTTTTTATACTTACTTTAATTATGTCCGCATGTTCAAGTGCGTTAAAGAAAACCACACATTTCACCAGTATTTATAATAAAATCAATTACTTTTTTTAAATGGTGTGTCGGATCAAAGAGGATAATTATTTGAAAATGGTATCATGAATTATGAGTTTTATGATTTTGAAAAGACAAATAAAAGAAGTATAATATTAAGAGTTTAAGCTTGTGGTATTTCTACAAGTTTTAGTGTTAGTGTCATTAAATCAAACTAGTATTTGTACCCGTGCGTAAAACGCACGACATATATGTTTTTCAACTAAATTATACATACAAAATTAAAAGAATAAATTAGGGACACTGCTTAACTAAAAATATATAACAATAAGATTAGTCATTATAGAATTTGAAAATTAATCATTTTCTACAACATAATTTTATATATGATTATTCAATTGAAAAAAAGTAAACACTAAAATGATCATTTAGTCACACTATGATTTTGACATGGATCAAATAATTCAAACTTTAACATTACTACATCCGTCACAAAAAAAAAAAAGATGACAATAATTTAAAAATGTATGGAGATTTCATTTCAATAATTTTCGGATGGACACAAAGGGAACACTGAACAATAATTTTGGGTCGGAAGAAGTATATATTTGCTGATTAAATATCATCTAATAGAAAAATGCAATAATATGTGCAGTTGGCCCAAAAAAAGTCATTAAATACCATGTTAATTACGTGCTCCCTCCGTTCCGGGTAAAAAGTCTTTGTTTGAAAGTCATACTTTTGAAAAAATGATACTTTTAGTAGTCCATTAGTAATAAAATAAATAATTACGGGCCGGTTCTTTATTTGAAAATTATAACCTCTCTAGTGCAATATTTTTTATCCAACCGCATAAATCTTTTTTTCTTCCTAAAATACCCCTCCTTCTCCTGTTGATGGATATCAATCACCGGAGTTGACACGAATTCAAAGAAAATAGATCTAAAAATATTGGACTTAACATTTTAATTAGTTCCGTTTCAATTTTTTTATAGATCTTGATAATTTGAGCTTGTCAATTTTAGAGTTGGAATTTTCCTAAATTATATATTGAAAAATTATTTCGATTTTGTTAATTTATTTTTACATCCTCTAATTTTTCAGACCTGCTTACTTAAAGCACAAATGTAGATCCGAAATTTTTAGATATGTAATCTATGAGAAGTACATAACTTTATTTTTAACAAAATAAAATTATAAATATAAATCATAACTTTCTAGATCGATTTAATTTATTTTTTAAAAGATCTGGGTAAACACCAAGTAAATGTATTTTTAAAAAAAAAATTTGAAGTAAAATGCAAAAACTAAACCATATATATCGAGAAAAGGAATACAATATATATTTCACATGTACAATAGGACTTTTGAAATTTGAATGATGCTCACAAGCATAATCGACACAAGTATCAAGGAATATAAAATGTCATTTTATATGGATTAGTGTGAAATGTAATGATACATTTAATTTTTTCCAGATAGCATGCAAAGTTATACCTATATTAATAAATTGAGAACATTCTATTTTTGGAAAGAAAGTTTTTGCGGAATATTTCCTTATATATATATATATATATATATATATATATATATATATATATATATATATATATATATATATATATATATATTTACTTAAATCTCTAAAGCATTAGATCAAATACAATCTTTTTCAAATAACGACGGAACTTTTCAAATAATCATCAACTTAATTATCTAACGACTCTAAAACTAAAGTTCATAATAATAATACAAACTCTAACTCTTAAGAGCATCTCCATTAGAGTTTGGGTAAGAATCCCCAACCATTGCGAAAAGGATTCTTAAGCAAAATTCTTAGCTCAATTTCCGACCAAATCAAAATAAGAATTTTTTTGAGGGAGAGAAAGGCAGCTGCACAGCAAGAGAGCGAGGCGCACGCCCCCTTGCATTCGGCGCGTGCGTCTCACGCTCCAACAGATCGCGTGAAGAGGCTGGCAGAGGTGAGTCCCACATGTCGCCACTTTGTTAGTTTGAATTATTTTAAAAAATTGATTGTTGGGCCTAAAAAAGGGTTTTGAGGAAACATAATTTTTAACGTTCTGTTGATTTTTTTTCCTTTTGACCGTTGAAAACCGATTTTTTTTTAAAAAAATAATCAATCTCCTATCTATAAATAATCCTCCAATCTTTCTTTATTATTTCTTCTAAAAATTCGCTCTTCATTCTCTTTACAATTTTAATTTTATTTTATCTCAAATGGATGGAAATTTTGGTAATCATTTTAGGAATTTATTGAATTCTTCAAATATTGAAAAAAATCAAAATTCTTAAAATCCATGTATTCCTGAGAATGTCAATATTCTCAGTTTTCGTCTAATCCCTAATACCCATCAAATCTTCTCAACTATTCAAATTTTTCGAACTTTCCAAATTTACCCATCTATCCAAATTATTCTCAATTTCCAAATTTTGAAAATTTTCAAGATGTACAAAATTTGTATGAAGTCTTTGTTTAATATTAAATTTGTTTGTTATTTTAAGAAGTGTTTGTTTGTTATAACTTATAAGTATTTGTTATTTGCATGAAGTCTTTGTTTAATATGTAATATTTTAATGAAAATTATAAATCAATATATTTGTTTTTAAAATTTATTTGTAATATTTAATATTACAATTAAAATTATAAACGGATTAAATTATTTTATTTATAAATAATATTTAAAATTACAATATAATTAATCTATTTATAAAAAAAGTATATGAATTATATAATTTGTTTGAAAAGTATAAAAATAAAAATAAAAGTTGTGTAAATAAAGTTGATGATTTAGTAATAAGATCCATGTAAGAATTGATAAAAAATAAAAACTATTAAGAAGATAAATTTTAGAATGAAAATTTCATAATTTCATAAAAATGTGTAGGTGATAATGGAACCCTGCTAAGAATTGAATAAAAACTAGTACTCTTGCCCGTGCCGATGGCACGACACCAATTTGAAAATTTATCAATAAATAAAACAGATAGTAGATACTATGGAAATGAACTACTAAAAATATTATTTTCTTAAAAAAATTGACTTTCAAAGCGGGTCAAAGAGGATTAATTAAAATTTGTATCAAATTGACAAATAAAAAAATATGTGGAAATGAACTACTAAAAATATTATTATCTTTAAAAATTGATTTTCAATCCTCTTCAGAGGATTAATTAAAAGTTTCTATACGAAATTGCCAAAATGGGTGGACAAAAATTAAATTGCTTAAGTTAATTACGATAACGATTAAAAAATTCAAATTACAACACTTACGTTTTTTAAAAAATTTAAATTTGTATATGAAATTACAGTTGGAAAAAAATTTAATTGATTAAGTTAATTACAATAACAATTAATTAATTAAAAAGAAAAAAAATACAAATACAAACTTTTCCAATCATAAAACTGTAAAACTATAAAAAAGTAAAATATTAAGCGTAAACCGTAAAATCTCAATAAAAGAGTAAATGTAAAATAATAATGTAGTCATTCGCACCCAGTAAATCCTAACTCCTATTTATCCCAAGTCAATTATTCATCTATCTTGGACTCTGTTAAGTAAGATCTCAATTTGTCTTGAAACTAAATAAGTCGATTTAATAAGTAAATAAATTAAATAGAGACCTATTTAAAATCTTATATGAGATAAAAACAGTTTAGATTATATTTATATATGAGATAAAAACAGTTTAGATGAGATTTATATATGAGACAAAAACAGTTTAGATTAGATTAGGAATCTTCTTGACAGTCCTGATTCAGGAGGACACATTGTATAAATTACCGTTTGATATAAGTATAAATATGCAATCATTTGATATAAAGTAAAATAATCAATCTCGGTAGTTTGATATAAAGTAAAATAATCAATAATATAAAGTAAAATAATCAATCTCAACCGTTCTTTATGAGACTGAGCTATATTGTATAATAGATTGTTAACCAATGGAGATGCTCTAATATAATTTGCCAAAATAAAAACAGATCGTATGAGTGAAATTTTCATTTGAAAAACTTGGCCATAAATCTGTGATATTACACCACCACACCCCGAAGTGTAGTTGAATCTCAATTACCACCAAAAATTGTGCTTTTGTCTTGATGCATGAAGTCCATACATCAATCTTGATGCACATCCATAAATTGTTCCAAGCATTTATTCATTCATCCAAATCCGTACTAACTACCAAGGTCACATTCATTCTACTATTTTAGATTTAGAATGAAGTCCATACAATATGGGGTGTAATCTGTACAGTGGGTTGCAAATTGAATTTGACACAAAATGTGGGGTCGCAAAGTACAATCTACTAATGTGCAATAGAACCTCCCCGCTGGGTCCCGCTCAAATATCATCCACAAAACATTACGACAAAGACAAACAATGTTATGGCTGGGTCGCAGGTGTGGGCCCCTTGAATAATGGAAAATTGATTTATTACTCTCTTTTGATTAATATAAATGCGAACGTGTCATTAATAATTGATTAATGCTGTAAAAAATGTATAGATAAAATAAAATAATAATATTCAAAATGATTAAAATAAATATATATTTTTAAAATGATAAAAAACTCCTTTTAAAGACGGAAATACTTTTTGTTCCTGCCGGCGGAATGTACAGCCAACTGTTCTCCACACTCTACAGTCTGCAGCAACTAACAATTAACAAAACTCACAATCTCAAGCAAACATAGAAAAACACCCTACATATCCCAATTTCTATTAATCAAAACCCAAAAATAGTTCTTAATTCTTTCAATTATTTCGATAACCAAGCAAAATATGATACCTATATATACGATCAGGAAAAGAAAAACAGAGTTTGCTAAATCAGACAAGAGAAACGAGAGAGAGAGAGAGAGAGAGAAAACTGACGGCAAAGGGAAGGGATGAACGATGAGAGAGATGACGTGGTGTCCATAGTGATGAATAGCTTGTTTGAGTGGGCCCCAAGCGTCTCTGCTATCTGGACACACCGGATCAAAGAAAGCCTCAATATGGATTGAATCCATGGCCACGGTTTTCTTCTTGTATAGAAAACCATCGAACCTCGCCGGTGGAATCATCTGAGCTCCGACGGCAGCTAAGGACAACAACAAGGCTATTCCAACTACCAGACTCATTTTTCTTTTTAATTTCTCTGGGTTCTTCTGATCAGTGGCGTTAGGATTTAACGAGTTAGGACTTAGGGGGCGGGACGTGCCAAGTGGCAGGATTTAGTTTCACTTTTTACCCCTGAGGTTTCATCAGATTCCAAACTTTGGGTTCACTTGGATGGCACCCTCTGTTAATAACTGTTTGAAAAACTGCAACATTTTACCATCTTGTCTTGCATAAACATGCCCTCAAACTGACAAGTTATTCAGTGGGGTATTGTGATATGCACAGATCGAAAATCAACATTTGGGTTTGGTTAATTGATTATTCGAAATAAACAAATGCTTATAAGTGATACTATTTAGTTTTGATTAGACTACACATTACAATTTTAGGGAAGAACGAAACGTCATACCACATTATTAGGACAACATATAGCAACCTCACTCGATGTTTTCTCCTTGAAATCGTAGTATGTAACCTCTTGAGTTGGCTTTTTCATCATTGTAAAATACCATACATGTTTCAAGTCAATATACTAGTCAATATTTCTAGTCATATTAAAACAAATTGTTATGGTTGTTTGGCAAAACAGATAGGTAACAATGAAGAAAGGTGGCAACAATTTGACAAGATGGATAAATAAGGTGACAAAGTTATGTTTGATTGGTTGGTGTAACGTTTTATTTGACAATAGTTTGGTCTAACGGTGGATAATGAGACAAGTCGAAATTATAAGTGAAACAGTAGAATTTAGTGAACCTCCAGGGTGGGTTATGAAATTAGCCCCACTTGGCTGATGTGGACAGAGCTGGCGGGCATATTCATATATGCCTAAACGAAACATCTCTGCAGGTTCGCTCAGTTGTTCCTTTTTCGTCCCATGAAATCAAAACGAGATTACAGCAATTAATTTAGGTAAATAGTCCTTTGATTACGCCGATCTTATGTAGGCATCATCGTTTTTATACATTTGATTTGACTTTGAATTCTTAAAATTCTTTTCCAAACAAAGGTGGAAAAATCGTATTTTGGTCAATGTTGTTACCCTTACAAGTTACAATTTCCTATTTTCACAGCAAAATTGTCTTTGACCAATACAATTGTACTCATATTTTTTTGAAGAGGTATGATATTACAAACTTTAATGTTAGTACCGTTTGATCAAATCTAATTAGATCTCTATACTGTTAGATCAAATATACTTTTTTAAGTAATGACATGTATTTTTCAAATCATCACCAACTGTTGGATAATGAAACGTTTCAAAACTGGTGATATTTTTTTGTTGAATTGTAAATAATTTTTTTATTATGTCAGTTCTAATTATGAGATAAAATAAAAGAGGCCTCATTGATTCAGCACCATTTCAATATATTTCAAAAATATTAACAATAAGCCACATAATATAACTCTTTTATTATTTTATGACAATAAAATTTTATTAGACTAATGAAAATGAGTCTTAACTTTTTAAATAGTTAATCAGAATCGGATATGATAACTAAAATCTTGCATCTAACATACATTTTATGGACTTGTTTAATTTGGTTTATTCATATGTGTTAATGACTAATGAGCTGATAAATGAATGATGTGGTTTGATTTAGTTTTTTCAAAAGGCTTATGAGATATCATAGGTTAGTGTGACTATTTGTTTAATAAACTGAAAAAGTACAAAATGAAGTTACAAAGACTAAAAATAATCTCTTCATAGAGTCCACTGCATGTTTGTTAAAATAACATGTAATAATGAATAAATGTGATGTATCTAAAAAAATATCATATCGGGGGTGCTGAAGACAGCGGTGGACATGGGTCGCTGAAGTTATGTTCCGACGGTGAAACCATTATCGTTGGTGGATATCTGACTATAATCTGTAAAACGAAATATCGTGAGTTGGCAGAGAAGGTCCTCGCCAAAAACCCTCTGACGTGTTTGTCAGTACACTGAGTATGAAAGAGAGGGTGTGTAGGTTCCAAGTGTGTGTGTGATTCTAAGTCATAAAAAGAGAGAGAGAAAGACCGCCCCCACTCTATGAACTAGAGGGGGTTATTTATACCTGAGGGAATGAGTTCAACCTGTTACGTATGGACCTGGCCAAATCCTTCGAACACCATGTAATATATAATGGGCCATTAATCGAGGCCCAAATGCCATTGAGGCGGATCTAAAATATGTACATCAGTGTCCCTCTACTTATTATTCTTCGAGATTCATCTCGAGGGTAAGGAGTATTATTCACTCGTGATTCTCTTTAATTTCTCGGGACGACCGATGCTTAATCACTTTCATCTTGGCAGACAAGATAACATAAATGTTGGGATGAGTCACGATTTTGGTCACTTTGACCACCACTGTATATTTTGATTAACTAGTAAGCCTTATAACTTGATTGTATAAGTTCTTTTCTATAGCGAGCAGAACGCCACTTGGGCCAATGTCAAGTCCTTTTACTCGTCTTCGTGAACGGGACTACCTTCAAAAAGCTAACAAATAGAATGCCACTTAGGCCAAGGTCAAGTCCTTTTACTCGAATTCGCGAGCGGGACTACCTTCAACAAGCTAGCGAACAGAATGTCACTTGGGCCAAGGTCAAGTCCTTTTACTCGAATTCGCGAACGGGACTACCTTCAAAAAGCTAGTGAGCATAAGCGCAGGTAGAGGCGGTGTACAACTCAACCGCGAGTAACCTCGACCGGGAGGACAATGTGGAGCTTAGTCACGAGTAAACTCGAGCGGGGAGCATAAGTGCATGTAGGCGTTGTGTACAACTCAACCGCGAGTAACCTTGAGCGGAAGGACAATATGAAGCTCAGCCGCGAGTAAACTCGAGCGGGGAGCATAAGCGCAGATAGGCGCGATGTACAACTCAACCACAAGTAAATTCGAGCGGGGAGCATAAGCGCGGGTAAGTGCAGTCTAAAACTCAACCGCGAGTAAACTCGAGAGAAATGACAATATAAAGCTTAGGCGTGAGTAAACTCAAGCGGGAAGTATAAGCGCAAGTACGCGCGGTGTACAACTCAACCGCGAGGACAATGTAGAACTCAGCCGCGAGTAAACTCGAGTGGGGAGCATAAGCGCAGACAGAGCTATCAAAACGGGCTTGCGAGGCAGGTTTGCCCACGGGCCTAAAAAGCCTGCTGTGAAACGGGCAGGGGCGAGAAAGCTCGCAAACATGACGATCCTAAAAACTCCTAGCCCAACCCGCCCCACGTAGGGCCTGTAAAATCCCGATATTTCATCTATTTTGATTTTTATAAAAAATTGAATTTGTTGACTTTTGTTATATTTGATTAAAGTTTATTAAGTTATTATTATATGTTAGCTTAGTAAGTTATAAAACACTATTTAGTAAAGAATTTATTAAATTAGAAGAGGAATGACCAGAGAAGGTAACATTTGGTTCATGTTTGATTTTTGGTGGAGTCCATAACTTTGTTTAATCTATTAACTATAACTAAAACAGAAACCGCTGCTCTTACGTGGCGGCTTTCTGTTAAGTGCTTAATTTTTTAAAGTAATTTGGTACTGCCACGTGTCACTATCTATTAATTATTTAAAAAAATTATTTTTGATAAACATTACCGTTTTTTGCAATTTTAAAAAAAAATTCTAATCTTAATTTTAAAAAATGTGATAAATTTTAAAATTTTACTTTTTGATAACTACAAATGTGATAACTAAATTTTAAAATATTTTCAAAAAATATTCTAATCTTACTTTTTGATAACTACAATTACGATAAAAAATTTCTAATCAAAATTGCCGTAAAGTAGATTTCACAAAATTTTACTTTTTGATAACTACAAATGTGATAACTAAATTTTAAAATATTTTCAAAAAATATTCTAATCTTAATTTTTGATAACTACAATTGTGATAAAAAATTTCTAATCAAAATTGTCGTAAAGTAGATTTCACAAAATTGCCGTCAAATGTGATAACTAAATTTTAAAATATTTTAAAATTTTACTTTTTGATAACTACAAATGTGATAAATTTCTAAATTTTAAAATATTTTCAAAAAATATTCTAATCTTAATTTTGATAAAATTTCTTGATAAATTTTATCGCATTTGTAGTTATCAAGTAGATTTTATCACATTATCAAGTAGGTTATGATAAATTTTATCACATTTGTAGTTATCAAGTAGATTTTATCACATTCTTAGTTATGAAATAGTTAACCCTTTTTTTTCACTCTTTTTTTATACGTACTCTCTCTTTCTCTCTCTCTTTTCTCTCCATACGAATTATTGTTATTATTTTTTCAAGCAAACATGGGCTTCTTAATCATTTGAGTCAACAATTGAAGCGGCAAGAATAAGGCTTGTGCAGGTAATTTTGTCACTCTTTTTTTATACGTACTCTCTCTCTTTCTCTCTCTCTTTTGGAGCGTGTAATTGACTATCTTGTGTCGATGAACCTCGAATTTTTGGGTCATCCAACTGAGAAGATGGATTAACTGCTCCAGCATTTTTATACTGCATATCCGCCCCATGACCAGCAGCATATACCGTAGCTTCTTGTCTAGATGAGCTTTGATCTTTTGGCTCATCCAGGTTATGGGGAGCTCCAACATTGCTCTTGTGCTCATCTGACCTTTGACCAATTCCGCATCAGAAAATCAAGTAAGGATTAGCTCAAAGCAATAGGACAAAAAAATTATAAAAAACTTGTTCGAACCAACAATCACCTAAATATTCTCACTTGGTTAATGCCACTAAAATGGCTTGCATTGGTATTTATGGTTATTTCAGTACATGGACATATGATCTCATGTTCAATTTGCCCATGCTATGTAATGTCAAATTTGGCCACTTGATACAGTGACAAAATACTTGGAACAACCAACTACCCACGAAAATTTGAACAGCCCAATGGCTGAACCAAACTCTACCAAAACAGCCAAAGAACTCGCCACTTAGTCTCTAAAATCTTACTTCTTTTTTGAGTTATAGGTTCACAGTAGAGCTTTTCAAGCTCCAGGGAGGACCATCTCAGTTGCAGTCTTTAGATTGAAGGTACATGTGTTTTGTATTTGAATACTCTTTGAGGTTTATAATGGACTTATGATGCTTTGGAGAACTATATACTGGATTAAGTTTTAGGGAACCCTGTGGCACTTGCAATGTCATTGTTTGCCATCTGAAACTAAGTAAACTACAGAAGATGTTTTCAGCTATGCAGACGCATACATAAGTTGTGCCCTTGTGTTTGGATGGTTGGAGTGGGGTACAGGACAAGTTGTGGTTCTTTGGGCAAGCTGGGCAGTGTTCTCTAGCTTAGACTTATTAATGGAGAGAGAGTGAGGTGGGGGGAACTTGTTTCGTTCTAATCTTTAACTAAACCTATTTGTGTAAGTATTGCAGGATAAACTAGAGGATTCAACATACAAGATCTTAGAGGACTACCATGGTGCAACAGTGACTCTTTTAACGCTAATGTCTGCTGCAACTGGAGATGTAAGCTTACATACTAAATTTTGTCTAGCTAGGTGCAATAGGAACTTTTGTCAATTTGTTATTCGAGCTCAAATTTCATTTTCTTGGAAGCCCTAAATAATGAAACAAATGCTTGATCAGTCTTTTCTTAGGCTTACACCTGCCTTCGTCCCTTAAATTATCCATCTTTGGGCCTTTGATGTCCAGAATGTCTAACATAACTCCTTTGTGTAACCATTTTCTGCTGGTATGCAGATCACCCTTTATCAAGATGGGTGTATACAATTTTGATGGAATTCTTCATGTGCTTTGCCCATTACAATTTATAGTAGGAAAATATAATTTTGCCCCCAATGGTGATTTACAAGTCAAATGCAAAAGTGAAAAATAGAAAAGTATGTACTTTCTCTCCATCACTCCCTCCAATGGTGACCGATCTAGAAAGGGAAAACGACTTTTTTTTACGATTGTGCTATTTGGGCAATATCAATTTGACAATCGTACTTTTTGGTTTGCAAATTTGAACATCATACTTGTAATTGAGCTTAAAACTCAATCTAAATCGTTAACGCACGTTTAAAACATAATAAAGGCTTTCTAAACATGCTGCCGTGGACTTTGGGAGTGGGACCCAAATTTAGGACAAAAATAGATCCCTGATGTAGGAAAAGTTGAAATTCCAATAAAAGATTTATTTCATTTGGGTTCCAAAAAGTTCAAGTCTACATGTTTGGAACGCCTCCTTTAAGTTTTAATTAAGCGTTTATGATTTATGTTCAATTTTAAGCAAAATTACGAGCACGATGATCACATTAGCAAACTGAAAAGTACGAGTGTCTAATTTATATTTTCCAAATAGTATGATGGTTAGAAAGGTAGTTTTTCATAAAGAAAATAGTCGATACTTGCAATGTCCAGTATGTGATTAAGTCCATACAATTAGAGCCACCATCTTCAAAGAAAGAAAAAAGTATAAAATGAATACCTTTTTCACTACTTGAGATGATATTTTGGCCAAAACAATTCCGCAGCAAACTTCGCTTGCTAATGGGTAATGGTTTGTAATACCCTCCCGAATAACGTTTTTGATATCCTTCTGAGTAAGGCTACTTTGAGTTTAATTTGCTTGTATACATCTTACCTGTATGTATGTATGTATGTATGTATGGATGGATTTCCGTAAATACACTTGCATTAAGGATTAATTATAGTTAACATGCTTGTGAACTTGACTAAGCACTTGATCTTTGTCGTTGGGAGTAATGTTATGGATGTCGTTAGCATGCTGAAGTTGTACTTTGAAAACTACGAGTATGAGAACAATATGTACTAGTTGGAACTTGCTGCTTTGAGAATACGATGAGTTTATTTTATAACTCATTGGATTTCTGTATGTGTTAATTATTTGTTGAGCACTAGTTTCGAACATGAAGTGCTCGTGTGAACAGTCTTCAATTGCGTAATTGAATAGTTTATTATGGGGAGAGTAGGGGAACCTCTGACTAGGTCACATGGCGGAGAGCAGTGCTAGTTAGCAGCGGCACCCTACTCGGACCCGGAACCAAATTCTCCACTTTCGCCAAGTGGGGAAAATACCATTGAATATTATGTTAAGTATCACGACGTGTCTGGGGTTGTAGGGACCTAGCCTCGTGATGACTTGTATCTAGGTTGTGAATAATTGGTAAACCGAACAAGAGATTGATCAAGATATACAAGCTTCAATAACAATAGTGGGGGTAACAAGGTCGGAAGTGATTGATCGAAGATGTATCTCGACTCCATGAACAATTGGTAAATACTATGTGTTTCTTTATCGAACTTATATGAGCATGAGATCTTATTACCCGTGGTAGGTCACTGTATTCACTGGTATGGGACGGCGAATACTTGATCTAGCTACGTAGTAATGAGACTTGATTGACTAACTTGTTATTATTGCCTTTAAAACTGCTCCATAGTAACATGTCTTGAACTGATGCATACATGAGATCGGTAGAACCTTATTGAGTCTTAAACTCATCCCTTCTCGTTTGCATGCCCCCGTAGATTGTAGCTAGACCGAGAGTTTGACATATGAAGCAAAGAGAAGATTGGAACGCTCTACTTTCATATAAAACCATTTATGTATTATTTTGGGTTGTCTAAAAATTGTATTAAAAATACGTTTATATCAAATATTGATATTTTGAGATAAATATTGTTTCTTTGTTTCTTCCGCTACGAGTTATAAAATGTTTTATTTGGAAAAAATATTATAATTTCATATTTGAGAAATATTATTTATTTACTTCTTCTACGGCAAGTTATGTGTCTGTAATTGGAGTTATTTTTAGTTTGAATTTACGAAAAGCCAGACGACTCGAGTGCGGGTCATCATAAGGCCGCGGGCAAAACGGGCAAGCCCGCAAAAAAATGGGTTTATCTAAAAAAATTTAATTATCAATTATTTAAATTTAAAATAGATTTCGATTTTCGACAAATAAACCAATTAATTACATGCCAATATACAAATTAATTATATACCAATATAATACCAATATACCAATCTTAAATTTAAATATACCATAGTCCATAGCAACATAGCACAATGGGATACTAGAACCTTCCAATCAAAATGGACGGTCACCTAGTCTCAAAAACAAACGACTGCAGCCCCAGGTGATACCAATGAATAATCGAACCCCACTCACAACTGTTGCCTTCATCTCTCCTGTTTTGCACTTAACCTCAAGCACACTTCTCCCTCGAAAGTTGACACTCCGCGATCCAAAAATTCTTAGCCTCCATTTAACTTTCTCTCTCTATACTGATTAGAGTTCTAGAGAGAGAAGGACGATTTGAAATGTAGATTATACATAGAAAAGCCCAAAACTCCATAATGTCTCGTCATACATATATACATACACACACACACACACACACACACATATATATATATATATATATATATAGAAAGAGAAAGAGAGTGAGATGAGAGAGAGTTGAGATTCAAAGCTGAAGCTGGAGCCAAGGAGGCGGTGCAATCGTTGTGCGTACTATGACAGGCAGCATGAGCGAGAGAGAGAGAGAGAGTATTTTTTATTTTCATTTTTGACTTTTGAGTGAGATACTATTATATTTATACTAACCCTAACTCTAATGGAATTATGGAATGGGCTTGGCGTTTGGTTTGGGCTGTTTGTGGGAAGTTTGGGTTGCTAGCCTGCTGTGCAAAGTGCAATTGCAATGTAAAATCAAGAAAGTGCGGGTAGCCCGCTCTCGCCCCGCCCTGCAAAGCCCGCAGCTTCTACAGGCAAAGTCCGAAAAGCCCATTTTTCAAACGGGTATCTAATACATCAACCCAACCCGTCCTTAATGAGTGGTGGGGCGGGCATGCCCACGGGCTTTTGCCCTATTTGACATCTCTAAACGCAGGTTGGCGCTGTGTACAACTCAACCATGAGTAAACTCGAGTGGGAGGACAATATGAAGCTCAACTGCGAGTAAACTCGAGCGGGGAGTATAAGCGCAGGTAGGCGTTGTGTACAACTCAAACTGCGAGTAACCTCAAGCGGGAGGACAATATAAAGCTCAGCTGCGAGTAAACTCGAGCGGGGAGTATAAGCGCAGGTAGATGCTGTGTACAACTCAACCGCAAGTAAGCTCGAGCGGGAGGACATGTAAAAAAGGCGTGCCTCGAGTAAACTCAAGTGGCGAGCACAACACAACAAAAGTGCGGTGATCGATGTATTTTATACGTCGATTTCATATACTTTTATGACTTAAATTGAGCGATTCCAAGAGGCTTTTTGCTACTGATGTATGTTTTTCAGTTGTTTTATTAGTTTCAGGGTTTTAGGTGATATTATACAAATTATTAGGCTTTTTGGTGAAAATTCCAAGAAGGGGTCAAAGTGTAAAATGAAGATTAAAGAGCAGAAGTCAAGGCTGGACACCTTGCGGCCGCAAGGTGTATTCTACCTTGCCTCCGTAAGGTAGGCAGAGAGTGCAGACTTCAAGCCCCGTATTATGAAGCACCTTGCGGACGCAAGGGTGTTATGACCTTGCGGCCGCAAGGTAGTCAGAATGCAATTTTGTGGGTTTTCACGCCAGGCTGGAAGACCTAATTCCCCTACAACTCCATGGTATAAATAGAGGCCGGTAGTCGCAGCCTTAGGACGACCAGAAGGTAGTTTTTCATAGCTTTATAATAGAATTTAGTGTGTATAACATAATTAGTTGTTGTAATTACAAGGATTAAAGATCGATTCATGTATTCAATCATCTCCATGTGCTGTTCATCTTCAAGGATGAACTAATCACCCATTAATCTAGGAGTTGGGAGGTAGCTTGTATCGAATCTATGATTTAATTATATTTTTATTCATTCAATTCTTGTTGATTATGGTGTTTATCAATCCCTCTATTATTTCACATTGAACAAATGAATGTAATCGTGAATAATAAAGGCCTAGAGGTGCGGATAACTGCATGATCAATGTGCATATGTCGTACACTGGCTCACCATCACAATAAATTGAACTTATCGATGCACGAGAGTGATAAGTTAGGGTCAGGTTCCATATATGACCTAAGTGACAGTTAGATCATATGTTCTTGTGCCTAGGATATAGAATTGATGAATTATTTGAAGATGGAGACTGAATGGTAATTCAACAGGCTATATCTATCTTTCGTGAACGAACCCAAGAAATTGAATGATACTTTATTAAAATAAGCCATAGAGGAGATACAAGTGAAACACTAATCCTAGATTTCCCTCCACCATAAGATCTTCATAAATTGTGATTGCTGCTAATTTAGTTAACACTAGAATAATAATTAGTTTAGATCAAAATAATATAAAAACCTCTTTTAGTTTAATAATTTGCTACCGATAATCGTGCTATCTGTGATCTTCTTGTCTCTGTGGTTCGACCCTTGCTTCCTAAAACTATTCTACAATAGTCTTGTCCACTTGCAAGGAAAATAATTTAAATAAGACATCGATCATGAGGCTCGAGTGAACTTGAGCAGCGAGCACAAACGCAGAAAGACATATCTCGAATAAACTCGAGTGGCGATTAGAGAGCACATGTACATATAGAGCAAAATCTAATAACGTGGCTCGTGCACAGTAATAGCGTGTTCAGGCACAAAGTATCCCGGGGAGCATATCATGTTTGATCTTCCTTGGTGTAGTCCCACTATTTCTCGAATGTGAGGGTTTATCTTGAAGTCGAGAAGTATCTTTGGTCAATACAGTTGGCTCTCGAGCAGAGACTGACATATGATATTCTCATCCTTAGTCGCTCAGATCTCTAAGTAGTCACTGATTTGTGAAGGCTCATAGTGTGCTCGAGCACGGTGGACCTGTTGGGGGAAAGCCTATGCTCTATTGACATGTAATTTATACCTGAAGTCTTATGTGCCTCATTAGCGAATAAAATACATTCTCCCACGAAATATAATTGTAACAAGTTTCATGAATTTATTTTATTCGAGTAAGAAAGTAATCATATTTCTACGCGACATGAACAAAAATAACGTATTATCTTTATTTTGATTCATAAGCAAATAAATCATGTTGTCTCGTACCCAATGTCAATTGAGTAAGTATCTCTAGGCATATTGAACATTTATTGCAATTTTATATGGCATAAATATTTCTCATAATTAACTATACAATACAGCTCAGTCAATTGACTAAAGCTATTCGGCGATTTGGATCGATCCCGGTCGTAAGACCCAACGGTTCTGGGTCAATTACGAATAACCCCCTTACAAACAACCCCCCTTAACTATGTGTGATGTGTCGAGTTCGAATAACACCTCTCAACTACCACTTGAAGCAATGTACCCCCTTAATTACATAGCCAATATATACAGACACTACTGTGACCATGCCTATGGCATGGGCACATATTTCTAGTATTATATATTGCATGTATAATTGATGATTTAAGTACATTCAATTAACTTTATGCTAAATAGTAAATGTCATGATTAATTATCTCAAAATTAAATAATCAATTATGTATCATTATAATATAAATTTTATCGGGACTAAATTTTTTGACCCGAGATAATATCATAGACAATTAATTTGTGGGTGGGTCATCTGCGATCAAAACATGATTACGAAGAACTCATTTGCGATTTAGGCATTGCGGTGAATAAGATAATTTTCTAGCTATGATATGATCAGGTAAATAAACACTTGGGCATAGAACATAATTAGCTCGGTTGTTATGACATATTTTCATAAATGGGTGAGCATTTTTCTTTTTTCATGCACGACCGGGGATTAGTAAAGTTATAAGACATGTAAGGGTAATGACAGACACGCGGTTGCGAATGCCAAATATATTTATTTGCATACATCGGTGTACTATAGCATATCATGCATCATTGTAGTGGATATTTCGAAATAATTTTAGCATGGCTATGAGCGAAACTAATTATAATAATTTTATTTTATGCCACGTAATTATTGTTATAATTGACAATCATAACGGAAATATCATGGGAAATCCCAAAATTATAACTCAAATTTGCACATTTATCTTTATCGTGGGCATGCATAATGTCGACTTTCGCTTATTTCACTTCATCCATATTAATGTATTATAATGTAATAAAATATTTACAATTTTTATAATCATGTATTACATGCATTATGCAGTTCATAGTACATTATATGACTAACTATTGTTTAAAATTGGTTCTGCACTATTATGGTAACTTTCAGTTAAACACCAATTCAACAACATAAACATTATATTATATTTTGCATTTAAATCATCCTTAACATGTTTTTATAATTCATTGTTGGATTGCATGTCACAACGGTTCACACATTTTTCATTGATATGTATCTACATAAAAATAAAATAATTTAACGTTCCAGTCAGTGGCATGTTGGTCGATTGTGAAAATTAACAAGATGGAGGGTATAATAAGAGAGAGTACACCTGAGAATTGGAGGGGGCTAGATGAAATTTGAAAGTAACTGATGTCATCTATGTGCATTGACAATGGAGTGGACGAGCACAAATTTAAACTGACATCACCCATAAAGCTAGCCACGTACAACGACGCAGAAGAGTTCAGTGCCTTAGATCTAGATCATCGGTGCGTTATTGACGCGTGATTAAACGGTGGTGGTTGCAGCCACTATAGGTGTCGCGTGTAGACGCGTGCCTGCTCTAGCGGAGACAATTTTTATGACATTAAACTCGTCTCTTAAAGGCACAACTGCTGGTTGTGCTTATTTTTTATTACGAATCTGGAATGGCGGCGATGTGCTTGGACGGAACTCTGTCGGGGCGTTACCGCTTGATACCGCCTCCATCAACTTGAGAAGGTTCGTGTGGCAAATGTGGGAGTTCGATGGCAATGAATTTTGCGTCGTTGACCTCGTCTGCTTAGTGCGCATCTAAAGGTGGTCTCACTTTGTTGTTCTTGTCTCGTTTTCTTTGCCCCATTCACCTAGAAGCATCTATGCTTGTATCCGTCAATGGTGGTCCGTCACCCTAAGAAGGAGCTCCATTGAAGCTAACGGAGTTAGTGACTATGTTCCCGGCAATAAAAGCAACTAATATATCCAAAAAAGTATCATACCGGCGTGCCGAAGGTAGCAATGGATGTGGGTCGCCGGAGTTGTGTTCCGATGGTGAAATCATCATTGTTGGTGGATATCTGGCTATAATCTGTAAAACGAAACACCGGGAGTTGGCGGGGAAGGTCCCCGCCAAAAACCCTTCGACGTGTTTGTCAGTACACTGAGTATGAAAGAGAGCATATAGCCCTCAAATGCTTGTATGATTCTATGTCATAAAAAGAGAGAGAGAGAGAGAAAGATCGCCCCACTCTATGAACTAAAGGGGGTTATTTATATTTGAGGGCATGGGTTCAACCCGTTGCGTATGGGCCCAGCCCAATCCTTCGAACACCATGTAATATATAGTAGGCCATTAAACGAGGCCCAAACGCCATTAAGACGGATCCAAATATGCACATCAAAATGTATTTTCAAACCATTTTAACTTAGAGTTACAAATAATGTTTTTTTTTCTTTAATCAATAAATTTATATTCGAATAAGGTTAATAGAATTCCTACAACTATAAATCAAGAAAATTAGAAAAACAAATTACATGCATATATAAGTTCAAAGTTGATACTAAAAGATCAAAAATAAATCAAACCCAATAAACCAACTCTCTCCCCAACCAAAACGATGGTCGGTAGCTCATGAATCCTAGTCTCATAGTTATACCCAAGATTACCATTACCAGTCTTACATCTGAACTTGACTCTGCCAACAACGAGCTCCTAGCGGCTCTGTTTAATTTCCCCTGCCACATGAAATAGTTCGGGGCTACAATGGATGTGATTCTAATCCTTAATCTTCATGGTCCATGAACATATTATAATTCCAAGACCAATTTCAACCCAAAAACCCTAATTTGAGACAGTTTCAACATTATTCACCATTCAGGTCAAATCTTACAACAAAAAGAATATTCATTAACATATTCAATTTTAATTTTCTACTAACATTTTAAAATTGTAATTATTAACATTGCACAATTAATAATTTCATTATATTTAATAAGTTTATTTTTATATTATTATTTATATAATAAATAAATGTTAGTTGATTTTCTACTAACATTGTTTTTATTTTTTAGTTGTAGGTTAATGCGGCTCGACCCACGTGTTTTTGAAATGGGTTCGGGTTTAACCCACGGGTTTCAGTTCGTTCGCCCACTTTTCAACCAGTTTCTCTCTCTCATTTTGACAAGTTTTCTTGTTGGGTAACTCACGATCTTCTTCGATGGGTTGTCTACTCCAATAACCTCATTTTTCTCTTTTATAAAGCTCTGTTTTATGGATCCATAAGACAGTTTTACACAAGTTTTTGTCCACTAATATTAGCAATAATATATTGATTGTTAGGTTGAAACTAATACTCCCTCCGTTCCTTAATAATTGTTCTACTTTCTTTTTTTGTCAGTTTCAAAAAAAAAATTATCTTGTTTCTAAACTATTTTCTTTAGGAAATCACGTTTAACAGTTTATACTTATTTTTTCTTCCTACGTTAATTGGTCATATACACAAAGGTTATAAAATAAACTACAAACTATACTATTATTTATATTATAAAAGAGATCATGGGCTAACTGGCGGCCCAAATCGAATTCTGTCAAACACAACTGGTGGTCCAGATTGATTCGTAAATATGTGAGTTGCATATAAACCCCTCAGTGAGTTTTGTTTGAATTACCCCCCTCCACAACCTATAAGTGCGTAATAACCCCTCAGTTATGGTTTTTTTTTTTTTGAATTACAGTTACATGAATGTTTTCTTCTAACACATTTTTTTAACCACATCCTTTTGTTTTAGTTGACGAGATGGTTATCTATAATTTATTCCGAGTATTCATTGGGTTGATCACATACCGACACTGTATCTATAGCACGGACACAGATACTAGGTTTAATCACATATAAACCCCTCAGTTATAAGTTTTGTTTGAATTACCTCATTCCACAATTACATATAAAACATTCAGTTGTGGATTTTGTTTGAACTGATCTCATACAAATACCGTGCCTATGGCACGGGCACAGATACTAGCTTATAATAAAGTAAATTAGTTTCTCTTAAATAGTACGCCGAGTCAAACATGACAATTATTTAAGAACGAAGTGAGTATTATATTATTTTTATGACCATTGTACTCAACTATTTTTACACTATACCTCGGGGTAAAATGCAAGTCTAGAGTACTTCCGGCATTTTAAAGAAGAGAAAAAATTTATTCATCGCCAATATTTTACCTTTTTTATACAAGCAGCCTAAAAATACAATATATATAAAATTAATGCTTAACTTCACCATTGGTCCTTGTACTTAAGATCCCTCCATTAGATATCATTAAAAATGATCCGTTATGTGATCATGTGATGTGCTCATGATCATATTTTGGGGGGTAAAACAGGAATTTTCCTCATTTTTCTTGTCCTCTTTTCATACTGCCCACTCCACCGTGATAACCACTACCATCACCCAGCACCACCTCTTCCTGCATCTCTCAATCGCTCACTCTTTCTCAGCATGGTTGGCCTCCCTTCTGCATTTCATGTTTCAATTTCCAACTTTTCCTTTTATTGTTTTCTCCGATCTAATCAATCAAAACAGGGGGTGATGTAGTGATAAGAGCACATTTGTGTGATATTGTTAGTTGATTCTATGTTTAATTATTGAGTAAATATTACACTTTTGGTTGTTTTGTGCTTGTTTGATGATTGTAGGTGTGAAGGGAGCTGACAAAATAAAAATGAAGCAAAAGACCTGGATTGCAAGTAAAATGAATTATGTAATGTCGCGTGGGCACGTACTAGTCAATATCCGAGATCAAAGTTGTTTTTCAACTTACTAAAGTACTGCCCAGTAGAGATTCTGGAAAATTAGGAAATTATTTAAAGTTCCTAATTTATTTATTGAAAAGAGTAAAAACTTCTAGAGTAGTTATTGAGTAGTTTTAGGAAGTGAAAGCGGATTTATATATATATAAACTACCTAGTAGTGGTTTAAGTGGGGGGAAGGAGATTAAAAAGGGGTTGGAAATGCTGGATAAAGGAGTCACACACAGGATAGAGAAAACTCTACAACTAGGGAGGAAAATGAGAGAAAAATATTCACTAGGAACAAGAGTCGTTGAAAGTTTGTTTTCATTGAAGTAGGGTTGTAATTAGTTTACTTCTCCAGTCAATGAGCAATTGAAGTTTCGTTGTTTGACTACAGTGAGATCGAATTGGTGATTAATCTCGTTCATTTGTAAGTATTTTTTTGTTCTCTACTTTTCACGTTGCATAATTGTTGTGATTAATTACTATTCAGAGCCCAAATTTTAATTAGTGCAATGGTCAATAGCTAGTTGAAACCGTTGATCTATAATTGTCCTTGAGTTTCAACACATTAGCAAGTAACATGCCTCATGGGCATCACAAGCATAATCGGACCGTGTTGTGGGAACGAATAATCTAAATTAAATGATACTGCTTTAATATGCATTGTTTAGAATTGAGTCTTTCTTTTCCTAATGCTATCAGGATTACTAAATCTTAAAAGCGTCTAGGGGGTTGTATTCCGGTTAAGTGGTAGTTAATGAGCTTCTCTTAATTATCGATATTGTAAGGAAAGATTGGGTGTTAGGCATTTGTCGACAGCGGTAACCGGTTTATTTGTAATTGAACGAGACATTTTTGCATCAATGATTAGTAGTACAAATCGAAATGGAAATTGATTCATTGATTGGACCTTTATTTTATTTTATGTCTTGTTTACAGTTAGTATTTTAAATTTAGTTTCAATTTTCTCTTTCGTTAATTAGTAGTTTAGATTAAACAATCATCAATCATAATTTTCTCAATACGACATTCCCCGTGGATACAATCCCGAGACTTACCTTATACTCGTTATTAGGGAAGTATAAGAATTAATTTTGACGATTTGACGCACATCAAAATTTAGCAAAAAAAAAACTTTGTTTTTTATGAGGTTTTTTTTTTTTTTTTTTTTTTTTGAGGAATGTAGATAGAAAGATAGGGAAATAGAAAGTGCAAAGAGGGATCAAAATTGATTTTGATTTTGAGCAAAATTATAAGGATTATCGACGTTTCCGGGTTTAGATTTTCTTTTTATATTGAAAATTGAAACCACTGACAACACTCTCGACGTCTTCTAAAAATTGACAACCATGTTACTCTACTAGCTGTCATGACAAGGGAGGAAAATTGGTTTTAGAGCGAGTTGATTAGATGATGGTGGGGATTTGATTTTAAGGGGGGATTTGATTTTGAGGGGGATTTGGATTTAATTGGGAGATGGGTTGTTGTTGGGCTTTGGAAGAACCTGGGTTGAAGCAATGCACAAAAATAGCACTAACTCTACTTTAAGGTTGAGGGCTCCTATATTTTTCTACATCCTTCCCTTCGTCGCCTGCACTTCTATGATTGACAAATGGGAGTCCTGTTTTCTCAAGGATGAGATATCCACTTCTAGGGGGCCTTGGGTCCCTCATCCGGGTTTGATTGGGCAAGGAAGAATTCATAGATAGAAGCTCATTCCTATTCGAAAATAAAAAGTGAGGTCTGTGAAAGCTCCATCTGATTCCTTTACCTTGCTTCTGAAACAAGGAAGTAGGACTCATTAAGGGATCGAAAAAGAGTATCTGCAAGCGAATTGAACAAAGAGTCAGGGTCTCGGGGACACCCAATGTGGTTCTGGGTTTATCCAGAAATCCAACCTCGATTCAAGATATAACTTATAAGGCTTTCCTACTATAACATGTTGTTCAAAAGCATCTCCCGTTTTTCCATCGAAATTTTTAATCATCTTTATGAAGAAAGTGGGCTGGGGGAATAATAATGCAAGATGTTTTTTATTATTTTCAAGAAAGTGGAGGCGGCGGAAGTGGGGGAAGGGATTGAGGTTGAAGATGAACATAAATAATCTCTTATACTGGACCCAAATGCATATTTTTTGAATCGAGGGACGGTTGCTAGAAAGGTCTTAAATACATGAACCAATGATGAAGCTAACCCTAAAATAAATTTAAAAACACAATCATATTGATCATTGCTTACATTTTAACTACACACTCAAATTTTGTCGACATAATTTAAGTTTTTGGCATTAAAATGACTAACTTTTAAAGAACTTTTATTTAAAGATATTTGATTGATTTTTAGCAACGCTAACTTTTAAAGAACTATTCCTTCTGTTACATCTAACGAGTCCACGTTTGAGATTATAATAATTAAACCTATTATTAGAGTTTGTCATAATTACAAATATGTTTGAGTGTAGTCAACATGTTAATATCAGTGAGGAGGGTAAAGTTGAAGAAGTAATAAAAGTTGTAGGCAGTGTTCTAAAACTCTCCGCCTAGCTCCGCTTAGGCCCTGCCTAAGCGCTAGGCCCCTTTCTACCGCCGCGACTTTCTTAGTCGCCGCCTAATCGACCAAGTCGGCATCTATATCAAACTCCGTCGACCTTAATTTATTTTTGTAGCTTTGATTTTGTGGCATGCGATGACCGGAGAAGGAATGAGGCGAACTGGAAAAGGAAGGGGGAGTGGTAATGGCGAGGCGGAGAGAGAGGTAATGAGGAGGCGAACTGGAGTAATATCTTTTTTTGTTTTTAGTTCTAAACTTGGTTGGTTTATTGTTTTGGGGTTGTTGAGAATTGAAATTAATGGTAGGTTTGTATATTTTTATTCATTTTACAAATATAGTCAAGTGTTTGATAAAATGACAAATAAAAAAATTAAATTTGTATTCAATGTGTTTGATATTTGATGTAAATTATCAAAAACAATTGTAATTATGTCTTAATTCTATACTCCGATTACGCTCCGACTAATCTCCTAGATGCTAGGCGCTCGTGTGCCGCCTAGCGGCCGCCTAACGATTTTTAAAACCTTGGTTGTAGGTATGTTTTTTTAACATTGTCTTTAAATGAAACATCATAAAATAGAGAGTAGGGGTGGCAAAAATTTATCCAACCCATTGGGTTATCTATTATATCCATTATAAAAGACTTATTGGTTGTTATCCATTAACACACAATTAAGTTAATGAGCGTTAATGGATAATATTCATTAACACCCAATTACAAAATTGATAATTATGGATATTAACCGGTTATCCATTTGGTTTATCCACTAATGCCACCATCACCATTGGGTTTATCAACTAATGCAACCAACATCAACTGCCTCAACCCACCTCCGGCAACCACCACAGGCCACCGCCTCCGCCCGCTGCCACATCCCACCTCCGGCAACCGCACTGCCATCCAGCGCCGCCACCTCCCCTGACCATCACCACCAACCTTCGGCAATCACCACTGCCCATCGCCGCCACCATTACCACTATATGTTCTTTACTTAAAAATAATAATTATTAGATACATAACTTACTTTTAGCAAGATTCAATCTTGGATCAATTGCTTTATACCAAAGCTTGTTACCACTAAGGCTAGACCATTTTTTGATATTTATTTGAAAGTTAATATAAATATTGATGTGCATATTTTGAACAAATAATCATAAAAATTATTGATTATTATAAACGTATTTGTTATTTTGTTTTGAATTAAGAATATTTTTTTGTTATTTAAAATTTATAATTATAATGAATATATGTATTTAATTTTTTAATAAGATATTTGACTTTTTTTTATTTTTTTATTACTTTTACATAATAATTTATTAGTGTCAAATCAATAAAAACATATATTTTCTATCTCACAACTATGAAGACTATTATAAAATTTTGACAACTTTATATATATTAGGTGATTAAAATAGTGTCGCATTGCAAATATCACTTTTTATTTGAGAAATAAAAAAAGGAAAGAAAAGATAAATGTCAAAATTAAGATAATATCTCGGTCGTTGTTGAAAGTGGGGCCCATGGATTTTTCATTAAATGTGAAAAGTTGGTAAAAATATTATGATTTATGAACATTAAGTTACTCCTTCCGTCCCTAAATTATCGTCTTCCTTTCCTTTTTCGTCCGTCCCAAAATAATTATCCACTTTGAAACTTACCTTTTTAGAACATCATTTTTACCACTTTATCCTTACTTTTTTACCTTACTTTAATTATGGGCCACATACACATGGGCTTTAAAGGAAATTACACATTAAACCAATATAAATAATCAAGTCAATTGTTTTTTCTTAATTTGTGCGCCGGGTCAACCAGGACAATAATTTAGGGACGGATGGAGTATTAACTTATCATTTATGTGTGTGTGCATGTGTGTGTTTTTGGCATGTGTGTGTGTTTGGGTGGATTTGTGTGTGTATGTTATGCTTAGTAAATCATAATATAAGTATGTAAGTAATACTCAAAACAATAAATAATATTCCTTATTGAATATTATCCGGATAATACTCATTTATTAATGTATAGAATTATATATTATCCAATAACACCCGTTTCTTCATAGGTGTTATTGGATAATAACACTCATTAACTATATTAGTAAATAATAATTTTATCCAAATTAACCGGTAACACTCAATTGTCACTCATAATAAAGAGTATATACTTGGTTTTTATACCTTAAAAAATGTATAATGTCATTTAATATCATGCATGATATGAGTCAAACATTTTTACATTGTTTCATTAGATAATACTCGTAATGTTTTTTTTAGAATGCTTTTGTAAATTAAAAAGTTATACCATTGGTGTATCAAAATCAAATCATTTGAAAAAGTAGTCTTTAAATTTTCAATATCATATTTTCATTTTAATATTCATATAAGTTAGAGAAAGATCGCAACTTGTTTTGTATAAAATGTATTGTTTATATGATGTTTTTTTAAAAGAAATATATCCTTTTTGAAAATTAGTGTAAGTTAGTATTTTTAGATGGAGCGAGTATGTCTTATGGTCTCAAGCAAGGTTCTAAAAATTGTTACGCGGCCGCTAGGCAGCACACTAGCGCCTAACGCCTAGGGGATTAGTCGGGGCGTAATCGGGGACTAGGCGGGGCCTAGAATTAAGACATAATTACAATTTTTTTGATAATTTATATCAAAGATCAAACACATTGACTACAAATTTAATTTTTTTTATATTTGTCATTTTATCAAACACTTGTCTATATTTGTAAAATGAATAAAAATATACAAATCTACCATTAATCACAATTCTCAACAACTCCAAAGCAATAAACCAGCCAAGTTTTAGAACTAAAAACAAAAAAGATATTACTCCAGTTACCTCCCTCTTTGCCTCACCATTACCACTCATCATTCCTTCTCCAGTTCGCCCTCCTTCCTTCTCTGGTCATCGTATGCCACAAAATCAAAGCTACAAAAATAAATTAAGGTTGACGAGATTTGACGTAAACGCCGACTTAGTCGATTAGGCGGCAACTAAGAAAGTCGCGGCGGTAGAGAAGGACCTAGCGCCTAAGCAAGACCTAGACGGAGTTAGGCGGGAAGTTTTAGAACACTGGCCTCAAGGCCCTCAGCTAAATAGACAAGAAATAAGATGGATTAAATCATGACATGAGCGAATATATGATATGGTTAGATAGATAAGTAGTGATGATTGATGAACTATAAAAACACTAATAAATCTGAAATCTTTGATTAATGCAATATTTCCTTCGCTTTGATTTGATGAAAACCCACTATGCTCGCCACTAAGAGTTATTGAGTTGATATGGACCGAAGCTTTATTGGAAACGAAAATTTTTTAAAAAAAGTTTATAACGAAATTTCTAGATAAGGTATGGCCAAATATATATAAAGTTTGGTTTGCAGGGCATTTCAATCCGTAACTCACTATAACTCATCATTTGGTAGGTCGGGGCGAACTAGCCCACGAAAGTTGTGGGTTTGAAAATTATCAACTCAACCCAACAAATCATGGGTTGTGGGTTAGGCGGGTTAACCCATCAATTTTTTCTTTTAATTAATCAAAATAATAATAATAAATAACACAAAAAATCTTACAATTTATTAAAATTATATTTTCTACAATTATATTTTAGTGCTAAATGCACCATTAGTCCATGAACTTTAACCAAACTCATCATCAGTCCCCCAACTTCAAAAATAATCACTATTAATCAAAGATCGCACTTTTTGTTTACCGTTAGTCCCTAGCCCTAACGACGTTAGTGTGTTTCCGTTAATTGAGCATGTATCACTCACATGAACAAAATAGGGGGTCATGTATGGTATCATCAAAATAAGGGAGTCAATTGAAAATTTCAAAAACCCAGTTCATCTTCTCCGACTATTTCAAAAATCGTTAGTCTTTGTGCTTACCTATATTGTTGTTGCTTGAATCCATTAGAATCATTAGTCTTTTATGTTGTCTTCAGAAACTCGTAGCAATACCAACCCCAATCAGTCATCTCTCTTTTTCAGCGAATCTTCATAGCCACTCTCACCAAATCGTCGACCTACATCTTCTCCAACTCTGGGTTCTCTCCATTTGCTACTCTGGCATCCGAGATCTCTCTCGCTCTCTCATTCTGCCATCTACACATCTCAGTCACCAGCAACTTCCCGTCGAGTCCCTACCCCTTCTCGCACTTACCACCAAATTCCTCCCAGCCTTAATCTTTCTTCGCGCTGCCCCTCATCTCCAGTCACGTTGTCGCCGTTTATCTCTGGTTCGGCTAATCACTCACCATTTCTGTCAATTTCACCCAACTCCTGTCACAGAACCATCATCTCCAACTCTATTTCCCATCGTAGATTCTGTAACTGCGAGCCAAGGGCTCAAGTTTGCTACTCCTCATCTCAAATTTCAAGTTCTCTCTTGTACTGCTCCGGCCGTCCCTCAGAATCGACGAATTATTGGTCTTTCGTTTTCATAATTCTTGCAGATATTCAATTGATCATCTTCTCCGACCATTTTCTCCATAACTTTTGATCCCGAATGAACCACAGGACCCACCACATATCAAATCGAAACTCTCGACGAGATCTACAAGGCTCATCGGGTATACTCTGTGATGTCTTCGTTTTATGGTCAATAAACAATGCTTAAGCACTGTTTTGGGCTTTAAAAGTTTTCTAATGCTCAATTTTTACACAGATTTAGGGGTAGTGTTCAATTAATTCATTTTGATGCCAAATTTGTCCATTTTGATGCCTACCTTTGTTGATATTTGGTGGCAATGTCTAATTATTTATTTAGACGCCAATTTTGTCTATTACGATACCCAACTATGGTGATATTTGGTGGTTGTGTTCACTTTTGTTCATTTCGATGCCCAACTTTGTAGATATTTGGTGACAATGTTTAATTTATTTATTATGATGTCAATTTTGTCTATTACGATACCCAACTGTATTGATATTTGGTGGCAGTGTTCAATTTTGTCCATTTTGATGCCCAACCTTGTTGATATTTGGTGACAGTGTTTAATTTATTCATTTTGACGTCAAATTTTTCAATTACGATGCCCAACTATATTGATATTTGGTGGCAATGTTCAATTGTGTATTTTGATGCCAAGTGTTTTCATTCTGATGCCCAAATTAGCAGTGGCTTTTTGAATTTCGACGCCCAAATTTTGACCGATTTTCAATTATGCATTTCGATGCCCAATGCTTTCATTCCAATGCCCAAAATGGGCAATGACTTTTTGAATTTCGACGCCCAAATTTTGACAGATTTTAATTGCGTATCTCGTTGGCCAATGTTTCATTCTGGTGCTCAAATTGGGTAGTGGATTTTTGAATTTCGACGCTCAAATTTTGACATATTTTCAATTGTGAATTTCGGTGCCCAATGTTTTCATTCTGATGCCCAAATTGGGTAGTGACTTTTTGAATTTCGACACTCAAATTTTGACAGATTTTCAATTGTACATTTCAATGCTCAATGTTTTCATTCAGATGCCCAAATTGGACAATGACTTTTTTGAATTTCGACGCCCAAATTTTGACATATTTGAACTATGCATTTTGATACCCAATGTTTTCATTCCAATGTCCAAATTGGACATTGACTTTTTAATTTCGACGCCCAAATTTTAACATATTTCAATAGTGTGTTTCGATGTCCAATGTTTTCCTTATGATGCCCAATGTTTTAACAGAGTGCGTGTTTGTTGTTCATTAAAGATATCTTCATCATTTTATCACCAAAAATGTACTTTAGTGGTTAAAAACAAGTATAGAAGATTTTTCAAGTTATAATATTATCACAGGGGCCGGCCCAATTATCACCGAAAATTTTAACACAAAAATATCGAATGTCTAGCCTAGAGTTTAAACCTATGATCTCATATATATATATATATATATATATATATATATATATATATATATATATATATAACCTAGTTAGTCTGAAAAATGTAAAATCTTGTCAAAATACACTTGCTAAAAAAGAAAGTTATCTTTGAGCATTATCATAGAGTAGCTAGCATGTATTGAGAACAAAAATCTGATTAATTGATTACACAACATTCAAAATTTATTGAAAATGTGCAAATATGCACATGTGGTAGAAAATACCGAGTTTCTATGTAGTAATATTTAATAGGAATAGCCACCCACTGAAAATCTGTAAATACAAATATATTTTTCTACATACTTAATTTATTGATTAAGTAAAATGAGGAAATAACATTGGAATAAGAACAAATGTGCTATAAAAAACATGTTCATTGAATACATGTGATTACAAAATAAAATATAAGCACGATTAATTATAAAAAAACCTACTATGGAATTGGAAATCTTCATATATGACTTATCTGTATTTGAAACTTTTGTGTCTCTTTTTCATCGTAACCGAAGTTATAATATAAAAACAAAATTTATTTTTGTAAATAACCAGAATTAATTTTAACTTATGGGTAAATCAAAGTGAATTTATACGATTAAATCATAGTAGTAGATACCAACCACAAATTATAAATATTTAATAAATTTTTTAGGTTATATAGAGAAGAATATACATTTGAATTACTATTTATACTACTTAAGATCCTAAATTTTAATAACAAAAAATATCAATTATTAAATTATAGAAAATGATGAACGGAAAAATGACTTAAGCAATACTTTAAAATAATGGATTAACATGTTTTTTCATAATATCAATTATACCGATATAATTTGTTTCTTTCATCATGTTTTTCTTTTATTTCTTAGTTTTGTCTATAAACTTCGTTTTATTTGAATATAATTTAATTAAAAGAGATATATAACGGGGAAAAAATAGTTAATAAACAAGAATGATCCATTAGGACTACTAGTCCATCATGAAGTTTATAGTACATTATATCATTTATATCTTTGAAAGGAAATTCACATGCCAAAATTAATAAAAAAATGTTATCAAAAAAATATCCCTACCGTGACTTGGGTACACTATAAGTATCTATAAATGTTATCATTGATAGATGCTGCTTTGTATGCACCTTTAAATTGGAATGAATCATATGCATTATGCATTGATTGCATTCCTATTCGAACGCACACAATTTCCTATCCTCTAAATTTTACTCTCTACCATGTTTTAAGTTTTGAATTAAATAATAATTTGGTCCCTGAACATGTCGAAAATTAATGTTTTGGTTCCCGGACAAAAAAACAATAGAATTTGGTCCCTGGATATGTATTTTCGGATCAATTTGCCCCCTCCCAGGGACCAAATTATAACGGTGGTAGGGGGAAAATTGGTCCAAAAATACATGTTCAGGGACCAAATTCTATTGCTTTTTTGTTCGGGGACCAAAACATTGATTTTCGACATGTCCAGGGACCAAACATTATATTAATCCTTAAGTTTTTAACCGCTCTCAATATTAGGAAAGTAACAAATTTATTACTAGTATTAAAGAAGAATACTTAAAATGAATACTGATGGTGAAGCTCTATCACATTATATTCTTTTATTAAAAAAAATATCAATTTTATAACTACTCTCAATCTTAAAAAGAATCATCTGCAATTCTATTAAAATTGCACCAGTAACCCTTTTTCAATGAATCTCAATTTTCAAGCTTCCATGTAAGCATCATTAATTCTTGGATTTAGGCGACTTTTAATTTCTCCATCATTGCCTAATTACTATAAGTCTATAACTAATAATAATAAACTTGACCTTGCGACAATCTTTAATAGAATTCATTCTAAAACCAAGTGTAATGATTTATAACAATTATTGATGAGTAAATCTCCTATATGACCGTCTTATAAATCATAATTCATATGACGGAACTATACTTTCTTACAGCTCAGCCACTAGCACACTGTTGATCGGACTAGGGGACTGTTTTACGTTACGTTTAGCTTCAAACAAATCAAAGCAAACCTGCCCGCTTGGGTTGTTTTGATTTGGTTAGGAGATTTGAAATGGCATCCTTAGGATTCCCTTAAAACAGGCTGATTGAGTAATTTTTAGGAGTTTGATATAAAATCAAGCAAGATTATAGCCACATGTAGTCATGTATAAGTAAAAACTAGTGTTTGTACGCGTGCGTAAAATACACGACATGTATGTTTTTCAACTAAATTATATATACAAAAATTTTAAAAAATATATGGGACACTGCTTAACTAAAAAATATATAACAATAAGATTATTTATTATATAATTTGAAAATTAATCATTTTCTACAATATAATTTTATATATGATTATTCAATTGAAAAAAAAAGTAAACACAAAAATGATCATTTAGTCACACTATGATTTTGACATGGATCAAATAATTCAAACTTTAACATTACTACATCTGTCCCAAAAGAAAGGATGACGATAATTTAAAAACGTATGGAGATTTCATTTCAATAATTTTTGGATGGACACGAAGGGAACAATGAATAATAATTTTGGGTCGGAAGAAGTATATACTCCCTCTGTCCCTAAATAATCGTCCTGGTTGACTCGGCGCACAGTTTAAAAAAAACAATTGACTTGATTATTTATATTGGTTTAATGTGTAGTTTTCTTTAAAGTCCATGTGTATGTGGCGCATAATTAAAGTAGAGTGAAAAAGTAAGGGTAAAGTGGTAAAAGTGATGTTCTAAAAAGGTAAGTTTCAAACTTGACAATTATTTTGAGACGGACAAAAAATGAAAGGAGGACGATAATTTAGGGACGGATGTAGTATTTACTGATTAAATATTATCTAATAGAAAAAGACAATAATATGTACAGTTGACCCAAAAAAAAAGTCATTAAATACCATGTAAATTACGTGCTCCCTCCGTTCCGGGTAAAAAGTCTTTGTTTGAAAGTCATACTTTTGAAGAAAAAAAAATGATACTTTTAGTAATCCATTAGTAATAAAATGAATAATTGCGGGTCGTTCTTTATTTGAAAATTATAATCTCTATGTGCACTATTTTTTATCCAACCGCATAAGTCTTTTTTTCTTCCTAAAATACCCATCTTTCTTCTGTTGATGGATATCAATCACCGGAGTTGACACGAATTCAAAGAAAATAGATCTAAAAATATAAGACTTAATATTTTAATTAGTTCCGTTTCAAATTTTTTTTATAGATCTGGATAATTTGAGCTTGTCAATTTTAGAGTTGAAATTTTCCTAAATTATATATTGAAAAATTATTTCGATTTTGTTAATTTATTTTTACATCCTCTAATTTTTCAGACCTGATTACTTAAAGCACAGATGTAGATCCGAAATTTTTAGATGTGTAATCTATGAGAAATACAGATCTTAGCTTTCTAGATCGATTTAATTTATTTTTTTAAACATCTGGGTAAACACCAAGTCAAGGTATTTTAATAGCAAAGGAAGAATTTTTTTTGAAGTAAAATACAAAAACTAAACCATATATATTGGGAAAATGAATACAATATATATATCCCATGTATAATAGGACTTTTGAAATTTGAATCATACTCACAAGCATGATTGACACAAATATCAAATAATGTAAAAGATCATTTTATATGGATTAGTGTGAAATGTAATGATACATTTAATTTTTTTCAGATAACATGCAAAGTTATACTTATATTAATAAATGGAGAACATTCTATTTTTGAAAAGAAAGTTTTGACGAGATTTTTTTTATAGATGCTTCTGTCTTTATATATATATATATATATATATCAAAATATTATCCAAAAAATATATAAAAATAACAATTTATTAAATATCCAGTCATTAACTATATGGCTCCACACAACTCCAACCATAGTATCCTAGGTTTTCCTCGTGTGCTCTCCACACAACTCCTACCATGAAGTATTTTATTAATTTCTATCTCCTAGTAGTACTGTTGTAGTGCCTAGTGGCTCTTCCTTTTCCATTGATGTTTCAATCTATATAATAAAAGAAGTTTGTTATCATCATTATCTTCATCACCTCACACAATTTTTTACTCATCCACTTCTTAAGCCATTTGCAATGTCTATCATGAACATTCCATCTTTTGTGACGTATATCTAAATATTATTATATTATTTATCAACTATATATTGTTCTTATCCCTTCATAAAATCAATTTACATATTTTGAATAAAGGAATTATTCAGATTCCCATTCAAGTACCTCAAACTAGTTTTCTACTCCTAAAATTTCACTTAAGTGGTTCCCAACTTTGCCCGCAACCTTGAGATATGAAGCTCGTAATTTAAGTTCATTAGTGGTATAAATTTTAGCGATGTCACATATTTCAATTTATTAAAAAAAATGTGCCGTTTGATGGTTTAAATTTTTTTTAAAAAAATTTACTTTAGCGAAGTACTTGCCCAGTTGCCCCCTAAGTCTGAAGCATGGATCCGCCTCAACTTAAGAGTTCTTTTATTAATAATTAGATCTTCATGTTTGTGCCTATGTCACGGTGTCAATATATCTGATTTCGTTAATTGAAATGACAGTATCTGAATAGAAGGTGCAATTTTAAAAAAAAAATTGCAGTTACATTACTTCAAGTGATAGTTGAGAGATTTATGTTTTATAAGGGGTGACTGTTTAGAAGATTAATTGCAGCGTGTGACTTTATAATGTGATGATAAAGTATATGGCGAAGAAAAATGAGTGACTACTCATAATATTAATTGTAGGAGGTGACTTGTAATAGAAAAAAAAATATTAAATTAAAAATAAATAACTACTCATACATATGAATGTGAGGATGAATCTCAACCATTAATATTTTTTTAAAGATAATTTAATTTCAACATTTAAATAAGCACTAGTCAATTACCTAATTGTTTTATAATATAGATAATTTTCTAGCAATCCTGCTTTGGTTGTTGTCCCCTTGATTATAAAGAAAAAAATGAAAACGAAACCAACAACCTACCGGAAAAAAAAAAAAAAAAAACTTATTTTTAAGTAATAATACTGTAGTTTATAAAAAAATCTTAACTAATATCTTGTACGGGAAGGGAAGACCTATAAAAAATAACTTAGTGCTAATCAAAAATGCGACTGGCTAAACATTAGTGCGTGTGTGAGATAGCGTGCAAAAAATTTAAAATCTTTACTTTTTTGATCATCAATATCATATGTTCATATATATATATCTCCAGGTTCGCAATTATTGCTGATCATTATAGTAAGTTCATAAATAGAAACTTTATTGGCAAGTTGGGTAACAGCTGGATTATTTTTGTAGAGAAAACTTGAGGTGCATTTTGAATATTTTGAAATTTGCAAGGATTCGTCTATATGAGTGTACGGAAACCTGTTAGGCTGTTACACACACACACACTAATCCACGAGTAAAAAAATTTCATTCAAATCAACTTAGGCTCCGTTTGTTTACGGAAAATAATTTACAGAAAATGATTTTTGGAAAATAATTTCCAGAAAATGAAAAGATTTCGTTTTCAGGTGTTTGGTAAATCTTTTGAAAATATACCGGAAAACATTTTCGGGTGTTTGTCAAACGTACGAAAAATGTTACGAAAAACAATATATGAATAAATACAAAAATATATTATAATATTAATGCTCATATTGAATATAAGGTAGTGTTGAGATTTAAGTAATTTTCCGTCGGTAACCTCAATTTATCATTAGTCGTGTCAAATCAATAAGATCCATCTTTTTTCAATCTTAAAAATACAAATAAAAAATTGACAATTGATATGAAAAAAAAATTTAAAAAGAAAATGAACAATATTTGGGACGTCCCTAAATAATACAATTGACACTAATTTTAAGACGTAGTGAGTATTTATTAAAATTATAATTTATAAATAGTGTGTGTAAACTCCATTTATATTTCTAAATATATTTATTTGTTGAGTGAATGTGTGCCTATGGAAGGGGAGGAGAGGTGCTCGAACTTTTGGAAATGACTTACGGAAAATGAATCCGTAAGTCATTTTCCTAAAAAGAAGGTTTCATTTTCCGTTGCCTCAGAAAAGCTTTTACGTTGACTACATTTTCCTAAAGTTACCAAACACCGAAAAATAAGGAAAACGTTTTCCGAAAATCATTTTCCGTGAAACAAACGGAGCCTTAGTTTTTAACACTGCTACACTGGTGGTAAAAACTAAAGGAAAATACTAAGTTTATAATCATGATTATCATTATGATGACAATTTTGTCTTGAATGCAAAATAAATATGAGGCACATGTGCATCTTTAAGATATAATTGTCACCATAGTGATAATGCTGATGATAACCAAGCAAAGTTGAAAACTAAAAAGGTCTCATTACAATTTTCCCAAAACCATCTATTACGACGACACTTTCTAATAAAATATTCTAACATAAGCAATTTTGAGTACCCTTTCACCCGAAAACTTTTACTTATGGGTATTCAACCATTCTTCTTATCCATAAATTTCTCTCATCTTCTCCGTTCTTTTCCCTTCACCCTTTTTTGTTGCCATTTTTTTTTTTTGAAACCCCTATTCTGATTGTAATTCATCAGCACGCGCACCTAGCTATTGTTAGTAGGGGTGGTAATTCGTGCTATCGCGTGTTGTTTGTGTCTCATTATCGTGCTTTCATATTATCTATCTTATTGAATTGTAAATATAGCTATAAATATTATTTTGAATATATTAACAATTTCGTGTCTTTCGTGTCGTGTTTCGTGTTGTGTCGTGTCGTACTGGGCTTATCGTGTCATTTGTCTCTATAATCGTGTTTTATAATCGTGTCGTACTAATTCGTGCTATCGTGTCATGCCAGTCATTGTCACCCTAATTGCTAGTATGAATATAAAGTACATATATATAATTGTGAATCAAAGTTAAATAAAAGTATTCATATTTTTCAATTCAATTTTATAGTGCACATAAAGAACTTCCGGACATTATACTTCAGGTATAAAACTCTGGTATATGCAACATTCTGAATAAACTCAATTATTTAACATATATTAGTAGTATTTTGCAAAAAATAAAATAAAAGAGAATAATTAATTTTATAATCATAATAAAGAAAATGTAGTAGTGGAAACATTACTAATATTTTAAAAAAATTCCCATACAAATGTAAATGTTTAATCCATTTTTTTTCATTTAGATCATGAGTGAAATTTATTTCCTTTATGAAAAATAAGAAATAATACAGTATTTGTAGCTAAGCGAGTATGTATACATAAAAATATTGAAATTATATACCTAAAATTCATGAAAATATAAAGATATTTGCAAAGAATATGTGTATTTCTAATGATTGAATATTGGACTAATCTTTATTTTTCTGTATAAATGAGTAAAAGTAGTTTTACCATTCACGTATTTTTCCTATGTATTCATTTGTAAGATTAAAAAATAACTCGTATTAAAATTTTAACTTAGTTCTCAATTTGGTCATCTTATTATTTTGAAAAATCTGATAAGCTCATTCCACTCTCCTATCATAAAGTGAATGCCGTTAGTTTTGTTGGACGAACGTCTTCAAAAAGACCAAAATGCCCTTAATGTTAATAATTAAGGGGTAAAACTAAAATAAAAAGATCTTTTTTTGAAATTAATTGTATTAAAATCCAGATCTTTTTTTCACTCATAAGGAAAACCAAAAAGCTCTTCTTCCTACTAGTCTGAATTTCATCTCACTTTTTCACTTTTTCACTTTTCTTCCTCTCTATGCCTTAACTTTCTTTCTCAATCTTTGGCCTTTGCTTCATCCTCCTTGTACTGTATTATAGCATCCTCAGGCCTCAGCTATCAGAATTCTCATTCGTTACGTGATAACTACAATGTTCATGTACAAATAAAATTAAAAGCTCGAGATCTAATGTAAAACAAATCACATCACCGATCACTAATCATACACAATGCTGCTGATGCTGTGAATTTGACCCACTGTGGGTTCCTACTTCCTTTGAAAAGGATTATTTGGCATCAAGGTCGGCATCGATTGAATTGCCTATAAACGGCATCTCTCTTTTCTTTCCACATGCATCTGGGTAGAGAAATTATATGGATCTTTTTTAAAAATGAACACTATTCAGATCAAACTTCGTCTTAGTCCGCTCGGGTTGTTGAGGCTTAGCCATACGAGCTGATGCTACACAATTTGGTCGTGGGCCGTTCCTTGCGGTTTGTAGGATATCTGAACTTATGTAAATGTATGATTTTGTAGAAACCAGTCAAAAGAAGAGCACCTTAGTAGGAATGCAAGGTATGACCTCGCGAAACCTCTCAGGCGTGAGAGTAAGTGTTAAGCTTGTAGAAAGCAAAATGACAGGGTTTCGGTGTGTAAAAGTGTGCGTACCTTTCAAATGTAACTTTATGAGGTATATATAGCCCCTTTTGGAGTGAAATCCGGGCTGAGTAATTATGATTGAGAGAATTTAGGACTTTATGGCCATAAATGCGGGTTGACCGCGTAACTGACGGAATCACGACTTGAATCTCGAGCTCGGGAGTTATCTGCCAGTTAGGCTCGGGATAGATATCAGGTTTATTCGAGCAGCCCTGCTCCCTGCTCGCTAATTGGTAGATAGGTTCCTGCTCGGGATAGATGTAAGGTGTTTACCCCGCGGTTATCCTGTCCGGGTGACCTCTTTCCTGATCTCTAACATGCATGTGCTTATCACGTGGTGGCACATGTGCTTGGCTCGTGACCAGGATTTGGGCCGAGCTCATCAGTGGCCCCCTTCTCCCTGTCTGGCGAGTATTTATGCTCGGTGCAGGGAGCATGATAGGACTGTGTGAAGGCTTGAATTAGGGAGCAAAACACTTGTTTATTTTTGTTGTGGCCGAAGTGAGGGGAGTTGCTTTGTTGGTGACAGGTGAGGTATTCAAAACGCCGGTTGCAGGAAGCTAAAAAGTTTTTCTGAAGTGACAGCGGCTGGGTTCAGTCATGATGAGTTGCGTGTTTTCGAGGCGGGCATTAATGGCAGGCTTGATCAGGTGCTTCGCAGCCGCCATTGTTTGAATTTGGCGAGGTTGTGGGCGTGTGATTTGGGCGTCTTTTCCCCAAATTTCGCCTATAAAAGGGGAAACCCTAAACACTTCGTCTTTTTTACTGCCCTCTTGCCTTCAAGATTTCTATACTTCGCGTTCCTTCCGTTGATTTCTCCGGCGTGACTCTTCCGGCTAACAAGAATTTCCTCTCCTGCCATTCTGGATCAGTTCAACATTTCGGCCTCCGGCAAATTGATCCTTGTTCAACGCACAAGTAAGTTTGCTCTGGCCTTAATTCCCCTCTTCTGTTTCTATACAAATTTCATTTTAAATTTCTGGTTTTTACTGTATGTTCTTCATGTTCATGCTTTCTGGGTAGATTCTTAGGACTTTGCGTCTAGATTTGGGTAGTTTACAGGGAGATCGAAGAGAGATCTTCAAGGAATCATAAGTTTTTTGGGGCTTAATCAAGATATTCCTCGATCTATTGTAGGATGTCTTCCCCCCTTCGACTTTTTGACGATAACTCTAATCATGAGCAAGAAGCTTATGATTATGACCATGGTGCCCAGGAACATCATGCACCAACAGATTCTGAGCAAAATGGATCTGATGTACATATTCCAGAGGGAAGGAATATCCAGGAAGCGAGCAGCCGAATTCCCCTTGAAAGGGTTGTGAATGACGTGACCACCGACCAGGATGAGGTGGAGAGGCAAGCTTGAGTGGGATCCCCAGTGATGAGGAACTGGCTGGTCGACCTCGAGCTGGGAGGAGACACCGTAACGAGGATTACTATAATCTGAGCTCGCTTGCTCACTGAGAGTCAATTGACTCAGTTGTAGAGGTTGGGAACTGGTTCAGCTCGATTGGGATTTTCGAGCAGGACTATCGAGGAGTTTCATATGAATCCGAGATGACTCCTGCCCAGATGAGGAGTAAGACCAAAAGAGTGGTCTTTTTCTACGATTTCTTTCGTGTCGGGATGCGTTTTCCATTAGACTCTTTTATTGTCGAGTTCTCAACATCGTTCCGTGTGACCTCCAACTTACCACGATGCTGATCCTGATCGCTTTTAGCGCGACCTACTGGCTGATTGGCTTTGAACCGGAGATGACCATACTTCGAAAAAAATTTCAGTTCACTAAAGATAAGAGATCAGGCAGGATTACTGGTCGCTCAAAGGCTGGAGCTTTGAAGCTGTTTACTGAGTTTCCCCACAAAGTTGATAAGTGAGATAAGAGGATTATTGTTGTGGAATCCCGGGTTGGGTGGCCATTTGCCCCGACCCCTTACGAGATGAAGCCTCCGACTTATGACTGACATGCCACCTTCACTAGAGAGGACAGGTGTATGGCAATGTTGCGGGGAGCGCTGGGAGTGACCGAGAAGGGTCAGCAGTGGCTGATTGATTGGAAAACAATCGTGCAGGATGTACGAATCTTACGCCTGGCTGGGATGTACCCTGCTTCCGTGGAGGGTGTGGAGCCCTTGATCGCCGTAACACCCGAGCCAGCCCATCCTTTTTAGGGGACTTGTCATGACCACAAGTTCCCTAGTGAATGCGAGTTATGCGGTCTGGGGGAGATTGTACTCCTCGGTTTGATTTTGATGATGCTGGTATTTGCTCTTATTATTCTGATTATTTGAAAAAATATATCTTGATGTCTTCTAATTTTTTTTCATTTTTTCTGACAATGGTGAAAGATATCCTGAGGCAACGGAAGACTGATTTCAAAGCGAGGTCCGTTGCTCGCCACGGTGAGTTGATAGGCCACGAGCAGCCTGTTTCTGCCTCTTTACCCAAGGCTCCTTTTACTGAAAGGAGCAGGAAATCATCTCGGGCTCTTGGCTCCTCCACCGAACCGAAATCTCCTTCCACGACGGCGCCAACCACCGAGCAGTCCTCTCGGAAGAGACCAGCTGTGTCTGATTCCCGAGTGGGAGGTCGGAACACCCGACCACGGACAGGGGAGGATGAATCCCAAGAAACAATTCAAGCAGGGTCTGGTCCCTTGCCCTCTCCCATTATTCCAGCGCTTCCGGTCACGGGACTGCCACCTCCTCCTCGACGTGAAGAGCCACCACGGAGTGGTACACCTAGTTGGTTGAGAGCCAACTTTGTCACGCCCGTATCCCGAGAAGGGGTTAGGGCACTGGTGAACGAGCTTGCTGCCGTTCCCCGCCTCGAAGGAATCAATATTTGTGATTAGGGAACCATGAGCGCCGTTTGCGGGCAGGGGATTCTGAAGAGGGTCGTCCATCCCGATGTTATTCGCGGTGAAGCTGAAACTCCGAACAGTGTCCTGCTCGGTGAAATTGGCCTGTTAGTCAGCGAGGTATGTTATGCCCGAACATGTATGTTATTTCATGAAGATAACTGTTATTGACGAAGTATATTTCCTGCTCATTTGTGTTTTTGTTATTTTGCAGTTCACCTCCAAGGTTACCCTTCTGTACAAACGTGCAGACGAATACAAGGATAAAGCTGGGGCCTTGTTTGAGCAGAAGAGGAAGTCTGATGAGGCTGTCCGCTCCTACAAGGAGGATTTGTTGGCTAAGGACAATGAGGTCCTTGCCAAATTTGGCGAGCTGACGAAGCTCGAGGAAGAGATAATTCACCTGAAGGCCCAGGTGGAATTTTCCCAGAATGGAGAAGTGGCCGCTCAGAAAACCTTGAGCGAGGAAAGGAAAAAGGCCGAGGATGCTTGGGTCGCGGCCGAACAGAAAGAGAGAGCTTGGCAGGCCAGGCTGGTACGGAAAGTTGCTGCCGCCAAGACTACTGCCGTAGAAGACTTCAAGCAGTCAGTCGAGCTTGATCAGCTCGTTGATGCGAAACTGGTACCCTATTATTCTCAAGGGTGTAACCATGTTCTTTGTATGCTGGCGAGCAACGGGCTTCCGGACATAACGCCTGAGATGATGGCGCGATGGGGAACAGCTTCGTCCTGGTGTACTGAAGCCCGAAAGAGCCACGCTTTGATCCCCTACAATGAAGATGAATTGGGGATCATTGCAAATAATGATCGGGAGAGTGATGAGCCGGAATGGATCCCTCTCACTCCACTGGCCAATAACGTGGTTGATCAGATGAATGCCATTTTTTAGCCTGAGGCCAACGATGATGAGGACGAGGATCCTGCTCCGCAGCCTGCCGGCCCCGTGGTAATAGATGTCGAAGATAACCAGTCTGCTCCCTCTGCCGGCGTGGAAACAAACCTGCCCCCTCCTCCTGATCGAAGCACGGAGCAGCTGCCTCCTCATCCTCCCAACTTTCAATCCGAAATGGATAGATTATTTGCCGAGCTGGATACGTCGGAAACATCCACCGAGCAAGGAGGGAGTTAGATAGCTTGTAATAGGTCTTGTAATGATTTTTCCTCTAATGTAATTTGACTGATAATGAAATGAGAACTTTCTAGTTTACAATTGTGTGTGAATGCTCGTTGCTATTTGTTTATTTTTATTTTTACTCTTTGGTAAAAAAAACAGTGTTATTGGGCAGGGCCCCTTCTGCTAATTTGGCAGGCATCCAAATAATTACCTTCTGCTCGATTTGTCGGGCAGAATTGTTTAGTCGCGTTAACTGGGCGAGGCCCTTGGTTTATTAAACCGTTAACTAATTATTCAGGCTGGATATTTATTTGAACGAGACTTTTCTCCCTTTGTTGCCATAGCGAACAAAGCCGTCAAATAATATCGGGCAGTGGGTTGTCCCCCTTCTTATGTCGAGGCATTCAAACTACAATACAAACCGGGCAGGGCCTCACTTTGCTCGATTTATCGAGCAAAGTTTTGTTTATATTAGTTTGAGAATATTTGTACTTTTGTCGGACATGATTCAAAACTTCTCAACCACCAAAGAAATAATTTAAGTAACTTTGACCAAGAAAAATCAAAATCTCTTAATGCAAATATAGAAGAACAAAGTAACTGTCAAACCAATACCATATTAATGGTAATATTTCTTTAAATGATCAGAATGCCAGGGATGTTTTAAATGTTTGCCCTCTTGATTTTGTAAGGTATAAGTGCCTTCTCTGATGACTCCTGTAACCTTAAATGGTCCTTCCCAATTGGGTGACAATTTCCCTTGCTCTAGTCGCTGTCATGTAACTTCGATTTTTCTAAGGACCCAATCTCCAACTTGAAATGCTCTTCCCCGAACCTTCCTATCGTGATAAGCTTTAGCTTTTTGCTTGTAGTTAACCATTCGGATGCGAGCTTCGAGAAGGTCAAGATCGATTGCCCAGGCAATTTGATTGTCTGCTCGTTATAGTGAGCCACTGTGTAACTGGGAAAAGCTGTTTCTGTTGGGATTACAGCCTCAGAGCCATATGTGAGAGCAAAAGGTGTTTCACCTGTTGATCCCCTTACTGTTGTCATGATCGACCATAAAACGGCTGGTAACTCATCTGCCCTCTTCCCTGCTCGATCGTCCAAATTCCGTTTGACAGCGTGTAGGATTTGTTTATTCGCGGGCTTCTGCTTGTCCATTGCCCTGTGGATATGCAACTGAAGACTGCCAATGCTTAACATACATCATGTTACATTCTGCTGTAAATTTGTCCGAGAACTGTGTGCCATGATCAGAAACAATAGCTCTGGGTAACCCAAACCGACACCAAATGTGGTCATGCACGAAGTTGATGATGTTGTTCTCAGTGATGGTTGCCAATGGTTTTGCTTCAATCCATTTGGTGAAGTAATCAATTGCCACTACTGCATACTTGAACTGAGATCGTGCCAGAGGAAAAGGTCCGATTAGGTCAATTCCCCACATGTCGAATGGCCAGGCAGTAACTACTGGGGTCTGTTCGGTGGATGGCAGTCTGGGTATATCTGCAAATCTTTGACACTTGTCACATTTCTGCACATACAAGGCTACATCTCTTCTCAGTGTGATCCAATAGTATCCTGCGAACATAATCTTTTGTGCCAAGGTTCGAGCCCCTGGATGACCCCCACATTCTCCTTGATGAACCTCAAACAAAAGCTCTTGGGTCATTTCTGGTCGAACACAGCGAAGCATCGGCCTCACCTTTGATCGCTTGTACAACACTCTTCCAACCACCGAGTATCGACAAACCTGGTGTCGAATAACTCTTGCTCGGTTTTTGTCTTCTGGCAAAATGCCCTGCTCGATGAAATCCTTGTACTCGTCGATCCAGCATCTGTTCACCGGCTCGATGTCCATTATATGTTCCTTGTCAATAGAAAGTGCGTCTAGATGATCAATCATAAGTGACGGTCTTAACGTGGAGAGTTCCTCCTCTGCCATCTTGGAAAGGTAGTCTACTCTCATATTGTCTGACCGGTCGATTCTAATGATTTCCCAAAACTTGAAATCCTTCAAAATTTCTTTGACTAATTCACAATATTTGATCAAGGTAGGATTATGAATTGCATATTCCCCTTGTACTTGGTTCACCACTAACTGTGAATCCGAGTACACTGTAACATAATCAATATCCATGTCCAAAGCGAGTTCAAGTCCGGCGATCATGGCTTCATACTCGGCCTGATTATTAGAGGCTGCAAACTTGAATTGAAGAGCCACTTCGAACTCATCAGCTTGGTCGGGTGTAACCAGTAAGATGTCTGCTCCGCTTCCGGCTTTGCTCGCTGCACCATCCACGAATAATTCCCAGCAATGTGCTGGCTTGATCTTAATAGTTTTCTCTTGTTCGTTAGGTAAACTTTTGATCGGGACGAACTCTTCTTCATGGTTGGAAAAACTTGTTTCCACCTGGAAGTCTGCCAATGCATGTGCCTTGATTGCCCTTCTTGGTTGATAATCGATGTGAAATTATGTGAGCTCGATGGACCAGCCAAGCATTCTTCCCGAAAAATCGTGTTTGTGCAATATTTTTCGTAATGGTGAGTCAGTGTATACAATTATCACATGTGCAGAAAACTAGGCTCGTCATTTCCGAGCAGCAATGACAAGAGAGTATGCCAACTTTTCTATATTAAAATATCGACTCTCTACAGGAGTGAGAGCTTTAGGCACATAATACACAGGTTTTTGGACATTTGACTCCTCCCTAACCAAAACAGCGGCCACATCCTAGTCTGTGGCAACCAACTACAGATATAAATTCTCTCCTGTTATCAAGCTGCTCATCAGAGGTGGTTCGCCGAGATATTTCTTAAGCTGCTTGAATGTTTCTGCACATTCCTCATTTGACTCAAAATTCTTGTTGCCGCGGAGAACTTTGAAGAAAGGCAAACATCGCTCAGTTGAACGGGAGATAAAACGGCCAAGGGCAATAATGGTCCCATTTAGGCGTTGTACGTCCTTGATGCATCTAGGTTGCTTCATGTCGAGCAGAGCATGAATCTTCTCCGGATTGGCTTCGATTCCCCTTTGGTTGACCATGAAACCCAAGAATTTGCCAGCCCGGACTCCGAACACACATTTGCTTGGGTTTAGCTTCATGTTAAGCTTTCTCAGATTAGTGAAAGTTTCCTCCAAGTCTTTGATGTGGTCTCTCCCTTTCGTTTTGATGACCATGTCATCAATGTATGCCTCCATGTTTCGGCCAATTTGTCGGCCAAAAACTTTGTTCACCATACGCTGATAGGTAGCCCCAGCGTTCGGGCATCATTTTATAACAGTAGAGACCCCCAGCTGCCCGAAATGCGGTCAAAGCCTTGTCTTGCTCGCACATTTTCACTTGGTGGTACCCTGAGTACGCATCCAAGAAACTGAGCATCTCGAACCCAGCAATGGCATCGGCCAGCCTATCAATGCGAGGAAGAGGGTAGCTGTCTTTAGGACAGGCCTTATTGAGATCTGTGAAATCAACACACATCCTTCACTTATCATTGTTCTTTTTTACCATTACCACATTGGCAAGCCAAGACGGGTAATGAATTTCTTCAATGATGTCGGCTTTCAGCAGCTTCTCCACTTCTATCTTTATTGCTTCATTTTTCTCCGTGGAGAATTGTCGAGGTCGTTGCTGAATTGGTCGATATGTTGGATCCACACTTAGCCGATGAAGGGCTACCTCCTCGCTTACGCCCCTCATATCTTCCATAGTCCATGCGAACACATCAAGACTTGATTTTAACTACTCGATCAACCGTGTTCGCTCCTCAGGGGAAAGTAATGTCCCAATTTTGATCTTCTGTTCTGGAAAAGCTGGGTTGATGACGATTTCTTCGAGCTCATCCTCAGCTCGAAATTCTGGCTCCTCACGAACCTGCAGTGTGTCCATTTCAATTTTTTCGTCTTTAGCCCGCTTTCGACGAGCAGGCTTTGGCATTTCTTCAGCGACCTTTTCCTGTTCACCCTTAGGCTCATCAATCTCCATACCCTCTGGTTGCGAGCATTCCCCTTTTGAAATTACCGCTATACTGACAGGGGCTTTCTCTGGAACAGTGATTTCTTCAGTGGGAATGGAGAGCGCAATTTTATGTTTCTTCTTCTGTGTTTCCCGAACATACTCCCACATTGCTCGGGGTTGGCTGTGAAGAATCCTAATACCAGTGTCTGTATATAATTTTGCTCGCTGGTGGGGTACTAAGGCTACCATCTGGAAGCGAGCCATGGAAGGGATGCCCATGATGGCATTGTATGGTGATTTTACATCGATGACGAGGAAAGTTATGACTTCTAGCCTCGTATGCTCCCCATCACCTAGGTAAACTTCCAGGTCAACTGTGCCCTTGACACCGACCTTGTGATTCGTGAAACCTTCCAGAGTTCCCAAATAAGGTTTCAAGCGAGCATCAGTGAGATCGATTTCCTTGAAACAATTGTAATAGAGCACGTCCTGACATGCTCCCATATCTACGAGCACTCGATGCACTTGCCAATTGTTAATCGGAGCTGATATAACCAAAGGGATGTGCTCGCTAGCTCACTGCGAGTGAAGTGGATGGTCTGCTCGCCAAAGCGAGTTATTGGTGGCATATTCATCACCTTTGAGAGCGAGTAGATGTGTTTTCCCAGTTGAGTCGAGCTGGGTTCTTCCTCAAGAATGACGTTGACAACTCCATGTATCTGAGGGGCATTTCCCATGTTTCCTCCCCGAGCAGGAGGATCACGACGATTGTTTCCATTGTTGTTTCCCTGCTTGAACCTATCAAGACGTCCTTGATTGATCAAGAGTTGAATTTCCTTTTTAAGGAAGAAACATTCCTCTGTGACATGCCCCACATCGTTGTGATAAGCACAAAATTGTGTGCTATCCCGGTACTGGGCTGTATCCGGATTCATAGGATAGGGAGTAGGAAGATCATTCTGGATCTGCATCATAATTTCTTCTCTTGAAGTGTTCAAGGGAGTGAAATGCTGTTCTCTGAATCGTTGAGTGGGATCAGAAGTCCTATTCCGATCTCTGCGAAAATTATTGTTATTGCCCGAGCTAAGAACGGTTGCTGCCACCGAGCTATTCTCTGCTTTCTCTTTACCCTTTCCCTTTCGGTCAGTTTCTGTCGAGCTAAATAGCTGAGCCCGAGCAAGCATCTCACCTTGAGTTGATGGGGGATGCATTACCAATTCCAGTTTCAGGCCCCCATTTCGCATGTTATTCAGGAAACAAAGTGTGACCTCCCCTTCCGTCATGCCTATGACCTGTTCGAGCACCTTTGTGAATCGCTCCACATAACTGTGAGAGGATTCATCGACTCCCTGAATGATGAGAACCAAAGATCTCCTAGAAAGGTTTTAGGATGAATGACTCCGCGACCCAACGCCTTCGAGATGACGCGAACCTTGGAATTGTGAACGACGCCACAATTGGGATGATTCCCCAACTGATAAGTCGAATTCAATTATAAACAACGAATCGACGATGTTTATAATCCGAGCTTCCAATCCAGGACACTCAAATAAGAACTCAATTTTCTAACCAGAAAATCAACTCAATTTTTATCAATCAAAATTCAACTCCCTAAACAATGTTTAATAATGTTTTTATATAGGCTTACAAAATAAAACATAATTCTTGTAGGAAAAGAAAACTAAATAAAAAGGAAACTCTTAAACCTAAACTTTAGGAACAAGAAACCTAAATAAAAAGGAAACTAAAACCCTAAAAATACCCAAACAGTAAAACAGTAAAAACCAAAAAAACGGCAGCTTTTCTGGGCACCTTGCGGCCGCAATCTTCACAGAAGGTTGCGTCCAAAGTTTCTCCAATTTTGATGACTTGCCACTTTGACCCCCTGAAGTATCCAAACAGTTTTTTTACAAGTTTCCAAACTTGACAAATAAATTCCAGAGCTCTTGGAAACACTTTTATGGTTTATCAATATCATATCATACTCCTCCTCTTGAAAATGATTTGTCCTCAAATCCATACATGGAACCCGATGATCCGCTTGTGAGACAATATCCATCCAATCCGCCCATTGAGTTAAGAAGAAGTAGTCATCGATCATCCGTTTGATTAACCAAGAACAAGACAAAATTGAAGCTGCAAAATCAAACGGGTCTTCGTATACTTGCGATAGCTTCAAGTTTTCTCGAACCATTATTAATTTTATTTCAGTTTCTTCTTTCTCCACCATTTCTCGCTCTTCCTCCTTCTCGATTTTCTCTTTCTCAATCATTCTTTCTCAATATTTACTTTTTTAATTTTCTCTTTTTCAATTATGTCATTTTCAATCTTCCATTCACTCAAGCTCTTTTGCAACTTTGTGGTATCTATAAAAGATAGTTTTGATGTTGAAGGCACATGAGTAATGATGTCATATCTTTCTTCAATCCTTCTCAACCCCTCAATCACGAACTCGCTACCCACTATCTCTCGAAAAAAACTTCGTCCAATCATCAATAGCCAATGGTTTAGGAAGTTTGGACATGATGATTATTTTGGTGATTCACTCCCTTGCGTGTATGCACTCAAAGTCACAATTATTTTTCAATTTTTTTATAAATAAAAAATCCTATAACAATTAGGATTTCAAAAATTGAAAAACAACACGATTAAACAAGGATTGATGATCCAAGTTCAAGACAACTAGATGAATTAATAAAAAACACAATTAAAAAAATTATAAGAACACGAACCCTAGCGGAAATTAGGGTTTAACAACTAGAACGATAATACGCAAAATTTATGATATAATGGAATTACCGTAACTAAGATTGCTCTGATACCAAATGATGAGAACCCAAGATCTCCTAGAAAGGTTTTAGGATGAATGACTCCGCGACCCAACGCCTTCGAGATGACACGAACCTTGGAATTGTGAATGACGCCACAATTGGGATGATTCCCCAACTGATAAGTCGAATTCAATTATAAACAACGAATCGACGATGTTTATAATCCGAACTTCCAATCCAGGACACTCAAATAAGAACCCAATTTTCTAACCAGAAAATCAACTCAATTTTTATCAATCAAAATTCAACTCCCTAAACAATGTTTAATAATGCCTTTATATAGGCTTACAAAAATAAAACCTAATTCTTGTAGGAAAAGAAAACTAAATAAAAGGAAAATCTTAAACCTAAACTTTAGGAACAAGAAACCTAAATAAAAAGGAAACTAAAACCCTAAAAATACCAAAACAGTAAAAACCAAAAAAAAAAAAAAAAAAGGGTAGCTTTTCTGGGCACTTTGCGGTCGCAAGCCTGTAGTCCCTTGCGGCCACAATCTTCACAGAAGGTTGCGTCCAATGTTTCTCCAATTTTGCTGACTTGCCACTTTGACCCCCTGAAGTATCCAAACAGTTTTTTACAAGCTTCCAAACTTGACAAATAAATTCCAGAGCTCTTGGAAACACTTTTACGGTTTATCAATATCATATCACTGAACCATTTTGCAGAGATCAAAACAACTCTTTGGAAGAGCTCCGGCCGAGCCAAATTCTGCTAAAAACTTCTCCCTCAGATCCTTCCATGCTGTAATAGATCCTCTTGGGAAACGCCCCAGTCAGCTCCGGGCTTTACCCTGTATAGCCCCTACAAATGCCTTCATTTTCAAGGCTTAATTGCTAGTTACTAGGCCGACCTGTGCCTCAAATGAGCGTAATCAATCTCTTGCTCGGGTTTTTCCCGAGTATTTATCAAAATTTGGGAAAACAGCCCCCTTGTGCTGGAGGTGTGTTTTCGATCCAGTCCGTAAATGGACTACCATCTGTTGCTCGAATAGTCTCATCAGGTCGGCGACCAGCCTCCCATCCATCCATTCTAGCTTGCATAATTTCCAAAACCTCGGCCATTGTTTGAGGTTGAGCTGGTAATGGTGCCGTTGGGATTACTATTGGCTGAGCTACAGCAGCCAGAGGTGCCTCAATCTGTTGTGCCCCTTGAAGTTGCTGGGGGACCCTTGGTGGTCTAGGGGCCTCATGGTGATCTGCTCGCCTGTCGTGCTCGTGACGAGGTGATGTCCAACGAGATGGATGAGAGTAATGGGACCGAGAGCGATAGGAACGTTCATGGTCATCTTTTCGACTCCGCCTGCTGGCCGGCTGTGACTCATCGACCATACTGTGCTCTCTAGCCCGGCGTTAATCTCGCCCACGTCTTTCCTCATGGATTTCTACCACATGAGTACCTTGAGTATGGCTGCCACCGCTTTCTGCCCGATTTCGAGCTGGTGCCTGATCGATGACTAAAGGGTGTCTGTCTGGTGCATGGCCGCCGACACTACGCATCCTTTCCACCATCTATGGAACACTGACAACGGGCACAACTGGAATTAATGGTTCCTCTATGTGAACCGGTGGCTGACCCAACGCAGCCAACTGTTGGTTCAGTATGAACATCATGTTCAAGTACTGAGCCTGATTGCGAAGTGCCTGAGCTTGAGCGCTTGTTCATTCAGACGAGGCTCGCCACTGGTTAAGTCGGCGACCTCTTGATTCAATTGGTCACGTAACTTAACCGGATTGGCTATTTGTTGTTGCAACTGATTTCTCAAATCATCTTTGGGATGGTCGACTTTATTGGTGCATCTTTGTGCGTTCGTGATCTATCCGTCACTACTCCAATTGGGGGAATCCCATTTCTAGGAAGCTGATCAGGTTGAGGAACCCCCTCCGGTCGGTTATTGATTGGTGGCCAATCTCCCTGATGCACAGACACATCCCCACCAATATTGATACTTGCTCCAACATGTCCTTTCCCGTTCTTAGCTATGCTAACAAAGTTTTTGATGAAATGAACTGAATATCTTCGTTTCCCGGCAACGGAACCAAACTGATGCTACAAAATTTGGTCTTGGGTCGTTCCTTGCAGTTTGTAGGATATCTGGGCTTATGTAAATGTATGATCTTGTAGAAACCTGTCAAAAGAAGGGCACCTTAGTAGGAATGCAAGGCATGGCCCCGCGAAACCCCTCAGGCGTGAGAGTAAGTGTTAAGCTTGTAGAAAGCAAAATGACAGGGTTTCGGTGTGTAAAAGTGTGCGTACCTTTCAAATGTAACTTTATGATGTATATATAGCCCCTTTTGGAGTGAAATCCGGGCTGAGTAATTATGATGGAGAGAATTTAGGACTTTATGACCATAAATGCGAGTTGACCGCGTAACTGACGGAATCATGGCTTGAATATCGGGCTCGGGAGTTATCTGCTTGTTAGGATCGGGATAGATATCAGGTTTATTCGAGCAGCCCTGCTCCCAGCTTGTTGATTAGTAGATAGGTTCCTGCTCGTGATAGATGTAAGGTGTTTACCCCGCGATTATCCTGTCCGGGTGACCTCTTTCCTGATCTCTAACATGCATGTATTTATCACGTGATGGCACATGCGCTTGGCTCGTGACTAAGATTTAGGCCGAGCTCATCACGAGCAAAGGAAAAAAAGATACCGATATCTGAAGTTAATGCGCAGATCTCAGGGTTTGCAATACAATCGAATGCAATTATGAAAAGCTTAAATGTTCTCCATATGAACCATCAGCAAGTCATTTTCTTTATAAATTCGTTTCGGTTGGTGAGAAATCTACCTGCTTCTCCGATTGACCGACGAGTCCACCAAACAGCTACATCGTCGCACACCCACCGCCATTTCTCCCTCCTTCCCTCTCGTTTTGACGAATGAATTGATAATAAAATTGAGAAATTGCTTGGGAATCAGAAATAACATCTTAGAAATTGCTTATCGGAAATTGACTTTGAGCTCTAATTTTGCCCTAAATTATGGAAAAGGAATAGAGGCTATAGGCAGAGAAAGAGGCAAGCTCCTAATTCAAAATATAGTGCGAGCCTGTGAGGGGGACAACGATTCCAACACACCTCCATCTCGAGGCCTTTTTTATCTTCCAGGAATCTAAGTCTTACCGCAAAGCTGAGCTGCCATTGATGTTGTAGATTAAGGAGAAGCAACAACAGTGAATCATGAACCCAACCTATACCCAATTCACCCGCAATGGTTCCAACCATGCTAAAGAAGGAGAACAACGTGATTAGCACGTGATAATATTAAGGGTATTTTCGGATTTTCATAAAAAATAACGGTTCATCCAAAAAACAAACAGAGTTATTAAGGTGATTTTTTTTTTGTAAAGTCTAATTACTAAACTGTGAAAAATACTACTAATAAAATGAATTTATCCAAATTTTTGAAATAATAAAGTGATCAAATTAAAAAATTATGCTTAATTTTTTATATTATTTGCAACGTAGTATACTCATTTCATATTTTATTAACTATTAATTCAATTATCCCAAGTATCGTACAGTAAAATTGAAATGCTTCTCAGTGATTGGAAGGGAGGTAGAAAAAGGGGTCTCCAAGACCTAAAGAGTGGAACGTGAAAGGTAGGGGGAGAAACCACTGAGAATAAAATGAAAATTTGGGCAACCTCTTAACAATTTCTCCGGTTAATTCCCAGTTTATAAGCGAGTGTTTTTTTTTTTTTAACAAAATACAAAAAATATTTTTTGTTTATTTTAGTAGCACGTGTATATCTAAATTATTGATGTCTACATATAACATTAAAGCTCTACATCAATAACAAAAATGTTTACTTCTACAAATGTTGTTTACAACTAAAACTTGGTAAAGCTTAAATGATTAATTGTAAAAGTAGTGGTAAATCTAGTATTGTTATAAAAACAAATACTCATTTAGAATATGAAATCCATAAAAATAGACATTCATTTAAGAAGAAAGAGAATACACGTTGTATACGATGACTAATTGGCGTGTCAATTTGTAAACTTATTGATGTCCACATATAACATTAAAGGTCTACATCAATAATTATTTGTGTAAATTGTAAAAATTAATAAACTTATGCTCAATCAGTTTTTTCAAATAATTGTCATCTTTGACTTGGTATATTTTTAATAAAAAGTAATTGATTGTATTATAAATATTGGTGAAATGTGTGATTTTCTTTAATATATTTGAACATGTGGTCATAATTAAAATATATATAAAAAGTAAGCGTAAAGTAGTAAATTTGTTTTTATAAAAGTTTTTAAAAAGAATAATTATTTTGAAACAAATAAAACAAAAAATGATGACAATTATTTATAAACATAGGGAGTATAAAAATAATAAAAATGTTAGATTTACTGCTACTTTTAGAACTATTGATATAACTAAAGTTTGGTGAAGGTCAAATGTGTTATGGTGAAAAACAATTTTTTTTTCTTTAGTTATAAAAGTAGTATTAAATCTATAGCATTGTTATAAAAATGAATATAATCATTTAAATTTAATAAATCTATAAAAATAGACATTCATTTAAGAAGAAGAAGAAAGAGAATACACATTTACGCTAACGCTGACTAATTGGAAACGCGGCAACTGTACTTTAAAATTTTGTGTATCTTTACTTTGTAATCGAAATATAAAATAAGTTACTCTCTCCGTCCTAAATTATTGTCCTCCTTTTTCTTTTTGTTCGTCCCAAAATAATTGTCCAGTTTGAAACTTACCTTTTTAGAACATCACTTTTACCACTTTACCCTTACTTTTCTATCCTACTTTAATTATGGGCCACATACACATGGACTTTAAAGGAAACTACACATTAAACTAATATAAATAATCAAGTCAATTATTTTTTTTAAACTGTGCGTCAGGTCAACTAGAACGATTAATTAGGGACGGAGGAAGTAAGAAAAAAGTTGTTTTACAAGTAAAATGAGGAATGACTTCTAAAGAAAAGTGAATACATCAAATTGCTAATTTACTGCATCTGCTCTGCGTCCATCATTTTGTAGTTTGTACCTTCATGTACAATTTGATGTACATCAACTGTACTAATGAATTTCTCACGCGCTTTCTTTTATACAAAATTCAAACCATTTTTACAGAAAGTAAACAAACCATGGCCCAAATAAAGCATTAAAATTATTGTCCAACAACCACTCAGGCTTCCCTCGGCCTTTCAACCGGCGCACGATAGAAACGCGTGTACCCTTTGTTGTATCAATCACAATTCACAGATGCTCTGTGTTTCTTAAACTTTTCCAACCCCTTTCTTGTCATTCACGCAAACACGTCACCTTTCCCCCAACGCCAAACAACTATTTTTTGTTCACCTTTCCCTTCCCCATATTAGCCGTTACTTTCCTCTATATCAAAGCCTACGTCACCCTTTCCTTTCCCCAATTTCCCGCACTCCTATAAAACTAAAGACAAACCCATTTTTCTTTAGTAACCCTAATATGCGCCCTGGTGTGTGCAATACGCCCCCTCCTGAGTTGGAGTATATAAAGTACCCCCTATTTCCCAGACATCTTACCCTGCGCTCTGTGGTGTGCTTTACGCCCCCTTTACTATACTATACAGGCTCTCCCCTTCTCTCCTCCCCTAATTTCATGGCCTGAATCATATATTCCCATCCCACCCTCTGCGGAGCATGGATGTCCCCCACTTTTCTAGAAACTTTACAGTGTGCGGTGGTGTACACTACACCGCTTCTTCTTAAGGATTGTTGTATCGGGGATTGCGCATTTTAGAGTGTAAATAAAATGCTGGTGTCGGTATTTCTTGCGCTGTTTCTACCGTGCGCCGGTATGAGCGCGGTGTTCCTTGTCTACATATGCTTGCTGTGGTACGCCGCCAGCAACAATCAAAACTCGGCGGAACTTCATTCAAAATCAAAGTCGGGAAATGGGCTTTCTGCCTCGGAGCTTGAGAAACTGCCGAAAACCACAGGGAAGGATTTGGTGATGGGGAATGATTGTGCTGTGTGCTTGGACGAAATCGAGAGCGATCAGCCGGCTCGGATAGTACCCGGTTGCAATCACGGGTTCCATCTACAATGCGCCGATACTTGGCTTTCCAAAAATCCGGTTTGTCCGATTTGTCGGGCCAAACTCGGGCCGGAGCTCTTCGAGCCTCCGGAAGCCAATCCTTGCTGAACATCATACATCAAGGCCTTGTCGAATTTTCTCATTTTGTCATAATTCATATTCTGTTTTTTCCTTTAATTTTTCTTAAATTAATTGTAACAAAATTTTTGATAGATAGTGAAAATTGAATGATTTGTAGTGTAGGAATCCTATTAGATGTTATGTGCTAGGTTTTTTTAGTAATTTTTATTTTAAAGGTATAGCTGTTGAAGCACTATTTCTTACTTAGTGTTGGATCCTGACCCTGACCCTGATTGAACAATTGAATATTGGTATATGCAAAATTAAAAAAAATGTACGATTATTAAGGTATTTTAAACACTTTATTATTAATTATCAAGTTGATGATGGCAGAAGCATTCCAGTGGAACATTTAGGCATAGCCGGTGCCGGCGTTTTTGGGAATGGCTCAGGCTGGTAGTGCTATGCCCAACAGTTTTCAGTAGCATTACTTTATCAGGCAAAGATATTTTGATAGTAATTGATTAATTCAAAGTAAGATATTTATTTTCTGGGTTTGCAATTGATTGTGGGGTCACAGATGTACAGGCGTACAGCGGGATTTAGTCAAGTCAAGTCGCAGTCTCCCGGAAATTGGAAAACAACATAAAACATCAGCTAGAGTTGGTGACTAAACCACTCTCATATACTCCAGTCTCCAATGCCCTTTCTTTTTTTAACTTATTGAAAATGTTTAATTGATTGGTGAATGGTGGTAGACCGTCACTACACTACTCACTAGTGGATGCCATCACGTAATTCACGTTTAAGGGTAGGGAGTAGGGACTCGGTACTCATAGCATGGTTAACAGAGTTTCATTTCCTCTTCTCCTCCTCAAATCCACGTCTCTCTATTTACCAAAGTATTTCCTCGAATCATTTAAGAATTTTGTTTGCATTTTTTTGATTTAAATCGCTTGAGAAAAGATCAGACTTTCCGGCTTTTGTAAGGAAGAGCGCTCTCTCTCTCCCTCGGATAGGGCCACACTATTTCTTTTTTATTTATTTGATTTCCAGCTATTTTGCAATTCAAAAAAAATTATTATTTTTAAAAAGTACATATTTTTTATCTATAAATAGAGATTTTGTTTGATTCAGTTAAACATCAAAAAAAATTTAAATTTTTTTTGAAGTTATTAAGAGATAAAATTGTAGAGTATATGAAATTATTGAGGGTTGTGTCAAGCTGGTATATGTAATTTTTTTGTTTGTGTAACTTATGGGTATCAAATAATTTTTTATATTTATTTTTAATGAATTAGATAGTATATGTAGATCAAATATGATCCATTGTTATTCATCCTTTCACCCGACCCTTCTCATCAATTAATGTGTACGCACCTAGTCTTAGAATGGGATTTCATTTACATTTACAGTTTGATGCGCAATAGCTACTGAACCGCCCGGCCCAACAGGCACAAGCACCAGTCACATGCTCAGCACGCCTTCCTCATAGTCACGAGTAAAACACGTGTAATCCTCATGATCCAAGCTCAAGTCATAAGCGAGCAGAGACCAATCTCTGACCTTCTTAGCGTAACAGGCGAGCACCCATCCACATGAAGCCTGGGGGCCAAGAATACAACGAGCAAGCAGAGAGGTCAAAGTAAACATGTTCGATGTGCTCGGTAACACAGTAATGGTCGTCTTGGACGTGAACAATTATTGCCTGGAAACTTGTCCAGGCCCGGTTTTGGGGGAGTTCAGAGTGATCGATCGAACAGGGCCCACAATGTAAGAGGGCCCAATTTTATATATGTATAGGCTAGTTTTATTTAGATATATAATAAATAATGTAACATTAATAAACAAAATGTCATTTGACTCAATGGATTGGGTATGTGTAAGTGTTGAGAAGCGGGGAAGTACATGGTTCAAGCCCCTTTACTTGCTTTTTTGTAGTTTTTTTTTAATTTTGGGTGTCAATTATTTTTAGTATTATTTTATATGCATATTATATCATATACTTCTCCGATTTAGTTAAATAGTCTCCTATATTATTTTGAGAAATTTTACATAAATAATCAACTTTTAAAAAATATGCTTATAATTTCACAATATTTCATCTTTATCCTCCACTTGTATTATAAGTATAATGGTTGTGGTTAAGTATTTTATTTATTTATTACCAACTTCAAATCTACTTATTTATGTTTTAATTACTCCGGAACCTAATGAATAAAGAGTTACTATATAAAGATAAATATTTTGTATTCGATTTCAACAGAGTTATTCAACCTTAATTTTATTTTCCGTTCACTAAATTTACTTATAAAAAAAAGTTAGTTGACTATCAATTTTTTTATCTGGGTCATAAAAAATAACAATTGATTGAGCATATAATATCAATATTTCAAGCAAAAATCAAAATTTATTGTTATGTTACTATCATTTTTAATTATTGCTAATGATTATTTAATTCTTTGCTTTGTCAATTCATTGTTTTTTAATTTGAATTTATAGTGCACAATACATGTTACAAAAAAAAATATCTATCTAGAAGTCAAAACATAAATAAAAGAAAAAAATAGATGAAGTATATTATTTTTATTGTAAATTATTTTAACGAATAAAGAATAACAATTTTCGGTAATTATTTAATACTTATTTTCTTATATGTTTCGGTATTATTCATTTTCAATACTTCAAATAATGAAAAGTCAAATAAAATTGTTTGTCTAAAATTCTTATGTTTATTTTTTTTAAGGGGCCCTTATTTTCTTTTTGCTCTGAAACTGTCCCTACGTTCAATACGTGGCCATTAATGTGCCCGCCCTTCACGCTCCGGCATTCAATGAGCAGTTTCCAGCTCTCCAGATTGGCTATATAAACCCCTCGAAATGAAGGAGGGAGGTATGTTGACATATACATAAGCTAAAACTCTGTCAAATTGCTTACTTAATTGAGTGTTTGCTAATTTACACGTCGGAGTGCATTTGCAGGGTAAGCCCCTGCCCAGTTCACGGTTCTTATTGCATTCTTAACAGGATTGGGCCTTCGAAGGCACGGATAAAGTGTTGAAAGCCAGATATTCGAACAGTCAAGCCCAGTGTATCCGATTAATTTGGATACATCAATTGGTTCCGTTGCCGGGAAAGATTGATTTGTAAGTTCAAATTCATTTTCCGACGACTTTGCAATCTTTGGACATGACGGCAAACGGTGTTAATGGGGGAAACGTATTGGAAGATGGGCGTACAACCACCCCTAGCGTGGAGGTTCAGGTTGATAACATCTTACCTCATCCTCCCCCTCCACATGATGCCCATCATCAGATCAATCAAAGGCGGGGTTTAGATTCTTTGGCCCAGAGTGTTGTGGCCGCAATTGGGTTGGCCAATGAATTTCGAGAGTAGGTGTTGCGTCAGAGGGTAGTATATTTGGGACATATGTACCAGCTGAACCAACAATTGATTGCTATGCGTAAACCCCCATTGCCCATTGAGCTGGAATCCCTTCCAACCATGCATGTGCCGAGTCAAGCAGTCAGTGTATCCAGATTAGGGAGGGATCCCCAACGACCAGTTCAGGTTCCCTCACAACCCCGAGAGCGGAAATCAAACAGGGGACGTAGCCAGCAAGAAGGACGGGTCAGTCACAGGGTTATTCCCAGTGTGCATTCTCGCCTTGGCCCTCGAGTATGGGAGGACTCGGCTCAGTCTCGTCGCCGTCAGAGGTCACCATCCCCTTGAAGGTCGCATGCTCCCAGGCCCCGTTCACCATCCCCGCGTAGGTCGCATGTTCGCAAGCATCGTTCTCCATCTCCGGGGAGGTCACATGCTCGTCGGCACCGCACACCTTCACCAAGAGGGTCATAGGCTCGTAGACATGGGTCACCATCGTGACACTCCAGAAGCAGGAAAGAATTGCCCTCTCTTAATGGCCAGAAAAACAGGGCAGGAATAGCCCCAGGCCAAGCACACCAGGCCACGAGGTGCACATGCACAAGTGGCGCAGGCCGTAGGCATAGCTCAAGCTATGGGAGCTATAGGACCCCCACATGCCCCTCTTGTGCCCGATGTACAGCCTCAGCCCGCGAGCAGTTTGCCTGCAACAATTAGTATGTAAGAGTTTGAAGACATGAAGCGCTGCATGGAAACATGAGAGCAAGGCAAGGCCCTGGATGGAAATTTTTTGGGCACCTCAGCTAGCCCTCTGGCCCCTTGGATAGAGAACGCCCTTCCAGCCCAAGGTCTCATCTTCCCCAATATCAAGGAGTATATAGGGAAGACCAAGGCAAGGGATTGGCTGATGCCCTTTGAATCCCATATTGGCTTAGTGACATCGGATGAGGCATTGAAGATTCAGGCTTTTGTGGACTCGCTACAAGGAAAGGCTTTAACCTGGATGGGAGCACTTCCTCGCAGATCGATCAACAATTGGGCAGATTTGCAAGCAAAGTTTTTGGTTGACTTCAGGACTTCGGGGGCGATTGCAAAGACGAGGGCAGAATTGTCTAAGGTTAAGCAAGGGGCCCATGAATCGACATCCAGCTACTTGGAAAGATTCACGAAGATGCTCGAGCAGGTGCCTAGTCTCTTCGAGCAAGAGGTTACCTTATGTTTTGAGACATGCCTGCTCGAGGGAAAAGAGGGCCTGAGGTCAGAGCTGAATGAGGGAGCCTAAAACGCAAGCAGAAATGTTAATACGGGCTCAAAAATGGTATGCAGGGAGACCGCGAGGGAGAAGAATAAGGAGAGCACAGAGGTCGGGGGTAATGGAAACACTAGCAAGAGCAGCGGCCAGGGTGCAGGGGGCGACTACAAAAGAAACAAGTCGTTGTATGACCGCCCTAGGGAGTTCCTTCGAGAAAGTGACCTCACACCGCTCAACACACTCCGAGAGGATATTATGTATGAAATACGGGATGAGCTTCCTCGGGCACCGCACATGAGTGCAGAGACGGCAGACACCAGGGACCGGACAAAAAGGTGTGCTTATCATGATGACTATAGGTACACCATAAAGGAATGTTGGCCGTTGAAGAAGGCCATCTAGAAGTTGATTAACGAGGGCTGGTTAGACTGGTTCAAGCGAGATGGAAGCAACATGGGAAATGCCCATCGCAGAGATGCACCCCCAATTCGGGGTGTAATAAATGTGATTACGGATAAGGTGCCTACTCTCACCCAGCTGGGCAAACATATTTATTCTTTGTCAAAGGTGGTGGATTGTCCAACCACTTTGCAGGCAGGGGAAGAGTCCATACAATTTACTCACAGCGAGTTAGCGAGTAGCATGGCTGGTGAACAATCCTTGATCGTCTCAGCTCTGGTTGATGGATGGGTGGTACACAGAGATGCTGGTGGATAGGGGAGCATGCAGGGATGTAATGTATTATTCTTGTTTTTAGGGTCTAGAATTGAAGGATATGAATGGCTTAAGCCCTATGCAGGAACTCTGGAAGGTTTCGCCAACCACAAGGTGCCCGTTAAACGCACAATTGAGCTGGAGGTTTTCATTGGTGAAGGCAAACGCCCCAGAGCAGAAAAAATTACCTTCATGGTGATTGACTTGAAATCCCCCTAAAACATAATTTTAGGGGTGCCCAGCATGACCAAGTTCCAAATGGTAGCCTCCATCCCTCACCAGTGGGTAAAGTTTTACACTGATCATGGGGTTGGGGTCCTGAAGAGCAAGCCGTGAGTAGTGCTGGAGTATGTTCGAATAGCCAGAGGAAGAAGTAGAAGCTGACTTTGGAAAATGAAGAGCAGAAAATCACTATCAGCCACAAGGAAAAGTCTCACATAACTGTGGGGCCGCTTCTAATTGCCATGATCGGTGAGAGTTCAACTCAGGGTGAGCAGCGATTGCAAGTGTATGACATTTGTCATTTGCTAACGATGGGGTCGGGGGGACAAGTCGAGTAGGCTAAAAGCATGGAGTTGGATCATCTCGACAAAATAGAGAGTCAAGCTGAGAAAGATGAAAAGATGGAGTCCGACACGCTGCAAATGCGAGATGAGCCTGAGTTCACTGCCTAAGATGAGCTCGAGGAGATTGTGATCAACTTTGCTTATCCAGAGCAGAAAATAAAGATAGGCAGGGCGCTGTCATCTGAAGCTCGGGTCAGTTTGGTCAAACAGCTCCAGAATAGTTTGGATGTGTTCGTGTGCCGATCAGAGGACATGCAAGGAGTTAGCAAGGAGGTGGCAGTGCATTGCCTTAGTGTGAATCCAGCTTTTAGGCCAGTCTAGCCACGGCCTAAACAGTTCTTCACAGAGAATGATAAGGCGATAAAGGAGAAGGTGCAAAAGCTGCTCAGTGCGGATATAATTGAAGAAATTCACTATCCGACCTGGTTGGCTAATGTGGTCATGGTCAAGAAATCAAATGGAAAATGGAGAATGTGCATGGATTTTACCGACCTCAATAAAGCCTGCCTGAAAGATTGCTACCCTCTTCATCGCGTCGACAAGCTGGTGGATGCTATAGCGGACTTCAAGTTTCAGAGCTTCATCGATGCGTATTCAGGATACCATCAGGTGAAGATGAATGAGAAGGACAAGGCATTGACCGAGTTCTGAGCAGCGGGCGGTCTTTATTGTTACAAGATGATGTAGTTTTGGCCTGAAGAATGCAAGAGCTACTTATCAACGAATGGTAAATAGACTACCAACCTCCACAATCTATAAAGGCACAAGCTTTGGCAGATTTCGTGGCAAAGACAAATTTTAACAGTCCAAGCGAGGAGGGAATTCCCCTTCAGACCGAGCCAACGCCTGCTCCCCTTCATCGACCTCGTCCAAATTATTGCTAGAAACTTCATGTGGATGGAGCAGCAAGCAGGCTAGGAAGTGGTGCATGCCTTTTATTGGTGCCACCCGAGCTAGATATGGAGTTTGAGAAGGCCTTACGCTTCAAGTTTCCAGCATCTAACAATCAGGCAGAATACGAAGCTCTGATCGTGAGACTTGAACTCGTACAAGACGTTGGTGTTTAGGAGATCATGATCTACAGTGATTCACAGCTGGTAATGAATCAGGTCGAGGGCGATTATGCAGTGTACCACCCATTTCTGGTTCGATATTGCGGTTTGGTGAAGGAAATTTTGAAAGATTTTGATTATTGGGAGCTAATCAAAATTGATTGCGAGGATAACATTCGCGCTGACTATCTTTCCAAGATGGCAGAAGAAGAAATCCAGTTTTTGCACCCAAGTTTCATGATCGAGTATCTGGAAATACCTGGAATAGAGAAGGAGGTAATCATAGACATTAAGCCTGCAACAAAGTGTTGGATTGATGACCTGAAGGATTACATCGAGTAGGGAATTCTACCTATGGATAAGTTAGAAGCAAGGATCATTCAGAAGTGAGCATGTAGATACGCCATCTTGGATATGGTTCTTTATAGACGATCGTACACAAGGCCTTTACTCAAATGTGGGCGACCAGAGATGACCGAAGGTATACTTGGGGAAATTCATGAAGGAAAGTGTGGAGGACACCTAGGTCAACGGTTACTGACAAAAAAGGTCTTGGTTGTATGTTTCTATTGGATCACTTTGAGGCGAGATGCAGAAGTGTATTTTAAGTGGTGTGACAAGTGTCAACGTTACACTGATATTCCCTACTTACCTTCTACCGAGTAGACGCCAATGGTGGCATCATGGCTATTTGACATGTGGGGAATTGACTTGATTGGTCCCTTCCCGTTAGCCCGCTCAAAGTATAAGTATGTAGTGGTTGCAGTGGATTACTTCACAAAATGGGTAGAAGCTAAACCATGGGCAATTATCATTGAGATGAATGTGATTGATTTTGTCCATGAACATATTTGGTGTCGTTTTGGTGTTCCCCGGGCTATAGTTTCCGACCATAGAACTCAATTTTTTCAGAAAAATTTGCAAAGGCACGCGAGCAGATGCGTGTAAAGCACTGGCAATCATCTGTGGCATACGCTCAGGGAAATGGTCAAGCAGAAGCAGCGAACAAGCAGGTTTTGCATGCTCTCAAAAAAAGCCTGAAGGATAAGGCTGAGAAATGGGTGGATGAATTACCATCAGCCTTGTGGGCGGTCGGTCAGGGAGCCTATGGGTGAAACACCATTTTCCCTCGCTTACGGTTTAGAAGTCATGGCACCAGTAGAGATGTACTTACCGAACCATAGAGTGCCTCACTATGATGCACAGGGCAACAACGTCGCCCGAGCAGCTGATCTCGATCTTCTCGAGGAAAAACAAGTACAATCTAGAATAAGGATGGCTAATTATAAGCAACGAGCAAAATCCCACCACGACAAGAGAGTTTGAGGCCGGTCATTTGTTGTGGGCAATTGGGCCCTTCGGAAAATTAAGGCAACGGGCCATCGAGCAGAGTGGGAAAAACTAGCCCAGTGGTAAACATGAGGCTTCACAAAGTGTGAGGTCTCAGGTTCGATCCCTTCCCATGCCCCCCTTAGGAGTAAAAAAAAAAGTGGGAAAAATTCTCTCCTAATTGGGAAGGTCCATTTCAAGTTGTTAGAGTGGTCAGGGAAGAGACCTATATGTTGCCAACAGAGGAGGGCAGCGAGTTGAATCATATTTGGCACTGTGGGTTCCCGGGTCGTGCGCCCGCGCCCCGCGCGCCCTTGGATAGGGGTGCGCGTACATGCGGATGCGGGACATCACTGCTCTCATTCCATCCTCCCTTGTTTAGGGGAAGACGAAATTAAAAGTGCGAGAGGAGTGCTGTCTAAGATAGCGCGTTGGAATGCGCCTCGGTTGCCTTTAGTGGATTTTTGATCCAACATGGGAACTTTTGGGTTTCCCGCATCAAGTTATCCCTTGTTTAGGGGATACCAGGATATGAGAATACATCACCCTTTCATTCTCATTTTCCCTTTTTTATGGGAAAACGCAAAAGTGCAAAAATGGATGTTGCGACGCCCCCACTATGGATTTTATAAAAATAGCCTTATGACCTATTTCGGATCACTATGGGAGCTTTGAGTTTCCCGCATCAAGTTATCCCTTGTTTAGGGGATACCAGGATATGAGAATACATCACCCTTTCATTTCCATTCTCCCTTTTTTAGAGAAAACGGAAAATTGCAAGAAAGGAGTGTTGCGAGGCCCCACTGGATCCAAAATGTTTTAGAGTCGCCATCTTTATTTTAAGGCAAAAATAAAGCAAAACCAAAAAAAGAAAAACCAAAGATTGTAAAACGGGCTCGGAGGCTAAGTTACGAGTTGGGAAGGTGCTAGGCACCCAACTCGCCCTTTCGGTCTCAAAAGTGGATTTTGGCTAAAGTATGCTTATTGTTATATTTACTTAGCAAATAAACAAAGCATTTAAAGACAGGAAATAAAAAGCAAATACATCCGCGGCTACATTATTTACGGACTTGCCGCCATTTCCTTACAATAATTACAGATATATTTAAAAATATTTTGCCATTATAACGGCTCTTTTTACATAATATTTTCTAACTAAATCCGGGCAGCACAACGGCATATAATTGCTACATTGGGCCGGATTTTAAATAACAACTTTATAAATAAAACGCCCTTAAAGGCTATTACCTTTTAGAGCGGAGTGTGCTCGCTCTGTTCTTCAGGGAGAGGGAGTCTTTTGTTGTTTTTGTTGTTGTTGTTGTTGTTGTTGTGATTTAGGTAGAATGACTGCTTATTTGTGATGGTTTTGGCTCGCTCACTCGGGCAGAATGACGACTTATTTGTAGTGTTTTTGGCTCACTCACTCGGGCAGAATGACGGCTTATTTGTGATGGTTTTGGCCTTTTAAATCAGGCAGAGCAACTGCTCTTTCCACGATTTTTGGACCGGGGAAGTATGGTGGAAACCTAGCTGGGGGGCTAAGGCTCACTTTAACCGGTGGGTTTTAAGTTTGGAAGAGTTTTGGCAGGGTTTTGAGGCTTTGGATAGATCACTCACTATCTCACTTCGCTCTCTATTCTTTTAGCGTAACGAGAACGCGGAAAGCTTTGCGGAAGAAAAGGTCTGTTGAAGGTTGACCCCGAAGGCTCTATTTATAGCCTGGGATGAGGATTCATCGGGGATTAAAATTCCTTCTTCCGTGCTTCAGTGCATTGTACAGACCACGGAAAAGATTGAACTTTACGGCAAACTGTAGCAGTTCTATAGCATCTTGGAGTGCACTGTTGATCAAACTGGGCGCCACCCATGATGAATCTGGGCGCCACTCCCACTTTGAGTGTGGGTGGCGCTAGCTTTGCCTTTGTTCCTTCATTTTTGACAATTAAACCCCTGCATTTCACTGTTTTGGTATCCTGCTTTGTCCTTTTGCATTTTCAACCCTGTAACTTGACATTTGTTAATGTTTTAACATGTCTTGATATTTCATGTCATGCTACATACCAGGGGTACGAAATTGGGGTGTCTATAGAGCCCCTCAACGAACCAAACCAAACCACCATATATATTTTATTTATTTATTATATAATATATATTATATTACATTTATTAACTATTTTGGAGTCCAAACAAAATCGTGTTTGTTAGAGAACTATTATTTCTTCCATTATTTGTGTTTATTTTAGAATTTGTATTGTTTTATTTATGATAATTTGTTATTAGTAGGTTATTTCAACTTAATTTTGATGTTAATTCTAAATTAAAATCGCATCGAGTAGACGAACATCGTTGATATGAAATAGATTCTCCAATTTCGCGCAATCAATACGGGGGAGAGATACAACAGGTAGCAGTTATAATGCAACAATTTATAATGCAAACCAAACCTCCATATCCTAGACTTTTTTAGTCAGTTATAGCAGATTATCGCAATTTTCAAGCAGATGTGCAAATTAAGTGCTCTAATGGTCGGACCTACTAGTGTAGGCTGCCTACGTATTCCTTAATAAAGGAAATCAGACCAAACGTAGTTCGGCCTAGCCAGAACAAGCACGCTGCAATAGTAACAAACAAGTGCTGTGATGGTCGTGCCTACCGAAATAGGCTGCCTACATATCCTTATCCAAGGAATCAGACCAAACGTAGTTCACCTCTACTGGGGATCAAGTGTTGTAATGCAGACAAGTGTTATGCGGAAAGATAGTCGTAATATCCATTACAACCTAGTGAAAATAGCGCATATCAAAATGCAAAACCCATTACATCGCAACACTAAACGCAATATCCATTGCGTTGATATCCATATGCGTTGACCATTGCAAAACTTAATGCAATATCCATTGCATTAACATTAGATGCAATATCCATTGCATCGCAACACAAAACGCAATATCCATTGCGTCGACACAAAACTTAATGCAATATCCATTGCATTAACACGGAAAACGGATGCAATATCCATTGCATCGCAACACAAAACGCAATATCCATTGCGTCGACACAAAACTTAATGCAATATCCATTGCATTAACACGGAAAACGGATGCAATATTCATTGCATCGCAACACAAAACGCAATATACATTGCGTCGACACAAAACTTAATGCAATATCCATTGCATTAACACAGAAAACAGATGCAATATCCATTGCATCGCAACACAAAACGCAATATCCATTGCGTCGACACAAACTTAATGCAATATCCATTGCATTAACGGAGAAAATAAATACAATATCCATTGCATCGCAACACAAAACGCAATATCCATTGCGTCGACACAAACTTAATGCAATATCCATTGCATTAACGGAGAAAACAGATGTAATATCCATTGCATCGCAACAATGCGATATCCATCGCATCAACACGAAAGACGATGCAATATCCATTGCATCGCAAATGCGATATCCATCGCATAAAGCGATATCCATCGCATTTCTAAAGACATGCAATATCCATCATCATTGAATGCGATATACATCGCATTAACACAGAAAGATGGATGCAATATCCATTGCATCGCAACGCTGAATGCGATATCCATCGCATTAACACGGAAAGACGGATGTAATATCCATTGCATCACAATGCTGAATATGATATCCATCGCATTAACAAAAAGACGGATGCAATATCCATTGCATCGCAACGCTAGATGCGATATCCATCGCATTTCTAAAAGACGGATGCAATATCCATTGCATCGCAACGCTAGATGCGATATCCATCGCATCAACACGAAAAGACAGATGCAATATCCATTGCATCACAACACTGAATGCGATATCCATCACATTACTAAAAGAAGGTATGTCGCGATGTATGTGATGTGATGCTAGTGCTGCAAGGCTTATCAACGAGTGCTGCAAAGGTAATTATCAAGTGTTGCGACGCATGTGCTGTGGTATGAAATGTCTCCTTAGGAACGCTGCCTTCGTCGGAGAACAAAACCTTTCCCTCTGATCCGGGGTTGTGTGCCCCTTAAAGGAAAGTTTTCCAACACAGCTATTGATGCACAGAAAAGGGGTAAAATATTTACCTTTTCTTACCTTAGCTTTGCATTTGCGACTTCGCCGCCGCCGCTTGCTTTGTCGCTTTGCCGCACTGATTTTCTTTTGTCGCAGCTTCCAAATTTTTGCGAAATTTTTTCTTTTGTTGCCGCAATTTCCGGCCTTAGCTGGAAATTTCCTTCCTTGCTGTTACATTTTTCGGCTTTAGCTGGAAAATTCTCTTTTTCGGCTTTGGTCGAAATTTCTTTTTTGCTCTGCCGATTTTCTGGCTTTTCTGCCCAATTTGTCGGCTGATCTGCTGGGGATATGGACTTCACTCTATGTATCTTTTGATGATGCTGCTGAGGATCTTCGGAGGTGGTCCTTGGCAAGATGCTGGGAGAACATTCATAGGTCGATGCGGCGGAAGACCTGATAAGATGCAGTAGAAAGATGCAAGCAAAGGATACAAGCATGCGGATGAAATTTTTCCCTTTCTTTCTTTAAAAAACTTTTGAATGCGCATGTCTACCATCGGTCTCTTAAACATGTTAAGACAGGATAAGACAAGGTGATGGAAATGCAATGTAAGAGCTTGAGATGTGACTTTTAGTTGGCTTTGGAGGGTTATGTGTATGGGAGTTGATGGTGATCTTTGAAATGGAGGCGAATGGAGTGTTGGGTCAGTTTTCAGTCTTTTGACTAGTGCATCATTCAAAAAAAAGGAATTCAACCGGGACTAGTGAGCCTTACTAATCAATGCCTCGGAGGAACCATTTTTTTTTCTTTTCTTTTCTCTCTTTTTTTCTTGTTCGTGCTCTAACTTTTGCCTAGGCCGCCCTTTTGGGTTTTCAACCTAGCGAGTTGTTTACCTTGTAGGGAGCCAGTGTTTCGATGCATGCGAGGATGAGTTGCTTATTCTTGAGGGATCACGGCTTTGTAGCCTTTTCGCTCCTTCAGGCAGAGATGGAAATGACACCTGCCTCTAGAGATGATGAGCCTTTGTGTATCCAATGAGTTTGGCGAGAGAGGCCCCAGGATGAATTTAATCAACCAAATTTTGTAAGATGGGATGGGCAAGTTTCTGAAGAGATTAATCGGAGACAAAAGACTCGATTGAGAGAGACTTTGTGGGAGACAGAATGAGTATGCTCACAGAAAGTGGATGACTCTAATGGACAAAAAGAAGAGTCATGATCCAGAGTTTATCGCCGAGTATCACAGGTTTTATGGACCCTACTTAACATTTATCTTTCGATAATTTTATGTGTCTTTAGCAAGGAGTTCTGTCTTGGATCCAGATCACGTCGCATCCGATTGAAACAGAGCTATAGGTGGTGACAAGGTTAGAATATAGTGTTCAAGCATTTAGGATGATTTAGCTTTAGGATTGAGGATCTGATTGGCCTCTTGCTCAAAGGTATTTTGGGCCATGGGTTTGGATGAGAATTTGGTTCCGACTTTGTAGGGGTTGGGAGGTCGGCTTTTGGCTTTGGTTATGGGTCGGGTTGTCCAAGAGTGATTGATGTTTTTCTTTTGTTGCGAGAGAAAGATTTTGAGGACATTGCTCAAGAAAGGCTCTTTTTTTCTTTTTTTCTTTCTTTTTTCTCTTTTTTTTTTCTTTTTTCTTTTTTTTTTTCTTTTTTTTTTTTTTTTTTTTTTTGACTTCTCGAAGCAATTTTGGAGAGTGCTTGAAGAGATATCTGTCTTCTCTCTCTTGGGGTAAAAGGGTGGTTCCTTTTGATGGATGTATATATATAAAGGTGAAACAGCCCCAGTTTTTGGGAAGCTGGATCTTAGAGATGGTTAGGCTCTGGTATGTGGTGGATTTGTTCATGTATTTGGAAGAGGTTAGGTGTATGGTTGGAAGCCCCCAGTGTACCGTTTAATAGCTCGGCCGCAATGGGTCGAAGGTGATTCTGGTCAAGACGACTTGCCTGCTCTGGATTTCATGTGTTTTTAAAAGTTTTCGGGTCCATATCTTCTTGATGACTCATCATCAACTCGTGTAGATTTATCATGTTCTTTCATGAGTTGACTCGTCATCTTCATCTTTTTTTTTTCACAGATATTTCGGCGATATGTGGTGCTCAGAGATCAAGAAGAAGACTCGACAAGCTAATATAGGAAAAACAAGAATTTTATCAGGCTTGAATATAGATAAATACTTTTGGAAGGCTCAGTTTGAAAACTCGGCCGGGATTTCAAAATAACGAAGACCAAATGAGCATACTCTGCAAGGATAAGATGTAGGTATCAATATGGGCTAAGAAGATACCTCTGGGGTTTGAAAGCCCCTAGTCCTGAATTGTTGCGTACGATCCTTGAGTTGCTTAGCTTTTCTAGATTTCCCAGCTTTCCAGACTTTTCTGCTTTCTTGGCTGTCCCAGCTTCCTTTTCTTCTTTGGCTCCCTATCGGTTTTTTTTTTCTTCTTTTTTCATCATTTTTCTCTCTCTTTTTTTTTTTTGCTTTTTTGCTTTTTTTTTTGCTTTTTTTTTTTGAGGTGGTAGACCTTGACATCTCAAAGTAGGACATGCTAGATTTTTTTTTGAATCAATAATGACTGATGCACTTATCAACTGGTGATGGCAATTGAAAATAATAGTGAGGGGGGAATTTCCCGTCTTTACATGTTTTGGGAAACAAAAGACAACATATAGAAAAACCTTTCTTTTTTTTCTTTTCTTTTTTGAAGACTCTTTTTTTTTCTTTTTGAATAATCATCTTTTTTTTTTGAAATGAGATGTAGTGATTACGTACCTCTGGATAGTCCTCTTAAGAGAGCAAATGATAGTAGTAAAAAAAAATTTATTTTTCAGCCCCTGCAAAATTGTTAGTGGTACCAGAAAACCACAAGGATCCCAAAATTTATGAAAATTGGCGCTGAGTTGAAAAGAGTTGTTCCCTGGAGATTTTATTTGACAAAAGGACATTCAAAGGTACAAAGAGTCTTTGGAGGTGTATATATAAGGTTATTCTAGGGTATTTTCTACTTTTTACTAGAGACAATTATGGGTGCGGCTTCTCAATGATTTGACCATCAATAAGATCTTGGATGGCACTTCTGAGCTTATAACACTTATCAGTGGGATGACCACTGCTACGATGATACTCGCAACACTAAGAGTGGTCCCACGTGTCTGATAGCTTTGGCGGAGGTCGATAATTTTCCATTGGTTTCAAAACCCCTTGTGTCATTAAGCCTTAGAAAATCAGGGACATTGGGGTATTCAGTTCATCGTAATGCCTTCTTTTTGCTCGGTAAGGTCCTATGAGGTTCTTGTTGGCATTACTGCTTCCTTCAACAGAGTTGGCAGATTCATTTGTCTCATATGACCATGGCACATTACTGTACTTACCAGGTGAAATTCTTTCAACCACGTTGACTTCTTCCGAAGATTCTTCATCTGATTCAGAGTTACAGAGTGAAATTGGGGGTGTATGTGCATCAATCTTTAGGGATCCCGTACGTATTTCTTCGTCAATACGGACTCCTATCTCCACTATTTCTTTAAAATTGCTATAAGGGAGATACCGCATGCGTTCTAGGTAAATGGGCTAGAGGTTTTTGATGAACATTCTGCATGATTCGGTCCCGTCCAAAGTTTGGGGCGACTTTATCCTTCCATCCGCCGCAAATTCGCGAATGTTTCATTTTCTTTTGGGTGCATGCCTCAAGTTCCCTTTATTTTCGGTGGTGGTATTATCTTTGTACATTTCTAGGAACCCTTCAGCTATTTGGTCCCAAGTGCCTATGGTGCTATCATCTGCTAGCATTAACCATTGTTTAGCAGCCCCTATCAAGGTAAGGTGAAAATTGGAGGCCATGGCTTCGAAACTAGCCCCTCTTGATTGCATGCCGAGAGTAAGATTTTAGGTGGGAGATAGGGCATCCAGTCCCGTCGAATTTTTCTATGTCGGGCATTTTGAAATTTGGGGTAGTATGGCTAAAGGTTTTAGCGTTAATGCCTTCATAGAAAATTTTTCTTTGTCCAGAGCTTCGAGCATCATACTTTTCAAGTTCTCCATGTCTGTCTCCATTTTGGTGGGAGGGGGAGTTGGATTTTGGTATATGCTGGTAGGATTAGGAAAGGCTGGATTAATTTTTGTGGTATTTGATAAGGATTTTGAGGAGGCGTTTGGTAAGGGTTCTGGTAAGGATTTTGATTTTGGGTAGGATTTGAGCTCTTGGACATGATAAGGATTTTGGGTTGGATAGGAATTTTGGGTTGGATATGGATTTTGGGTAGGATAAGGATTTTGGGTTGGATATGGATTTTGGAGGTCCGGATAGGGATTTTGGGTTGGATATGGATTTTGGGTTGGATAGGATTTTGGACCGGATAATTTTGGGTTGATATTTGGGTAGGATAGGGATTTGGTGGATATGGATTTGGATTTGGAGTATTGACAAGATTTTGGGTTGTGGATTTGGGGTATATTTTGGGTTTGGAGGAGTGGTAATATTTGGGAGGTTGATTTGACTTTTTAAGGGACCAGGGGAAGAGATTACCTCACCACCGGATTTTAAAATTTTCACCTTGCATAAGACTTAGCTATTTGGTTCATCATACGATCAATATGTGCATTCAAATTTGGACTTAACCATTGCATGGAGTCGAATCGGAGCCCTCATATGGATCGCCACTCCCGCCATTCTCTAAAATTGTACCCTCGAATTGATAACGCTTTTTCTCTCGATCCGCCTCGATATTTTCTCGATCGATCTTCGTGCTCGTTTCGTATCAACCGGCCAATATTATTTCTACCTTTTCAAATTCGGGCCAGGTTTCTGAGGAAAATGGGGTTTTGAGGTATCAGAAGGCCGGCTAAAGGCTTTTTGGGCTTGGAGAACAACGTGTTTATATTAGTATATTTTATTTATTGTTTATTTTCCCTACAATTGACCGGATAAGCACCTGTTTTATTTTGACGGTCTCAGGACTTTTCTTTGAACAGTGGATTCTTTCTCTAGAGTATAGGACCAATGTATTCCATCTGTCTTTCGACTCCCCAAGATCGGACTGATCCCAGGCGAAGGGTCTATACTCCTTCCAGGATCCACCATTCGAAATGGTCTAGGTCGAGCATCAGAGAATAACAAATCAGTCCCTGTGTATTTATTTTATTTTATTTTTCCTTTGCACGATTTTTTTTTTGCGCATCATTTTTTTATTACTCTATATATATATATATATATATATATATATATATATATATATATATATATATATTACTTTTTTTTCATCATTTTTTTTGACAGGGGCTGACCCACGATTCAAAGATGCAAAAACCGGTCGGTCTTTGAAGTGTCCTGAGAATCTATAAGCATTCTAACGTTGGGCTCATGGGTAGGCCGCCATGGTGTAGGGTAGCGCGAATATACCTATATGCATGTGTGTATCTAAAAAGCAGTAAAGCCCTTATTTATTTTCAGATATATAAACAGAAAATAAAAACAGATATGACATGTCTTGCTGTTATGCGTGGATTTTCTCGGCTTTTTTGTTTGAGCGCAAGCAATCAAGCAATCACATTAAGAAATAGAAAGAAAGGTGGGAAATCTATCTATTCCTATTAATTACAAATTTCGTCCTATGTCCCCAAAATAAAATGGCAGAATGAATGCAAATATATACAAATTTTGTGGAATAAAAATAATAACAGAACGAAATAAATATATATACAGGGCCGAAGATAAAGCAATATTAAAAATAAAGCCCCGACCTTTTTATTGTGTTGCCCGGAATTTTATTGCAAACATATATATAACATTTATTTTTTTGGAAAACTTTTTTTTTTGAGATTTTTTTTTTGAGATTTTTGTTTAAAAGAATATTTTTAAATATACATGTAACAACTATCGGAACGAAACTGCTGCAAGATGGATGATCATATCCACAAATATAGACACGGATGTATAAGAACGCAATATTCAAATGCATAAATTAATATAACAAGCATACTTTAGCCAGAAACAAATAAAAACAAAAAAAGTTTTTTTATGAGTCTAGCCCTCCATTTTATTTAAAATAAAACGATCTCCCCAGCAGAGTCGCCATTGTGGGTTCCCAGGAAATGCGCCCGCGCCCCGCATGCCCTTGGATAGGGGTGCGCGTACGTGCGGATACGGGACACCACTGCTCTCATTCCATCCTCCCTTGTTTAGGGGAGAACGAAATTAAAAATGCGAGAGGAGTGTTGTCTAAGATAGCGCGTTGGAATGCGTCCTCGGTTGTCATTAGTGGATTTTTATCAAATATGGAAACTTTTGGGTTTCCCGCATCAAGTTATCCCTTGTTTAGGGGATACCAGAATATGAGAATGCATCACCCTTTCATTCTCATTCTCCCTTTTATAGGGGAAAACGGAAAAGTGCAAAAAAGGATGTTGCGACACCCCCACTATGGATTTTATAAAAATAGCCTTATAGCCTATTTCAGATCACTATGGGATAAATATTTTAAAAGGCTCTTGGATTCGTTGGAAGCCTCGGCACCAAATTATGTAAAGCTCAATACAGATGGGTCTTCTAGAGAGGGTGTTGCTACTGGAGGGGGTGTTATTAGAGATTCTGACGGCTTCTTCCTTTGTAGTTTTTCCCATTTTTATGGGCAAGGAACTAATACTTATGTGGAATTTCGGGCTCTTTGTGATGGTTTGACTTTATGCCATGAAAGGAATTATGAGAATGTGGTTGTGGAAGTGGATTCTTTGGTTGTTGCTTCGGCTATTAAGGATAGGACAGGTTGTCCATGGCTCTTCACGTATGATCTTCGTCGGTGCCTTAATCTTTTGGGCAATTATGAGATTTGTCACATTTATCAGGAAGGTAATGCAGTGGCAGACAGATTAGCTGACTTGGCTCGTCCTTCTAGGATTGATCAGTTATTTTCGTCAGTGACTTAGCTTCCAGGAGAGGTTCGCCGTGTGCTGCAACATGATGCTCTGGGTTTATTTTCTTTTAGAAAAAATTAATTGTATGCATAGATTTATTTTGGTTGCTTTAGTTTATTTTTATGTATCTCCTTTTCGAGGTCAGGCTCCTCCGTCCTCCCATTATAAGGGCAAGGCTGATTGTCCCCCTCAAGTTTGTACTTCCTTTTTATTTTAATAAATCCTGCAGGGTACTGCCCCTGCTTCCATGGGATAAAAAAAAAGAAAAAAAAAGAACACTATGGGAGCTTTGGGTTTCCCGCATCAAGTTACCTCTTGTTTAGGGGATGCTAGGATATGAGAATACATCACCCTTTTCATTCTCATTCTCCCTTTTTTTATGGGAAAACGAGAAAGTGCAAGAAAGAAGTGTTGCGAGGCCCCATTGGATCCAAAAATGTTTTAGAGTCGCCATCTTTATTTTAAGGCAAAATAAAGCAAAACAAAAAAAAACAGAGATTATGAAAACATGTTCGGAGGCTAAGTTACGAGTTGGGAAGGTGCTAGGCACCCAACCCGCCCTTTCGGTCTCAAAAGTGGTTTTTGGCTAAAGTATGTTTATTTTTTATTTTTTATTTTTTTTTATTTTTTTTCCTTTTTTTTTTAAAGGTTTGAGGGGACATAGACCGTACCCCAACCCTTAATTATTTATTTATTTATTTATTATATTTAATGCCTTGAAAGACTACAATTATATATATATGATGCCTTTGGTATGGCTCGAACAATTGGTGCCTCTGGGGAGGCTTTTTGAACACCCGACCTCTCGGTTGAGAGTAGTTAAGTCCCAGGGTGCCTCTGGTAGGGCTTGAATACTCAACCTCTCCGTTAAGATAGGTGAGTAGCTAAATGGGGCCTTTGGATAAGGCTTTAACAACAACGATGCCTCTGAAGAGGCTTGAACACCCGACCTCTCTACTGAGAGTTGTAAAGTCCAGGGTGTCTCTAGTGAGACTCGAACACCCAACCTCTCCGTTAGGAGAAGTGAGCAGTACCAGTTGAGCTAGATCTCGTTGGTGCTAAAGTATGTTTATTGTTATATTTAATTTATTTAGCAAATAAACAAAGCATTAAAAGACAGAGAAATAAAAACAAATGCATTCGCAACTACAATATTTATGGACTTGCAGCCGTTTCCTTACAATAATTACAAATATATTTAAAAATATTTGGCCATTAAAATGACTTTTTTTTTACATATTATTTTCTAACTAAATCAGGGCAGCACAACGGATTATATTTGCTACATTGGGCCAGATTTTAAATAACAACTTTATAAATAAAACGCCCTTAAAGGCTATTACCTTTTAGAGCGGAATGTGCTTGCTCTGTCCTTCAGGGAGAGGGAGTCTTTTGTTGTTGTTGTTGTGATTTGGGCAGAATGACTGCTTATTTGTGGTGGTTTTGGCTCGCTCACTCGGGCAGAATGATGACTTATTTGTGGTGTTTTTTGGCTCGCTCACTCGGGCAGAATGACGGCTTATTTTTGGTAGTTTTGGCCTTTTTAATCGGGTAGAGCAACTGCTCTTTACACGATTTTTGGACCAGGAAAGTAGGGTGAAAACCTAGCTGGGGAGCTAAGGCTCACTTTAATCGGTGGTTTTTAAGTTTGGAGGAGTTTTGGCAGGGTTTTGAGGCTTTGGATAGATCAGTCACTATCTCACTTTGCTCTCTATTTCTTCAGCGTAACGAGAACTCGGAAATATTTACGGAAGAAAAGGTGTGCTGAAGGTCGACCCCGAAGGCTCTATTTATAGCCTGGGATGAGGATTCATCGGGGATTAAAATTCCTTCTTCCGTGCTTCACTTCATTGTACAGACCGCGAAAAAAATTGGTCTTTACGGCAAACTGTAGCATATTTAAGAGCACTGTGGACAACTTTGGGCGCCACCCACACTCAATCTTGGCGCCACTCACACTTCATCCATGGGTGGCGCCAACTTTGGCAAAGTTCTTTCTTTTTTGACACTTTAGACCCTGCATTTCACTGTTTTGCGCATCCTGCTTTGTCCTTTTTCATTTTCAATCCTGTAACTTGACATTTGTTAATGTTTTAACAGGTCTTGATATTTTATGTCATGTTACATACCAGGGGTATGAAATTGGGGTGTCTACACATGCACAACCAAAGCTAGAGTTTAGCTTAAAAATTATCAAGATATCCACACATGGGCATTATTTAACATGAATAAGGGAAAGCTAGCACAAAAATCACAAAATATCCTCAAGAATGCATATAATAATCTCAAGACCAAATCCAAGAAAATAATGCACATACAACTCAATGAGCGCCAAAGTGATGAGATGAATTATCAAAGCATAATTAATGGGGTCCAAACTAGCTTGAAATTTTCTAAAAATTTTCAAAATTTTCTCAAAAATCGAGGGCAAAAATAATGTTAACCCCACCCCAAACTTAGAACCGAACATTGCCCTCAATGTTCATGAGCATACCAAGGCAAGGCAACAATCACTACAACCCCATGAAAAGGAAATAAAAAGAAAAATATTTTTGCGAGGGGAGACTATATACACCTCCCTATAAACCCACAAACTCGGGAGGGCTTCGAAAAGCGACACATGCATATAAATACAAAAGCTATAATGACAAATAAATAAAAAGAGAGGGAAGAGAAAACCGATACGAATAGTTCTAATTTAAAGTCTTTAACTTGACTTTCTTGCTCGCATCATTGTGTGTTCCAGATCGTTGAGGAGGATGGAAGGTTCTTTCTTTTGCAATTCACCACCAAAATATGCCTTTAAGCGTTGACCATTGACCTTGAATGTTGATTAGGCAGCATCATCTTTAACTTCCACCGCTCCATGAGGGGAAACGGAAACCACCGAAAATGGTCCCGACCATCGGGATTTGAGCTTGCCCGGAAAGAGTCTCAACCTTGAGTTGTATAAGAGCACTTGTTGTCCCGGATGAAAAGATCTTGGCAAAATGTGTTTATCATGCCACTTCTTCGTTCGCTCCTTATACAATTTTACATTGTCGTAGGTGTTGATTCTTATGTTAAATTTATATCTGATCAGTACATTACATTAGTTTTATACTTCAGTGGCTAATCGGGCTGCGTATCGATTAGCGTGGCAACTGTGTATAGAACTTTGCCTTGTATAGTTTTTGTAGGACTCTTTTCAGTTCGGCGGAAGACCCTTTCTCGGCTTCACCTGGAAGACACCTTCAAAGCTTAAGATCGGTAGACCTCGTGTCGGTGATTTGCTTCTTACGTGTCCTCTTCATAAAGCTAGTTGGATTAATTCAAACTTATTTCCATATATTATTTGAATTAATCCAAGTCATTCTCGACATGTCAAGCCAGAAAGCAACTTTCCGAAAAGCAGAAGACTTTTCGTCTGAAAGCGATGAAAGCGAAAAAAGCGCATCTCTCTACTTTCTTCGCTTCATCTCTCGATCCGACACCAAATCGCCCACCTTTTTGAAGATCTCGAAATGATTATCTGCTCTGAATATCTGTGAAGACGAAATTCTTGATCGACCCCATGCATTTAATGCATTTATGAATAGAATTGTGAAGCCTTCGTCCTCTCCCAACGGATTCTTTTGAAATGCACTGGTATAAATACTCATTGAAGAGCTGGATCAAAGAGACAACTACACGAAATCAATCGAACACTTAAAGAATTGCTCGAATCTACTCAACTCCAAGTCTTTCACCAAGGCTCGGTGCATTCAATAGATCCTCAACAGATCTAGAAGTCCTCGTCAACAACAAGAAGTCTCTTCATCATTTATTGTTTTATTCTTCTTGTTGTTAACTTCCATTAAACTATATACGCACTAATTAAATATCTTGTATTTACGATATTTAATTCCATAGACCCAAACACAAGTCAATATTTTGTACACGATCCATTAGGGATATTCTTTGTAATTGATCTAAGTGGAAAACATAGTGCACAATTTAAATCAAAGGTTGTTGCCTTGGTGGTGGGCGTAGCACTATTTACAGTGTGAACCATCTCAAAATACTTGTGTTATTTCCTTGTTTGTCTATTACTTGAACCGCATAGTTTCCTTGTTCATTATATCCATTTCGAGAACTTAAGTAATCTGTAAAAGGTCTCCTAGTCCTTATCGGCGGACTGGAACAATTTTCTTGAAGGTCTTCCGCTACTTGAAACTTTTCATAAACTTCAAGTAACTTTCAAGGAACTTACTTAAAAGTTTTAAAGTGTTAATAAGCTATTCAACCCCCCTTCTAGCTTATTATTGTGCTCATTGGGACCCACAATTGGTATCGAGGCCTTACTCTTCGAAAACAAGTTTTTCCAAGATTAAACTCTTGAGAGATACGACATAATGGCACAAACACACTATATCTGCCTACATCTAATGCTAACCACGTCCCAATATTGGACGAAGGTCATTTTGATGTATGGAAGGATAAAGTAATGAGATTCATGAACTCTATTGACAACAGATTATGGAAATGTGTCACTGCAGTCAACATATACCAATGAAGGCAAATCTTCTCGCCCATCATTGGGAACCTGCGAGAAGTTCCTAAAGAAGAATCGAAATGGACAGAGGGCGATAGAAAGCTGGTTGAACTTGACGATAAAGCAATCAACATAATCACCGACTCTCTAGACACAAGCACATATCGCCAAGTGATTCGATGTACAAGCTAAAGAGATGTGGGAAGCTCTTGTAGAATACTTGGAGGGAGACCAAGACACAAGAGACAACGAAAATATACATACATCCAGCTTTGATTCTTTCAAAAAGGATCCTAAGAAACCTTGAGACAAGCATACGATCGATTCGGTGAGGTAATAAATAGTTGCTTTTCTCTTGGTAAAACATATGACAAAAAGGAAATGAACATGAGGTTTCTAGGCTCTAGGTAGCTTATGGCATGTGAAGACCACGGCTATGAAAGAATCTAAAAACTTAAGCGAGATGACTCTTCGTAGTCTCTACGCAAGTTTAAAGGTTTATGAACTTGAAGTTAATCAAGCTCTAGAGCAAGACAAACAGTTGAGCGTGTCTTTGCCGCCATGGTCCAAGAAGAAATCATTGTTGAAAACAAACCTCTACTTCTTCTGTGAAAATGATTTTTTATCGATGAACAATTTGCTATGTTTGTTAAACGATTTCAAAAATTTGCAAAATATGGAAGAAAGAACACCACCAACAACCTTTCGGGAAGATTGGTGAAAGCTCATCAAGGAAGAGCTTCAGTGTGTTATAATCGCTAGAAAACTCGGTCATTTTGCCTCAAATGTCCAAAGCCAAAATTTGAAGCATACCGAAAACCCCTTTAGAAAATTTCAAAAACAAAAAGGTATGTTGGCGTAAGATATAGAAGATAAACAAAGGTTGCTACATGGTTTGAAACCGATTCGTAAAGAGGAGGAAGAGGATTGTGAGCAAGCTAACATAAAGCTTTATAGCTCATGATTCATGTCCTACCTATGACTCGAAAATGAAGTTGTAGTTTCACCAAGTCCTTTGGACAAAAATGAAACCAGAAGTGATAGCTTGAGGAAGAACTTCTCAAGGATAATCGGGATATGCTTGAAGAATTTAATTCCTTTAGAGTAGCCTATGTTAAACTGCCAAGAACCGCGAGAAACTTACAACGAGAAATCTTTGATGGCGGTGAGATTCAAACTCTCAATAGTCAACAAGAGAGTATCAAATCGAAGGAAGAAAACAAATTTCTTCATGACAAAATTGATCGTGACCGAGCACATCAAAGGACTAGACCTAGAGAAAATTGCCTTGAAAAGACAATTGACTCTGGAATAGCTCCAAGGAGGATGCATTGAAGAAATCCTTTCAAGCCAAAAATCTAGCTATGATAAAGCGGCATAGGATATTCGAGATGTGTCTCTTCCGACAATCTCTTGTCAAAGAGAAAGGTGAATCCTCAAAGCTGCTAATGATATATCTTTCTCTAAACAAACATTTGGAAATATGAGGAAACAAGGCCTTGGTTACTCAAGTGTTCCTTATGTTTACCCTAAAGTTCACTAAGGAAAAGCCAAAATGAATGACTCAAATGAGAAACACGAGAAGGCAAATAGGTGAGAATAAAGTCTACCGGCAACGACTATGCCAAAGCAAAGTCTGCGACGGTAGACCTACCAAACCTCTAGGTAACTATCAAGTTTGTCAATGAAAGCAGAGCAAGGCTTCTTCACTGTTGAAGGTAAACTTAAGGTATTCTACAGAATCCTCTGAAAAGTTCTCAACCGAAAAAGCTAAAGCTAAGTGCTTAATAACCTACCTAGGAAGATTCGAAAGAAACCAATTAAGTCTACCGTCAACAAACAAACTGAACCAAAATGGATGCTAAGAAAAGGAATGATCATAAGCACTCTTCGGATGAAGAATCTAACATTCTCCGGACTTTTCATTTATGTCATTCTTGCCATTGCTTAGGCCATCGGCACGAGAATGCTGCTAAGGTTCACCCAGATGATCGAGACCTAGTTCTCTCAAGGTCAACGGTATGGGTTGCAAAGGTTGCTAATCCTTAGGACCCAAATAAAGGGTACCTTGTTTTGCTTTAACTCTTTTACAGGAATGCTTCATGGCTATAGAATCGAAATCAAAGACATCGGTACCTAGGCGGTGGGCGTTCAGGCAACATGGTATGGGAGCAGTCTTCTTCTCGATATAGCCCGAAGCAAAAGGACCCTGATTATCTTCGGAGACAATGCAAGAGGAAAGACAATTGGATATGGCTCAATTACTAGAGGAAGTCTCTCCATCAACAAAGTTTCTCTAGTAAGCGGTTTAAAGCATAATCTTCTAAGCATATCACAATGCGACAAAGGACTTCTATGCCAATTCAACTCCAACGGTGTTCATCAAAACGATGAATCATGCTACAATCTTGGCCAGGCAATGATGAGCGAGCGTCTGTAGTGGGCTTAAATCTTATACAGGGAGATTCTCCAGGCACGTGTCTAGTAGCCAACAATGTTCGTGACAACGGTGGCTATGGCACAG
>CM028377.1:80657398-80765217 GCA_013146195.2 Codonopsis lanceolata | reverse complement strand
CTCACATCAAGAAAGTTCAAAGAGGAACTTGGCAGCAACAGAGTCTATTGGTTTGGATGGTTTTGATGGTGTTGAAGAGGTGGTTGGGGTTCATGGGGTGAGCGCGTGTAGACGGGTTAGGAGAAAGAGTTAACCGTGAGGAGGAGGAGGAGCTTGTGGGTCTGCAGGCCTCCCGAGTATGAGGCTCCTCCCGAGGATAGACTCCTCCTGAGGTGGTGAATTCCTCCAGTAGATGACTCAGGGGAATAGATTGGCCAGGTGTTGCAATAGATGGTTGGTTAACTGCAGGTCAGCGCCGGTAGAGGTTTGGTCGGGCGGTAAGGCTTGGTACGGGCAGCACTTTTTTCTTCCTTAGCTGAATAGAGACTCAAATCGCTTCATCCAGAGAGTGGGAATGTCCGTTGGTGGCTGGTCCTCAAAGGTTCTACGAAGTCTTCTGTTTTGGTTTGGTGAGAGAAGCAGTGGTGTTTGGCGAGGTGGTCTTTTGGTTTGAGAAGAAGGTCAGCTAAGAGGTTGGTCAGGTTTTGAGAGGATGGTCTGTGGAAGGTTGACTGGGAAGGTGATGGAGTTGGTTTCGGCGGAGTTTTGTCTTTTGGCCTTTCTTCATCTCCTTCCGAACTTGGCCTACTCCTCTTCTCTTGTATGTCTTTCCTGCCTCGGCCTTTTGCCTTTGGCTTGCTTACCCAGCACTGCTCGCCTCATCACCAGATCTTTGGCTTTTGATGGAGGTCGTGGCAACTTGTTCATCAAACTTGCCTTCAAGGTCCCGCTGGCCGCGCCATAAGCTTCCATATCAAGTCGAGTCACTATGATCGGTAGAGGCTTAGTGACTTTGTCGATGGAGACGGGCGGAAGACCTTTCTCGCAACCTTCGCTTGTTCTCATACTCGTGTATTTACCGAAGAACTAAGCTGTTAGCTGCTTGTCCTTGGACACCACTATCAGCCTCATCTTTCATGGAAGAGTTGACTTCCTTGTCTCAAGCAGGTCGCTGATCACCGACGAATGGGCGCTTGCTGGGGTTGTTATTCTTTTTCTACCCATTGCTTCAAATAAGATGATGGCACCGTAGTCGAGACTCGTCCAAGAAATATAACACATGTAAGGTCGAGTCAAGTTGGTCAGTAAACATGTCATGTGCACCACTTTTGAAAAGTAGCCCCTGTCCAACAGTGGCTGTGCAGACATCCAAATGGGAAGAGATTCCTCAAAGATCTTCCCTCATGGTTCTCTGGGGGTATCCCTCTTGCTTCCTGCATGTTCAGCCTCAAAGAATGGTAGACTCGGTAGCACCACCAAAAGTTGAACACCAATGACTGGTGAGATGGTCTGGGCGGTGATAGAGATCTGACCCTCTAATCCATGCTTCTTGTTCATGAGTTCCATCCTTGCAGAACTCTTCGCCAAGAAAATGCAGTAATCTTTGTCGCTGAGGCGTAAGAGTGGAAGAATTCCGTGACGCTGCTCATGCCGTCAGCAGTTCGACGCTACGCAATTGGCGCAGCATTGATCAAGGTCGACGCACATTCCCGGTATGTAGAGTTTTGGGTCCGTGGCCACGATGACGCCACGAGGTGAAAAGTGGGATATCCCGAAAGGTTGACATCCACACTTGGAGGAATGTCGGTTTCGGGTCTAGCTTCTTCCCGCTCGCCACGCTTTGATTTTGATGTTTTTTCCCGAAAAGAAAATAAAAATTAGGGCTTTTCACTCAAGAGCTAAACAAGCGTGAGATTTCAAGTTTTTCTCGAGATAATTGAAAATTTTCGAAATGAAAACTTGAAACCCTAGAATGTTTAGTTTAATCAATCCATAGAAATGTATAATGGTTTTCAAGAGAGTAAACATTGAAAGCATATAAACGATCGTTAGTTTCTAGGTTTTTAAGAACAACAATGGCGAAACTGAAGATACGAAAAGTGTCTTTTCATATTCCGTAATAATAAGGTTAAGAAATGAAATGCGAACAAGAACTGAGTGAATACAAAGTAGAAGAGAGAGAAGAACATACCATTGATGTTGATGAGAAGAAGAAACAAGAAGATTTTGGGGACAAGGCGAAGCAGCTGCATGTGTAGAGAGGGTTTGAATAGAGAGAAATATTTTAGACAAAGGTTTCGTGAAAGTTTTGAAAAGGCGGTTCAAGGTCTATTTAAAAAAAAATTTTGCGCAAAAGGAGAACTTAAGATATTTTCTAAATACCAAATTTTATCCTTGACCCCTTTTATTGCTTTAGAAACCTCTTTAATAAAATAAAATAAACTAAGTAAAGATACTAACCTTTAAGTCTTCCGCTCAAGGGAAATACGCCTCTTCTGGGCCTAAAACTAAGTCTACCTAAGATGAAAGAAAAGTAATAAAACTTTGAAATTAAGCAAGAGGGATCAATCATACCAAGATTTCTCCTTAAATACGCAAAACCCGGGAGGCGTCCAATGGCTTTGTGAGAATGTCACCAGATGCTCGGCTGGAACATATTCCGCATCGATGTTACCTTTCTCCACATGATCTTCGGAGAAAGTGATAACGAATATCAATGTGCTTTGTCTTAGAGTCATCATCGATTTTGAGATCGAATTCTTACGGTGTTGTCACACATAATTGGACACTTTGCGCCTTGATGTTGTAGTCCACTAGTTGTTGCTTCATCCATGGAGTTGAGAGTAATGTTGCCGGGCAAAGAATGTATTCCCCGCCTCGTGGTTGAAGTTTGCAATCGAACCTTGTTTCGTAGACCATGAGACAAGTCTATTTCAAGGAATTGACAAGTCTCACTGGTGCTTCTTCTCGCCACTTTGCAGCGTAGCATCTCGATTTCGAGTATCCAACTAGATCGAAATTGTTGTGTTTGGAATACTCGTATGCCTAGATTAGTTGTTTGAAACATATCTCGATGATACGCTCGACAAATGTGATTCCTCTTGATCCGCCTCGAAATCTTGCACAAACACAAACAAAGAAACATAATGTCGCCCATCGGGCAAGAAGGTAAAGAAGTGAACCTATGATTCCTCGATACTTGGTCAAGTTCTTCGCTTTTCATCTTTGTCAAGATGGCGCTTGGTAAACATTGAGTCTCAAACTTTAGCTGAATCAAGACCAAATTTCTTGATTAGTTTCGCATATTTGGTTTGGTCGATGAAGATTCCGTCTAAGTCCGCTGAATTTGCGCCCTAGAAAGTAGGTAAGTTCACCCATCACGCCATCTCGAACTTGCTTTGCATCGCCTTCTCGAATCTCTTGCATGCTTTGATTAGTTGATCCAAAGATGATGTCGCCCACATAGATTTGTAACGTAAGAGAATGACCTTGTGCTTGAGGATGAATAAGGTAGTGTCTATCCTTCCTCTCACGAATCCTTGCTCTATTAAAAACTTGATAGTTTCATACCAAGCTTCCTGAGCTTGCTTTAAGGCCATAAAGAGCTGAAGTGGGTAGACATGATCCATTTTGTCTTGAATAACAACTCGAGGTCGCTCCATCGATACTGCTTTCTTGAAGATCACCATTTAGAAAGGGGCACTTTTACATCCATCTCGATACACTTTGAAGTCCATGAACGAGGCATAGGCTATAAAGAGTCTCATTGCTTCTAATCTAGCAATGTGAGCAAATGTTTCATCGGTCAATTCTTCTTCCCCGCCGGTAGCCTCGAGCAACCAGCCTAGCTTTGTTTCTCGTGACATTTCCATCTTCATCTCTTTTGCTTCGAAACCCATTTGGTGCCGATAATCGGATGATCGACACGGCTTTGAACTAAGAGCTCCACACCTTCATCTTTCAAACCTGGTTCAACTCTTCTTGCATAGCTTCAATCTAGTTATTTTTTGATAGCTTCATCAATCTTCTTTGGTTCGGTTCGTGATACGAATGCATATGTAAACATTGTCTCTTCTCGAACTTTATTTCTTGTACGAACTCTGTGTTGAGATCACCAATGATTTGAGAAATAGGATGATCTCTTGTTTCAATAATTGTTGGAGGAAGATCACTTCAAGTGGTTCTTCCCTTAAGAATTCTGAGTAGGTCGAGAGGAGATTCACTAAAACTGTTCAAGAGATAGATCTCCGAAACCTTCATTTTCTCGTGAACAAGAAGGATGAGTGATCCGCAAAGGTGTTTGGGGTAAAATGTAAGAGATGGGTTCTGGGTCAATGTAAGAGTTGAGAACCTGCATCGCTGCAGTTCGAGTCCGCCGTGAAGGGTTACAGCATCGAGGGGTCCAGTAGCTGCCGCTTTCTCCGAGGAGTAGAAGTAGATGTTGTATTTGTATTTGCCTCATCATTATCGTAATCATTAGCAACATTCTGAGCCGCTCTAGGCTCTAACAAGTCATATTCATCAAAATACACACGCACGCACATTCTAAAATTTTCAAATGAGTTTTACAAAAATGCGAAATGCTTTTGAATGTTTGGAATACCCTAGAAAAATTCCTTCGTCTGAGTTTGCATCAAATTTTCCTCTATATTCTTTTCATTATGAAGAATAAAACATTTACAACCGAAGATTTTAAGAAATCCTATGTTCAGTTCTTCCTCTCCATATTTCATATGGAGTTTTATTATGAAACTTGTTTACCGTAGATCTGCTCGGTAAAACATGCAGAGTTGACGCTTCGCCTGTAAGTACTTTGAAGTTTTGTTTCGCACAAGATTGTTCTTGCCGCTTCAATCGTTGTCCTGTTTCTTCCGCTCACTACACCATTTTGTCGAGGAGCACCAAAGCAGCCAGAGAAGTTGTGGCCGATCCCATGGTCATCACAAAGATCTTTCTACGCCATTGTTCTTGAATTTGCCATTGTCCGATCTTATGTCACTAATGTCTTCAAGCTTTGAGTTTGAAGTCTTCTAAAAAAGAGCGTGACTAGATCATACGCCTCATCTTTTGATGTCATTGTTTCAATCCGGGTGAACCTAGAGTAGTCGCCAACTACTACAAGTGTATACTTGTCTCGAAATACCGATCTGTAGTGATTGGTCCAAAGAGATCCATATGCGAAGTTGAAGAGGTCTGTTTGTTGACAAGACATACTTTCTTTTGAAAGAAGACTTGGAAAGTTTTCCTAGTTGGCAAGCTTTACAACTTTCGTCATGATCGGCGGCACAACCGTAGGTAGACCTTTCGACAAGCCCATCTTTGGAGAGCTTGGAGAGGTGCTTGAAGTTGAGGTGACCGAGACGCTTGTACCATAGCCACCGTTGTCACGAACATTGTTAGCTACTTAGGCAAAGGCTTCGAGAATCTCCCTAGAAGATTTAAGTCCACGACATAGACGTTTCCTTGTCTATTGCCGGCAAGATTGTAGAGCGAGATTCACTTGTCTTTGATGAGGCACCGGTTGGAGTTGAATTGACATAGTAATCCTTTGTCGCAGACTGGGATATGCTCAACAGATTGTGCTTTAGGCCACCACTGAGAGACTTTGTTGATGGAGAGACTTCTCTAGTGATTGAGCCATATCCAATTGTCTTTCCTTTTGCATTGTCTCCGAAAATAACAAGGTCGTTTGGCTTCGGCTTCAAATATATCCGTAAGAGACTCTGTTTCTGTCATGTGTCTTGAGCATCCATTGTCCTACCAGATGTCTTTGTTTTCTGATTCTATAGCCATGAAGCATTCCTGAAAAAGATTTAAAGCAACAAGGTCCCCTTTATTTTCTTTTGGGTCCTAAGGATTAGCAACCTTTTGGAACCCATACCTGCCTAACCTTGAGAGAACTAGGTCTCTTAGATCTTGGAGTGAACCTTAGCAGGCATTCTGGGGCCAGATGGCCTAGGCAATTGCAAGAATGACATAAGTGGAAATTCCATATAGATCTGTCAGTGATTTTAGCTGAAGAGTGATTATGATTATCCTTTTTATTGACATTCATTCTTGGCTCAGCTTGCTTGTTGACGGTAGACTTAATTGGTTTCTTTTGAATCTTCTTAGGTAGGTTATCACCAGACTTAGGTTTAGCTTGTCTGTTGGTTACCCTTTTAGGAGGATTCTGTAGGATACCTTTAAGTTTACTTTCAACAGGTACATGAGCCTTGCCTGTTTCATAGACAAACTTGATAGTTACCGGAAAAGATTTAGTAGGTCTACCGCCAGCAGACTTTGCCTTAGCAGAGTTGTTGCCGACAGACTTCACTTTCTCTACCGTTACCTTTTTAGGTTTCTCATTTGAATCAGTCATCTTGGCTTTTCCTTTCTGAGCTTTGGGATAAACATAAGGAACACTTGAATAACCAAGGCCTTGTTTTCCCTTATTTCCGAACGTTTGTTTAGAGAAAGAGATATCATTAGCGGTCTCGGAGGATTCACCTTTCTCCGTGACCGATGGGAATGTCATACTAGGCTCAACAGAATATCCTATGCCAGATTTATCATTACTAGATTTTTGGCTTGAAAGGATTTCTTCGAAGGCATCTTTGGAGCTGTTCCAGGAGTCAATTGTCTTTTGCAAGGCAATTTTCTCTAGGTCAAGTCCTTTGATGTGCTCAGATAGACATTCAATTTTGTCACAAAGGAATTTGTTTTCTTCCTTCAGCTTGATACTTTCTTGTTGACAGCTATTGAGAGTTTGAATCTCAGCGCCATCGAGATTTCTCGTGATAAGTTTCTCACAGTTCTTGGCAAGTTTAACATAGGCTACTCCAAAGGAATTGAATTCTTCAAGCATATCTTGATTATCCTTGAGAAGTTCTTCCTTACTGAAACTATCACTGTTGGTCTCACTTTTATCCAAGGGACTAGGTGAGATTTCGACTTCATTTTCAGAGTCATAGGTGGGACCTGAATCATGAGCTATTAAACATATGTTAGCTTGCTCACAATCGTCCTCTTCCTCTTCTGAATCAGTCTCAAACCATGTAGCAACCTGTTTGTCTTCAATGTCTTCAGCCAACATACCTTTTTGTTTTTGAAATTTTCTAAAAGTGGTTTTCGATATGCTTCAAATTTTGGCTTTGGACATTTGTAGGCAAAATGACCAGGTTTTCTACAATTGTAACACACAAGCTCTTCTTTAGATGAGCTTTCACCAGTCTTTCTAAAAGGTTGTTGGTGTGTGTTCTTCCTTCCATATTTTGCAAATTTTTGAAAACGTTTTACAAACATAGCAAATTGTTCATCTGAGAGAAAATCGTTTTCACAGGAGGAAGTGGAAGGTTTGTTTTCAACAGTGATTTCTTCTTGGACCATGGCTGGCAAGGACACACGCTGTTTGTCTTGCTCTAGAGCTTGATTTACTTCGAGCTCATAAACCTTCAAACTTGCGTAGAGACTACGGAGAGTCATCTCGTTTAAGTTTTTGGATTCTTTCATAGCCGTGGTCTTGACATGCCATAAGCTACCTAGAGAGCCTAGAAACCTCATGTTCATTTCCTTTTTGTCATAAGTTTTACTAAGAGAAAAACATCTATTTATTACCTCATTGAAGCGATCGTATGCTTGTCTCAAGGTTTCTTTTGGATCCTTTTTGAAGGAATCAAACTGCTGGATGTATGTGTACTTTCTGTTATCTCTTGTGTCTTGGTCTCCTTCCAAGTATTCCACAAGAGCTTCCCACATCTCTTTTGCAGTTGTACATCGAATCACTTGCTGGTATGTGCTTGTGTCTAGAGAGTGGTAATGATATTGATTGCTTTCTTGTCAAGCTCTACCGAACTACGTCATCCTCGTCCGTTCGATTCTTCTTTGGGAACCTTGCAGATTCCAGCGATGGAGGCTAGAAGATTGGCCTTCATTGTTACATGTTGACCTGCAGTAACGCACTTCCATAATCTGTTGTCAATAGAGTTCATAAATCGCATTACCTTGTCTTTCCATACATCGAAATGGCCTTCGTCCAATATTGAGACGTGGTTCACATTAGATGTAGGCAGCATGTAGTGTGTTTGTGCCATTGGATCGAATCTCTCAAGAGTTTTATCTCGGAAAAACTTGTTTTCAAAGAGTAAGGCTCTGATGCCAATTGTGGGTCCCAATGGGCACAATAATAAGCTAGAAGGGGGGGGGGTTGAATAGCTTATTATACACTTAAAATTTTTTGAGTAAGTTCTTTGAAAGGTACTTACAATCTATTGAAAAGATTGAAGTAGCGGAAGACTTTCAAAGTAGCTGTTTCAAGTCTGCCGATAAGAACTACTGGTAGACCTTAACGGGTTACTTAAGTTCTACTGTATAAAGGATAAAGATAACTAAAGTAATAAACAGTTCAAACAATAGACAAACAGTAAAGAATAACACAAGTATTTTGGGATGGTTCACACTATAAAGAGTGCTACGTCCACCACCAAGGCAGTCAACCTTGGATTTAAATAGTGCATTATGTTTTCCACTAGATCTATTACAAAGAATATTCCCAATGGACCGTGTACAAAATATTGACTTGTGTTTGGGGTCTAAGGAATTAAATATCTGTGAAAACAAGATATTTAATTTGTGCAGAAGAATAGCTTAAGAATGAAAACAACAAGAAGTAAAAACAATAAGTGTTGATGAACAGCTTCTTATTGTTGACGAGGACTTCTAGATCTGTTGAGGATCTCTTGAATGCACTGAGTATTAAGACTGAGTCGTTGTAGATTTTCAGAGCAATTCGACAAGTGATCGATTGATTTTCTTCTTCTGGATATTTCTTCAGTCTTTAATGGCAGCATTTATAGCAGGAGCATTCTTGAGAGCCGTTGGAGAAGACGTAGACTTTAACAGCTCTATTAGGTTGAATGCATTAAATGCATGGGGCTGTCAGTCAAGAAATTCGTCTTCACAGATATTTAGAGCAGGGAATGATTTCTGAGATCTTCTAAAAGTGGGCAATCTGGGTGTCAGATCTGAGAGTTGTTACAGGTGACGACCGCTTTGCTTTCACTGCGTGAAAAAGTCTTCATGCTTTTCGAAAAGCTGCTTTCGGCGGGATTGAGGTGTCAGGGAATGTCTCAATTTAAATTCAAACTGATAAGGATAAATTTAAATTGTTTCATAATGGAATGCTTGACTAGACACGTCATGATCTTGACCGAGTGTAGACAAGGTCTGCCGATTGTGAGCTAGAGCAGGTCTTCCGGTGAAGCCTTGAAGAGGTCTTCCGCTGAACCTGTGAAGTCCTATAAAAGCTATACTTGGGCAAAGTTCTATACACAGTTGCCACGCTAATTGATACGCAGCCCGATTAGCCACTGAAGTATAAAACTAGGGTAATGTATGAATAGATATAAATCTAATATAAATAAGAATCAACAAAATTGTTGGGTAAAATTTCAAAGTTTCAAACCCTAAAAGTTCATTGCTCTTTTTCTCAACCGCAAAAGATCACTTTTTGAAATATTGTTTTGAAAATGCCATCGTCTTCTTCAACAACTCCGACAATACAGTTTGAATTAAAAAATCACAATTGTTGGGAAACGAAACAGGTCAGGTCGCGTCGAGGGGGCAGCGCCCCTTCGTGGGGGTTCGGGGGATCGGGGGACAACACCGCTGAAAAGTAAACAGTTTGTTTGATTCATTATATACGAAACTGTAATGGATCTGTGCTGGGTTGAAAGATTTTTCAGTAGGACGAAGAGGGGGAGGAGGGGGAAAAAGAAGGCTTATGACGGAGGAGATGTAAGAAGAAGGTGGAGGACATAGTTTGGTTCATTATCATTTTGAATTGCGGTGCAAAAATAGATTAGATAATATTTTATGTATCGCGTTTCAAAAATTGGTTCATTATCATTTTGAATCGTGGTACAATTAGAATTAGCAATTTAAACAATTGAACCGCGATGAAAAAATTAATGTAATAAAATTGATGAATTGCAATGCAATTAGATTAGATAATTAAAAAATTGAACCGCAGTACAAAAATTAATGCAATAAAAAAGTATCATTTTCCAAAATTGTTTGGGTCAAAAATAGTCAGGGGCCCGTTGGGCTTGAGCAAAGGCAATGGTTGCTCTGGCTCTACATGTCTCAAGTCTATATCTAGCAACTAGCAAGACAGTTGTTTGATTATGAAATTGTAGAGCGAGTGTGGTGGCTTATTCCTCGCAATTTCAATGTCAATGACTAGGAAATTTTGTTTACATGTTGATTGACCAAAGACTTCCTCAACAACCCAAAAAAGAAACACAACTAAGGAGTTTGAACGGTGGACTAATCCGATCCGAGGCTTCGAGCTCTCTCTAGACTCCAGTCAACTCCCTTTATTAAGTCTACCAGATAAAAATATGATAGTTGGTGAGTGAGAATGGTGGTTTGTTGTGACACATAAAAACTTATACAAATACTTTAATAATTAGAGATGCTCTAACAATCTCCTCTGCCACAAATTGTGTATCACTTGTATGTTATTTTCATCTCAATTATTATATATCAACCACTTTTACATGTATAATGGTTGAGACAAAGGTGACATACAAATAATACATACGTTGTGACACAAAAGATTTGATTCCATTTGTTAGGACTTCTTCAATAATTAAACTATTTACATAAGTTTTTATGTGTCACAAAAATTAATCACTTTAAGAACCTTTCCTCACAATGGTTGGCCCCTTTCAATATTTTTTTTCCTCCATAAATCACTACTTTTTTACTTACTTATTTCCAATGAATCTTTCTATATGTACTCATCCGTTTTTAAATTATTGTTTTTTTAATTTGTTTTAAAATAATTATTTAATTTTAAATTTTTTTTATTTTAAAAAATATTTTTTTTATCATTTTATTATTATTTTTTCTACATACTTTAATTATGAACATATTCTCAAAGTTATTAAAAAAATCACACATTTTACAAATATTTATGATACAACTAATTACTCTTTTTATAAAGAGAACGTTAATTTGAAAATTTTGGGAGTAATTTCACACCTTCCAATCATCTCAAGTAACCAAGTCCCGACGGCTCATACATTATTATATCCACGCTATTTCGGAGAAAGGGAACGTCTGCGTTTACGACGATCGAGCCCACACAACTTTTATACCATTATATATCGATTTTACAAGTAAGGATAATATTACTAGCTCCTACATCTCTATTATCTTGTCTACCGGTGATCTCACTCTCTCTCACAGTCAATATGGCCCAAACAACTCCAAATCACACACAGACTGTCTCCGGCTGGGCAGCACATGATACCTCCGGCGTAATCACTCCATACACCTTCAAAAGAAGGTAACTTAATATTTCTATTTTCTTTATTTTGTTTTTGCAAATCTTTAGTTTGTTCCTTCGTGGGTTATTTACAGGGATCCACTTCATATCAATAGCACTGTGCTCACAAACAAAGTACAAACTGTCTTTAGTCATTGATATCAATTCAAGCGAGGCGATACAATTATAAGCTACGGATCTAATAACCATGTTATGTCATGTAAATTGTAGAGAAAATGGCGTCAACGACGTTACAATCAAAATCTTGTACTGCGGGATATGTCATACTGATCTTCACCATGTTCGAAATGATTGGGGAATCACCATGTATCCCGTCGTCCCGGGGTAATCTCTCTCTCTCTCTCTCACACACACACACACACACACAGAGTATTGGAAGCTTGCAGTATTAAATAGGTACAAAATGTTAGTTGGGCAACACTGAAATTAAATGCAAATATAATGCGTGTAGGCATGAAATAACAGGGGTGATTACGAAGGTGGGAAGCAACGTGAGAAAGTTTAAAAGTGGGGATAGAGTAGGGGTGGGTTGCTTGGCTGCTTCGTGCTTGGAATGTGAATTCTGTAAAGGGTCGGAAGAGAATTATTGCGATAAGATCCAGTTAACCTACAACGGCATTTTTTGGGACGGTAGTATCACCTACGGAGGCTACTCCAAGTTTCTTGTCGCTGATCACCGGTATTTTTTACTTTCTTTCCTAATTACAGAAAACCCATCATCGATCTTCAACTTCAATTAACCTGATCTACGTTAACAAAACAAGTTTTGTCCATAATTTGTTAGAGTGATTTGTGAATCTTGATATCATATATATATATATCTACCATGGTATAGTAACTATAGTTTCATTCCTGTGACTAGGGGTGGCAAAATGGGTGTTATGGATCAATGGATAATAGGCCATTATCCATGGTTGGATAATGGCCTATTATCCATTGATCCATAACACCCATTTTGCCACCCCTACCTGTGACTTACCAATTTGGTTTTTTATGCATGTGTTTAACGTTTTATCTCTTAATTTTGGTGAAATGTACTAATTTAAAAATTTACTACGAAGATCCAATGATTACATGAGAACAATAGTGAACATAGTTATCAGTGGAGTTAGTTTGGATGGCAGCTCAATACCATTTTGGTAATAAGGATTAAAGCTCAAGAACAAGAGAGAGAGGGAATGTACCAAAACCTCCAACCACTTTGAAAAGCCCCTTTCTTTATCTCATAAATGGCAATTACATAATAACTAGTTCGGTAGTTCCTATCAATTTTATTTTATGCTATGTTTTTGGCTGGAGTGACTAGAAATCGGTGAACTATTGGAAAGTGAAGTGATCATCAAGTAAATCTTACATAGGAAAATTGAAGGCCTACTTTTTGTTATACAGTTAAAGATCTAGAAATGAGTTTTAGAAGAATTAATACATGCATCATAAAACATAATATAATATTATATTCACATTTTGAATCATAATTAATCTTCCATGAAGATATGTAGTGCATGTGCCACAAAACCTGTCGATGGACGCAGCGGCACCGCTGCTGTGTGCCGGAATAACAGTATACAGTCCTATGGTAGACAACAAGTTACACGAGTCGGGACCGAAAAAGATAGGGGTAGTAGGTCTGGGAGGGTTAGGACATGTTGCCGTCAAATTTGGCAAGGCGTTTGGACACCATGTCACTGTCATTAGCACCTCGGCGTCTAAAGAAAAAGAAGCTAAGGAGCGTTTGGGTGCAGACGATTTCTTGATCAGCACTAATGTTGAACAAATGCAGGTTTTTCCTACTCATCTTATTTTCAATTGTAAATTTTTATTTTCTTTTAACCAAGAAAGATTAAATATTCAAAATTATATTATTACGACAGTCTCGGACGAGGACTCTAGACTTCATTTTGGATACTGTTGCAGCCCATCATTCTCTTGGGCCAATATTAGAGCTTCTCAAAGTGAGGGGAACATTGGTGGTTGTGGGTGCACCGGATAAGCCCATGGGTCTACCTTCTTTCCCTTTGATATTTGGTAATGTTCTTATGTTCCCAAACTCCTCTCCGTTTGTCCATCTTAAATTGTTATTTTTTAAAAGAGAAAAAATATTTAACCATAAAGAATGAAAAATTTCAGGCAAGAGAGTAGTAAAGGGTAGCATGACAGGAGGAATGAAAGAGACTCAAGAGATGATGGATTTTTGTGGTAAGCACAACATTACTTGTGACATTGAGGTTGTTACGCCCGACAGAATTAACGAAGCCCTCGATCGACTCGCTCGTAATGATGTCAAGTACCGTTTTGTCATCAACATTGCCGGGAAATCTTCAAGTCTTTAGAAAATCTTGGCTCACCTGCTTGTTCATGTTTGATTGGTAAATTTAATTTAAAATTTGTGGCTGGATATTGTGGCTATGGGACCAAGCCTCTTTCATAGCTGATTCCAATTTTTCCCTGATAAACCACGAACTAGATTTACTAAACGTACTAAAAAGAGTCCAAGGACGTTTTTCCGGCCCTTACCGTTAAATTATGAGCCAGACTTATATCAGATCGGTCCACTTTCTTTATTGAAAAAATTGTGGATCCGTCGACCATTTGAAACTTTTAATCGTTGAGGTATATTTTTTATTTTTATTTTTATTTAGAAAAAGTTATTTTTGGTGGTAAATTGACTACGATATCCTTAATGAACCATAGGCATGTTACGGAGGTCATTATTTTTGCATTGCGATTTATCAATTTTATCGTATTATTTTTTGCACCGCGGTTCAATAATGTAACTGCTAGTTTATTTTTGAACCGCGATTTATCAATTTTTATTGAATTAATTTTGCACCGCGGTTCAATAGTGTAATTGCTAGTCTATTTTTGTACCGCGATTCATCAATTTTGGTGCATTACTTTTTGCACCGCAGTTCAATAGTGTAATTGCTAGTCAATTTTTGAACCGCGATTAATCTATTTTAGTGTATTAATTTTTGTATCGTGATTCAATAGTGTAATTGTTAGTCTATTTTTGAATCGCGATTCATCAATTTTAGAGCATTATTTTTTTTACCACGGTTTGAAAAGGTTGTTTAAGTGTAAAAAAGTAATTAATTTTCAATAAATTATAGTATAAAGTGCAAATATATCGCGGTGCAACAATTTTACATGAATCAAACTTTTGAACCTTGGTGCAAAAATAATGCAATGAATTTTTTGCACCGCGATACAATAACATAAAAAACCAGTTTACATTTCATGTTCTTCTTTAATCCCATATGTGGTAAATCTTCTTTTTTCCTCATCCTTCTCTGTCTTCGTTCCAATTAAATTTTTTTCAACCCAACATAGATTCATTATATTTTTATATTTCATGAATCAAAATACTTGTTTACCTTTCGGGGGCATTGCCCCCAAACCCCCACGAACCTCGACCCCCCCCCCCGACCTAACCGGACAAGTCGATCTCCGTTTTGTTGCGCACAATCGTGATTTTCGAATTCAAAGTGTATTGCCGGAGTTGTTGAAGAAGACAATGACATTTTTGGAACAATATTTCAAAAAGTGGTCTTTTACGATTAAAAAAAAGAACTATGAACTTTTATGGTTAAAAACTTTAAAAAAGGGACCGATCGAAATTTTACCCTTCTTAATTTCTCAAACGTAAACTTACATTAAGAAGCCTCCCTTATACTCCATCAGTCCCACTCAAGAGAGTTTATATTTGAATTTTCTAAAATTTAAACAATATAGCGGATATACAAACATCGTTAGAGTTGCTCGTAATTAAAAAAAATACATGAGCATTGTCAAGATAACATCTTAGGGGAGGAGAAAAGTTAACAAATTACGAAGATTGTATATATGATTTTTTTTAAAACGAGGCTATTAATAACCCAATATATACTATATTGTGTATAGCGGAAGAGTTTGCAAACAATTAACACAGTAATAACAAGATCAATCACAGAGAAGAGAGAGATAGAGAGAGATTCGTGCCAACAGATTATTGGAATTTTATTAATGTCAACTTTATACACATTTTAGAGTTACAATTATACAGAGAGATACATTACTAAACCCTAAAACGACCTAAACAAGAAACATAGAGAAAACAGATTTGCCGCACAGATGTGGTCACATTGCTCCATGCGATGCGACTGTTTTGCCATCGAGTGCGGTCTCATTACCTCTTGTGATCGCATTGACGACAGAAACATTCTCCGGATTTCTCCAATAGCGATGCGGTAACGAATGCGTCGCTTTGGCCAACCACGATGCAACTGCTTTCCTGCCAAAAGCCCAAAAGTTCATTGTGAGGGTAATCGAACCATTATGTTCCTAACAAGTCCCATTTTGCGTAAAAGTCCAATATCTCTTTCCTAATCAAAAAGACAATACCCTGAAATCAATTCAGTGCATGATTACGAGGCATAAAATATACGAGAAATTGCGAGTTGGTCCCATTTCTTAAGTTTTTAACAGCTTAAATTCCCTATATTTTTTTAATTAGAAAAAGACACTTTTGGGAGGGAGGAGACGACTATGTCATTTGTCATGCCTCAAAAACCATCTCGAGGCGTGAACCAGCTCACACACATATTAACCGTGAAACGAATCAAATAAATAATATTTTCTCCAAATAAAACATTTTATAACTCGCAGCGAAAGAAGCAATTTTTTTTTAATCTCAAAATATCCAATATTTGATACGAACGTATTTTTATTACAATTTTAACAAAGCCCAAATAAAATACATAAATAATTTCTTTCAAATTAAGTTGAGCGCTTCAATCCTCTCTTGCTTCATATGTCAAACTTCTCTTTTAAGCTGCAATCTAAGGGGGGCATGCAAACAGGAAGGGTGAGTTTAAGACTCAGTATGGTTCTACCAATCTCATGTATGATATGCATGTATGCGACAGTTTAAGACATATTATTATGGAGCAGTTTTAAAAGTAATAATAACCAATTAGTCAATTAAGTCTCACTAGTATGTAGTCAGTTCAAAGTATTCACTCTTTCATACCATTCAATACAGTGACCTATCACGAGTAATAAGATCTCATACTTATATAAGTGCGATATAGAAACATATAGAGTTTACCAATTGTTCACAAAGTCGAGATACATCTCCGACCAATCACTTCCGACCTTATAACCCATTGTTTTTGTAGATTTCATTATTCAATCACTTTCAATAGTATTAGATTATTACCAAGTCGACACGAGGCTAAGTCCCTACAACCTCAGCAGTCGTGCACTAAAGATTGTTACCTCCGAGTAGCGAAGGGTTGGGTCATATAGGACTCCATACTTGACTCACACTGCCCTTCACCCCATGTCAAGCCCGGGATCGCCTTTCACTTCCCTAAAGATTGTTGTCACATATAAACACCACCAGGTGTTCCAAGTATCATATCCAAAGATTGTTCCAAGTATTGACCGTTAAAACAATAACAAATACGACGAGCTATGAAATAAACTCGTCAATGACGTAACATCGAGAATTAACATATTTCACATAAGCTTGTTTGTCGGAATATAGTCAAAATCACAATTTATGAACATGTTTAAAAGCACGGCTCATTGTCGAATAACCAACAATATAATTGATTAATAACAAATTAGCTAACACGTAGCGATTCAATTTCAAATATAACAGATATTGAACCCAATCAACATTGATTCATAATTAAACTCATGTATATATTCTGAAAATGCATGTATGTATTAACTTTACTAATTAAATACCGAGAACGATCAATAATAATATCACGTATCATTAATAACGATAGGGGTGGCAATTGTGTGTTAATAGATAGCTTTGGGTTAGGCCATTATCCATTGGCCTAATGGATAATGGCCTAACCCAAAGTTATCCATTAACACCTAATTACCACCCTTACCCTTACCTTAAAATAAGATAATAACCATTGAGCAAAACATGATAAAAAACCTTCCATAAGTTAAACCGGCAACTAAGATGTCGGAAGTCGGAACTAATAGCTCGCAGCTTTGACTGCAAAACCTAAATGGTATCTCTCTTTCATCTTGCATGTAGGAAGTGAAGATAGAGGATGCGAAAGTAAATTATAGACTAAGGAGGCAGTTGATTATCATTAAAGACGGATAATTCACCAAAGCTAGACTAAACCCTAAGGGTCTAGCTGACCCTATAAGGGTAAAATAGGCATGACCTATTTTGATTTTGTTTCTCCTTTCTTAGTCATTAAGTTTAGACACTTTTGGTAACAAAATATTCCTAAGATTTTTGGTTTCTTGGTCCTAAAGTTTAGGTGCAATTTTTGGAAACAAAATATTTCATTATATTTTGGGTTTCTTGGACCTAAATCTTAGGAGTTATTTTGGAAACAAAATCTGTGCAAAAATCCTTCCTAAAGCCGTGCCTTGAAGTCCTTGTCTATTTGGTAAGAGAATCTAGTAACTATGGAAGTTGATTTCATTACTAATTCTAATCTTTTTTCCATATTGGAGTTTGTTTCCTTTTTTATGTGTAGGTCTCCTTCACAATATAAATAGAGGTTATGGGCAGAGGCTGAAGACACACGAATAAAGAGAGAGAGAGAGAGAGAGAGAGAGAGAGAGAGAGAGAGAGAGAGAGAGTTGATACAGAGTGCTGAGAGCAGAAAATTCAGAGTTTTAGAAGAAATTCAAATTTTCAACTTGGTGCAGAATTTGAATGTAGCTCCGAATGTTATAACATTCGGTACTACATTGGAGTGCTGGTGCTGTTTGCCTTCCTAGCTGTTCTAAGAAGCTGATTCTTTTGTTCCCACGTTTTCTTTACATGTTTTTCTGTGAGTTTTTGCTCTCCAAGACCTATTGTCTTGTGAGAGTATTTGTTTTTGTGATTTCACATTCTTTTTGTAAAACAAATCATATTATAATACTTATGGTGGTTCCACCTCAAATCTTAAATAGGCAACAATACTCCCTTTCTCCCACTCGACGCAAGGGCCCAAGAAGGAGGAAGAAAATAAATTAGGACAAATTACAAGTCGGTATATCTTTTAAAACATGTTTTTAAATGAATCCAACTATTTTTATATATATTTTTAGGTACAATTTTTGGACGAAAGTACGTCACTGCCCTTGAAAAGGAGAAACAAAACCCAGTATCAACCACTTCGATAAATATCGCTAGGTCTATGTACATATCCAAAGTTGAAAAGGAAAGGAATGTAATTTTCCAAAATGATGCATCAAGAACTAGTCTCTTCGGAGCGTGATTTGGTTCGATATCGGCGAACAGACTTCTGGAAAGTAGCATTTGTGGATGCAACAACTATATCAGGCTCATCTTCTTCCTTTATACAAACATCATTATGTTAGACCTCCCCAACTGCAACACCAACAGCAGAGCTTGCTTGAATCGAGGTCTGCTTTGACTTCCCATTGCTACTACCATCTATTTGTTTAGAATCACTTGCCTTCTTCTTTGGTATAAAAACTAGTGATTTTTGATGATCCACCTTATTCTCCAGAACAGTGGGATTTGACCTTTTAATTTGCCCAAGAAAATCCATACATGCTTGGATATTGGACTCTTCATTAATGTTGCTAGAATCAAAGCTATATTGAGTATACTTCTGTAGACAACCCAATTTCGCACCCCTATTATATGACATGTCATAAAATATCAAGACCTGTTAAAAGGACTAACGAATGTCAAGTTACAGGGTTGAAAATGCAAAAGAAAAAGTTAAGGCCGAGCACCAGAGACCTGCCGATTTATTGCAGCCACTTGAGATTCCGGAATGGAAATGGGAACATATCACGATGGATTTTGTTACAGGGTTGCCGCGTACTCGTAGAGGCTTCGACGCTGTTTGGGTTATTGTTGATAGGTTGACAAAATCTTCACATTTTATTCCTATTGTGATTACTTACAGTTTGAGTCAGTTGGCAGCATTGTACATTCAAGAGATTGTCAGGCTACATGGTGTTCTGTTAATATTGTATCGGATAGAGATCCTAGATTTACCTTGAGATTTTGGCATTCATTACAGGAGGCCTTGGGTACGAAACTTAATTTTAGTACGGCTTTTCATCCTCAGTCAGATGGGTAGTCGGAGAGATTGATACAGATATTGGAGGACATGCTTCGTGCTTGTGCCATGGATTTCAAGGGCAGTTGGAATTCACATCTACTATTGGCAGAGTTTGCGTATAATAACAGTTATATACCAATCTAGCATCGAGATGGCTCCTTATGAGGCTTTGTATGGGCGTAAGCGTCGTGCACCGATTTGCTGGGACGAAGTTGGTGAAGCTAAGTTACGGGGTTTTGAAATGGTATAGCAATCGGCCGAGAGTGTGAAGCTGATTAGAGAGAGATTGCGTACGGCTCAGAGTAGACAGAAAAGCTATGCAGATAATCGGAGACGCGATCTTGAGTTTCAAGTTGGTGATTATGTGTTCTTGAAGATATCGTCGCGCCGTGGTACTAAGAGATTTGGTAAGAAAGGGAAACTTTCACCGAGATATATTGGTTCGTTTGAGATTCTTGAGAGGGTTGGTTCTTTGGCTTATCGTGTTGTATTGCCACATTCTATGTCTAATATTCATGATGTTTTCCATGTCTTTATGCTTCGTAAATATATGAAGGATGAATCACAAGTTCTTGCTTATGAGTTGATATCCTTTAAACCTGACTTGTCTTATGTTGAGAAACCGATTAAAATCCATGTTACAAAAAAGCAAGATTGTGTACTAAACGGATTCCGTTAGTCAAAGTTTTATGGAAGCATAACGTCATCGAGGAAGCTACGTGTGAGACCGAGCTTGAGATGCGTGAGAAATATCCATCATTGTTCATTGAGACCGGTTTGAATTTAGGGACTAAATTCCTTTAAGTGGGGGAGGATGTGAGAACCCAGACCCGTTACTTGTATAACATCATTATAACATGCTTAGCGTATGCCTTAATATGTTAGAGAGTTCATATTGTTCATATCATGCATGCATTAGGTTGGTTACGATCATAGTCGTTTGAATGTCTTCTATGCGTTGCCTAATTTTTCGTGAATGCTTTAAGCATTCATCTTAGCGTGTTTGCGCTTAACTAAGTCTCATTGGAGTCTTAGTGCCCTTCATGGTTGAGAGTTTAGAAGCATTGTTGCTTCGTTTGAGTCTTAGGGTCTCTCGGGATTGCCTTCGTTGCTTGTATTGTTTGTGTTTTCAACTTGCGAGAAGTTCATTTGAGTTCTAGACCAAGTGTACTAGTATTTCTCATGCTTGCTGATCGATGTATTTTATACGTCGATTTCATATACTTTTATGACTTAAATTGAGCGATTCCACGAGGCTTTTGGCTACTGATGTGTGTTTTTTAGTGATTTTGTGAGTTTCAGGGTTTTAGGTGAAAGTATACAGATTATAAGGCTATTTGGTGAAAATTCCAAGAAGGGGCCAAAGTCTAAATTGAAGATTAAAGAGCAGAAACCAGAACTTGACACCTTACGATCGCAAGGTGTAGCATACCTTGCCTCCGCAAGGTAGGCAGTGTGCAAGAGATTCAATTATCAATCTATAATATATCTATGTAGCTTGTTGTTTTGTACTTTTCAATAAAATTTAGTATCTAAATGTATCAATTATCAATCGAAAGTTTGAAATACTTACAATATTTTTTAATTTGTTTTTCAGTTTTGATTATTTTGAATATGACATCTTCCGGTTCTGGTTTCGGTAGCGTTGCTTCTTTATCCATTCGTAAAATTGGAATTGATGAGGAACAAAACCCTTTATGGAAGTATGTATCAAACATAGAATAAGAGGTTGGACAACCATCCTCTTCCTCTTGTTGTGAAAGAAGACGACTTTAGGGTTTCAAGCATAAGCAAGAAAATGGAAGAAACTCAAATTTTTATTCAAAAGATGCCGAATTAATGTTTAAGGGGTTATTTATATCCCCTAATAGTCCAAGCCCTAAACGGAAAAGAATAAATGAAAAATGACGGAAAAACCCTAAAACATTCGAGGGCCAAAACAGCATCTAAACATCGTTTTTTGGGCTTCAAAAGAACGTCTCACCAAGTTTCATTGGATGAGTAGTGTAGATCTCGTCGAGAGCTTCGATATGATATGTGGTGGGCCCCGTAATTCATTCGGACGCAAAAGTTACGCTCCGTTAAAGATCTACCGACCGTTAAGTGATTTCTACTATTGCTTAACGGAAACTAACGGAAAAACTGCGAAGCAACCCACCGACCCAATTTCAGAAACTGCCGCTTGCCCCCCTTAACTTCGAACTCTTCCCTAACGCTTTGCTCAAATATGTCTCGACCATTTATTCTACATCAGTCTCCCTCACTTGAAAAGGACTCGACCCTGAGTCCTCAACAGGATAAAGAGGATCGTTGGGGAAGAAGACATTCAATCACATATGCGTTATCATTGATTTTCTTCAGAATCTTGCAAGGCCCAATCTTCTTCGGGTGCAGCTTATTATACGTGCCAACTGGAAACCGCTACTAGCGCAGATGGACCATGACCAAATCATCCACATCAAAGACTTTGGAACGACGCCGCTTGTCAGCAGCTTCTTTATACTTAGCATTGGAAGCCTCTATATTCTTTACCACCTCGGCCTGCACAGCTTCAATCTTTTCAGCCATATGCTCAGCAGCAACACTATAACCTGGCAGCTTTGGCAACGGTACTAAATCGAGAGTATGGCGTGGAGGGCGCTGATACACAATCTCAAACGGAGTTTTCTTGGTAGTACGGTTGACCATATTGTTGAAGGCGAACTCTGCCGGGGTCAAAACCTGATCCCACTGTTTCGACCTGTCACTGCATAAACAACGCACAATCGATCCCAAAGTGCGATTGACCACCTCGGTTTGGCCATCAGTTTGTGGATGAAAAGAGCTACTGAAATGCAACTCTGTCTGAAACATATGCCACAAAGTCTTCCAAAAGTAGCTCAAAAACTTTGTATCACAATCAGAAGTGATGGATTTGAGAATTCCATGCAGACGAACAATCTCACGAAAGAATAAAACAGCAATGTGAGGAGCATCAGACGTCTTGCGGCAAGGAATAGAATGTGTCATCTTGCTAAAGCGATCGACCACGACGAACACTGAATCGTTAGACTGTTGTGTCCGTGGTAGACCCAACACAAAATCCATAGAAATATCTTCCCACGGTGTTTCAGGAACTGGAAGAGGCATATATAACCCGGTGTTCTACGACTGCCCCTTGTTGAGTTGACAGATCAAACACTTCTGCACGAATTTGTATGTATCCCTCTTCAGTTGTGCCCAATAGTACCTTTGCGCCACCAACTCAACTGTTTTGTCTCGACCACAATGTCCACCCTTATGCAGTTCTGCAATCAAGCTTTCCCGAACCGAACCCCTCGGAATGCACAATCTGTCTTTGAAGAATAAGAACCTATCTTGTAACATAAAAGGACCAACAGGATTACTGGCAGCGCATTTAACCCATTCCTCTGTGAAATCTTCATCAGTAGCGTATAGATCTTTTAGGCAGTCAAACCCAACAACAGCAGTCTGCATCGTGACTAACAGGTTTGCCCCGCGACTCAAAGCATCCACCACCTTATTGTGCTGACCACTCTTGTGTTTGATTACAAAAGTGAATTGCTACAAGTAAGCCACCCACCGATCATTCATCTGGACGCAAAAGTTACGCTTCGTTAAAGATTTGTTTACCGTTAAGTGATTTCTACTATTGCTTAACGGAAACTAACGGAAAAACTGCGAAGCAACCCACCGACCCAACTTTCAGAAACTACCGTTGCCCCCCCTAACTTCAAACTCTTCCCTAACGCTTTGCTCAAATATGTCTCGGTCATTTGTTCTACATCAGGGTATTGAGATGGGAAAGCCGCATTAGGAGTAGCAGCCGAAAGGTGGTGTGGCCAGGTTGGGGTAGCAAGAGAAGGAGGTGGAAAAACCGCGATGGGAGAGCGGGCTGGAGGAGCGCGCGGTGGGAGAGCAGGATCAGGAGGTGGAAGAGCTGCAGTGAGAGAGCTGGCTGGAGGAGCGAGCGGTGGAAGAGCGGGAGAAGCTGGAGGTGGAAGAGCTGCGGTGGGAGAGCGATCTGGAGGAGCGCGAGTTGTGAGAGCAGGAGCAGCTGGATGTGGAAGAGCCGCAGTGGAAGAGCCGCAGTGGAAGAGCGCGCGGTGGAAGAGCGGGAGCTAGGAGCGCAAGTACCAACACCACCGGTTAGGTATGTGTCATGGAAATTGATGAGTTCATATTTTATATATTTTTCCCCATGTTTTATTCCCAATTTATATGATTTTCGTATTTATTTTGCCCAAAGAATTATATTTATTGTGATTTTATTGTGTTTAAGGTACTTGGGCATGAATTCAAGCTTTAAATGATTAATTCATAGCAAATTGGGAAGATTCAAATCAATTCTTGAAGTTTGAAGTCAATTAATCAAGGTCCGTTAGCTTTCCGTTAGAAATAGAGTATAAAAAATTCTTTCTGCATGCCATAAATATATTCTGATAGTTTTGATCATATTGTATGTTTTGTTTCTAAATATGGCTTTTGATCTTCTATGTTTAAATCTTGGGTTTCATTATTTGAATTTTTTTGCAATTTAATGTAGATTCAGTAATGATCTGTTTGGATCTTGGATTTCATTAAATTTTGGATGATATGATTCTTTTTTATAGTCTGCATTTACGATTTGATAATTCTTGTTTTTAGGTAATTTGTTGGATATTGATGAAGAGACTGAATGAAGGAGGAGATAATATATATACATGATTTTGATGATGACATGCATGGTGGATGAAGTCTTAAACTTTGTATTGAGTTTATTTAGTATTTGAATTTAATTAATGAATTTGAGATTTGTAATGCACTTGTTGGCTATTCGTTCTTGCACCTTCCAAATGATCTCTAAACTAAAGATATTTACATAAATGGTCTTTCCTTATGTCAACTTTTGATCGTTTAACATATCCTTATGCGCACATACGTATATTTAAAGATGGGTAAAATATATATTTTGACTTGCAAATTAAAGTGTAGGACCGATCTTGAAACATAAATACAATTAGCTAAATTATACACACAACATTTCTTCACTATCCCGACCCCCTTCCCTTCCATTCCACCGTGGCTGCCAACAAACCTAATTTTTGTAGGCTAGGTGAGGCCGAGTACGTATTGGACCAGTCCTTCATGGGGGTGAGGGGGCAGCTAGTCAGCCTTAATGAGTGTGGGTAGGTTTTTGACCGAGCCTTGAGCTTGATTTTGTATGTGCGTGTGTATTTTCGAGTAATATAATTTGTTTGACAAAAACTCATGTAAGATGGTATTATGGATATTTTTTTTGTAAAACAGATTTTTTTTATCTAACTCACCGTGTGTTGTTAAATTGTTGAATTGAGCTGTGAGAAAATGAAGCTCCGTCTTACGAATTAAGACTTGTACGACGGTAGAGACCTACTCTTGAAGTTTTTTTTCTCAATGAACGATGGTTCTCGATGGCAGAACGGTAAACCAAGTGTTCAATTCAAGGAAAAAGGGGAACTCGCTTTTTTGGTGATGATTTAGAATGTTATATTCGACAACATAGAGATCTAAATAAATTTAATTTTGCGACATCAACATTAATGCGCGTAGATATATACCACAACCTCAAACTTGTAAAATAATATTTCTTTATCAAATAATAATCATAAGAATAGTAATAAAAAATTGAGTCGGACTCATTAACGACTAACAACAGTACCACCTCCCAACATATAAATGCTAAGTACCTTGTCAATGAAACACCAATATTTCCTCTTCAAGTTGCCTTCTTGATCTGTTAACATTGAGCAAACACAAGTAAATATGCTTCTCAAACTCTTCCAACAGCTCCAAAAAGCAACTTTCATGGCTCTGAAACTCCCTCACAACTTCCTTTATCACGACCTCACTCTTACCATTCCTAACACACATATCAGCTACAGCCTTCCCATGTTCAATCTCATCAAATAATCTCCACCCAACCCGACTCATTGTATCAAAATCGTTTATCAATGTATAAACCCCTCTAGCTGCCACATCAAGTTGCTTACCGAACCTCTCGAGCTGATCTTCTGTTTTAAATGACTTCTTGGGCAGCTTTCGTAGGTGTTTCTTGATCAGCCCTATAGAACATCCGATCAATGCCGGGGACGCCATTATTCCCACAATGCTATGAAAAGCAAGTACCAACAAAGCAATTGCCAATGCAGTGCAAGAAACCACTATTGTACACCCCATAAATTTCTTGAAACTTTGAATAAGTTTCATTCTTCGTCTTATCTTACGATACTTTGATGTTAATTTCTTGAACAGATCACCATGGGTATATTGTGTATCGTGGAATTTTTCCGGGCTAAAACTTGATAAAGGGTTCTTAAATAATGAATATGAAGCAAGCTCCAAGGTAATGCAATTAATGCATTGGTTTTTGGCAATTCTATCGGTACTACTATCATCCACCCTCTTGGCTAGCTTGATAACCCTTTTGATTGCACGATGATTAGACCGTGTTTGATGGACTATTTGAAGTAGTTCTTGGCATAATTTGCATGCTCCCAAGCCAACTTGAAAATAATCCATGATAAGTCGGTGGAAATTAGAGTCTCTGATCACGTCCGCTAGGGTTTCTTCAAGGAGGACATTGGAGAGATGATGTAGAGAATAAGATGAGGTGGAGGAGGAGGATGGTCCTACGTCGTCGTCTAAGCTTTTACTAATTCGGAGCTGGCTCTGAACTTTGTCGCATATTTCTACGTAAGACTTTGTCCTAAAGGCTTCCATATACTCGCCATTCACATTAGACTTGTTCCTCGATCTACTCTCATCTTCTTTTTCACGTTTACCTGCCAAAAGAGAATTGAAAAAAGCTAGGTAAGAACAGATGGAGGGTAGCTTCAATTCCATGTAACCTTCAATTACTATCTCATATCATCAATTTAATTATGAACAAATAATCAAAGAGAAGTATAATTTAATTCCTAAACAATATATAATTAATTGCAAAATGCAAAAGTAATTCAAGTGTTAGATGACGTGTATAAAAATTTGTCCATGCTTTGATAAAAATGATACGCCACAGAAACTAACCCATGAAAGCCGACGAGAGAGAGAGAGAGAGAGAGAGGTGGAAATTAACCTGGGTTTCGAAAGGGAGACTTGAGCCTGGAGTACCAAACCATGGTTTCAGATCTCAGAGAAGGTACGTAGATTGGGATGGGTCGAAGAAATCTATTGGTGTGTGACGACTAGTGTTGAGTATTTGTTGTGTATATATATAGTTTGATGCAGAGGCTAAGGAAAAGAGAAGAGATGTGAATGACAAATTAAGTAGAGCTGAAGAAGAAAGAAAGAGAGTTGGAAAATTTATAAGACAAGACCGCCTCAAATTCAATCTCAAAGGTTAGTTATTATGGCCACCTGGCTATGCCTCTGCACTTTTTAACCATGCCACACGCTAACGTTCCTCACACGTTTGTTTTCTCATCCTCATGTTCGTCTAAATCTCTCTCTATACAACTGTGTGTTTGTTTGTGTGTGTGGGTGTGACTACGCACGCCATAGTAATACGTATGAGTATTTGTTTGTGATATATCGAAGAACAATAAACTTGTAAACAAATAATGTTTATAGGGAACAAAATTAAAGAAGAAGAAAAGGTAAAAAGTCAATCGATGACAACGTGATAAAAAATGAGAACCCTCTCCTTTTCTATTAATTGAGTTTTACTGTGTAAAAGAAGATAATTTCAATTAACATTATTCCAAAAAATCTTCGAGATTTTTATTTACTTTTTTAGTTGCTAATTAAGTTAGCTTCTTCTAATATTAATTATGAATTAATTAAAACCGATAATAATTATAATTATTGAACTTATTTTAATTTTATAAAATAATGTTGTTTAAATTAAATTAATATTTTATTATGGTTATGAAGTATCACACATTATTTTAAATTTTGGTAGATAAATAATTTAATAAATAATTTATTATTTATTGAAATAAATAACGGGGAATAAGCATGATAAAAAATATATTTAAAAACTAAAAATAGAAGAAAAGGCTATTTTATTATTGGATGTGTTAAGAATAAAAAAGTAATATGGAAATAACAAATATATTTCTAATGGAATGCGTATAGCAAATGTAAAATGTACGACAAAAACTTTGGTAAGACGGTCTTACGGATATTTTTTGTAAGACGGATCCTTCTTACCCGACTCACATTATGTGTTTGTGGGTTAAACTGTGAGAGAGTAAGACTCCCATCTTACGAATTAAGATCCGTAAAATGGTGCCCCAAAATTAAATGTAAAACACTAAATGAAGCAGTCAAAATATACAATCCGAGTGTTTATACGTAATACGCAATATGCAATAGATGATTCGTAATACGAATGTAATCAAAGTATAGTACGGAGTATCACATAATTGAAGTGAATAGATAGATAAAATGATTGAAGTGAATTAGTTGGAGTCTACGTTTGAGAGAATGCTATGAGGCGACAAAGTAAAGATCGAGTCATCCATATTTTTAGCAAAGATTGTTATTTCACCAATAACATCATTTACTATTTTTGTTTAACATAATTGACGTGTCCTATTTTCCTGGTTAACCATTTCCTAATTCAGGTACTAACCATTTCCTATTAATATATCTCAAAATAAACTTCTTTAATTTTAGGAATGGAGCCCTAAATGAGTAATTATAATGTTACACGTAGACATTAATGTACCTGTACTAGAATGGGACACTTGTTCAAAATAATAGATCAAATAGATATTTATAATCGGTGGATAAATATTCAACATTTAAGCCTTGTTATTTGGTTTTGGAATTGTGTGTTCAATCCATGTCCAACAAAACTCATCTTCTTGCGGCGGCACCTCTGATGAGCCTACATCTATACATTTCAACATTTAACCCTTGTTATTTATGGTGCCTGTAAGCTTCAACATGAATCAAACATAATTTAACTAGAAAAATAATATTTTAGTTAAAAGGCATGAATTCTATGCTCCCAAAGTGGGCTCCAATACCAGTTTCTTCGCGTAAATGGATGGTCCGGAACAACACCTGAAGATGGGGGGACGCTAATTGCAGGTTCAAGTTACATACACGCTGACTAAACCTAAAGATGGCGAAGCCCATAGCAGGTGCTCCAATATGCTACTGAATGTCTCTTAACTTCTTGTACTCTTCAAAGTTCAGCAGAGAAGCCTTCGCCTTGACCCAATCTGCTGGCCTTGGCATTATAATTGCAATGTATCCTTCTCTATCTGCCTGCAAATCAGACCGAATACGTAATCATCAGGGATCTAGATGGGAGCACAATGCACAACAACAAAGATGGGAATGAATAAACTCAAAATGCAACTCTAACCAACAGATTGCTTATATTCAATGAGTCTGAGACACGACCACATACAAATTTCTACTTGGCGCAAAGCAATCTCGTACAAATGCTAACGACTAAGAACAATCAATTGTAAGGCACAATCGCAAAAGCATATCTACGCAACCTGTAATTAGACGTGAAGAAGAAGGGTAGTGGATTGAAGCAGAAAATTAGTGAGCACAAATAGAAAGCACGTCAGCATAACATCATTATGTAAATGACGTTCACAGCATATATAAACTTGTTTTTAAACAGTGATAATAAACATAATGATTGGAAAAAGTAACATTATCCATTTATGTCAAGTTAACACATAATTATATTCCACCTCAAAAGCCAATTCTGAACTTGAGTCAACATTGTCAATGACGACTACTGCAGAGAAAACAGTTATATTTACTTGTTGGACCTTAACCCCCCCCCCTCCAACACACACACACACACACACAAAATCATCCGGGAAAAGGGGGTTCCAGATGCAGTTGTCAATGGAACTCATACTTTTCTTCAGCATTTATGACATCACAGCAGCTTTTCTAATTTAAAAAAAAACCTCTAGGTAACTACTCTTAACTTGAAGCATGTGAGCTTAATATTTGAGGGCAGGCAGACCAATGATCATTTGAAAGTTGCAAACCAAAATGTAAGCCTGTTGAGATGAACAAGTATTCGTCTATCCACTCAATACTTATTACTCTTTTCTCAAAGGAAATAAACCATATATGATGAATTTTGGAAAACACATTTCTAATTTCTGCATTGAAGATACTAGAGCAGTGCCCTTATAGTATAACTTGATTGCTTACAATCTGTCTAATAGTGGGTTCCTGGTCCTAATATAAACTTCACATGGACGCAATAGCAAGCAACTAAAGAGAAAATCTCTATGAATAAAGCAGATACTGTACACTATAAACTCTGAGCAGTTGGGCACTTAAGAAAATGATGAGTCTTCCTGTTTAACAAATTATATATAACTTGACCATCAGTATATACAGACGTATAAAATAACATTACATTACCGATGAATTAAGTAATCCAGGCAGCTTGGTCAACCTTTCATTGACTTCCAATAGAGACCCCTTTATACAGCACCTGTCAAAAGAAACTCACTCCAACTTTGTACATCGATAGAAGCTAAAATAAAAAAATAAATAGAAAACCTTAATGTGCGTATGTGTGTGTTAGAGAGAGAGAGAGAGAGAGAGAGAGAGTCTAACCTAACAATATAAAAAGTGTCTTTGGTGCAAACTTTACACAAGGCAGTGTTTGACTCAAAATGTTGCGCATTCTGCATAAGATAACTGTGAAATAAGTTTTCATACACAAACTGAAAATATAATGCAGGAATCGAACTTGATAGAGTGCACATAGCATCACAACGCTACAAAAGAAAATGAGCACAACTGATGTATTTCTAGCTCACGAGTCACAAATGTAGTGAAAATTGTATTCAATGCTGCACTAACTGCACTACCGCTTATTCCTAGAAAACATCCATTTTTTGTGTATTGAGGATAGCAAACAAATGATAATTAGTATTTTATCTGTTGATTCATTTCTTCGATAAAAAAGTGTAGTTCAACTAGTGAGCTCTATATCACAGTTCAACAACTTGTAGATATACTGTTTCTCTCTTCCTTAGTTTCCTCACTTACAACTAGGAACCCCTAACTTTACATTCTTGATACATTTAACATGTATGAAAACCTCAGGTCTCATTCATAAATTTTGGAAGTATTCATATTTTTTTCCCCAATCCTTTACATCCAACTTAGTATCAAGATTATGAGACACTTGTATAAGCACTTGTATAAGGCAGGGCCTTCAGCATATACAGAAAGAGATGGTTCTCCTTTCTTCACTTCTCCCCTCCAGTTGTCCAGTGTATAAGAAGGAGAAACCTTTGCAAGAAGATACATAGACAACATAGGAAATGACGAGTATGCGCATATCACCAAGATCGCTACATACGCATCTTTGAGAGGTCTTAGTTCTTCACAAAATAGCAGTTGTATTCGCATAAGAAATAGAAACAAGTGATTCCAATATTCTGCATCAAGCCTAGCTTCAGTGCTAAACAGAATCATCTTTGCCATAACTAGCAAGAGGTCAACAGGGCTGTCTTTTCTCTTTGGGGGGGAAAATTAACGGTCCCAAATCTGAACACAATAATGAAAAACATATTTTGTATTAACAAGTCGTAGAGGAACACTACAAATAATATTTGTCCTCCCATGTCACTTGTAAATATCATAGCTAATACTTTTCCAAATTTTACATATCAAATTGAAAATAGAAGTGTTCATCAGTAATAGTACTATCTTAAAATTAAGTTATACATTCTCCCAGTTGAAGAACATTTGAAGTAAATTTGATCTCTACAATGGGAATAGCTCAAATGGAGTAAATTTGATTCTCATCTTTCGGAATAGGAAGATAAAACCAAATGATAAAAATGGAAAAACTAACGGAACCAGGATTAAAACCACAAATCAGGCAGCCAAAACTAGTTTTTACAGTTCCAAAGTATTGAGGATGCGTAACAAAGAACGAGTTAAAGTAAAGGATCACCTTCTTGCGTTTTCCAGTGACTTTAATCCCACTCCGATCAGACTTCCCTACATTGAAATCCACAGCTGTGACACCTCCTTCATCCTTGAACGCTACATGACTTGACGCCAATCCAATGACACACAAACTTCGGTCCAAAAGATAAAACAAGAAAGACAGGCAACTGTTAATACTATCATATTCACTTCAATCACTTAAAAGAACCAATCGTTCTAACATAAACCCATATAGAACAATGTAAAATGTTTAATGGAAAAGGATCTTATATTAATAGATTAAATGACTATAACTGACTAGATATGAACAAATTAGGTACTACCTCTATTCTACTCAGCGAGTTTACAGACTACATTTGGCAGTCAAACATTTGGGTAATAAAAAAGGTTTTCAATAAATACTCTTAATTAATGATTATACTACTTTTCCTACTTAAGTTAATGCAATAAGGGAAAACATAGAAAATCATAAAATGTATCTAGCTAAATATTGCAAACAGGACTATTTTATTAGAACTTCCCAGATTAAAATGTAGGACTCTTTGAGTGGAGCAGACAGAATTATAATATTACAGAATTTATATTTTCAAAAAGATATTCGACATCGAAATAAGTGGAGCCAAAAATAAGATATACAAAGCACAATTCAAGGCAATCGGAGCCAAAATGAAAATATAAAAAACTCAGTTCATACCCATTGGCATGCCGATGAACATACTGATCGTGCCCTGGTTTCATTAAATCTGACAAGAAAAAAAATTAATCCGCAATTTATACAGGCATGCTTTCTGTAATTGAATTAGTATTAAAAAAAATCAAAAATTGCTAAAAAAATAGAAGGATTAACCTGGAGCGAAGAAGGTGAGGAAATTGCATTCAACGGCGGAGGGAGGAGCAGGAGGGAGATCGATGACATTTGGTACGAGAAGCTTCTGCAAGTCTTCGTCTTCTCCTTCGTCTTCCTCATCTGAGTTGACATTTTTGACTTCTGAAACTTCCAATGGTTGTTGTTCGGCGGCCAAATTGGAAACGGAGCAATCGTCGGCGGTTACCTCTGTCATTGAATTAAAATTTAACGGCCACTGGGATACCGGGTTACTGGATTAGTGAGTCCCCGTACGAATTGAAAGGGGTTTGACTGTTAGGACTTACTTCAGTTGGTTAACGAACACGGCCAACTGGGCTTCTTTTGTTCAATCCTGCTGCGGCCTTTTACTGATTGGGCTCTCTTTTATTAGCCTTATTTAGAAAAAAAAGGGAATTTCAAGTGAGTACAATTTTGAAAATATTTTTTCATTTATGACCATCAATTTTTTGGACATTTCATATAACTACAAATTGCTTGCCAAATGACAAAAATGTCATTAATGAAAACTCTGATGCCAAGCCTTGACATCAGGATAATTAATTCCAGGCATCAGGATAATTAATTCCAAGCATCAGGACTCTGATGCCAAAAATGCTGATGCCAAATCTTGGCATCAGGTGAAATGCTGATGCCTACAATTGTTGCTGATGCCAAAAATGCTGATGTCAAATCTTGGCATCAGGTGAAATGCTGATGCCTACAATTGTTGCTGATGTCAATTCTTGGCATCAGGTGAAATGCTGATGCCTATTGCTGATGCCAAGATTTGGCATCAGGTGATGAACCGTTACTCCGCCCACTCTCTGTATCTCTCATCCTTCTGCAACTCAAAATAACTTTGGATTTTCTCACAATACAAAGATGCATTTCAAAAATGACGATAAATTACCAGAAACAAGAATTTTACTACACTAATACACATGTACTCCTCTACAATCCGAGCTTCAACATACAAAATACCCGTAATCAAACGAAAACTTTGATCGGTCGCTGAAAAAAAATGCACCAGTCCATGAATTATGATCAACAACATATTACAAGACCTAGCTTGACCCCAAAACCATAGGAGGAACCCTGACCCACTCGCACCAAAGCCGAAGCCGAACACCTGCTCGAAATCGCCGAGAAGCTTCTCCAAGGCAGAGATCTCGACGGCTGTCGCGATTTCGCCGTCTTGGCTCAAGAAACCGAGCCCCTTCTCGACGGCTCCGATCAGATCTTAGCCGTTGTCGACGTCCTCATCGCCACCGAGAAACGGATCAACAATCAACCCGATTAAGAGCGTGGAAGCCGTCGCCTTCTTCTGCGGCCGAGATGAGCACTCTATTACTAGCTTTGAGCCACCGGTCCCATTCCCAACGCCCAATTTCGGCGGTGCCTTCGAAACACCAGTAATGAGTGGAGAAGGGGATGAACCGAGGAGGAAGAATACAGTGGAGAAGGGAAGAAACAGAAGGTTAAGAAGTCGGCGATGGAGAAATCAGATATTGGCGATGGAGAGAAGTCTGTAGAAGAGGAAAGGATTGAGAAATCGATATTGGTGACGCCGAGGAGACGAAAAGTTCGTCAGTTCTTTGGGCCTTTCAGGATTACATATTAATAATACATTTGATGCGCAGACAAGTACACAAAGGGCAAATAAGTATTTTCGCCTAAAAATTGTACCTAAAAGAAATGTGCAAAAAAATAGGTGGATTTATTTGAAAACATGTTTTTAAAAATGTACCGGCTTGTAATTTTTCCTAGAAAAAATTGGAGATGGTGCGCTTTTCATAAAATTGGATATGATACTTTTTGGGTGCAATTGGGGCATTCCACTTTTGACAATTTTCAATCGCTATATTATCTTTTTTTTTTAATTCGAAAAAAATATTTTAAGGACGAAAATACTACGATACAATTAACTAATGCGCGCTATGGACCAGTGCATCGCGTTGTATCAATGTTTGTACTGCGATGCATCAATTTAAATTATTTCATTTTATTTTCCATCGCGCTGTAAAAAAAATTATGCACCGTGATGCATCAATTTAAATTACTTAATTCAATTTATACATTGCACTGCACCAAGTCAAGCACATAATTGATTCATCTCGTTGCAAAATTATAATTACAAAATCAAAAACTGATTCAAATTGATATATTTTTCTTGCGTCCCAAATCCAAAACGATGCATCACGATTTATAAATGATACAACGTGATTCAAAATTGATGCATCCATAATAAAAAAAGGTGTCCAACAACAAACAAATTTCTTTTTTGGTATTTCATCAAACAATGTACACGTATAACAACACAACACAAAGTGAATCCATTTGAATCAAACACACAAACACAATGAAAGAAGAAGAAGACACATGCGAAACTAAAGATCGGTAGATGAAGAAGAAAGAAAATAAAAGTTAGGGTGGTGGAGTAATCGAATTCATGATCAAGAAGAACATCACCACCCTACCTCTCATCCCTTTTTTTGTTTTTCATCCATGCGACATGCTGTCATTCTTTCTCTTGTACAGACATTTTACGAATGATTACTTTAGCGTTTGAAAAAAAACAGGGTACTTAAGCGATTAAACATTTGGGAAATAGAATCGGCTCACAATTTATTCATACTTTTTGTGTGAAATTTGGTCCAGTCCACTTTTGTGAAGTTTGTAACACCTACATGAGCTTATGTTTTTTTAACCGGAAAAAAGCACTTTTGGGGGCCAAAAATACAATGATATCCTTAATGAATCGAAGGTGTGCTACGGATCAATTACTCAGTGCATCACGTTGCAACAATTAGTGCATCGCGATGCACGAAATGTAATTGTGATGCATGATTTTGATGAATGCTTATGTGCGATACACAAATCATGAATCACGATGCACACAATCATGCATCAAAATCTCTCATTTCATAACGATGCATCATATCGGGACTCCAAATTGATGCATCATGTTACAAACTGGTTTCTACTGCGTCTCTTCCACCTCTTCTTCTTCCCCCTCTGTCATAAACCTTCTTCTTACTCCTTCGCCTTCGTCCCTTTTGAAAAATTTTCCAACCCAGCCCAAGTTCAGTCCAGTATCGTACTTACTGAATTGGAAAAGTTATCCGCGTTTCATTGTCGTAACAATTGTGATTTCGAACAATTTAGGAAGAATACATTGGACATGTGGAAGAAATATTGGTCGGAGTTGCAGAATGAAACAATATGGGAATTTCAGAAACAATATTTCGAAAGTGTCGTTTATCGATTGAAAAAAACCAGGGGGAATGGAGCAGTTCAAAAGTTGGGACAAGGGACTGACTAGCAAATTTCCTCTACTTTTTTTTGAGTTACGTGTTTTATAATTTTGAAAAAAGAACTGCAATTATTTTTTGAATATCATAAACACAATTGACATTATGGTAACGTTATTTCTAAAGTACCTTACTTTTTAATCAAGGGTAGAAAAAAATATACTTCTTTGTTTTTAAAACGAATTAGTTTTACACCCGTGCGTTAAATGCACGAGCATATATCTCTCTTAATTAAATTATACACAAATAAAATGAAGATAATAAACAAAATAAAAAACTAAAGAAAAAACATGATAAAGGGAACAAACTATATCGATATAATTGATATCATTTAATCCAATATTTTATGAATTGTTTAAGTCATTTTCTCGTTCATAATTTTATAGAGTTTAATAATTAATATTTTTTGTCATTAAAATTTAGGATCTTAAATAGTATAAATAGTAATTCAGATGTATATTCTTCTCTATATAACATATAGATTTATTAAATATTTAAAGTTTGTGGTTGGTATCTACTACTATGATTTAATCGTATATATTCCTATGATTTACCAATAAGTTATAATTAATTGTGGTTATTTGTAAAAATAAATTTTATTTTGATATTATAATTTCGGATATGATGAAAAAGACACAAATGTTTCAAATATAAACAAGTCATATATGAAGATTTCCATAGCACACTTTTTATAATTAATTGTGGTTATATTTTATTTTGTAATCACATGCATTCAATGAAAATGTTTTTTATAGCACATTTGTTCTTATTCCAATGTTATTTGCTCATTTTAATTAATCAGTAAATTAAGTATACACCAAAATAGATTTGTATTTATAGATTTTCACATGGGTGGCTACTCCTATTAAATACAACTACATAGAAACTTGATATTTTCTACAACATGTGCATATTTGCACTTTTTCAATAAACTAGTAAGATCCATGTGCGTTGCACGTGGTGTTAATGCTTTTTTAAAAATGATTTGTTAGTTTCTTCATTTTTCTGTTTACTTTTAATTATTGGATGTTTTTTTTGTATTTTAATCATTACAATTTTTGAAACTTATAAATTGTACTGTTGTGCTTTTAGTTTTTTTGATACTTTGTTTTCCCGTCATTTATAATGTATACTTTTAGTCATTGTATAACAACTTATCCTACAAATTTGTTTTTTTTTGTTGGTTATTTTCATTCTCTTTTCTTATTACCAAACATGAATTCATTCACTTTTATGAGTGTGTGAATTGAAAATAATTCAAACGTACTATCTTAGATAAACACATTGTTGTTGGAGACTTTGTTTATGTCGTTTCTGAAATTTATGACTCCCTATAAAAAATAATATATTATGTTAGAGAAATCAAACTTTCAATCCCAAAGTATATATACTTATACTAAAAATACGAAATTCCCTCAAAGTATATATAAAGCGTCACTTTACCACCCAACCTAAGTTTTGTATCATTATGACTCCCTATAAAAAATAATATATTATGTTAGAGAAATCAAACTTTCAATCCCAAAGTATATATACAAATGTTCTAAAAATCGTTAGGCGGCTGCTAGGCGACATACTAGCGCCTAGTGCCTAGGGGACTAGTCGGGGCGTAATCGGGGCCTAGGCGGGACCTAGAATTAAGACATAATTACCATTTTTTTGATAATTTATATCAAAGATCAAGCACATTGACTACAAATTAAATTTTTTTATTTATGTTTGTCATTTTGTCAAACACTTGTCTATATTTGTAAAATGAACAAAAATATACAAACCGACATTTAATCTCAATTCTCAACAACTCCAAAGCAATAAACCAACCAAGTTTAGAACTAAAAACAAAAAAAATATTACTCCACCTACCTACTGCCCCTACAACCCACAGTTTAACATATCCTCCATAATCCCTTCTCATTCTAAATTATGAGTCTCGAGACAGTCCCCTTCTTCTTCATTTGTTTTTTTCTTCTTTCTTCTATCTATCTGGCAGACCGGCAACGTAGGCGTCGACTTGGTCGATTAGGCGGCGACTAAGAAAGTCGCGGCGGTAGAGAGAGGCCTAGTGCCAAAGCGGGGCCTAGGCGGAGCTAGGCGGAGTTTTAAAACACTGATATATACTTATACTAAAAATACGAAATTCCCTCAAAGTATATATAAAGCGTCACTTTGCCACCTAACCTATGTTTTGTATCATTTTCGTATCTCATTTTATAATTCTTTTCTAGTTTTCCCATAGTCACGACAAAGGTTACCAATCTGACGTTAATGTGCACATGGTATTTCGCGTGTAGGGCATTTTAGTCATTTTTTGCAATGCTTTCTTTGCTTTTATTACCCAAAGAGAAACTTCCTTTTCTTCTTCTCCAGCAAACGCTTTCTCTGCATTTTCTCCGGGAATGACCTCGTATGTAAATTTTAAGTGAGATAAAACTCAAAAGTATATTAATGTTTTATTCAAATTATTATATAGAAAAATAAATAAAAATAGAGCGGAATCATATCAGAGATATTGAACTCAAGATTAGATAATCATACTTAGGTGTCAAGGTCACCACGAATAAGAACCCACCAAAAAATTAAAGACGTACAACATAACACACAAGCATACACCAAGCATACACCAAGAATTTCCTCATTTCTCCCTCGTACAACATAATACACAAGCATACACCTAGAATTTCAAATCTCATATTTGAATCCATCACATACGTATACGACAATGATGAGACAAACCATAGTTCAATCCGTTTTCATCGTCCATAGCTTCAACTCCAACAAATTTTTCATCGACACCGTTGATATTGTTTATGATTTGATTGGAGCAAATTCTCGATTTTAAACATTATTCGCTACACCATGTTTATCACTACGATTACCAGACATGACATCTCATCACCAAATTTGACATAGAATATGGAAATGTTAAAAAATTACATTGTGGGCCAAAGTGGATTTGGTAGATACTTTAGGGGGAAATTTATATTTTGGACTAATTTCGATGGGGCCAAAATATGATTAACTCCCAAAATTACACATCAAATCTCACATTGCACCCCAACATACGAAGTGTCCCACTTTCATAACTTATTTAGCTATTTGTCCGACTTTGCCCCCTCCCGTCTATGGGCATTAAAAATAGTAACAGAAAATGGTATGTGCATGTCACATGAAGATTATTTTGGTCATTTTGCTTGGCGCACAAAATGGGAATTGACTATAAATTCAGTATTTAATTAACCATTTAGTATTTAGAATATGTTTGTAAATAAAAATAAAAATAATTATTTTAATAATTCAAAAATAATTATATGGTCAAATTACAATTTCCCCCCAAAGTATCCACAAAATCGTATAGTTTACCTCTATGTAAAGTTTGTCTCATAATGATATCTGACTTTACTTCCCCCCCCCATTTTCCACCCTACCACTAACGGACGTTAGAAAATTCACGTTAAATAGCACGTGGTCTTCCACGTACAGGACGAAAATGTCATTTCTCTTATCTGGTTAAGGAGTAAATGTATTAAAAGTACAAACCCTAATCTCACGACCTCTCCTTCTCTTTTCTCTTGGTGTAAGTTCCCATCTTCAGATTCACCGTAATAGCCGCAATCTCCAGTTAGCCCCACCATAGCCACCGCCATCTCTGGGTGCAAGTTCTCATATCCGGCCCAAACCCTTCCCACTCTGGTCACGCCTATCATAACTCTAGCGTCGTCCTCCTTCGATTCTAGCCAAGCTCCATCTTCGATCTCCCTCATTCTCTCCCCTACAAAAGTCGTGCTTAAAGTAGAAATTAAAGGCTATAGAGTATACTTACTAAAAACCCTTGAAAAAACATGCAATTGACATAAAACCCATAAACCTTATTGATGAGTTCATCAAAGAGAGAGAGAGAGAGAGAGAGAGAGAGGCTTGAATAAAGAGAAATAGTTATGAGTTTTATTGAAATACTATTTAATTTTGCAGGAGAAAATTGGGCACACGGTCGATATGTATTTGGTTTAAAACAAAGTATCAAAATTGAAAAGATGTTGAAGAAGCTATGACTTTAGATGATTTTGACCTCATAGAAGCTGCCATGACAGTCAGGTTGGCTTATTTTGAAGAATTAAGAGAGATAAAGTAAATGTAAAATCATGTAAGAGGATGAAGTGGATGAGAAATTGATTGATTTCGATGGTGGATGGGTTTCACCAGAGAAGGTGGGTACGTGGATCCAATTTCATACATAGAATTGAAGATGGAGACATGTAACTATGGGTAAGATTTTTTTTTTTTTCATATCTTTCGTTTACTTTGTTTTCATTATCAAGATAAGAAAATTGACAATGAAATGGAAAAATGCATATCTATCATCTGGGTTAAGAGATAAATTTAAGAGAAAATTTGGAGGGAGTAGACAAAACCAAGATCGGCTTATGGGTTAATTTTTGTTGTGGAAAGTGAAGATCGGAAAAAATGGTTGATCTTTTCTCTAGATTTTTTTAAGTAGGAAAAAATGGAATTGTGGACTCCACTCTATTTTAACATTTGAACTTTAAGCACCCCAAAGTTTATATCGAATTCCTAACATTTCTCTCGAGTTAACATCGTGGAAGACCACGTGTTATTTAACGTGACTTTTCTAACCGTTGTCGCGACTAGGGTGGAAAATATGGAGAGAAAAAAATAACGTCAGATATCATTATGAGACAAACCTTAGGTTGTGGTGCACTATGTGATTTGGTGGATACTTTGGGGGGAGAGATTGTATTTTGGTATAATTATAAGGAAAATAATATCCTTACAAGACTTAGTAGTTGTAAGGAAATTTATAAAATTAGTTGTAAGGCTAGCAATGTTGTAATTATAATTTGTATCATATTTAAATTTAAAGTTAAAAAAAATACATTACTCTCAAAAAAATGAAATTTAGAAGTTATTTAATTTATTTTATTATCCTTCATTTTCTTCCATCAACCTCATCTCTCATAGACCCACCACCATTACCACCACTACCACCTCAAATTATTATTAACCCAAAAATTAATTTTTTTATTTTTATTTTATTTCTTTGTCTACTTTCATACTCCTTCGTTCAAATTAACACATATGTAAAACTCATAATTTATAAACTCACCACCACCAAAACCTTAAATTTTACTATTTACAAACCTAAATTCAATTTTTTGAATTTTTAAATTTGATGATTGAAACCCAAACTCATATGAAGATTTGAAAAATTGATGATTTGAAAATCTAACAATATCGGGTTCCACATCTAAACCACCACTGCCATGGTTATAATCACCCCCACCACTACCCCTAACCACCACCACCAGCATCCACCACCAGTATCACCACCAGCAAGAAATACATTCACTTTACCTTGCTAAAATGGAAAAATAAAATATATTTAGCTTCCATTAAATCGAACTGTTTTCTTCAAGCGTATCTCATATATATTCTAGTGTTCTTCTCTAAAATCTACTATTTACTTCTTTAAATAGTAGTAGTCTGAAAATTTAAAGATGTAAATAGTAGATTTTAGCATTCTTTTCTAATAAAATGCATAGATTCATCAATTTGTTCTTCATTTTCTTTATCTTCTTGACATTATGACACATTTTCTTAACTCATTTCTCTTAGCTTATTTATGGGTAGTAACTAAACACGCTACAGATTTGCTTAATAGTTTGATACTCACTAACAAATCTATCATTATAGTTACAATTTTCTATATGCATCTAATAATGTCTTTCCCGAACATATATATTTAAGAAATAAAGAAATAAAACTATGTTATTTTTTAGTTTCAAATATTTTTTTAGTTTTGAATAAAGTTTTAGTCTTTTGAGTAAATGTATTTTTGTCATTTTAGAATTGAATATATTGGACGATATTTGTAACGATAATGGTAGGTAGTTTATTTGATGAAGGATTATTTTTGTCTATCAATTAAATTGTAAGAAACAAACTTGACTTTTATAGTAAGAGAGATCTTGAAAGTTGTGTAATCAATTAATCAGATTTGTGTTCTCAATGCATGCTAACTACTGGAGTATATAATAATACTCAAATATGACTTTTTTTTTTTTAGTAAGTGCATTTTGGTGAGATTTTACCTATTTTAGACTACCTAAACAGAAAAATAGTAGTAGCAAAAAAGGTGAGGTAGTGATTTGTAAAAGAGAAGAAAGAAAATGATGGTAGCAATTTCCTCATTAGAAGGTCGGAGGGTCAGTTCTTGAGGCGGTGTCTATAGATAATTATATTTCCAATGATTTCTCTATTGATTGTTGAAGCAAATATTTATATAGCCTATACAAAATGTAATTGCTATCCTAGAGGATTATAATCATATTTGAGGGAGATAATTATAGAGTATGTTAAGGAAATACATTTATAGTAATTTAATATATAGCATAAGATTAGGAGAGAATTAGTCAAGAGATTTGATTTTGTGTATCTCTATCATGACCCTGCAAGATGGACGATCGTGTAGTGAGACCGATCTTGGACATGAGCTTATTGAAGCGGATGTGTGCAAGTGGCTTAGTGAGAGCATTAGCTAGTTGATCGTTGTTGAAAATATATGATACACGGAAGGTTTGATTTTGAACATTTTCATGCACAAAATGATAGTCAAGGGCTAAATGTTTCATTCTTGAGTGGAACTTAGGATTGGCGGCAACATATGTAGCTCCCATATTGTCACAGTAGATGACTGGTTTGTTTGTGGGTAGATGTCCGAGCTCACGAAGTAAGTTTTGAACCCATAAAACTTAAACAGTGGTCGCGGCAAAAGCTCGGTACTCGGCTTCAGTTGAAGAACGAGCAAGAGTGCGTTGTTTGCGAGAACTCCAAGATATAGGGTTTTGACCCAAGTAGACAACGTAACCAGCTGTTGAAATGTAGTCATCTTTATCCCTTGCCCAGTCAGCATCCGAAAAAGCATGGGGAGTATGAGGCGAGTCCCGGCGAAGTAGTAGACCTTGTGTGGTGGTCCCTGCAAGGTAGCGTAGTAGTCTTTTTAGAGCAGCCCAATGATCCTCAGTTGGTTTGTGCATGTATTGAGATAACATGTTTACTACAAAGGAAATGTCAAATCTGGTTAAAGAGAGATATTGTAGGCTTCCCACAAGTGCTCGATATTCGGTTGGGTTGGCTAAAAGAGTCCCAGTTTGTTTAGATGGGGGCGGGGTCGTGGCCATGTGGGTGGGTACAGGTTTGGCATTGGTCATATGAGCACATAGTAAAAGGTCTTGGATGTATTTGTGTTGGCTAAGAAAGAGGCCATGAGGGTGAGGTAGCACTTAAACTCCAAGAAAATAGGGTAGGGGGCCAAGATCTTTGAAAGAAAAACGAGAGGGGAATGTAGAGATGAATGTGTTTAGGAGAGTGGGATTGGAGCCAGTGATGATGATATCATCAACATATACAAGAAGATAGATTAAATCATGGTTATGACATAGTGTGAATAGGGATGAGTCGGAGACGGAATTTTTGAACCCAAGAGTTAAAAGATAGGATTTAAGTTCATCATACCAAGCTCGTGGAGCTTGTTTGAGGCCATAGAGTGCTTGACGAAGTTTGCAGACATGAGTAGGATGAGATTGACTAACAAAGCCAGGAGGTTGTACCATAAATACATCCTCCGTGAGAGAACCTTGAAGAAAAGCATTATTAATGTCAACTTGACGAAGAGACCATCCATAGTTTATGGCTAAAGAGAGAATAGTACAGACGGTAGATGGTTTAACTACATGTCGAGAGACATAGATTTTGTTTAAGTTAGGATGAAGACAGTAGTAGGCACTTTGAGTGGCATATAGCCAACAAATGTACAGGGAAAAGAGCGGGGATCGAGTTTATTTGAGGTATAGGGTCGTAGCCATGGATAATAGAGACATCCAAAGCTTCGAAGTTTGAGATAGTTGGATGTGTGACCATAGAGTTTAGAGTAAGGAGACTGTAAGTGAAGTGTAGGAGTAGGCATGCGATTAATTAAGTAACAAGCAGTAGCAAAGGCAAGAGGCCAGTATTTTCGTGGCATAGAGGAATGGGTGAGGAAAGAAAGACCGATTTCGACTATATGACGGTGGCGACGCTTTGAATAGCCATTGTGCTCTGGCATATGAGGAGGGGAGGTGAGATGTGTGATGCCATGAGACGCAAGTGTTGGACCTAAACCAATATATTCACCACCATTATCACCGAAGATTGTAATGATGGGGTGTTTTTTAAAAAAAAAATCAACCAAGAGTTTGAATTTATTAAAGATGGTAGTAGTATCATTTTTGTGTTTGAGAGGATAGAACCACACATATTTAGAATAATGATCAACAAAAATAAGATAATATTTGTAGCCATCATAAGAAAGAGTGGGAGAAGTCCAAACATCAATGTAAATAATATCAAGTGGACCATGAGATTGAATGGTATTTTGATAAAATTGTAATTTGTGGCTCTTATTGCAATCACATGAATTACAGTGAAAAGAGGGCGACGTTGGGATATTAAAATTAAAAGCATTACTAATATGACGCAAAGTCGAATAAGATGGATGGCCTAATCTATGATGTCAATTGGTAGTAATGGTCAAGTTGATAGAATGAACAGCAGGACGAGTAGGATGTCATTCATAGATTCCAAATTTAGTTGGGCCTTGAAAAAGAAATGCCCCCGTGCGAAGATCCTTCGCATGATAAGAGTTAGGTAAGAACGTGATAGAAGCATTACTATCATGACAGAATGTAGAAATAGAGATAACATTACGAGAAACGGAATGTACATGAAGAATATTATTAAGATTAAATTTAGTAGTAGAAGTGAGAAGGGAAGTTGAACCAGTGTTTGAAATAGTTAGGCCCGAGCCATCGCCAATAATAAGTTCCTCAGTACCATCATAGGAGAGTGTAGAGCAAGATTTTCAAGATCATGAGTAACATGATGAGTTGCACCACTGTCGAGTAGCCAACTATTGGGGTTGGAATCGATAGTAGTGGCAGCATAGGCATGAGGAAAAGGTGGAGAATAAGGTTTATATGAGTACCTAGACTGAGAGGATTGGGAAGTTGGAATAGGTGGTATGGCTTGTGGGAATTAACTCTTGAATATTGAACACTGGGAGACAAAGTGGTCGTGATTCCGGCACCACTGACATTTGCCTTTGAATGGATTTAAGGGACGGTAAGTGGGTGTGAGGGTGGATTGATTTGGGGTAGGAAGAAGGCCAGCAGATGACGAAGATTGGCAGTTGTGGTGATTGCGGGTGTTGGGTTTAGCCATGTTGGGAATAATGGCTTGATCTGTATCCATTTGAGAAGAGAAAAGACTTGAAGAAAGATAAAGAGGGGAAGGACACAGCTAAAAAAAATTCACTGCTCTGATACCATATAGATAATTATATTTCCAATGATTTCTCTATTGATTGTTAAAGCAAATATTTATACAGCCTATACAAAATGTAACTGCTATCCTAGAAGATTACAATCATATTTGAGGGAAATAATTATGGAGTATGTTAAGGAAATACATTTATAGCAATTTAATATATAGCATAAGATTAGTAGAGAATTAGTCGAGGGATTTGATTTTGTGTATCCATATCCCTATCAAGTGTCAACTAGTTTCATTTCACTCATAACCATTAACAATTGTATCAAACCAAAGAACAAGCTCACACTTTACAAATTCCAATTACTCATTTTTGGAAACTCAACAAAATCAAATCAAATCAATTTATAGAAAGCAATAATAAGGGGGAATGCTGAACAATCAAACCAATTAGCTGATCCAGCTGTGTTGCAGTTGCAGTACCAATAGAGCTAATTAACCACCCGACAATCCAGCCTAATCTCATTTCCACCGGTGATACTACTCATTTTTATCATGGAGTTCACAAATGCTTTCTCAAACTCATCTTGGGAGCTACCAAACTTTGAAACCAGTGCTTTGCCCCTTGTTGTAGAGACTAAAGATTGATCTGAACTGAACAAACTCTTCCCCTGGAGAAGTAATTTGTAGTATGCGTTGTCAAATATAGTGGTCGAAGAGTCCATGGTGGCACCTGCATTTCTCACCTTGTTGTGCATCGGGCAAACGTTCCGTAGGCTGGCTGCAAATGATGGCTGCAACAACGGATCAACGTCACGTGTCATGTCAAAGTTGTGGATCCTATTCTGGAAGGATGAGCAGTGAGCGAACCCCAAGGTATGGCCTCCTACATGACATATATGTTATAAAGAAAAAATTACAACATGACAATATATACGAGATTGTCATGAAATTGTCATTAGGCACTTTGATCGTATATTAGTGCTCACGATTATGCTGTCTTCAAGTATGGATACCTGAGAGTGCTACTAAATCATCCATGGAAAGACCTCTTTGTGAGAAGCTTTGCTGCAGTTGGGATATGTTAAAAGTGGGAGCTGGTAGTTGTCTCGTTTCTTTTGCCTTTGATATTCTTCCATCCTTCCTCCCTTTGGGCACTTCCCATGTAGGACCTCCAGACTGAAAAATCCAATCAAAAATATAAAAGAAAAATAATATAGTGTGATCAATCCTAAATACAGGAAGTGCAACGGTTACTACCCTCACTTACCTCTATTTTTCAGATTGGATTCTTTTTGTTACAACCCCCATTTCATTTATGTTAGTCTACTTTCCTTTCTTAGCCGTCATGGAAAATTTAGCCACTAAAAGTTCAATGCATATTAATTATCTAGTTTTTCATTTTACACACAATCAAGTTGAGCATTAAATTTTTTTTAAAAGGTTGAAGGGGGCATTGACCTTACCCCAACCCTTAATATTAATATTAATGTCTTGAAAGGCTACAAAGTATATAAGATAGTGTCATTCCGCTAGAACAATGGTGCCTCTGGTAAGGCTTGAGCAACAATGCTTCTAGTGAGGTTTGAACGCTTGACCTCTCCGTTAAGAGAATTTAAGTGAGCAGTACCAATTGAGCTAGAACACTTTGGTTAATTATTTACATGTGATTAGTGTTCTAAAACTTCCCGCCTAGCTCCGCCTAAGCCCCTCTCTACCACTGTAACTTTCTTAGTCGCCGCCTAATTGACCAAGTTGGCGCCTACGTCAAACCTCGCTAACCTTAATTTATTTTTGTAGCTTTGATTTTGTGGCATGCGGTCACCAAAGAAGGAATTGGGGGGGGGGCGAACCGGAGAAGGAAGGGGAAGTGGTAATGGTGAGGTAGAGAAGGAGGTAGAAAGAAAAGGGGTTTGATTTTGTGGATATTCGGTGGGATGAGAGAGGGGATAGATCGAAGGGTTAGATTTATGAGGAAAGAAATTGGAGGATGAAAAAATGAGGAGAGTCGGTCTGCTGGAGAGAGAGAGAGAAGAAAAAAAATAAAGGAAGAAAAAATGGTTGTCGGTCTGCCAGATAGATAGAAGAAAGAAGAAGAAAAAAAGATGAAGAAGAAGGGGGCTGTCTCGAGACTCAAAATTTAGAACGAGAAGGGATTATGGAGGATATGTTAGACTGTGGGTTGTAGGGGCAGTAGGTAGGTGGAGTAATATTTTATTTATTTTTTAGTTTTAAACTTGGTTGGTTTATTGCTTTGGGGTTGTTGAGAATTGAGATTAATGGTAGGTTTATATAGTTTTGTTCATTTTGCAAATATAGACAAGTGTTTGATAAAATAACAAATATAAAAATAAAAAAAAAATTTGTAGTCAATGTGCTTAATCTTTGATGTAAATTATAAAAAAAAAAAGAGAGGCAATTATGCCTTAATTCTAGGCCCCGATTAGTCCAATAGGCGCTAGGCGTTAGTGTGCCGCCTAGCGAACGCCCAACGATTTGTAGAACCTTGCATGTAACGCACATATGTTAGCTAAATAAGGGTAAATGAAAAATCCAAAAAATAGACAATATATGTTTATTAGAAATTCTAAAAGGGAAGTATTTTATGAATTACGAGTATCTGTTGATGATTTAAGTGGAATCATTGGTCATTTGGTGTAATCGGGGTTTTGTTTCAAAGATGGGTGAGCTTGGGAATACTATATTATGGATTTGGGGGTGCGGAGTGCACATTTACATAAGTATATATTTACGGACTTGCGAGTGTAAATAATCAAGTATTTATTGTATTTTACTGCAAAAATTTGAATTCAAATAGATGACAGAACATTTTGAAGGAAACATATAGAAAAACTTGGTTATTGCTAGAGAATGAGATGGAAACTTCATCGGTATTCTACCATCTTTGATTCGTCATTATATACTAATACTCTATTAGTAATCTCCTGTTTAGTGATGTAAGAGGAGGGCCGTTGTAGTGTTATTCCACAAGAATATTCGTGTAATCCGGGGCATGTGATAAGGGTCGAATAATCCTTACAGAAAAGTATGTTCGTGTATGATTCTAAAATATATCCATGTTTTGTTTTCGATCCAACAGTATCAACTATCAAATGTAATAGAGAAATACCAACCATAGTAACTGCATCCCTTGCAGCCAAAGCCAATATATCAGCACACGAAACAGTGCCAGGACAAGTTGCCTCCACTTCCTTCTTAGCTTCATCGATGACATAAAATGCATGCAATGAAATGTTCGGAGGTCCATCTTTTTCTGCTTTACTCTTCTTTGTTGAGTTCAACAACACAGAAGCATCACAACCCTTCAAAATTTAAAAGAAAATTAAGAGCCAGATGAATGTCGTCATATAGAAACAAAGTAAATTAAAAAATAAGTTGTTTTGTAAAGAAAGAGAACTTCTGCGACAAGTTTAAGGATGGAGGAAGTCATAATTAAGGAGTTGAAAGTGGTTACTCTAATGAAGCAGTCATGGAAGTGCATCCGAAGTAAAGCTGCCGGAACTGTCTTGTCATTCATCATGGCTTTCTTCACGACATGGGTAATGATTGACTCAGCTTTTGGGCAAGTCTGGTCATAGTAGTTAGAACTCAATGCACGCACAATATCAGATGAGAGGACTGAAAACAAAACAAAAGCAACGAGTAACGAAACAACGTTGGCTGCCATTGTTGAAGAATTCTTGGATCAGTTTGTCTTGTTGATGTGGTAATTAATGCAGAAGACGTACTATATGGTATTTGTAGGGAAAGGGAGCAGAAGGAGTTGGAACTAGAGAGGCATGTTTGTTAGCAGATTTGGTGAGCTAGATCCATTAGCCAGAGTGTAATAAGAGTTGTTCAAGCATTCCTACAAGCAGACAAACCATGTCCCAAAGTTTGCTTAAACTATTTGGACCTTACTTTAGGGGAATTCAAAAAGATATGGATCATCTCCGTTTAAGAAATAAACAAGTGTTCATTGATTTGATCCCTTCTCGGGTTGTTCAGTTACTGAATGAGCAACTACGCGCAAAGTTACAAAATAGATTTGAGTAGGTCTCCGGTGAAACCGTGTTATGGATCTTAATTCATAAGAAGGGGATCCGTCTTACATAAAATACTCGTAAGACCATCGTTCCTAAGTTTTTGTCAATAGATTTATCCGGCTTTTTGCTGGGACTGATACAGCTGATTAGATTAACGACTAATGTAACGAGCACACAAGCTTTTTAATATATTCCTACAAGTATAAAATGATGTGCTCATTTTGAATTAAACACTCCATCGTCATACTTGACTTTCAATTTCATCATTCTATGAATGAAAATTTGATATAAATTTAGTTGCTTTTTGAAATTCAAAACTTGTGGTTCATGGTAGATTTATAGAAGTTATATATCTCCAGAACTATTAAAATAAATGCTCGTCTAATATTGATCCAAAAAATGTACAAATATTGATTTAAAAATCAAAAAAATCTCATTTTCCTAACTAAACCTTAGCCCAGACAAAAACAAAAGCAGAGTCACCTGAACCATGTATTTCAATCAGACAAGAAAGACCATAGGACATAGAGCCATAGAGGGTATGTTCATGTAACCAACTGATTAAAAAAGAATGGGATGTAGACCTTCAAGATTAACAATCGCAGTTTCCATAATATTGTAGCCTAAAAGGGAATACTCTAAATGCCTTTGGTGGCTAAGATCAACAAATAAAGCAACTGTTGCATAGTTGGTCCAAAATTTTCACCTACTATTTTACTACTTGATGGAGTGGTAGCACTGACTACTAGTCTACTAGTACACACACACACACACACACACCAAAAGAAGAATATAGATATTGTTCTTTTCTCTATCTTTTCGATCATTAAATTTTCATTCGAGAAAAATGTTTACATGCAATTTTATTTTTAGGATGGAGGAAGTACGTAGTGCTAAAGATCAGAAGTCCATAAGCACCTGATCTGTTAACAGATATCTTTCCAAAGGAGATCCTTACAGCTAACCTGGAGCTTTCACTTGTACATGGGCTCATGTTTTCGTGGTGATGATTTGTTTCAATGACATGGCTCGTGAGTCATGAAACCGATTGATGTATCTCAGGTGGACGCGAGATCTACCTTGTTGGTCGGGGAAAGGGAAATGCAATAAATCTCAAAAAAAAAAATTAAATAAAAATTACATACACTCTTACCAGAAGAACCATAAGAAGCTAAAACAGCTATATAAACAATAAATCATGTTTTCTAGTCTAGTCTTTACTACAAGTAATGGACACTAATCCCACTCTCATCAAGGGTAATTAATAATACAATGAATGAAATTATGTTATAATTTATATACAAAAAGACCTCAGTGAGCTTAATGTCCCCTCCCAGCCCACTCCTAAGTCTACAAATTTGCTTCTACGGATCAACTTATAAAACTTGTTAAGTAGCTAGGTGAAATGTCGAAAACAAATTTGGCATTAAGAATTATATTCCTTAGCGAGTATGTTTGAACAAGGATAAGAGTACAACAGTTTAGTAATATAGTGGAATCGGAAAAAGAAAGAAAAGAAAATACAGAGATGCATTTATTGATTTTGATCCCTCAACAAAATAAAATCAACATACAAAGGAACAATTGCTTTTGATCCACGGCCTGAAAAAATAATAAAAAGTACTAACAATTCTTTCTTGGATTGGATCACCGAACCACCCTACAATCAAGCCTGATCTCTTGTCCACCAGTGATACTACTCATTTTGATCATAGAATTCACAAATGCTTTGTCAAAGTCTGCTTGGGAGCTAGCAAACTGTGACACCAATGCTTTGCCTCTTGTTGTGGTGACTAAAGATTGATCAGATGAAAACAAACTCTTCCCTTGGAGAAGCAACTTGTAATAAGTGTTGTCAAAGGTAGAGGTCGAAGAATCCATGGTGGCACCTGCATTTTTCACCTTGTTGTGTTCGGGGCAAATGTTCCTTAGGCTGGCTGCAAAAGATGATTGTAACGTAGGGTCGACGTCGTGTGTTTTGTCAAAGTTGTGGATCCTGTTTTGGAAGGATGAGCAGTGGGAGAACCCCAAAGTATGGCCTCCTACATATATGCCAACAAAATTTAGTCATGTACTCATCTGAACTTTTAATCATTAATTTCATTTTTGTCTTTCCTACAAAATTGCATATGTTGATTACAAGTGAGTCCTTCACAAAGCATTTACCTGAGAGAGCAATTAAATCATCCATGGAAAGACCTCTCTGGGAGAAGCTTTGCTGCAACTGAGATATGTTAAAGGTGGGGAAAGGTAGTTGTCTGGTTTCACTTGCCTTTGATATTCTTCCATCTTTTCTCCCTTTCGGCACTTCCCAAGTAGGACCTCCAGACTGAAAATCAATCAATGATAAGTATAAGAATTGGTCTCAAGTCAGTTAGAAATAGTCCCAAGTTTGAAACTGAAAAGTTGCAACTACCTCACTTACTCTATTTTCCAACTCTAAATTAAGATATCTCCATTCTTCATGCTTATTCTATAACATTAAGCAGGGATAGTGGTCGAGATATAATAAAGATTTCATCCAAACTCAACACACAGATTCAAATAATACCCTGAAAGCCATACGTTAAGGGGTTGAACTCGAGGAAAATCTTTGCCTAGAATAATTGTTTTATGATTAGAAAAACATAAGAAGCTGTTTATTGATAACTGACCAGAGTAACTGCATCCCTTGCAGCTAAAGCCAATATATCAGCACAAGAAACAGTGCCGGGACACAGAGCCTCTACTTCTTTCTTAGCTTCATCAATGACATAAAATGCATGCAATGAAATGTTTGGAGGCCCATCTTTTTCCGCTTTATTCTTCCCCTTCGAATTCAGCAGCACTGAAGCATCACAACCCTTCGTACATAAACATAAGAAAAATTGGATAAATGAAAGTGTACTAAATCATCTACTTATAATTGATGAAATTGTGGAGAAGTGTATATGCATGTCAAAGTCCAATCAACAACTCTTCAAAAAACAAAACGAAAAGAAAAATCCGTTAAGAGAAGAAGTGATTTTTGCACGCGTACTATTTAAACATCCCCGTCAGTTGTGAGTTGTCATGCAAATTAGACGCACTTTCCTTACCTTTCTTATCCGAAATTTATAAGTATATATATATGACTAAATATTTTGAAGTAATAAGGCTTGAAGATGAAGACTAAAATAAACCTGCGACACACTACTACACTGTTGCAAAACTATATACAGAAAATAAGAAATCTTATTTTTGAAAAAAGAAAACTAAAAATCGAAGAAAGACTTGTATTGCGGGAGAGGTAATTACTCTGATGAAGCAGTCATGAAAATGCATCCGAAGTAGCGCAGCTGGAACAGTCCTATCATTCCTCATGGCTTTCTTCACGACACTGGTAATGGTTGCCTCGGCATTTGGGCAAGTCTGGTCATAGTAGTTAGAACTCAAAGCACTCACTACATCAAAAGAGAGCAGTGCTGGAAACAATAGAAAAGCAACAAATAGTGAAACAATGTTTTCTGCCATGATAAGAGGAAAGCTTTCTGAGGTATACGTCTTTGCTGTGGTGATCAATATACGGAACTAGACTGTTATATATATGTGAACTGTTGGGTAAAGTTTGGAGTACTAGACATGAAATGCATGGTTGTTAGCAGATTTGGTGAGCTAGACCATTAGAGTAAACAGGGTTGTTATAGCTAGCATATTCTCATAAGTCATAAGAAGATAAGGCCATGCATACTCCTCAGTTCACATTGCTGAAGCATTTCGGCTTTCCAAAGAGAATGTAAATTAGATTTCACTCTTCTTGGTTTACTCCTCGTTCAATTATTTTAATTTAACTGTTAATACTCGATCAGTTAAGTGATCACAGACGCCGCTGCCCCCAACATCCCTAGCTATTAGCCAATATAGCAGGACTGGCTGAATTCCCTGACAGGTTCTTAGAAACATTGCACGATTTGAACCTCTCTGGTTCTGAAGCCAGTAGCTCTATACATAATACATGCAATGCAGTCATTTAGAGTGGAATAAGCCAAGTTCTTTTCATTTAACTTATAATAATTAATTAAATTTACTTATTCGAAAACCAAGCATATTTAAAGATACATCTCCCTTCTGCCCCGTTAGCAAAAATAAATTAATTCTAGGCAAGCCAAACACATAAATAAATGGTGGATAAGGTTGAAGAAATAAAGTAGGTATTGGATTTGGAGGTATATAGTTTGGTCCAGAAAGTTCAACTACTATTTCATAATACCATTGTCTGTATTCTTTCTTTTAGAAGTTAAAACACAATACTATCTTCTCCCTTTGCAGCATTATTAATTTAATTAGTTTCTTTATTTTATTTTTTTATGTTTAGTTATTCATTTAGTTGTACAGTTTGTTGCTCTATCATAACTACTACTTGTCTTAACTTGCTTATAACTTATAAGTTGACCTATTACAAAAATAACCTGCCTTTATTAGATTACCTTCCCCCAACAAATCACAATTCCTAGCTATAGCTGATCCATTGAATTTAAATGGAAAGGTAAGAGAAAGAGAGAGAGAGTGTATGTTCTTAAACGATTTTCTCAGTTTCCCTAAACAATTTTGCAAACATTGCCCGAAATCCGTGGCTGCAGAAGAAATCAGCAACTATAGTCTATATTCCATCGTATTTTGATAATTACAATCACAAGTTTGTGTACCACAAACTTATCTCCCTCCGTTTCCCAGCGAAGAGTCCGTCTCATACTATTTTAGGATGTTTCATTTTGAGAGTCCACTTTTAAAAAGTTATGTTTATCACCCCCATTACAAATCAACCTTGCCATCACATTTACTATTAGCATATTGATTATGTTCAAAGCATTTTTTGTAATTATTACAAACTTTAATGCTACCTATATATCTTTTAGACTTTTCAAATAAAGACTCTTTAGGTGGAACCGAGGGAGTATTTTAATTTTGGTTGAGAGCCAACTGCAATGTTAGAAAGGAAATTTAAATCTTGGATCATTTTTGAGATAAAGCATGTATGTGAAAATTTAAGGATGATAACCAGCCGGTCCCCTCCCTTCAATTAAAAGTCACAATACTTTTTTTATCCGCTAAAAGTCATTTTTTGATGAAAAAATGAATATACATTTAATGAACCGAACACCGGTGCACAAAAGCTTCATTTCATGCATCGTGATACACAAAGTTTAATTGCAATGGATGATTTTCATGCATGATTATATGCTTCGCGATTGAAATTCGATGCATCGCAATTAAAATTCGGAAGATTAGAAAATGTTAGAAAGAAGAATGGAGAATTCTGCCTACGGAAGAAAACTGAGATTCAAATAACTTCCTCTGCCCGACTTGATTTGGAATCAAAGCAAAATGTCAAATCGAATTGAGCGTGGACTTAATAATGTACCATCAGAACCTCCCCGTGATCTTAATTCCCTCTATTTACTCTCCCCCTCCTTCGTTCATGTCTTCTTGCTTCCCTTCTATCGCAAAAGATCTACTGTAAGGAGATGAATTCGAGTACTATCTTAGAATGAAAGTCATCAAGACATGAACGGAGGGAGTAATTTTTTAATTCATAGTTAATTGATTTCTTGATCCAAAATTATCTCCTTCACGTTTATTGCATAATTTTCCATGATTTACTCAATTACACGTTGATTGTCAATCACATATAAAAAGAAAATTTTTCTTTCCTTTTTTACAGTTTTCCATTGCATGTTGATTACTAATCACATATAAAAGAAATCGAAATGGAATAGAAAAATTACAGGTCGAGATTTAGGAAGAAACCATTTTGATGGGCGGTGGGAAATTTAGGAAAAAATGGTTAATTTTGTCATTATACTTTGACCAATGTCACTGTGCTATTTTTCGAGCAAAATTGGTATTATACTTGAAAACAGAGATGCAATTTCATCATTATCAGTAACAGTCATCCAATTTTTAACGAAATTAATTTCAATTGCGTCCCCCTAAGGTTTTTTAAAATGTAGGAAAACGTTTAATGATAGTTGAAGTTAAAAGTAAAATGATTTATGGTTCTTAAATTATCAGTGTTTGTATTTCTTTTAAAGGTTAAAAAAATATATTTTATGAACAAAAAAAAAGAATGAATGAAATTTAAAAATACAAATAAGAAAATATATATTTTGCCTAAAAAAATTAAGAGAAGAATATCAATACTATAATAGTGGTTAATAACTCACTTACAATTGACAAATGCTATTTACGACAGAGATTAAATCGTTTTCAAATATTTAATGATTGAGATTAATCACATGTGTGGAGGTGGTTATCCTTCTTATTATTAAACATAAATTAATATTTTTTTAAATAAATTATTGAACTATTTTAAAATATATTTATTTTCTAAATAAATTATTAATTATTTTACTAAATTAATAAATTTTATTAAATAAAACATATAAGGCATAAATCATCAAATGACATTAAAAATTGTAAAAAAACTATTCTTATAAAAAAGCGTATTATTCAAAAAAAAAAAGATTAACACATCACACTTATTATATTATTATTATTATTATTATTATTATTATTATTATTATTATATTTTTATTATATGATTCTTTTAACAAAAATGGAAGAAGAGGGAATTGGGACGGATAATTTTGGGACAGATGGATTATCTTTTTTAACCTTAAAAGCACACACACACACACACAAAAGACCCCTTTATAATTTATGAATAAAAAAACAATCTACCTTTTAACATTAGCAATCATTATTCATTAAGGATCTTCCAACATTTAAAAAAAACTTTAGGGGAGACAACTGAAATCGATTCCGTTAAAATTAGATGACAATTAGGGATAGTGACAAAATTTAAATAAAAAAATTTAGAATAAAGAATTTTACACATGAACTCATGAAGCACTTAATAGTTACTACATTGAATTCAAAAAATATAACCAAAATACAATAAAAGTACTAGATGTCAAGCTAAAACATATATCAAAATTTAAAAATACTAGAATGAAAATATGATTTGAAAGGGCTCCCCCTCACGAAGATTAGGAGAGGACAAGAGAGTAGAGAAAACTGGAGAGGACGAATAAGGATAGGAGTCTAAAGATCAGAATTCTAAAAGATTGATGGCTTTGTTGCTTAGCTCGATGGTTCAACTCTGTGGTTCGACTTGGTCGTTCGGCTCAAAATGGTTTAGTTCGGTTCAGTTTGACCCGACTTGGAAAGATCAAGCCAAGAGCCGAACCGAACCATTCGGTTTCTCAAAAACACAAATCGAACCAAACCATATAAGTCACGAAACCAAACCGAACCACTTGGTGGTTTGGTGGTTTGAATTGACACCCCTAAAAGAAGGACATGGTCTGATTCATCATCATTTTGTATTACGGTGCAAAAATAGATTAAATAATATTTTATGTATCGCGGTTCAAAATTTTAACACGGTGTCGAGGGTACACCGTACACTAAATCTACTTTGAGAAATATCTATCTATCTAATCGCTAAAAAGGACACACTTCCGCCTCCGCAGTCGCAGCCGCCGCCGCAACCACCACCACCGACCATTGCCCCTTGTATCAGGCTAGCCACCAGCCATCCGTCCACTATAAGAGCGTGTACAACAAAGCTCCTTATTTGGGGAGCTTAAACTTCATGTTTTTTATTTTTATTACAAAAATATCATTAAGCTTCCCACTTTAGCTCCCAAACAAAAATATTCTTCCAACAATGCACAAACTCCAATACTTTTATATGCATCACCATCTTTATCTCCATAAATTTAATATTTTGCTTATATCAACAAATAAAATAGCTAGAAACTTCAAAAAATCATAGAAATTTATTTTGATATTCAAATAAAACAAACCAAGTCTCTATTTATATGTAAAAATGTGTACTTTAAATCAATAAAAAAAAAAGCCAATCTGGCTCAAAATTGATTAAGAATAGGAATGGAGGAAAATAAATTTCGGTGCACTGGCGCTAAGCACAGGAGCTAAAAAAGCTCCTCAAACCACTTTTTGCTTATTAAGCATTTTTTAATCTCCTTTGTTATTTCAAATAATCTCAAAAAATATGGTTAAGCTCCTCAAATAATCTTTGTTGTTTATGGTATAAGGTACTACACGAGATCAATTAATCATCGTAGCCTAATTAGAATCACCATGATTAGACGTTGGTAAATAAACATAGCAACGACATTAAACAAATGTTGATTGCATTGACTAGGTAACACAAGTTTTTGGTTGATCAGAGCAACACCGTTGTTTAATTTTAACCAATTTCCTATTAGGAAGTTGTCAAATTTTTTTCATTGTTCAACTTCCTATTTTGTCAAATAAGAGAGAAAATTATTACTTCTTAAATAAGAAGGTGGCTTTGGAAATAGAGGGGGCGGCTAGTCTTGGGGTGTGTGTGTGTGTTGGGGAAGTGTTTATATTTATATAGGTTGGTGTTGAATTTAATATTTTTTGTTGTGTAAGAAGATTATACAATGAAAATATATATTCTTAAGTGAACAAAAAAATAAAAATGTGTAGATGACAGTGGAACCCAGCTAAGAAGATGTATAAGAATATTGCACAATGGGGATGCTATCAGTTGTTTGTTTTTGTGAGAGAGAGAGAGAGAGAGAGAGAGAGTGAGAGAAACAAATATATTTCAAATATTCATATTATTACAAACATTTTAGGATGGGAAAAAAGTGTAGGAAAGAAATATAATGAAGCTGCAGCTAGCCTCACCTTTCTAGTTATTAAAGGGTAATTACCATCAGGCATCAGTATAGACAAAAATAATGTGAAAGTAAACACACATTAGCCACCATTTGTAAAGATTGATTGACTTTGAGTTCATGGGTTTTTCCCATCTCAACCAGAGAAATCCTCAATACCATATACTTTTTGTAAGAATACAAAAAATCGGCGGGCTGCTTCATTTAAAATCGTAAGCACGCCGCTGCCATTGAAAACCCAAAACCCTGAACCCATTTTTCCCCAGTTATGAAAACTGTACTGGGCTTGAGAAGGTCTGACCAAATGTCCAACCGGCCGGGGCGATATTATTGAAAGTCTTGGTGACTCCATCATTGGTGGTGACCATGAAGGATAAAGATTGGCCATTAAGGTATGAATTGGATTGCCAATTAGCTCCCCAGTTCCTTGACATAGACACCCAACCAGTTTTCGAGCCCTTGATCTGCACAGACTTAATATCTCCTGCTCCTCCAACATTGGTTATCAAAACAAGCTCAAAGTAATCCCTTCCATTGATAGTGAATCTAACTCCACCATGTTTCTTGCACGGAACCCTGCACCCATCAATATCATAAAGTCAACAACACAGAGAGAGAGAGAGAGAGAGATAATAAGATACAGACCTTTGGTACATCACTGGAACAATGCCGCCTCTGTAGATGCCTATCTTCTCCCAAGCAGGCTGAGCCATATCGAAATGTTGGAGGGGTGGGTTACACCAGCCACCATTATTGCTAGGCTGATCAAAGTTTGGTGGGCAAAAATTAGTTGCAGTAATAGTCACAGATGCCCCTTTCTTGCACCATTGTGGATCCGCCTTATAATCACAAATAATCTTGAAGCACTGCCCACAGGCTGCTCCATCATTGAACAGCGCAGTGCTCAAAGCAGCGGTTCTAGTCCCATAGCCAGCCGAATACAAATTACCATAACCACAAGCACCACCTACAGCCAAACAAGTTATCCATCAGATTCATGATTACCCCTGCATCGCTCTAATTCGTTGCGCATTCACAGAAAATATAATAAGTACAAGTGGAGTGTTGTAGACATACCCATTGTTCCAGAAGCGTCACTGCCACCATAGAAAGTGGCATGAGCTTTGGTCCACCCTGAAGCAACGAAAGCATTGACATTAACAAGAAGACAACAAATCATAACCAGGATTGACAGTGAAAGAGCTCCAGTTTTCGCCATTGCTTCTCTGTCGGTGACAAAGAGATGGAAATGAGGAAGAAGATTAGGTGCTGGTGGGGTGTATTCGATTTATGGTTCCTCTAACCTACTGGGACGGGGGGACTTTTATAAGGACCAGATTTTCACCAATCCAACAACCTCACATGGAATCTCTGCAAGTAGAGAATAGATAGAGAGGATATTAAATTGAATTATCTCTGCGTAGACTGTAGAAGCCTGAATCTCATTCAATAATACCCATGTTCTCTCTCCATTGGCTCCGAACCCACATGGCTTCCCCAACAGAAGAGCCGTGAATGAATCGAAACCCATGAACCAAATTGTTCAACTTTCCACATTTCTTTTTTAATGTATTTGGTGATTTATGCCTTATATGTTCAAATTTACAAGTTTACAACATATTCAATGCCAGTATGCCACAATGTGATGAGGAATATTTTTTGTTTAAAATCATTTGACACAAACCTCTCACATGCCTCTGCTTTGACCTTTTGCGCGAGGCAATTCCACTATACTTTATGTGCCAGCCCACCACTGGCACCACTTATATGCTTTTTGACATTAGCTCTGGGGTGTCATCACTTCTCTGCAAAAATATACTATAAATAAAAATTAGGATGATAGCAGTAAATTTGGATTCGCCTAACCAGATCTCTGATATTGGACAAAATCATTAAATTGGGAAATACCAGAGTGAGCATCAATTTGCCTTTTTCCCAGAAAATTTTGAAGTGTTTTGATACCTTTCCTTAATTTTATTTTTGAGCTCTATTTAGGAAAATGTTCTCTCAACTTTTCTAATGAAAATACCAACAAGCAGGCCGGCCCTAAGCAGGTGCAACATGGGCCTTTGCATAGGGCCCAAAATTTTAGAGAGCCTAATTTTAAGGGGGAATTTCAAGTGTGTACAATTTTGAAAACATGTTTTCATCTAGGACCATTAATTTTTTGCACATTTCATTAAACTACAAATTGCTTGTCAAATGACAAAAATGACATTAATGAAAACTCTGATGCCAAGGCTTGGCATCGAATGATCGAGCATCGTGACTCGATGCCAAAAATATTGCTGATGCCAAAAATGCTGATGTCAAATCTTGGCATCAGGTGAAATGCTGATGCCTACAATTGTTGCTGATGCCAAAAATATTGCTGATGCCAAAAATGATGATGCCAAATCTTGACATCAGGTGAAATCTTGATGCTACAATTGTTGCCGATGCCAAATCTTGGCATCGAGGTGAAATGTTGATGCTATTGGCGATGCCTAGCAACATAATCTTGGCATCGTGAAAAAATCTTGGCATCGGTGATGGATCTACTACGCCCACTCTACGTATCTCTCATCCTTACGCATATCTATATCTCACCCACTGATCACACTTCGGTTGGATTTCCCTTTTTTTCATCACGAATAACCCGAATGATCAATATCTATCCAAAGTTGTTACTACGAACATTTAAGAAATTGAAACATAATAAATTGACCACATCAAATCTTAACCAAAAGCGAAATGTATTCCGCATCACAAGCCTACAACAGGCTGAACTAGACCTTTTCTTTGCACAACGCAAAACGGGGACTTGGAATGACATCCTTTGAACTCCCAAGATCATTTCCATGTTACGAGACATAAATGGACGTCGAGAATCGAACCTCGAGAATCGGAATCCGAACGATTCGAGATCTGGCGTATAAAGGGGACCTCCTTTCACAGCGGATCGGATCAATTAAAAATTCAAGATTAAGGAGAAGCGATGAGAGAGAGAGAGACAGTAGGCTGCCAGAGCAATATAAGATGCATGCGCCATTGTTATCAGATCTCGAGAGAGAGAGAGACGAAGGAAAGAAATCGCAGGTGAGAGAAAGACGAAGGAAAGAAATTGCAGGTTGAAGAATGCATTCTTTCAGTACAATCGCAGGTGAGAGAAAGACGAAGGAAAGAAATCGCAGGTTAAAGAATGCATTCTCTCGGTACGATACAAATGGGGGTAGTAATGTACTTTTACCTTAAAATTGTATCTAAAATATATGTTTCAAAAATGACTGGATTGATTTGAAAACACATTTTTAAAAATGTACCAGCTTGTAATTTTTCCTAATTTTAAAGAAGCGTAGGCTAGGTTTTAAAAATATATTATATACCATGTAACTTAAATGCATGATTATCTTCTTGGCTCAATGTAAATTGTTGGGTATTGTGAATATGTGGGTCACGAGTTCAAGTTTCAGCTCCCATAGCTTAATTATTACATTTCAAGCAAAAATCAAAAAAAAAATTTGTTGCTATTTGACTTGTTTTTATTACTTATGTTTCTTTAGTTTTTAACTTTATTAGAGATTGTGTCTTTTTTTTTAACTTGAATTTTTAGTAAAAACATATTATCAAGAAAATATCTATCCGGAAGTCAAAAAAGAAAAAGATTGATGGGGCATATCATTTTTTTCATAAATTGTTTAAATCGATGCAAAATAGTAGTTTTCAATAAAATTTTAATGTTTTTTTTCTTATATATTTATAGGTATTGTATATTTTCAATACTATAAACGATAAAAAGTCAAAAAAAATTTATTTGTCTAAAAATTGTATTTTTATATATTTTTAGAACTTTTTTTTTTTTTCAAAAAGTCGGGCCAAAAAGGGTCACTTACCTATAAAAAAAACATTATTAAAGATCCCTTTCAAGCAAAGAATACCTGGAATTAATAATTAAAAATAAAGAAAGAGAAAATTTGAAAAATCTTTCGATTAGAGATAAATGCAGGTGAAACCATGAATAATGACTTTGGTAGAAGATGAAAACCCAAAAACAAATTTAATTTAAAAAATTAAAACCTTAATAATAAACATTTTAAGGAACAGTATCCAAATAAGCCTTTAAGGTATTGAAGATCGATTGGGGCCAGCTAAGAGAAACCATCGTTCAAGAATTGAGTGCTTGATTGATCAATTGGTTGGCACACCACACCACCTTCCTCATCATTACCGTTGACAGCCATCCCTGAAATTCAGGTGTCTAGCAAAAATAAGGAAAATGTCTTCTGCTTTAAGTTATATACAAAGACTACTCCACTCATTAACTATGTCTATGGCCATGTGATTATAAACACCTCCAAGCAATAGACTATTAAAAAAAAATAAAAAGTAAAAAAGTCTTTCTGCAAATGCATAGATCTGGGAAAAAAAAAAGAAGGAAGAAGTCAAGTAACATGAATTGAAACAACACAATCATCGTAATAATCAGTTTGGACGTCTACGGGTTAAATTTATACTAATGCAAATGATAGCTAATTAAGTATGAGAAAGTTGAACAAGTCATATTAGTAAGGTTCTACAAGTCTATAAGCTCGAGACAAATCCAGAATCTTGTAGCCAAAACAATAGATTTCATCTTTATGAATGATAAAATATATGCATAGAATGATTGGAGTGAGGTATACTAAGATGGATTATAAATACATATAGGTATATTCTTATAAGGGAGCATGTACGACAATGGATCTAATTAGATCCTCATATACTACTCAACTCATTAAAAATAAATATAAAAATTTATTTGATGCCCATAAGCTACCCAATTAAAAAAACATATACAACAGCTTGACACAAACCTCAATAATCTTTCATACTTCACTATCTTTATCTTCAATAACTTCAAATTTTGAAAAAAATTATTCATTATCCAAATGAATCAAACCAAATATCTATTTATAGATAAAAATATGTACTTCTTAAAAATAAATTTTTTTTTTTTAAATTACAAAATGGTTAAAAATCAAAGAAAAAGAAAAGAAATAGAATGGCCCCACCTGAAGGGAGAGAGAGATACACCGTAGAAAATGATGGAAATGGACAAATTGGCCCACTTGTCCAGAATTGGTGGAAATTTGAAGGTGTCTTAGCATGAGACGGAAGAAACCAAATCATCATACATCCCTTTGTTCAACTAAATCCCTATATACTACCCAATAAAACCACCGTTAAACCCTCTCTCATGGAAGAAAAGAGAGTACCTAGCTATATTTTCACGATGCACAGTAAAGAGATCTAGACTTTAGTCTAGTCTGCATCATTCACTAAACTAAACCAAAAGCCCACATTCCTGCACATGTTGTTTCCATACAACAACAGATGTAGGTTAGAAGCCACATAAGCTGACTAAGCTAATGGTAACAAAAAGAAATAAGTAATCAAAACATACACGCCTAATGTTCGGTGAGTAAATACAAGAAAATTTCAAATGAGACCAAAAAAGAATTGGGCAACCTGCTTTTGAAAATCCAGGTGAATACCAAATTCTTCAAACACAATGAAGATTTACTACTACCTTACAGAGCTGAACATAGACAAATGCCCAATTTCACTCGTTCAAAAACACCGCACGTCTTTTGTTTGCATTTTAGAAAACAATTATAGAGATAACAAGAAGTTATGCTTTCAGTCATAGACTACAATATTTCAGTCTGTCATGACACCATTTGCACCAAAGATGGACTGATGAGGTAAATTGCACTATCGCCTATAAACTTTTCCATTAATCTTAGTTTTCATTCTTTTACAGCAGATTGTGGACTACATAGATATTACCATAGGAATGAAACACCACCTAAGGCTATGTCTGGTAGCACGTTTTTGCTAAAAACACTACTACGTTTTCCTTAAAAGTTGTATCACTGTCCCGTTTAAAAATGGAGCGTTTTAGAAACTGTGGGCGTTTCTAAACGCCGGAATTTACGACAAGGAATTATTTTCAGTGTGCTTGAGATGATTTTTGTATGTTCGTTGCTACAACGGTTTTGAATTTCTTGCTGCTCTGAAGGTGCGTAGTTCTTTGTAATAAAGTTTGCTTTAATAGATAGACTGCAAAGAGCCAAAGACATAGTCGATTGTCTGACTCTTTTATATGCTCCTGTTGATATGCTCCTGCTCTAGAAAAAATAGCGAAAGAAGCCGATTGGCTAAAAACTTCCTAGAAAATATTCTAGCTTGGCCACAACCAGTACCAGCTATATGCATCCATTGCGACAGCCAAGCCGCAATAGGAAGGGCACAAAACAATATGTATAACGGTAAATCACGACACATACGAAGGCGTCACAATATCATTAGGCAACTTCTCTCAAATGGAGTGATCACCATCGATTATATTTAATCAAAAGACAACCTAGCGGATCCACTAACTAAAGGTCTGTCTAGAGAGCAAGTATGCAGCTCATCGAATGGAATGAGCCTCAAGCCTATGAAATAAAAGAATAATTTAGCAGAAAACCCCACCTAGCTGATTGGAGATCCCTTGGTCTAGGTTCAAAGGGAAAATCCAACTAAATTAATCTCGAAGTTAACACTAAAGGATTTAACTCCTACCCATTCCTATGGTGAAATACACTAGTGTTATTTGTCATGGTACAGGGATAAGCTTTGCTTTTAATGATTCCTATGACTTGATTTCAAGCAGAGTAATGACAGAATACTCTTTATAGGAAATCACATATATGAATGTAAACTGGCCAATTTTATAAGAATTTAGGGGCTATAATTCTCTAGAAAATTCGTAGAACCAGGTATAGTTCAGGGCCAAAATGAACACAAACGAAGAATCACACCATGTTTGAGGGTAGCTGTGCGACTACTATTATCTTGGTTAACATCAAACATCAGTCAGTTCAAGACACTCAAGTCACTGATTAGTAAGTCATCCCGATCGTATATCATAAGGAAAGGTTCAAAGTCAAAAGCCACCTATTCCAGTATAGTTACTCTCAGTTGTATCTCTGTAATATCAATATGTCATCAACTTACATGATATCTCATTCAATGTGGGGGATTGTTGGAAACTTGTTTCAATAAAAATTGAATGAAGAAGTTATGTAAGTAGGAAGTGGGGAATCCCACATTGGGAATAAAAAAAAACAGCTCTACTTTATAAAGAAGAGCTTTTAGACTTAACAATCGGCCCTTGGGCCACTACACTTTTCTGTATGAGGGAAGACCTAGCTAAGTGCAGATCCAAACACGCGTGTGCCGCCGCCGCCTGGCTGGCTTGAAATGTTCATTTCAAGTTGTGTGACCTTTTGAACCTATGAACACGTTCTGTCTAATGGTTACACCTCTTTAAGACAGAACAGTTACATCAGCGGTTATGCCTCCTCAGACAACGGTTACCGACAGTTTTGTCCAAAGCAGTTGTGTTCGTTTCAGACACACCCCAACCGTTCCTAACTCCCAACCGTCTTACATGTATTGCATGAAAACTGATTTTCAAACAAGAAAAATCATTCTCTTTCAGTGCACTACCATTCTGCCCAAACAGAGATTACAACAGCGTGTCCGATTTTTCGGTGATTAAAGCTAGAAGGTCTGGCCTCTTCAATAATGTAAGATTCATAACCCTGAGAGACTCATTGGCTAACACTCGTCCATTCCATATAAGGTGCCAGTTTTTGTCTTAAGGACAGAGATTCAGAATCTCGGTGGATCTTCAACATCTACTCTAATCATTTTACTACATGAACAAGATCAGGTCACTAACAAGAATCATCTCATTTTCAAATCATGGAGCATAAAATATGTGAAGAATATCATAGAGCTACAAATGTGTCACGATGACATTAAGTGGTTCTTGACACGTCCTAGGGCGAAGTTAGCTCACCTCCAGATTGTCAAAGTATAATTGTTTTTAGTTTATTTTATTCCTTTATCTTTGTATATCAGTCAACAATATAGGCGAGACTTTTTATATTTTCCCTTTTCTTTTCCCTTACAATAAACACAAACTTATGCCCAAGTTTATACCTTGTGTGTTTTTAGATATGACCAATTGCGTAAGGGAGATCGTTGCTTAGACAAATCCACTGGTAGAATCTATATATCAAGGCATGTTTTATTTGATGAAGCTTTCTTACCTTTCTTAAAAGATTCACTTGTAGCTGAGCACTCTAACTCACAAATTTATTACTTTGGTCCGCCTCGTCCTAGCCCTAGCGAGCCTATATCTTTGAGCCCGAGCTCCTGTCCAATCTCTTCATCGCCCAGCCTACCAACTGTGTCGAGTTTGGGCCTTGTCTTAAGCCCCACAACTCAATCTACTCCAGTTCTTGGCACTTCTCAGTCCAAGTTTCCTTCTACCATGGGTACCACCTTCAGCCCCTCATCACAGCCAGCAACTCCAGCTCGTTCTGTTCAACCTACTTGCCCATCTTGATTATCTCCTCTTGTTAAACATACTAAATTAGACCCTGCTCTACAGCCCACTTACCCGATATTTTCACATAGCCCGATTCAATTTGGGTCCCTTGATACTGCTGCCAACTCCCTCGATACAGTTGCTACTAGCCCCAGCTCGCCCTCTCCTCCATTTTGTTATATGAGTATAAATGAAACTATGTCTCGGTACCCTTAGTAGAGGAAGTGATAACATAACTAACCTCGGAAACGGAGGAGCCAGTGATAATTATGTCATCGACATAAACCAAAATTGCCACAATAGAGGTAGGTGTATACCATAGGAAAGGAAAGCTTTCGGCCTTACAGTTGAAGAAACCAAGGGTCACAAGAAAATCATGTAGTCGTTGAAACCATGCGCGAGGAGATTGCTTGATTCCATAGATCACACATTGCAATTTACAAACATGATTGGGATATGAAATGTCAAGGAATCCAGGCGGCTGAGCCATATAAACTTCCTCATGGAGAATATCATTGAGAAAAGCATGGTGCACATCGAATTGTTCAATGGGCCAAGAATGAGAGTGTGTTAAGGCAATAATGGACCGAATGGTGGGTGGTTTCATGACGCAACTAAAAGTCTCATCATAACCATTTTCTTCTTGTTGAGTAAACCCTTAAGCGACTAATCGGGCCTTATAGCGCTTAATAGAAACGTCGGCATGACACTTTACTTTGTAAACCCAACGACTACCCACAACATTCATTTGAGGAGTACGAGGTACAAGTGACCACGTGTTGTTTTTATAAAGAGCAACAAGTTCATCCGACATAGCTTGTTGCCAATGAGGAAGAGGAAGAGGCGGCTTGTCGCAGAGTCCTTGTCTCATAATATGGATGAGTATTAAGACAAGCAGCAAGTGCCTCGGGCAGAGGGTACCGAGACAGTTTCATTTATACTCCTATAACTAATGAAGGAGAGGACGAGCTGGGGCTACCAACAGCAGTATCAAGGGAGCTGGCAGCAATATCAAGGGACCCAGATTGAATTGAGCTGTTTGAAAATATCGAGCGAGTGGGCTGTAAAGCGGGGTCTTATTTAGTATGCTTAACAAAAAGAGATGAACAAGATGAGCAAGTAGGCTGAACAAAACGAGATGGAGTTGCGGGCTGTGACAAGGGGCTGAAGGTAGTACCCATGGTAGAACGAAACTTGGACTAAGAAGTGCCAAGAATTGGAGCAGATTGAGCCGTGGGGCTTGAGATAAGGCCCAAACTCGACACAGTTGGTAGGCTGGGCGATGAAGAGTTTGGACAGGAGCTTGGGCTCAAATATATAGGCTGGCTAGGGCCAGTACGAGGCTGGCCAAAGTCAGGAATTTGTGAACTAGAGTGCCCAGCTGCAAGTGAATCTTTTGAGAAAAGAAAGAAAGCTTTATCAAATAAAACATGCCTTGATATATAGATTCTACCAGAGGATTTGTCCAAGCAACGATATCCCTTACGCAAATTGGTCATTTCCTAAAAACACACACGGTACAGACTTGGGCATAAGTTTGTGTTTATTGTAAGGGACGAGATGAAGAAAGCACACACACCCAAAGGTCTTAAGTAAGCGATAATCTGGTTTATACTTCAATATTTTTTATACGGAGACACATACTTTAATCTTCACATAGGTAAGCGATTAATTAAAAATACAGCCGTAGAAAATGCCTCCAACCAAAAATCTTGAGGAACATGAGATTGTGCGAGCAAATACAAACCCATTTCAACAATATGGCGAAGCTTCCTCTCAACTACACCATTTTGTTGAGGCGTATGGGGACAAGTAATTTTATGCCTAATGCCATTATGATTTAAGAAATTGGCAAACTGTCGATTTATGAATTCACCCCCACCATCAGTCTGTATGGCCTTAACAATATGGATTGCTGATACTTTTGTACATGGGGAAATAAACACACATATCTCGAAAAATCATCTACAATAAATAGATATTAATCGGTATGCGAGAATGATCCGCTAATCGGTATGCGAGAATGATGAACTAAGTATTTTAAGACTTGAGATGAAGGGTGACCAAGACGAGTGTGACACGTAGAAGAGATGGCTCGTTCTCCAATGAGTGCCAATAGATTGATTTAAAACTTTATTTACTGAAAAATAATCACACAAAAAAAAAATAAAGACTGATTAAAAAGTTAAAATCATTTATACATTGACGTACCTCAATCGTTGACAACCCTTGTCCCTAAATCTTCATCAGTCCTTGCTGTCCTCAAAACAGATAATATCCCACAATGACAATAAACTGATGTATTCATGATGAGTAAAATGAAAGTGTTAAATTTAATTGAATTTTTTTTTGATTTTATAAATGAGAAAAAATGGTTTAATTTGCGAAAAAAAATTATTTGTACATGAGTTGTTATGGAACGAATTATAATGGAATGGAGGCAAAACGGGTGGAAAACTCCTACCACAGCCGTGTCAGCACTACACAAGTCGTTGACTCAGCTTTTCATCTTTTCATCTAATTCTTAACAAACAGAAGGTTTAAATTGAAAAAAAAAATAGGTTGAGATTTTAACTGTCAAAATTGGAAACACGGGGTTTAATTTGCAATTGGTGAAATACGACATTTTTTTTTTTTTGCAATTAACTCCGCATTATTATCTCCAGTGACGAGGCATGAATTTTGTTTTTGCAGGGCCATATATAGTCGTATAAAATTATTTAAATAATTAATATGTTTTCTTTAGTAATTTATTTATTATACTTCTTTCTACTAATAAAGAATAGCTAGCACACTCAAAAAAAAAAACAAAATATGATTTCATTTTTTATACTTAGTTGCTAACTCTAATAAATTAATAACTATATTCAAATAAATTTAAAAAAATACCAAGCATAGAAAGAAAAAAAACTATAAATAAAATTGCACTTTAAATATTCTAGAGGGGTCAACAGTACAATTTTTTTCAAAAGATAATCAAAATCAATAGAGTTGGTCTCCTGTAAGACCGTCTCATTGATCTTAATTCATAAAACGTAGTCTTACTCTCTCACAGCTCAACTTCACCAATAAACGATGGATCGAATAAAAAAGATCCATCTTTAAAAAAATATATGTAAGATTATCTAACACAAGTTTTTTATCAAATCAATAACTCATATGGTGTATATTAAAGTAGTACTTTAAAAGGCACCACCTCGGGACATGGCCCCTTTGGTTCTTAAGGGCTTCGACACACAATGGATTTTAGCTGTTTGAAAAAATTATCGATGACTAAAGTAGTTAAAAATCTATCTAAATATACAGATTCGTAACCCTTTTTTTTCGGATAACTAGACCCAATACAATACCGTGCAAAGCCCTCAAGGTCCTCAAACTCTGGCCCATAATGCCAGGTGCCCCATGTCATGGAACGCTCGATGAATATCAGGAGATAAGGGTTAACACGTCTAGCCTAGACTTCCACAACTACACAAGGGCGTAATTTTGGGGTAAACTATATATTGGTATTAATAGGTTTTTCCTAACAACTTCTCTTGAAATCACTGTACAATGGCTCACAAATTTAATCAATGTCAGTGAAAAAATCTTGCCAGAATATCCTGAGAAATAACGAAAATTATTGCAACAATACCGGTTTTCACTTTTCAATTGAATCGACCAAAATTGTTCAAAGTGTCTGCTTCAAGGTATGTAGGTTCGGGTTCCTATTTGTACTTGTGAAATTGGAAGGTAAAAATTTGTGTAAAACAGTGTTACATATGTTTTTTGTAAGACGGATTCTAATTACTCGAACCATCGTGTATTGATGGATTTAGTTGTAAGAGAGTGAAATTTGTCTTACGAATTAAGTGTTTGATTAATTTATATTTAATCTTATATCAATCTAGTTTGGGACCGCATGCGGCATATGTAAACTATTAATGTTTGTTATCATTTATGAAAGACTTAAAATTTAAGCGATCTAATATAATAATAATTTATAGGCTTAAGGGTATAAAAGTCATGAAATTAATGTGTAGAAACCATTTAGTAATTTATGATTCCTTGAGGGGCGGAATTGACAGCCATTGCCAATGGGTGATAGCCATTACCAAAGGATGCCACAAACATATATAAAGAGTTATGGTCCCATTTCATTCGATGGATGCAAATTCACTATATCCTCTCTTATTAAGTGAAAATTATGACTGCACAAGCAATAGAATTGGAAAACTATCTCGAGAATTGTTCTTTGTTTTTTTTCACTCAATCTTCGTTTAAATGGATTCCGGTACGCTTCCGCTTTTCGGTTCTTGATTCTTGATAATCCAACATGAATGATTGCATTATTAAATGCTATTTGCTAAATTTAATCTAACATTAAGATCTAGAAAACTTACTCAAATTACAATTTAGTCAACGAAAATCTCATGGAGCAAGTTGATAATATTATTATGTATTCAAACTCTTATAAATATAGAGCATAGGAATTTGTTGTACATCAAAGTTACCTCCACAAAACAATCTAAGAAACAATAAGCTTTCCACAATCAAAATCGGCCATCCGTAAGAATGAACGAGACGTGTACTCAGATAACCATTTCCGTTTCAAAAAACTCATCACCCTCCCATCACTCTGTTGCAACAATCCCACCGTATACGCAGTAGAAATGAGATTAAAACCTCTCCATCTCCTCTCTTTCGCGTAATTCTCCAACCCCTTCTCTATCCTCTTATATTCTTCTTCCTCTTCTCTCTCTCCATCCCCACCATTCACTTTCAATTTTTTCAGTAAAGCCTCCCCAATACACCGAGCAAGCAAGACACTGTCCTCTAACGATGAACACCCGCCTTGGCCTATGTCGGGAGTCATGGGATGAAGGGCATCGCCAGCTACCGTGACATTGTCTTTGACAATGTTCCCGGAAAATAGATTCCATGGCAATCTGAATTTCAGTTTGGCGCAGAACATTTTGGTTAGCTCAGTTCTTTCAACCACTTCTGATGCCTCTGGTGATGCGTTGCCAAGCTTGTTTAATACAAATTGCTTCATTTTCAGTGGGCTTTGTTCGATATCATTGTCGTCTTTGTCAGCTGCAATATCAATCACGAATGATTAAAAGCTTAAGTTTATGGATTGAGAAATTGAGTATGCAGTAAATCATATGTGAGCAATAAGATAGAGGGGCTTACAAGAGTGGGAAGTTGAAGGAGTGAAAGTACAAAACCAAAACAAAGTCCTGTTGTCACATGGAATGAAACCGAAACGAACACCACCTGAAAAGCTCAGATAGATCTTGGGAACAAAACCCATGTCGTTGGGGTACTCAACCAAGCCCCTGATGGCCGATCTCCCAGCATTCACCGGTTTCTGAAGACCCAACCATTTAGCCACCAGGGAATTAACTCCGTCGCAACCAATCAACACCTTAAATTAAAGCAATAGAAGGAAAAGGAGAGATTAATGTTAGACATTGAAAAAGGAAACAAAATACATAGGAAAAGAAAAACAATCTCACCATAGCCTTGAAAATTGGGCCATCAGCAAGGTGAACCAATTTGAATCGTCCTGATTTCTCAATTGAAACAACCTTTGATGAGTACCTGATTGTGCCACCTGGTAGAGCATTCACCAAGGTCTCAAGCAAGTCCTTCCTTTTAACACAACGGCATTCATAAACTCCACTGCATCAAAGGCACAACTTTTCAGTGCTGTAATTGCATAAGGCATAGTATAACTAACTAGCTAGGATCAGACACAGCATTCATTTGAATATATAGGAAGAGTAACCAAGTGGAGTACTTACTATTTCCCATCAGTGTCAAGTGAACTTAATGAAGTAGCAGCAGATCCAAGACGAAATCTGAAGAATCACAAAAGGAGATCATTAAGTACAGTAAGACTTAAAAAGATCAATAATAAAGTAATTAAGAAGCTTCAAATTCCACCCTGTCATTCTTATAGAATTCTTTCGAAGGGAATCCCCAATTCCAACAGCATCCAAGGCCCTCCATGCATTGGTCCATAGCATCAATGCAAAACCAGTAATCCTTAAACTCTCCGATGACTCCAACACCAAACTTCTCAACCCCAACCTACACATTACACAGTGACAAGATTGAAGATTGTAATTAAGGGTAGGATGGGCAACAGTTTGTTTTAAGGTACCGTACCTGTGAAGGGCTAAAGATGTGGTGAGGCCTGCTAATCCAGCACCCACTATCACTATATCCTCTTCCACCTCCATCGATATTCTTTAAAAGGAAAGCTAACCATATAAGATTTTAATTCTGGGATCGATCAGAACTAGTAAGATAATTTATATGGGTTTCTATTTCGAATGGCTTACAGGACGGAAGCATACACGTACGTGGTTTACATGACGGAAGAATACACGTCATTACTAATCATAGCCACTTAAATATCGCTTCATTTGTTTTTTCGTTACTTTCAAAATATCTTCTTTTAAAACTTAATCATTTATAAAAATACTTTTATCATTTTATCCTTACTTTTTTTATCTACTTTAATTATGGTCAAATATTAAAGAACATTAAATAAAACCACAGAATTTACCAATATTTATATTACAGTCAATTTTTTTTTCTTAAAAAATGTTACGAGTTAATGAAGGCAATAATTCGAAAACGGAGGTAGTATATATTACATATATTCGGTTTAATTACTTTTTTTATACAAGCTACTTCATTCGTCCCATAATTATTGTCTAGTTTCCTAAAATAATTGTCTTGTTTGAAACATTTCTTTTTAGGATAACACTTTTAATACTTTACCGTTACTTTTTTATCATACTTTAATTATAGGTCACATACACATGAACTTTAAAATAAATTACACATCAAATTAATATTAATAATTCAGTCAAATATGTTTTCTTAAACCGTGCGTCAAGTCAACCTAGATGATAATTTTGGGACGGAGAGAGTATTTAACAAAAACGTTTTTTTTTGTTTTTTTTAAAAAATATATGATTTTATTGATTCATTATCAAATATTAATTACGAACTATATTTTGTGGACATAAATTTCCATTTGGCATGAAAATGACTAAGATTTTATTTAAAAGCTGTAAGGGTAAAATAGGTATAGCCTATTTTGTTTTTTTTTTGTTTTTTGTTTCTCCTTTCTTGGCCACTAAGTTTAGACATTTTAAGAAACAAAATATTTCATTATATTTTGGGTTCCTTGGTCCTAAATCGAGTTATTTTGTTAATTTGGTAAGAGAATCTAGTAAATTAGGAAGTTGATTTCATTACTAATTTTAATCATTTTCCATATTGGAGCTTGTTTCCTTCTTTATGTATAGGTATCCTTCACAATATAAATAGAGGAGTTGGGCAGCGGCTGAAGACACACGCATAGAGAGAGAGATCAAAAATTCAGGGTAGAAAAATTCAGAGTTTCAATTTAGAAGTTCAGAGTTTCAGTTTTGGTGTTGAATTTGAATGCAGCTTCCGATGCAGCAACTAGAGAAGCTACATCAGAAGCTACATTGAAAATTGTTAGAACTGTTTGTTTTCCTAGCTGTTCTAGGAAGCTTATTTTTTCTTACCACGTTTTCTCTACCTGTTTTTCTGTGGGTTTTTGTTCTCCAAGACTTATTGTCTTGTGAGAGTGTTTGGTTTGATGATTTCACATTATTTTTGTAAAACAATTCATCTTTTTAGTGAAATCTTTTTTGACCATGAGGCTAGATCTACAAGTATAGGCTTGTAGATTGTTTTGTAACTTTTTGTGCGTCTTTTCTACTTTAGAAACAAAAGTCTTCGGCTGTTTTAATTTTTCTGACCATTGTATCTTCCATACATTGGAAACTGCATTGGCAGTTTGGTGAATCCTAGCTACTATTGTTCTAACAATTAGTATCAGAGCTTCCTCTTGAAGTCACTAAGAGAAGATTCTGGTTGTAGCCGTGATGGATTCTCAGTATGAGAATGTTGTTCGTCCTCCAACTCTGACTAATGTAAAGTATTCTATTTGGAAAGTGAAGATGTGTATCTTCATCAAATCAATTGATGAAAGAACGTGGTTTGCTGTTCTAAATGGTTGGACCCCTCCAAAAACGAATGATAATGATGGTGATGTTAAGATCACTAAAGAAGCTATAGATATTCAAATCAAATTAATAATTGAAGGTAGAGTGTACGGCAAAACCACGTAACCGAACAAAATCATATCAAATTTGTCAATTTGGTTCAATTTTGGTTTCTAAAATAAAAAAATTACTTAGTTCTGGTCTATTCGAGTTATTGATATTGAGCAAAATGAAATAGAACTAAACCAATCTATATATAATTTTATATATTTATTATTATTATTATTATTATTATTATTATTATATATATATATATATATTATAATAATAATTTATAACATTTATTAATTGTTTTGAATTGTTGAATTATCTAATATATATATAATCTAAACCCTTAATTTAGTCATTTATAATCTAAATTGTCGAGGAATTTTATTTTTTTAATCGTTTGTATTTATTTTTGAATTTTCATTATTTTATTTATGATAATTTACTTTTAATAAGTTACGTTTGATGTTAATTCTAAATCAAAATCTTATTTTTATTGTTACTGTTAATGTTGTTTAAGTTGATTAAAAATAATTTATATAAACCACAAAACCAAACCAAATAAAGTGGTTCAGTTCGAAAATTTTGGAACCAATAGGGTGGTTCGATTCATGGTTTTAGCCTAAAGCAAACCAAATCAAACCACGTGTACCCCTAATTGAAGATATGGGTTGTATCACGTTGTGAAGTGAGTCTAACTTGACTCGTGATATACCGGGCACAAACACGATCACGAGCAAAGCACGAGCTATCATCACGCGCCAGTCACGGGTATAATTCGTGTGGGACCTATCAGCTTAGCGGGTGGAGCTAACAAGACGTCAACTAATGGATAAAGCAGCTCCAACCTGAGCCTGACCGGGCAGAGGTCTCGCCTGCCCGACCAGGGGCCATGCCCGGGGACCACACTCATAGCGGGAAAGGAATCAGACTTATCCCATCCAAACCTGATCGAGCACGGGCCTCGCCTGCCCGACCAGGGGCAACACCTGGGATCTACACTTACATCAATACAGTCGGCGTCAAGTAGCCGGGCAGAGCCTTGCTCGCCCGGGCACGCATCGAGCAGGAAAATCCAGAAGCTTGCACCCCAAGACAAGTCAAATGTTTCCTTATCTGAGCAGGACATTTGTCATATATGCTCCTACAAGTGCGCGGCCAGCCGCATATCCCGCCTAAAATCAATGGATTCATTCATAAATCCTACGAGACAACTAAGGCAGTGAATCATAGACAGATTCAACGACATTGGGAGCCTATAAACACCTTTCCATAAACCTAAACAAGGTACACACACTTTCTTGAGCCTAGAACCTTTGTCAAATTGCTTTTTGACTCTCTCACACGGTGCTTACTCTTACGCCGGAGTGGTTTCGCGAGGCCAAGCCTTGCATTTCCACTAAGGTTTTCTGTGATCTTAATCAGGTTCAAGGAAGCAGATCAAGCCCAGATATCTAGAGGAAGCAGATCAAGCCCAAAACAATGAGCTTGCCCGAGCAATAGATCTTGACCTACTTGAAGAGAGAAGACTTGAAGCACGGCTGAGGATGGTCAACTACAAGCAGCGAGCAAAAGCTCACCATGACAAACGTGTCCGATAAAAAGCATTCATGATCGGAGATTGGGTACTTAGGAAAATCGAGGCCACCGACCACCGATCAGAAAGAGGAAAGCTCTGACCTAACTGGGAAGGGCCTTTTCATGTTAGTGGTGTAATTAGATAAGGCACCTACACACTGCGGACACGGGAAGGCACATACTTGAAGCATCCCTGACACGCAGACCACTTTAAAAATTACTATCCTTGAGCTAGCTCTCAATACACAAACGGGCAAGACCCTCAGCCCTGTTGAGGGTCACTATCATTGATAAATAAAAGGCAAGTTTCTGTCATATTTGTTCATTCAAATTATTTATTTGTCATTTATCAATTGCTTTCGGATTGCTTGACAAAATCTGATCGTCAGGCGAGCAGATAGGGCCGTGCCCGGTCAACCTTCCTTTATACCCGAGTGATTGTAGACATATCTTATCCTCTCCGTGAGTAAGGTGGGGTCATGCCCGATTCACGCACTGGGATGCCTGCCCAGCGGTAGAGGTCATGCCTACAAGATAGCGGCTAGCTACCTCGGATTCCTATAGTGACCAAGCAGCATTATTAGATGTATATCTCTATACCCAGTTAATGTACTAGCAACAACTTCGACGTACAAACGTCAAACATGACCAAGCCCGGTTGGCTAGTCGCCGTTCAGAGTTAGGTCGTGCCCACTAGGCAGTCCTCAAGATGCTCGCCCCAATGCGATAGGGGTCATGCCTGCTCAAAGCCTTGACCAGATCTAAGCATTAAATTCGGGTAGAAACATCTACCCGCGCACCTCCAAGCTTAAATAATATGTCTGCTTAGTTAGCCTTATTATTTATACAAGTTTGCATGCTCGATTTACTATGATTACTTTTTGCTTGACACATTTTTTGGGGCATCCCGTATTATGCATACGAACTAGTATTAATCAAATGCAGGAAAGAAACGAGAAAAGAAACAGTTATTGAGTAAAATAGAAAAGTGCAACTAAATGAGCTACTATTTAAGCAAAAATTCAGTTTCCATTAAGAGCGGGAAAGCTACATATACAAATCAAAAGATATGGGCTCGAAGGCCGGAATGAAAACAGATAAACTAACGTTCGGGGTTCTTCCACGCTCGGTTTCGGTTCTTGGACCATAGCAGCAGTGGTTTAGCGGCATTCCACTCCATCTTGGCATCATCCCGAGCAAGGGCCTCCAACTCGCCACAGGTATAAGACACAAGTGGTGTAAATCATCCGGGCCTCCAACTCAGGTATAAGATACCAAGTGGTAAGAGCGGCGGCGCCTAGTCTGCCATTGTTGACATCTCAATAGCACCAGTACCAACGAGCATACGCAAGACATGGTTGGTGCCCACAGCATAATACGAGAAGATTTCTTTGCGCACTCGGGAAGCATAGGTCGGCGAGGCAACAAAGTCTTCCACGACCTTCTCTTTAGTCGCTGTCAACTGCTCGAAAAACAAGGCCATGGTTGCTGCATCCTTGGCCGTCTGGGCCTTCAAAATATTCAACTCCGACTGAAGTTGTGTCCGCTGCTCGACCAAGGCATCCTCGGTAGCTTGGGACTTTTTCTGTTGAGCCATCAGGGCAGTCTTCTCCTCGGCCAACGACAGTTTGTCGGCCTCAAGTTTTTTGACCGACGCCTCACTCTCTTTTAGTGATTTATCCAAGGAGGCAACATGCTCGCTCTTTCGCTTCACCGAGTTCAGTAGCTCGTCCCTCTCGGACTCAACCTTCTTGCGGACATCCCTCTCTTCGGTGTAACGATCATAAATGTTTGTGCAGGAGGAGGCGATCTGCAGTACGGGAACAAGCAAAGCCAGGATAAGCCAGCAAGCATAAATCGTCAAAATCAGATTACCGCGGGTTTACCTCGCTCAAGTTGAGCCCGATGTGTCCGAGTAAGACGTGGCCGGCGGTGTCTCGGTCATGCGTGACATCTTCTTGCAAAAGCCGTTTCACGATGCCCTTGCCCACTAGCCCTGCAAGGCTCCCTTGGGCAAACAAATCAATGTGCCCCACATTAGGGCCCTCCGAGAGCCCGCTCACAATGGCCCGAGCAGCACTCACCGTGGTCGGCATCTCAAAGTTGAGGAGCAGCCACGGCCTCGTTAAATCTTTGGCAGGAGAGGGTGTAGCAAAAGCACGCCCAGAGCCCGTGCCCCGGGGACGGGCAGACCGGTCGGCAAGAGGATGTGAGTTTCTTTTTATTTTGCCCGCTGACTTGGCGGCCTTGGCAGCGGCAGCAGCATCGTTCACACCTGCAGTTGGCCGAGGAGGAGGAGGAAACTCAGTGGTCTTCTTTGCCGCTGGAGGTTTTTTCGCTGGAGGACCAAAGGGGATGGTAGGTACAGCCTGGGGTGGTTTGCTCGCTAGAGCCGCTACCCTCCTACCTTCCTCTACTTCAAACCTTTGGAGTTGCCTTCATAGCTGCAAAAGATACAGAGAATTAGCACAATGATTAGAAAGAAAACAGTTAATATGGCAGTTATAAAGGAGAGTGAAATAGCGAGCAGAGTCAAAAGTCGACCAGGGGCTGCTGAATAGACAGGTGTACAATCATGCCCGAGCCTTCGGCACTCAAGACAATTGTTGTGAAAGTTCTGCCCATGATAACCGCCCCAATATACATGAGCCTCATCGGGCTCAAAGGTGGACATGGGCTCGACGCCGGGCACCGTGGTTCGAAGCACTCAGGCCAAGCGCAAGTTCATGGGGTTACAGACCAATTCCTTCCAGTCAAATAAGCTCTCTTGGCTAACCCGTTTCTCCCCTCCATTACTACGCCCTGAGCAGCCCGGATCGTGGCCAAGCGACCAATGTCACCCGTAATAAAGCTTCCACGGGGAAGTTTGGGGACATTTATGCAGGTCTGGCTCATGGGCATTATCGGCCAGCCCGTCCGAGACTCGATCAAGACAGCTCTCTTGTCCCAAGCCTCAACCTTGCCCGGGACGTCATTTAGAATCCTTAAAAAGCTGGAGTTCGATCGAGACCAACCCAACCAAAAACCTTGGCGCTAAGAATGAACAACCGTTGGAATATCTTCAAGGTCGGTTCTATTCAAAGCAAGCGACACGCCACGGTATACGCCATCAGGGCTCGGCCTCTATTCAACATAAGGTTACCGGGCATTGGGCCAAACTCCTTGAGAAATCGAAGGAAGAAGGGATCTAAGGGCAGACGCAACCCTACACGAAATAAATTAGCAAAAAATAGCAGTTTTCCGTTCCGTTCGCGTGGATACACCCCATCTACCAACACGGTTTTCTCTACCCGGTAGTCCTTGGGGTCCACTCCCATGGAGGTAAACCATGCGGTGAGCTTATTCGGAGTATCTAGTGAGGCCCAGTGCACAGCGTACAAGGTCTCGTCGGCATCTAACGTCCAATCAGGCGCGGGGACCGAGGTAGCAACCTCACTTCGTAGCCGGGCAAGTCGCTCCCCTCTCCGGGCCAACGGGATATCATCAGAGCTCTCCTCCCCAGAGTCAGGGGCCTCGACGCCAATATCTCTCTGTCTAAAGGCCAAGGGCGTCACGTCATCATTGCCGGTCTAGGACGGGCCCCTGTTCTACGACCAACTATGCTGGGCCTTACCCGCCAGCGGCCACGTGACCTTGCTCCACCTCTTCATCAGACAAAATGTGCTCATTGGAAGAATCTGTAAGCGCGATGACGGGCACACGGGCTCTCGCCACAACAGCCTCTCCGGCCACGGACTCATCACCCTCCTCAACTTCGACATCCGGGGAAGGAGTCTTCTCGCTACTCAATGGGTCATTCTGCCCGCCATAGCTGAAGGCCTCTCTATCGTTGTCTGAATATTCGCCGTCAAGCATCTACATAGAGATCGAGGAAGAAAGGGTCAGACTCCACTCAAAGCAAAGAAACATTTCAGAGAGGGAAAACCCTAAGTCTGGGTACGCTGAGGGGCCATACCCGCCTAGCAAGCAAGTCACTTCGGATGACTTTTCCTCGATCTCTGCCTACGGTCTTTCTCAACCCTATGAATGCTACCCAGAAAGGGTCAGAAGATGAAGAAGAAACCCAAAAACCCAAAGGCAAAGGAATCAAACCAGAAAAGAGCAAGGAAACTTACTGTCAAGGTTGGTTTAAGTTCGGCTCTTCTGTATAAATTGGGTTAAAATAAAAGCCAGGAAAGACTTCGGATCTTGTAGGCGGAATGACAGCCAGAATTGAAGAGCAATGGCAACGGCACCGGAATCTGAAAGCTTCTCTGCTATGAACAAGAAACGGAAACTCTCTCTGAATAAATTTCTCAAGAACGTTAAAAGAGGGAAAAGACTGAGTGTTTGGGCTTTTATAGGCGGAGGCAGGAGGTTTTGGGGGGAAATGAGACGCCAAAACGGCGCTGGCAAGGACGGTTGACGCCACACAAGCGTACGCACATTAAATGCGTCGCCCCGTAATTCGTGCCCCATTATGTCGTTCCACTAATTGGCGGCTTCACACGCTTCCTCACCCACTCATTTCAGCGCTCGCCAACTGCATAGCTTTTTTGGCACGCTTCACCTGCTTGTTCGCTCCGATTCTAGAACCTTCCACAAGTTTACCTGGTCTGTTCGCAACTTTCTCAAAAATTCATAAGTGTAGAAGTTCGGCATTCGAGTAACATCAATCGGCATATGCGCTCCCCGCTCCGAGCATGAATACTCGCCAGACAAGGAGCTAGGGGCCACTGATATACCCGGCCCAAACACGGTCACAAGCAAAGCACAAGCTATCATCATCGCGCCAGTCACGGGCATAATTCATGTGGGACCTATCAGCTTAGCGGGTAGAGCTAACAAGACGTCAAGTAATGGATAAACCAGCTCCAACCTGAGCCTGACCGGGCAGAGGCCTCGCCTGCCCAACCAGGGGCCATGTCCGGGGACCATACTCATAACGGGAAAGGAATCAGACTTATCCCATCGAAACCTGATCGAGCACGGGCCTCGCCCGCTCGACTAGGGGCCACACCTGGGATTTACACTTACATCAATCGGCAAGCAAGAGCGAGCCTTGCTCCAGCATGGAAACTCCAGCTTGCACCCCAAGACAAGTCAAAGGTTTCCTTTTCTAAGCAGGACACTTGTCATATCTGCTCCTACAAGTGCGCGGTCAGCCGCATATCCCGCCTAAAATCAAGGGATTCATTCCTAAATCCTACGAGACAACTAAGGCAGTGAATCCTAGACGGATTCAACGACATTGGGAGTCTTTAAACACCCTTCCATAAACCTAAACAAGGTACACACACTTTCTTGAGCCTAGAACCTCTGTCAAATTGCTTTTTGACTCTGTCACACGGTACTTACTCTCACGCCAGAGTGATTTCGCGAGGCCAAGCCTTGCATTTCCACTAAGGTTTTCTGTGATCTTAATCAGATTCAAGGAAGCAGATCAAGCCCAGATATCCAACGCATCACACGGACGACCCAAGCTGCATTTTGGTCACATCAACTCGTATAACCTATAGAAGGACGTAGTTTTTTTTGGAGAAATTATCGGTCAGTCCGTTTTCATAAGTTTTTAATCGCTTAAATCTCCAATATATATTTTTACCAAAAAAAAGATATTTTTTTATGGCGAAAAGATGACTATGTCATTAATTAGTCTGGGGCGCACTAATGATTACTTACCCAGCGCATTGCAATGCATCAATTTGTTAGCCGTAATGCATCAATTTGAATTGCGATGCAGATAATCCCGTTGCACAAATTGGATTCCCGACGCAAAAATTGATTTGATTTTGTGCATCGCAATACAAAATCAATGATGCAGAAAATCTCAATGCACAAATTGGATTCGCAATGCTCAAATTGGATTCAATTTGTGTATTGCGATGTAAAAATGATGCATAAATTGATACTTTGCATATATGTCTTTGATTCATTAAATATATTATAATCTTTTTACCCTAAAAATATTTTTTTCAATTAAAAAATATAATAGACCGTACCAATTGAAAAGTTTAAAAATAGATCGGCCCGAATTTCAACATAGTTTTTGGGGTCAAACCATGGAGGTTAATAGGCTTTCATCAACAATCCCAAGTAAAAAGTAACCTCTACAAATTTATTAAAAAAAAAAAAAAAAACTTCATCTAGTTTAACTTTATGGTCATTAGGTGAGATTCCAAACACTGTTGAGTTTTGTCAAGTAAGGGGAAAAAAGAGCATGGTTAAGTGAGAAATACACTTCGGTTTGAGTGGAACAAAGTAAGTATATATTTGCATCTACAAGTTGGACAAATAAAGGAAAGGCATTGAAAGTGTTACCTATGGAGAGAATGACATTAAAAGTGTCACTTACGGAAAGAATGACATTATCAACTTGGTAGTCTTCTCTCTTCAATGCGTTTTGTATTCCTTAGTTTTTACATCAACTCAAATACTGAGGATTGGTATAACAAACGGTGTTCCTGGTAAATTCCATAATACATAAGCTTGATTTTATTTTATTTAAAGTGAGACAATTATGTAGGGATAAGTAATGTTTAAGGAATGATAATCACCGAGGGACAGAGCAGTGGTCTAGTACTTTTGAGTTCATTTCAAATCCAACACATACAAACCATATCCTTTAAAAACAAACTTTCACTCGGGCATATCGTCAAACAGTTGTATTGCCATGAAATCATTGTGCAATGGACCACAAATTCAAAACATTTTAGCAGAAAATCCTTTTTTATGAGGAGAAAACAATCCATTAAGCAAGGCATTGCCCGTGTACGGTTTCCCTTTTCAGTTGGATCAGACCAAAATCGTTCAAAGTTTCTGCTTCGAGGTATATAGGGTTTCTTATAGCACTTAAGAAATTGTAATTTAAAAAACAAAGGATCTTTTGAAGTATATGTCCTACTTCTATTATTGACCAAGTTGCTTATAGGCATTCAATCTCTTATAAATACGGATAGATGTAAACAGATTTCTTCTACTTCAAAGTAACTTCCACAAAACAATCTAAGAAGCAACAAGCTTTCCACAATCAAAATTGGCCATCCGTAATAATAAACTAGACGTGTACTCCGATAACCATTTCCGTTTCAAGAAACTCATAACCCTTCCATCACTCTGTTGCAACAATCCCACCATATACGCCGTAGAAATGAGACTAAAACTTCTCCATCTCCTCTCCTTCTCATACTTCTTCAACCCCTTCTCTATCCTCTTATCTTCTTCTTCCTCTTCTCTCTCTTCATCCCCACCATTGGCTTTTGGTTTTCTCAGTAAAGCCTCCCCAATGCACCGAGCGAGTATGACACCGTCCTCTAGCGATGAACACCCCCCTTGGCCTATGTCGGGAGTCATGGGATGAAGGGCATCGCCAGCTACTGTGACATTGTCTTTGAAAATGTTCCCGAATAATAGATTCCATGGCAATCTAAATTTCAGTTCGGCAGAGGAGATTTTGGTTAGCTCGGTTCTTTCAACCACTTCCGATGCCTCTTGCGACACGCTGCCAACCTTGTTTAATACAAATTGCTTCATTTTCAGTGGGCTTTGTTCGATATCTCTGTCATCTGCATTAATATAGATAACGAATGATTAAAAGCTTAAGTTTATGGATTAAAAATTGCAGTATGCTGTATATAATATATGAGCAATAGGGTAGAGCCGTAGAGGGGCTTACAAGATTGGGAAGCAGAAGGAGTGAAAGTACAAAACCAATACAAAGTCCTGCAATCAGATGGCATAAAACCGAAACGAACACCACCTGCAAAACTCACATAAATCTTGGGAACAAAACCCATGTCGTTCGGGTACTCAGCCAAGCCTCTAATCGCCCATCTCCCAGCACTCGCGGGTTTCTGAAGACCCAACCATTTAGCCACAAGGGAATTAACTCCGTCGCAACCAATCAACACCTTAATGCAGTCGACAGAAATGGAGTGCAGTTGATTAATTTAAGGTACAACATTAATGTAAAACATTGAAAAATGCAACAAAATACGTACTTAGGAAAAGAAGAACAATTACCTTTGTCTTGACAATGGAGCCATCGGCAAGGTGAACCAATTTGAATCGTCCTGATTCCTCAATTGAAACTACCTTTGACGAGTACCTGACTGTGCCACTTGGTAAAGCATTCACCAAGGTCTCAAGCAAGTCCTTCCTTTTCACACAACGGCATTCATAAACTCCACTGCGTCAAAGGCAGAAACTATGATTATACATAATGAAGTACTAATTACATTTCACAAATTCTTAAGGTACAATATAACTAGGATCAATCATATACAGCATATCATCTGAAGAAGAAGAGTAACCAAGTACTTACTATTTTCCATCTGTATCAAGTGAACTTTCTGAAGTAGCAGCAGATCCACGACGAAATCTGCAGCATCACAAAAGGGTAAGACTCATAAAGATCAATAGGTCAACAGTAAGCTTCAAATGAAGAAAATTGACCATTTTACCCAGTCATTCGTATAGAACTCTTCCGAAGGGAATCCCCAATTCCAACAGCATCCAAGGCCCTCCAAGCATTGGTCCACAGAGTCAGTGCAAAGCCAGTAATCCTTAAACTCTCCGATGACTCCAACACCAAGCTTCTCAACCCCAACCTGCACACACACACAGCGACTAGATCAGAAACAAGATTGAGAAGGGTACAATGGGGAACAGTTTGTTTAATGTACCTGTGAAGAGCTAAAGAGGTAGTGAGGCCTGCTAATCCAGCACCCACTATGACTATATCCTCATTGACCTCCATTGACTATATCGCGATGATCATATATATCTAAGACTGATTTTCAAGGATAAAAATCAGAAGTAAGATTATTTATATGGGTTTCAAATGCTTAACATGACGGAAGCATATGCGTCTTCCAGTCATGACTCATGGGTAGTGCAAGATTCTTGGCAGACAAGAAGTTGAACATTGTACAGTCCACTTTCGTAGGAAGTGTTGAAAACCACGGGTGATGGTGATGCATTTATGCCTATCAATTCTGACTTTGGCATGGCATCGTGTAAATTTAACGTAAATGTTTTTGTTTTTCTTTTAAATCATTAAACACTTAATTTGTATTTGTAATACGGAGGAAGTATACACATTTGTCATTCAAATAATGTTTCACTCATTATTTACGAGTCTCACATATTTATTTTCATATCTACTACCTTCTCAAATGATCCACGCCACGGAGTACTTGTTTTATAGGTCATAAATTAAGAAAAATTTATTGATTATATTATAAATATTATCCATGTAGCACACTAACACATAATTAAAGTGGAAAGAAAAATAATGTTAAAATTGTAAAAATATTTCTTTAAAAAAATAAAGTTTAAAAACAACACAAAATTTTCGAACGTGGAAAAAGGAAAATACGCAAATGATTTAAGAATGCGGGAAATACCTTTCAAGAGAAATTAAAAAAAAAAACAAGGAATGGGTGGTACTGGTGGCAGACTGCGTCAGTAGTAGACACTAGACACTAGACACTAGACACTAGACACTAGACAGGTGTCCTCAAGCTCTCCTTTGGCGTGGTGCATCTCACTTGTTCGTCCCGATCTGTTTTTAAAACTTATTTGTTCCTAAAAATCTAATTTGGTCATCCTCAAGAATGTATCTTCTTTTTATTTTTTTATTATTTTATCGTTAGTTTTATTTCCACGTTAGGTGATGGATGCTACACTTTACATGGAAATCATGATCAAACACAAAATAAAATCTGAGCTCAATCTTTTGTAAAAGTTAACTATTGATCAAGATTTATTTTTATAAAACATAATTAATTAATATAAATTTTTGATCAGCATCATTTTCCTTATATATTACATTATATAATTTTTTTATAAAAAAAATCAAAACGGTGCCATTTTATGGTCCCTCAAGTTTGTTAAAATCTAGCAGGGTATCGCCCATGTTTCTCTAAAAAAAATTACAAAACTAACTTTTAATTTTTTTCCACTGTTGGATGATCATATTTTTTAATTAATTATTAGAAGTGTTCACTTTAAATTGGTTATTTGAATCGACATCGCTCCATACCGTGTCATAGACGACACAAAATTTAGTTATATCTATAGTAGATTCAATTATTATTTTTTTTAAAATTGTGTTTAAGATTTTTTTCAAGAACACATGAAGTATTTAAAAGTCTTATATAAATAGTTGGAGTAGAAGACACAAATCTCTCTCTCTCTCTCTCTCTCTATATATATATATATATATATATATATATATATATATATATATATATATATATATATATAGTAAGGAGCACTATGGTTTTGTATAACTTCATCCAACTTTTGATATTATTGAATCCTCAAACCTCCACATCATTTGATTTGAAACTTTTTTTTATTTTTTAGTCATTAGCTAAAAATAATCATGAATAATAGTTAATATGATATTAATCATTTACAATTAATCTTTTCTATTGTTAATAATAGTGAAAATTTTATATAAAAAAACTTTTACTATCAATATCACTTCTTAACCAATGTGAGATAATATTATTATATTAACATTGGGTGAGTACTTTACTCTAATAACTCACTTCTAATATCATACTTTAAGCATTGATATCTTATTCATTCAAAACTTGATTTAGACAGATAAATATATCATTTTGATACTCTCACCGAGTAAAACATATTTGCATAATTAACTTTGCCAACAAATAAATGACAAATAAAAAAATTTGTGGCTCAAGTTGCACAATTTCTTTCATTAAAAACATTAATTTTTCAATAACCATTAGATGAGTACTTTAATGATTTCTAAAATCAAAATTAATTTATAATCAATGTAAGATGTATTCCTACTATAATTAACAATAAAAGTGATGTAACAAACAATTGTTGAAAATTGATGTTGGTTCAAAAAGTATTTAGATAAATGACTTTTAATAAACTATATATATATATATATATATATATATATATATATATATATATATATATATATATATATATATTCACAATTGTTAGAAGTTGATGTTGGCTTTAAAAGTTTTTAGACAAAATCTAACCAATAAAAATGATTTATTCCTCATTGGTTACATAGAATTATTTTAGTTTAAAAGCTTTTAGATAAAAATATTCTTTTATTAACAATAGAAGATATATATCTCACATTAAATAAAAAATAATGTTAGTTTCAAAAGTCTTAAGATATATAAAATATATCTACTTTTATTATTAATTAATAGAATATATGTATCCAACATTCGTTAGAAAATTATGTTGGTTTCAAAAGTTTTAAGACAAAAAACTTATACTATTATTATTAATATAATAAATGTATCTTTCAAAAGTATTAAAATAAAATTGACTTTTACTACTATTATTATTAATACTATAATAGATGTATCTCACATTAGTTAGAAGACTTCCACTATTATTACCAATATAATATATATTTCACATTTGTTAGAAAATAATGTTGATTTTATATTCCAATATTTTAATCATAATGCCTACAATTTTAAAAATTATATTACCACTAGACACTAGTACCAAAAAAATGAAATATATATCACATTTAAAAATTATAATATTATTATTACCAAAAGAATTTGTACTCCATAACTAGTAACAATTGAAAGAAGTGCGAGAAGTTCATATAGTATAATTCTAGTACTCTCTTTTTTTCCCTTTTTCTCCCTCCAACGGTCTTCAATAAATAGGGCTGAAGCAGCTTTAGCAAGAACACTCTCGCCCAAGAAGATGCCTGCAATCAAGGATAAGCCACAAGGCAGCTTGAGCATTGGTACTTTGCTGGGCTTCCATCTGTTATCTGTTAATTAAGAAACAAGAAGCTTTCCGCAATCAAAATCGGCCATCCTTAAGAAAGCGCTAGGCGTGTATTTAGACAACCATTTCCGTTTGAGAAACCTCATCACCCTCCCATCACTCTCTTGCAACACTCCCACCACATATGCTGTACTAATTAGACAAAAACTTCTCCATCTCCTCTCTTTCCCATACTTCTCCAAACCCTTCTTTATCCTTTCATATTCTTCTTCCCCTTCCCTCTCCTCATCTTTGATATTTTTTATCGGTTTCTTCAGTAATGCCTCCCCAAGGCACCGAGCAAGCACCACACTGTCCTCTAACGCAGAACACCCGCCTTGCCCTATATCTGGAGTCATGGGATGAAGGGCATCCCCAGCTACCGTCACATTGTTTTTGACAATATCTCCAAACAGTAGATTCCATGGCAATCTAAGTTTCAGTTCTGCACATGATATTTTGTTCAGCTCAGTTCGTTCAACCACTTCTGATACTTCTGATGGCACATTCCCAAGCTTATTCAATACAAATTGCTTCATTTTCATTGGGTTTTGTTCGATATCTTGGTCATCTGTAATATCAATCAAAAAAGAACAGAAACTTGGGTTATATATACAATAGATTATGAGCCAAACCGGTGCATACTGCATAGTGATATGGAAATATATACATATGGACTCACAAGATTTAGAATTGGATGGAGTGAAAGTACAAAACCAATACAAAGTTCTGTCATCACATGGAAGAAAACCGAAACGAACACCACCTGCAAAGTTGACATAGAACTTGGAATCGAAGCTCATGTCATTTTGGTACTCAGCCAAGCCCCTAATTGCTGATCTCCCAGCACTCACCGGTTTCTGAAGACCCAACCATTCAGCCACCAGGGAATTAACTCCGTCACACCCAATCAACACCTTAATGAAATATTGATGGGGGGTAAGAGAATACTTGATCAATTTAAGGTTTAACATTAGAGTAAAATATGAAATATTGTGGCCAAGTATCATTAGTAAAATCACCTTGGTTTTCAGAATGGTGCCATCAGCAAGGTGCACCAATTTGAAGCGTCCTGCTTCCTCTATAGAAACAACTTTTGACGAGTATCTGATAGTACCACTTGGGAGGGCATTCACCATGGTCTCAAGCAACTCCTTCCTTTTAACACAGCGACTTTCATAATCTCCACTGCAACATCAACATGATACTTTCAAGTTCCAATTGCAGTGTAAACGACGATCAAATTGTTGTTTGCAAGATAATACACACCCACCCTACCGCAGCTGGATATTATCTCCTATTCTAGTTTAAGTACTCCCTTAACCCTTGCCCTCAAAATGGGGTCACGTTCTGAAAATCAAACTGAAACAAAGAAAATATAACAAAAACAATGAAAATGTTGTAGGTAGTAACAAACCAAAAACGAAAGTAAGACTCTTTTTAGGAAACGATAGGTAGTAACTACTTTTAAGATCATCTTCAATTATTTCCTGTTAGCTCGCCAAATCACATGGTTACTTCTAAGACACCAACAAAACCAATGAACCCTGATTATACCAAAACAAGGAAGAAAAAGAATGAAAAAAAGGAGCATCCAAAATGCTTGTTTATTCTCAATCAAGGTGGTCCGTCCATACTGTAGAGCTAGCATAAAGCAATACGCACAAGTAAAGAAGTACTTTAGAGTTTCTTGGTTGAACATAAAAAGGCAAATAGCAGAACCCTTCCTGATAATTAAGCAAGCAATCTGTCATCTGTGCTTACTATTTTCCATCCGTAGCAAGTGAATGTTCTGTAATAACAGAGAGGCCAGAAGTAGCTGCAGATCCAAGACGAAATCTGCAGCATCACAAAAGGGTATTATAAGGCTCACAAAGATAAAGAGAAAAGCAAGAAGCTTCATAGAGAGAGAGAGAGAGGGGAGCTTGTCCATTCTACCCTGTCATCTGTATAGAATTTTGTCTAAGGGAATCCCCAATTCCAATAGCATCCAAGGCCCTCCAAGCATTGGTCCATAGAGTTAGTGCAAACCCAGTAATCCTTAAGCTTTCTGATGACTCCAGCACCAAGCTTCTCAAACCCAACCTACACACACTCACAATCACAAATTCACAACTACAAGTTGAGGTAAAAAAATACTAATACTCCTAATTGAAAAGGGTAAAATGGGGAACAATTTGTTTGATACCTGTGAAGGGCTAGAGTGGTAGTCAGGCCTGCTAAACCAGCACCCACTATAACAATATCCTCTTGGGTCTCCATTGATATGCTTGGATTGGATATATCATATAGTCTTATATAGATATAAGGTTGATTCACAAGTCCGATTGATACGGACTGTACTGATTATTTACATGACAGAAGCATATGCGTCATTGGTATTAAAGAGTCTCGGCACTCTCGGCAGCCATTGAAGAAAACTGTTGGAGTATGATGGTGTCGTGTGTAACATTCTTATAGTTGTAGGTCTAGACGAGTGTCAATATGTAATAGCTAGGCAGTTGGGTTCCTCATTCTTTGTATAAGTATAAATACAGATTCTTTCTTATGTAACAAATAAGGAGATATAAAGAAATAATGGAATGAGATTCTCTCTCAATCTTTACAGTGGTCCAGCTCTGCGTTGATTTTTTCATTTTGCTTTAGCTTTGCGGTTACTGGTTAGCGATCATTCGGTTTCACTCTTTTCTGTTTAGGATGATTTTTTTTTTTTTTTTTAACCAGGTTGAATCTTGGGGTAATAGTTCCGTTCCCTCATTACTACTACCAGGAAAATCGTGGGATGTGCCCGAAATTATACAGGGTTTGAGAACATGTCAACAAATAATACATACAAGGTCCAACCTCAGAAGAAAGCAAATTGCTTCCACTAAGTATCGAACTCACGCTGCATGCCTCTAGAATCTTATGTCCCCCTCCTTTTACCACTCGGCTATGCCCCGGGGGACTGTTTAAGATAATCATGTTTACATCAAGGGGGGAAAAGGTACTCAGACTTTTTTTCCTGGTTATTATGTGGGAGTTTATGTCGGTCAGGATCGGGACGGGAAAATGAGACTTTTTGCCGGCCCTAGTCATAATCCTTACAATTTTTTTATTAAAACTTTTTACACACTACCAACTCGAAAGGTATAAAGATAATACTATTCCATTGTTTCTTCACAAACTGTCCATTATTTAATTTTGAAATGTTTTATTTAGAAAATTCACTTTTTCAAATTTATCCCTGCAATTGTCATAATATTTCATTAGGCATATTAATTTTGCTTAATTACTTTTTTAAATTTGATCGACTCATATGACATTAATACACCTCATTATTATTAAACTTTCAAAAGATATACTATATCCTTTGAGTGAAACCAGTGTTCTAAAACTCTCCGTTTAGCTCCGCCTAGGCGTTAGGCGTCTCTCCACTGCTGCAAGTTTCTTAGTCATCGTTTAATCGGCCAAGTCGACGCCTACGCCAAACCCCGTCGACCTTAATTTATTTTTATAGCTTTAATTTTGTGGCATGTGGTGACCGAAGACAGAAGGGGGCGAACTGGAAAAGAAAGTGGGAGTAGTAATGGTGAGGAAGATAAGGTGGTAGAAAGAAAAGGGGTTTGATTTTGTGGATATTCAGTGAGCTGAGAAGAGGATAGATTAAAGGGTTAGATTTAGGAGGAAAGAGATTGGAGGATAAAAAAATAAGGAGAGTCGGTCTGCCAGAGAGAAAGATGGAGAAGAAAAAAGAAAGAAAGGAAGAAAAAGATATTGATGGTCTGCAAGATAGAGAGAAGAAAGAAGAAAAAATAGATGAAGAAGAAGGGAGTTGTCTCGGTACTCAGAATTTAAAATGAGAAGAGATTAGGGAAGATATATTAAACTGTGGGTTGTAGGGGCAATATGTAGGTTGAATAATATTTTTTTTTTTTAGTTCTAAACTTGGCTGGTTTATTGTTTTGAGGTTGTTGGGAATTGGGATTAGTGGTATGTGTATATTTTTGTTCATTTTACAAATATAGACAATTGTTTGATAAAATGACAAACATAAAAAAAATTAAATTTGTAGTTAATGTGTTTGATCTTTGATGTAAATTATCAAAAAAAAATGGTAATTATGTCTTAATTCTAGGCCCCCGATTACGCCCCGACTAGTTCCCTAGGCGCTAAGCGCTAGTGTGCCACCTAGCGACCGTCTAACTATTTTTAGAACCTTGGGTGGAACAGAGAAAGTATTATTTTGAAAACGAATTAACTAGACGGATGTGGGAGAAAATTTTTGGAGAGTAGCCCTCCTGCTGTAGATTTGTGCAGTAATTTTTAGGAAAAATTACGGGTCGATCCACTTTTTAAATTATTTAATCACTACAGTACACATTTTTTATTTTTAATCGGAAAATGTCATTTTTGATTGCAAAATAACTACGATACCCTTAATGAATTGTATGTGCTTTACAATTAAACTTTATGAATCGCGGTAGAACAATTTTACATGAACCAAACTTTTGAACCGCGGTACAACTTTTGAAAATGTTGTTAAAGTGCAAAAAAATAAATTAATTTTCAATAAATTATAGAATAAAGTACAAATATATCGCGATGCAAAACTATGCTAGTTTTTTGAATTTGTGAATCGCGGTACAAAACTATGCTAGCTTTTGAATTTGTAAATCGCAGTGCAAAGATTTCTGAATTGCGATTTTAAAAGGTTGTTAAAGTGTAAAAAAAATAATTAATTTTCAATAAATTACATTATAAAGTGCAAATATACCGCGATGCAATAATTTTACATAAATCAAACTTTTGAACCGTGGTGCAAAAATAATACAATAAAATTTATAAATCGCGGTACAAAAACATAAAGAACAAGTTTACGTCCTCCACCTTCTTCTTCAATCACTTACGTCGTAAGTCTTCTTCATCTTCCGTTAACTTTCTATCTAAATATTTACGAAAATTTTACTATCATAATTATTGCCGTTGTTATATTTTTGTGTTTGTGTAGATAAAGGTTTAAAACGTTTTTATATGATTTTTGTTTTAAAAAAAAAAGGTTAAGGTGAAACGTCCTTAATGCCAATCTCTACACCAATGGTCACACTGACCTATAAAAAAAATTACGTGATTACAAATAGAATGTATGTTTAAAATAAAAGTATAATACAATGGCTGTCCAAAAATTTGTGTGGCTTAAATCTCTCATGGGCCACACCATATCTTATGTCATTGGATAGTGTCAACTGTCAAGAATCACAATAATGCTTTTATTAGGGCCACAAAAGGATATCTCCAAGAAATAGACTATTACCAATCTGCTCCGTGAGCTTTAATTTAGCGATTACATATTAAGGGCTTGGAGAAGCGTACAATGTGACCATCTAAGAGAGAGAAAAACCCATCTAGGAGAGAGAAAAGGAGAAAAATTCCTAATTAGGAAGTTGGTATTTGTCAGGGAGGTGGGCGGCTGGTCAAGGGGTTGTTTGTGTGGGTGGGGGGGTTTTCTTATTTTATTTAGAATGGTGTTAAATTTAATATTTTGTGTAAGAAGTTGTGTAAGAATAATATACAATAAGAAGATTTATTTTAAATGTGTAAGAAAAAAAAAATGTATAAATGAACCCAATTAAAAATTATATTAAGAATATACACATTGAGGATGCTCGAATGTAAACGGGTAATTTAAAAGCGATATATTACAATATACAGGGTTTTTCAATTTAGCCCAAGTGGGGCGGCTATTGTTGTTACGGTCTATTGTTGCTTGTTACCCTGATTGAGTGATACACAATTACACAATTAACCAGTACAGTAATATTACAACTAAGCCTTGATCAACGGTAAAATTATTTTTGAGAAAAACAACCTTACCTTTCATTAATTAACGCTTAATTGTTTCAAAAGTTCAAAGAGTTGTAACCAAACTTTCTATCCAAAAAAATCAATGTTTAAAAAGTAATTATTAATATTCCAGGGCAATAAACCAACTATTATACTTTAAAATATTTCATTTAAAAAGTCAACTTCTACAAATTAAACCATAATTTTTCAAACTATATCCAATACATTTACGCAAATTCATATAAGCTCATTTCCAATAAGACACTAATACCCAAGTACCAACATTGCACAACCGAGTATAATCAACTATTTGGCATAAACATAAAAAAATCATTTGGCTAAGAGAAATATAGGGGGATATGCACAGTCCTACACCAAATGAAAACATGACACATATAAAAGAATGTGCTGCTCACTGGAAAACTTACAATTGATCAAGCCCTGACCTACTATTCTACATGGGAAAATTTAATTTAAAAAATAAACAGGAAAAAATACAAAAAAAAATAGAAAATAAAAAAGAACCTCACCATATAGGGGGTACAGTCACAAAGCTTTCTAAGATTAGTCTACACTTGTTACAAACTGAAGCTGTCCTAAGTCAATATTAGTAAGGGAGAAGAAAAAGGTGAAACATAGAAATGGAGCAGGCATCCAACATTCATAACACATAACTATGCAATATGTTGAAGGTGAATAAGCTTAAGCACCTCCAACAGCTGCTTGGATCGGTCCATTAGATCTGAATCCACGTCCCCTGCCACGAGTCCCCCTCCCACGGCCACGACCTACAGCAACAAAAGTTAATATATAAATGATTATCATAGGTAAGCAATTAAACATGAAACTCAAATTCAATAAATAAATAAAACTAGACTTGAATTGTTGTGATTCTATGCAATTAGTACTTCAAGTAAGCCAAATATCATTCTTGGTAAACGAACATCAAAAAAAATTCACTTTGGGGTACACACAACTCTTACTTGTATAAATGTTTTCATCATAAGAAAATGAATTAAAAAACAGAAACACAGAAAACAGTGGACTGTTATCCGCCAAGATTCTAGCCTGATTTCAGAATATTGCATCCACACTAACTAGATAAGCTTCAAGTGAAAGCATCAATTTCTGTTAATACAGTAAAAACCTTTTTCTTACCAATTTCTCCAAGCAAACCTTGAGACATACCCTATATCATCACTTGAGTAATGGACTCTCTTTTTTGATTATTTGATTTGATAGATGAGTATGTCCCCTTTATATTGGGATTGGGACCAGGGACATCAACAAAGATAACTGAGTAATGAACTCTCTTTTTTGATTATTTGATAGATGAGTATGTCCCCTTGGTATTGGGATTGGAACCAGGGACATCAATAAAGATAACCAAGTAATGGACTCTTACAACAAAGATAACTACGGAATAACAGAAGTTCAACAACTTTGGGCCAATCAAACCCATAACATCACATGGCTACAACACGCCTTGTGGTCAACTTCTACCCAACAACTCAATCGTCAGACATTTGAACTAATATAAACACGACTTCGTCTTACAAGAAAATGAGTAAAAGATAAACAAGGATGAACATTCAGCATAGACCTTCCCTAATATCATCCAGAAATGATAACTTCAGTACCATGATGTGTATTTGAAGAAATGCCAAAAGGTTAATTTGGGCATTAAGAAGAAGGGAAAAAAACCACCCTACTACAAACCGTTTTTGAAAGAAATTGACCCTGAGATCTCTATTCATTTAGGCAGTTGCTCAGGACTGATCCCACATAACTGCCAAGTATAATCTTGCATATTGACATAAAAAATCACTTGTGGACAGATTTTGTTACTAGAGCAGATCAAAACTTCAAACTCCTTTGGTAAAGGAAACAGAAAACACACTCACAGAACGGCGGAAAGAATGAAGTTGATGAAACCAGATAGATATCCAGTAGGATTTATTCAGTTGGTAATGCAATCCATAGCGCGCACTCCTGATCTAACTTAACCTAGGACCAAAGCAAGTAAACCAGGACAGGTAGGCTATTTCAAGGATGCGATTAACCAGGCACCCAGTATGATAATAGAATGGCACATCCTCGCTAGCAAAAGCTCATTATACATATCCATCAAATTGCAGTTCATGGAAAGATAATGGAGTTATGGAAGCACAGTACCTCGGCCTTGAGCAGGGGATTCCTGATTGAAGCCTCCAGCATCTTGCTGGAGATCGACATAGGAACCATTGTACCCTCCCCTTCCACGGCCGCGGAAATTCCGACCTCTTCCTCTTCCCCTGCCCCTGGGATAGCCACGGGGACGATCCCAACCTCCATCCTCATAATCACCAGCTGGAAAACCATTTCCTGTAACAAAGATATCATTAAACTTATGTAGTTATGTGGCAGCACCATCTTGTGAGTTTGTACAATCCTTTCTCTATATCTAAGAATTCTAATACACAGGGAACAAATACACCTATCCAGTCCAAATCCAAAAAACCTAGGACGGATGTCATTTCTACAATAAAATACAAAGTAGATACAGAATACAGGAGACTTATTTGGTAACCATGCATACACAGTGATTCCACAACCATTAGCCAATAACTAATTTCTCCTTTATGCTGATGCTATGCAATCCATCATTTGAAGTGAGTTTACATATGCCAAAACCTCTTCGGTGCTATCTTAAATTGGATTTAAATCCTTCAGATCTTAAAATATTACAGTAACTGGTGCAGAAGAATGGACCATTTGATTCTCTTTTAAACATTGGATGAAGAAGAATACACATGTACACAAGAAAAACAATGTCTATGATAAGTATTAAAATTATGCACAAGATATATAAATTTTTAATAGGTAAATGTGACCCCTTGTGGTATGGGGATTGGAACCAAGGACCTCAAGGTCATTGCTTGTATGCCCTTGCCATCTCTCCCACCTTTGGGATCCACAAGATATATATATATATATTCCCTTGCATAACTATGTCCAAGTTGTTTTATAACTGCCTAACCCATTTCATTCATGATCCAGGCACATGAAACATAATGAACATGCGCCCTCAAATCCTACTTCAACCAGATTCCATAAACAACAACAGTTACAATACTAACAATCACATATAACTCTCACCTGCACAGAAATTATTGCAACAGGTTTGAGTTCTGGTAATACAGTACCTCCAACCATAATAATTAAGGAATAAAGTCATAAACAAGATGACCATTGAAAATAAAAGTAAATATACCAGCTACACCTCTGGACCGTCCCCTTCCCCTACCACCACGACCCCTGCCTCGACCAGTTGGAGATCCCTCTGCATGATCAGAAGGTGACAATTTAGACTGCCATTGTTGAAAAGAAAAATTACAGGACAAGTGCATCTAATGTGACTTATGACCCTACCTCCACCTTCATATTCAAATTCGGTAGACACTTTCACCTGGTCAGCTGGCAATGGAGGCTGATACCTGAGCACATTTACAATGCGTGTGAGATGGAGTTGGGCAGAATATATCCCATCAGTACAACAAAACTTTGATTATTCGGTTCAATTCACACTACCTCAATTAAATCACATTGCTTCCTTACCCCAAAAATAAACTTGATTATGCCGAGATTAGATGTTCAGTCACAAGTATAGTACCAGCTATAGAAGCAAAAAGTTCTGAAGATTTACCATCTCATAATTCATTTCACCTCCTTATGATATAGAGTAATGTCCTTTATGACCATAGAAACTAAGATACTAAAACCACTTCTAGTTCCAAACAATCAATATAATAGTGTGAAAGCATAAAAGACAATATAAATGTCAAGAATTAAGAGCAACTCACCCAACAGATGACATATTCAGCTCATTTTTCGAGAGGGTTATTGTGATCATCGAGACATGCCTTGTGGTTTCCAGGCTGCAGAACAGGAAATACCATTGTAAAGCCTTAATAGTAACTATAAATTTGGAGAAAATAAAGATCACCAGGGCAACACCGATTGTTAAAATGAGCACTTCTGTTTCCAAATTTCAATGTGAAGAACTTACGGAAGTAGGCCTTCCTCTAGGGGTTCCCATGTATCAGTTATGTCCGTGGATCCAATCGAAGTTATTTGATGAAGGCCAACAATTCTCCTCTGCATAGCAAGAACAATAACCCTCAAAATCATTACAGGAAATCCCAATAGTAAGGTATGCATACAGAACCATAGATAAACTTAGCAGTACAAAACCTTGATTAATTCCACAATTGTTACAGTCTTATTAATAGCTCTACCCATTGCCTTGAACACGATTTCTGAAGAACCCTTCTCCTACAAAAAAACAAATCAGATAAAGAGCTAAAGAGGATAATAAACACAGGCATGATGACCACACTGAATTAACTGTCCAGTTGCACAACTTCTTCCAAATTAAAACACATCTTAAAGTACAACATTGGATAATTACAGTTCCTTATCCGCGTGATCATCCAAAAAAATCTGACTCTTCTAAATACCAAGAGGATGATGAAAACTTGTAACAAATTCCTTTTCATAGGCACAGAGAGAAAATAATAATGAATGAGTAAATCCAACTGTCTGTTTATTTTCTTACAAACGAATTATAGCATAAGTAAGGTTGCAAACTATCTGCAACTTATTGAAATGGCTACTTTAAAGGGTAGCCATGAATCTTAAATAATTGACTTCTCAAGTCAAGATTCATTTGGTAAGTACTTTCCCTACTCAGCCTATCATGACATTACATTTTGTGTAAAAATATAATAATAATAATAATGAATTGATCAATGGAACTATTTCCTATAAAGAGATTAAGTTGACAATGTTTGGCCAACTCCCAGTAAAAATTCAAAACTCCACTCTCAACATCAACAGTATCATACTCAAAAACAATATTAGTGCCATGCACACAATCACCATGCAAATGAAAAAAAAAATTTGAAATCCACCAATTACACAAACACAAACTCAACATAGCAATCATAACAAGAGCATAGTTCCCAAATATCGACATCGAATAGAGCACTGAGCACACAGAACAACCAAATGAGCAAAAAAATGATACCTGAAGCAAACTCATAGCATAGGTAATGTAACTCCGCATCCTCCCTTGGCTAGTAATCCGAATCTCGTTCTCATCAATTGGCGTCTCCGCTCTTGGCTTCTCCACCTTCTGGTACCGATCCATCTTCACAACCACAACGTTTACAAAACCCCCAAAACAAATTATTCAATACCAATTCAAAAACTAACCAAAAATATACGGACAACGATAAAACACGTAGGGAAACAAAAAAAAACAAAAAAACAAAAATAGTATGAAGGAACAAAGAACCTAGGGTTTAATTGGTAAAGTACTGAAAATTTTGGGTTTTGAATTAAGTAATCAAGGAGAAGAGTGATTGGTGTATGTACCTTCGGGGTTTGAAAAGGATAAGACTGTGTGTGTGTATATGCTCCACGAAGGAAGAGCCCTCTTCTCCGGCTTCGTTTCTCGATTACGCCCTAACCGCTATACTGTGGGGGCATAACGATATTTATACCACCAGCGTTCGAGCTTGCCCTATTTCATTTCTATCCGGTTGGATCGGGTTTATTTTAGTTGCTCGTTGTTTGTAGTACTGTAAACTTGGACCGGACTCTGCTGACCCAATAAACCACTAGGGTTTTTGGTCCGGTTCAACTTAAATGCTGTATTTAAACTCACGATCATCGATATGTACGCATTACTCGTATTATTTACACCTATTTTTTAATTATATAGTTTTATCTTTGTGTTTTTGTATGCATCGTATCAGAATTTTGTTTAGGCTTTGTGAATATATTTTTTTTCCTAAAACAAATTAAATTCATGTGACTGATGCCTGCAGACTGCAGCTGCAGTAGCTCGAGAAGCAGGAAAGCCTTTGGTGATAGTTGCCCCACCTAAACCTTCGTGAAGTTCGCATTCGAGTCATTTGCTCTTCTTTGTGTCACAGCGGCATCAAACTCCGCAAGTTGATTCTTGGGTTTTTATATGTTCGGCCCAAACCCAGTCACGAGCAAAGTATGAGCGATCATCAAGTGTTAGTCATGAGCTTAACTATCGTGGGACCTACTAGAGCTGTCAAAATGGGTTGGGTCCCGTTGGGTCAACCCAAACCGTTGTTTAAAATAGTGGATTGGGTTGGGAATTGACAATCCATAAAAATACGGGTTATATGGGTTGGACCCATATGGGTCACGGGTTGAAGTGGGTTGGTTCGGGTTTTTAACTGGCTGACCCGTTTAAAGAATACCTTTTTTTTTTAGAATACATGTCTAGTATGCTTTCATTTTTGCAGAATAGTCTTCATGTAATCTTTCATTTTCTTTCATTTTCTTTTATTATTATTATTTTTTGTTTTTTGTTTTTTGTTTTATTTTTTTATATATAACAAATCTAAGGTTTATTAAATTATTATGTAGCAGTCAGTTTGGATTATACTGATCTATGTCATATTGTCATCTTACATGAAGTCATGTCTTGACATCCAAGGTTTTTTTAGTCATGTAATAGGAATGCCCATAAAATGTTTGGCAGAAGTCTGAAATGAAGATTCAATTGTTTTAGTTTGTTTATTTTATGTTAGTCGACAACAGTTGAGTTGGTTACTTGATTTTGAGTGGTTGTATAGTACAGGGAAGTGAAAAAACAATGAAAAATTAAAAATAAAAGAAGGTAGTCTTTAGGTAAGAAAAATTGGTGGGTTGACCCATCTGACCCACAACCCATGTTGGGTTGGTGTTTTATTGTCCCGTCATCTAGATGGGTCGACCCGCCCCACATCGTTATATGGTGGGTTTTCTTGACCCGTGGGTTGACCCAACCCACCAACCCGTTTTGACAGCTCTAGGACCTACCAACCTAGTGGGCAAAGCTAGTGGGGACCGAGCAAAGAACGTTATAGCTCCCGTCTAAGCCTGGTTGAGCATATGCCTTACTTGCCCGACCAGAGGCCATGCCCAGGATCTACACTTGTCTTCAATAGATCTGTAACAAAAAGTCAGGCAGAACCTTGCTCGCCCAAGCAAGCATCGAGCAGGGAACTTAGAGACTTACTCTCCAAGACAGGTCAAGGGTTTTCTTATTCGAGCAAGACACTTACCATATCCGCTCCTATATTCACGCGGTCAACCGCATGTCACGCCTACAATTTATGGATTCCCTTCTAAATTGGTTAGGTAACAAAGGAAATCGAATTCCATAAGGATTCTACGTCATTAGGGACCTATAAATACCCCTCCATAAACCATAAATAAGGTATACACTCTTTCTTAAGCCTCGAACCTCTATCAATTTCTCTCTTAACAATACATGATACTTACTCTTACACCGGAGTGGTTTCCTGAGGCCAAGTCTTACACTTCCACTAAGGTAATTTCATGATCTTAAATAGGTTCAAGGAAGCAGATCAAGCTCAGATATCCTCTACATCAATCAGACGGCCCAAGACTGATATTTTTGACACATCACTTTCGTTCTGTTGCCGGGAATCGAAGCTTCTAAGCTTTTTCAAAAGTTTTCCCGATAAGTTTTTCGATAAGCAGTATCAGTGCAATGGCTGACAAAGGTAGCAAGCATCACGCCACTGCTAGTAACCACCAGGCTGGCTGGCAGCCAGCTAGATGGGAACAACCCACTGCCTGGTGATCTGCCACCAAAGGCACCACAATAAGGGGTGCAAACGAAAAACCAGATGATGGTTGCTTGGCATGCGGCCCACGGCGAGGATGTCTCGTATGTTGAGGAACAACTGTTCCAACACACCAGCAGAACCAAGTGAGTCAACGAGATGCTCGACAAGTCATCAACGTGCAACATGATACTCGTGCTTAAGACCTCAGGGTTCAGTTGAACCACCAGCGAGAGAATGGTTAGGGCAGCCAGGTGAGCTTGCCCGAGCAAACCCCTGAACAGCAGGCTGTTGCCCTACAAGTCCAAGAGGACTACTATAATAAGATGTATGCGTTCAATCAACAACTACTTTCCTTGGGCCATGCCCCGATACCAATTGCACATTTAGTTATATCTGCTCTCAGTAATCTCGTACTTGTTGGTGGTGGCCAAGCCTCCCAGCAATTGTTCGATCCGAGCAGACAAATTCCCTCCGTTATTCATGTACCCTCGGATCGTGGGAATCAAGAGTAAAGGGCATATGATTAGGCAAAGAGCAGGAATAGTCGTCAAAATCCGTCCCATCGACACCACCGCAAGCAGGAGCATCATGCCCGGGGTGAAGGGCATAGTCGCCACAGAGCCCATGAATATGCAGAAGCAGAGGGACAATAGCCAAGGCATAGAGCTCGAGTCGAGCAAGAAGTTAAAGCTTCCTATGATCCGACCTACTGCCCACCTACTACCAGACATTCAAGGAGAGAACGTAGTCAGCGGTCAGAATATACCCGTTCGAAAGGTTCGTCCCGTTCTTCCAGGCTCACCATGGATGCAGAAAAGCATCTAGCCAATCAGATGGAGGCCATGAAGAAAGACATGGCCAAGTAAATGGCCAATTTAGCCGTGGCCAAGACTGGTTATGGAGCCACAAAGCCGTTGGAGGGCAGCCCATTCATTTCAGAGATTGAAGATGCGCCACCCGCGCAAGGAGTTACCTTCTCGCAGTTTAAGAAATACTTCGGGAAGACGCGGGCAAACGACTGGCTCAGGTCATTTGAGGCACAAATTCAGATGGTCACGGACGTTGAAGCTCTGAAAATGCAAGCTTTTGAGGGCGCTCTCCAGGGCAAAACGCAGTCATGGTTGGGGAGAGTTCCCCAGGGATCCATTGGTAGCTAGGAAGGGCTCCGAGAGAAATTCTTGGAAAATTTTGGCATGGCGAGCCCTACACCCAAGAACAGATTTGATCTCGGTAAGATCAATCAGGGCGACCATGAGTCCTATAGCAGCTACCATAAAAGGTTCGAGGAGATGCTCGACCAAGTAACGGCCACCAATGATCCAGAGATCACGTTCTACTATCTCAACAACATGAAGACATGCCCGCTAAAAACTATACTGACCATGAACCCGAGTGCATCAAAGGCAGAGCTGTTGGCTAACTCGCATCTATTCTGCTCGACTGAGAACACTAAGGGTGACAAGCCCAAGGGAAAGGACAAGACTTAGTACAGCTCGGCCATGCTAGCTGACCAGGGCCAAAAGGGCAACAACCGCCCACATAGAGACAGAAGGCGTACTTCTACCCTCGGTCAGAGGTTCAGGGAGTCACAATTCACACCACTGAACACCACCTGGGAAGAAATCATGTTCCAGGTCGGTGATGCTTTGCCAATGCCCTACCCGCTAGCCCTGAGTTCGCTCACACCAGGGACAACACCAAGTATTGTGATTATCATCACGACAACGGTCACACTATAGAGGAGTGCAACGTGTTGAAGCGGGAAATACAAAAGCTTATCAACGTGGGCAAGCTAGACCACTTCAAAAGAAATCGGGGCGCGGGAAATAATGCCGATAATGATCGGCATGCAAGACCCCCAAGAGGAAGAGGCGGCCAGGCCCTTCAGATTCTGGGGATTATGAACGTGATTCAGCAAGAGCTCTCTTCCAACGCTCAGCTTGGGAAGCATATTTATTCCTTGTCAAAGGCAATTAGTGTGCCAGCAGTACAGCGAAAAGGGGAGCAAAGCATCTTCTTCAACCGCAGCGAGTTGACGAGCACTCCTTTGGCATCCGAGCAACAGTTGGTTATCTCTTGCCTTGTGAACAATTGGCAGGTTCACAGGGTACTACTTGACACGGGAACGTGCAGGGACATCATGTGTTACTCCTGCTTCAAGGGTTTAAAGTTGTCAGACACCAGGCTTGTGAGAACCCAAACCCATTACTTGCGTTACTTGTTCTATGCCTTGATAACTTGTGTATATCATGTCTTAACATGATTATATATCTCTTTTAGTCCATGCCTGACTCGTATTATCATTATTGCATTCCTTATCGCTTGATTCCTTCCTATGCTTAAAGATACCTTCCGTTACGCCTCGCGTGTTGCCTTAACGATTTGCACTCAACCGAGACTTGTTAGGGTTCGATTGTCTCTCATAGGCGACCTAGAAACGCTCGCCGATCATAGTAAGCTTGTTGGGAAGTTTAGAAACCTTCTTGCCTTGTTTGGCCTTAGCGATTTCACCTGTCTCCCGTTTTGCGCGTATTTCGACGTGCGAATTGTTCCTTGAGTTCCCGGACTTGTATTCAAGTTATAACCATGATTTAATAAGCCTATTCCATGCCCATGTTACCCTAGTTTTATTGACCTTTGATCCGGGTTTGATTCGTCAACCAATCGTCGCTTGACTCGAGCCTTGTCCTACCTTGTCGGTCGGGTGTATTTCGGACATGTTTTGAGTTGTGTTAGACCACAGAATGGTTGCCCATGAGCTTGGGACCATTTAGGACTTGTTTAGGTCAAGTTTTGATGCCCAAGTTCGAGGCGGCCGCATGACTCAGTGAGCGCCCGCCTCAAATCACGAGAACAAATGAAAAGCTTGAGGGAACCGGGGTCGGGCGGCCATGGCCCTCTTGAGGCGCCTCAGCCTCTGTGCAGCTCTACGGGATTTTTCTTCCTTCCAGCTTTGGTGATCCAAATTAACACTTAAACCCCCTTCTTAATTAGTCCTAATCCAACCTATTAAACCCTAATCAAGCTAGATTAGTGCTAATCCTAAGCTACCACCCTTGGACACTTGGATTCCACCTTCCCTCTCCCCTTGACACTTGGAATTCCACCAAGATCATGCATGGTATAAAAGGCCAATCTTGTTGACTTTGCCTTAATCCTCCATAATCAGATTTCTCTCCTTCCTTTCTTGCCATGGTTGTGTGTGTAGAGATGTGGTGAGATTAGTGTGTGTGATTGCCCTAGATTGAGCTCCCGACTTCCGTTTGCCGAACCGAGACCACCGGTGTGAAGCTACCGGCGAGGAGATCGATTCCATCCGATTATTTTGTGCTTCAACTTCCCTTTTCCTTGGTGAATGTAAGCTATCGATTTCCCCTTAGGATACATGCTAGAATTGCCATGTTTCCCCCTTGTCTATTGATCCCCATGCTTTCCCATGCCATGCCATGATATAGGTTAAATTGGTCTCTTGAGATTGTGATTAGTATGTCCATCTTGTTGCTTGAGGCCTATACCTAGAACTAATTATGCTCTATGCTTCTTTAGGAGCAATTAATGTTCTTGAACTATTATATTTTGATGACTCTTGGGAATTTTGGATTCTAGGGTTTCATATGCCTTGTAATGATTTTCCTATTGAATTGAGTCCTAGGCCTAGAACAAATTGTGTCCCATATTCCCCTACGAACAACTATTGTTCTTGGACCAATAACTTTTAATAACTCTTGGAGATAATGACTTCTCGGTGTCACATGCCCTGGCTTGTCCATCCTATTGAGTGAGTCCTCGCCTCGAATTGAATCACGTTCTATGCCCACTTAAGAATAACAAATGTTCTCGGACTTGCGACTCTTGATAACTCTTGGGAATTATGATTCTAGGATTTCCTATGCCTTGTATTGATCATCCTATTGGATTGGGTCCTAGGCCTAGTATAAATTGTGATCTATGTCCCCTTGCGAGAAAATAATGTTCTTGGACTCTTGCATTTTAATAGCCTTGAAAGAATGGTTCTAAGGCCCTTGAATTCGAATTATCGATAATACTTAACTACGGTTGCTAAATAGATTAATGAACTAGCCGATCATACACGAGAACTTAGAAAAGGATTTGGAAGCATCTAGCATCTTAACCCCTTTGAATGAATTGGTAGAAGCTTGACTCGCGGAGTCAAACTTAAGCGAGCTATTGAACAATAGGCTCGATGATCAATCCCTACGATGTCTTAAACACGTTCCTCTAAGAATGATGATTCTAGATTGTTGAAACTTGAATTGGTTACGGCTTGATTCTTGATGTCATAAAATAGAATGTCTATTTGACATATTGAGTTATGTCGAACTCCTTCTGCTTGATTATTGATGAAAATTCTTAACTACGGTTGATTAATGGATTAATGACCTAGCCGATTACATACGAGAACTTAGAAAAGGTTCATGATGCATTTAGCGTCTTATCTATCTTGGATGAATTGTTATAGATGACTCAACGGAGTCAAGCTTAGCGAGCCATTGAACAATACCGGCTCACCGACCCATCCCTCCGGCGTTAGCAGCGTTTCCTAAGAATAATAATTCTAGACTCTTGAACTTGGCGATTACCTTGCTTGATACCTTGCTTGATACTTGATGTCATATAATAGAATGCATATTTGACTTGTTGAGTTCGCTCTTGTCGAACTTAACCTTACTTGATTATTGATGAGAATATTTACTTGTCTTGAACGAGATCGCTCTTGTCGACCTCGTTCTCTACCTGTTAAATTGTTAAGTAAACATTACTTGGCATTTGCGCATGAGTCAGTAGCATACTGTCTTTGTGCACACACGCCTCCTTGTGGCCACGGTGGGGAAGTAGCTCCCTGTTGTAATCATTAAGAGCACCATTGGACTATCCAGGGCATCTCCTCGGAAGATCGATGTACTACACATTCGATACCCGCACTCTCCGAATAACGCTTGTATGCGGGAACTACGTAGCGGCTTGCTCTCGATATATCGATCCTATGTGATTTAATTACAAGCACCTATATGAAACAATGTGCATCTTGAATACATGACCTCATGATATCTTGTCTGAATATGAAATCTTGCACGAAAATGATATCTTGCCTTGAATAATGCATCTTGCCATGACATGCATGATTGATAGCTTACAAGTCTTTATGACTTACCCTTTCCCCTGCTTGCTTTAGATCCTAGCAAGGCGAGGTCTGCTCGATGACTCGCGGTGTTCGTGCTTGTGCCCTTTTGGTGCGCCGATGTTATTTGAAGGTGGTTTAGACGCCCTCTTTTCCTTGTTTTATATTTTTGTAAGGACGACGGGTTAAGCAAGTCAACTAGACTGTGCTTGGGTATTTGTGTAGAACTTGCTTGTATATCTTAACTGCTAGTAGATTAATACTTGTAGTACTTGTAACCCTGATGTGCCGGCATTGTGTAAGCCGAGCTTTGATTAACTTGTTAGTATTCCTCCACGCTTTAGTCTTCCGCTGAGCATGATTAGCTCCTTATTAATTCTTGTCTTTGAACTGTTAGCTTGGGTTCCGGCATGTAGTGTCGCCGAAGACTTGGTTATAATTGTTTAACTGTTTATCAGGTTTAAAAAGTTTTAAAAATATCCGGCCGTTTAGTGCCGAGGCGTGCTGCGACTCCAATGTTGCGTCACGTCGTTTTTGTGAATTAAGTACTTGCATGTTTAATTGCCTTCTTGTTTCCCTCCTTATTTGGGCGGTCCGACCCTCGGTCCCACCTCGGGCCCGGGCCGGGTCGTCACAGTTGGTATCAGAGCTCTCGTTAGCTATAAGCCAGGATAGGTTCCATGGCCTAGTTGGGTTAAGTCTTGTGTGAATCATGACGTTGAGTGTTCTCTTTCGTGCCTTATTGGCAAATTCTTGTTAATGAATAGGACTTAGAATCCTAAGTTCATTGTAATCTAGATTCTCGTGAATACAGTGTTCGTGCCGAGGAATATTACCTTTCACCCGTTTTACTTTCAAGCGCGATTATACCAAGAGTGTGTGTTCTTTGCTTTGTAGAGCTATTGTTTCTTGTCGTGAGTGATCTTATAAGCTCGGGTTGTTGATTCCGGCGTAATCATCGTGGTGTCAGTAGAGCCTTTGAACATGTTACATCTTCTTGAGCAGTGGCTAAGCCTCCCGTAGTACCTAGTGTATTCCTTGATTCCTACATAAGTATATATATCTTCTGTAGTGCCTAATCGTGAGTACTTGGACCGTATAGTATCAGGAATTAGAGGACTCTTTCCTGTTTCAGATTATTGAGATTGAAGGGATACCCTAATGCCCAAGGTATCGTTGTGGTTTTAAATCGAGACTGGGTGAGTACCCGATAGGTGATCGCACGACCGATGATTGGTTAATCGTTAGCTCGTTTACGTCTTGACCCAAAGTGATTTGAGGTTTTCTAGCGAATAACTATTTGCTAGCCAAGGACTATTAAGTTATTGTCTTGTACCGTTATTCGACTAATGCATTAATAGAGTATTAGCATTTTGTAAAAGGATTTATCTATCATTAGTGAATCGTTAAGGGTGTGAATGTTCCATACATGGTATACTTGCATGGTAGACTAAAATACTATGTACATGATATTGATTTCCATGTCTAAGTGTAATTATATTATATGTGCATGAGACCTTCATAAAGGATGCTCTTATGTGATGTAACTCCTCCGCATCCTAAACGACAGCTTTTGAAGTCACTTCAGAGGGCCCCGACTTGATTATCAAGAGGTATTCGTCGTAGAACTAGAATGGTATAATATGATATAGGAATTGGCGAACCATGACCAAGCTGGATTGGAATTGAAAGTGTCATCTTGTTTTACTTGTGCAAATATGTGCAACGTGTATATTGAAATCATGCTATGAATAAATTGAACTGTTTCATGATCGAATGAATTGCACGGTATTGAATGCCTTCTTTGAAAGAATAGGCGGGTGGTCCATGATGATTGACTACTTGATTTTATTGTTAGGACGTTAGATCCTATAGATGCGTGTTGAGACCAGGAATAATTTAGTTAGTCAGGAAAAGGAAAACTTTTGTTGGAAAGTTGTTAGCTTGGTGCAACTATTGCACGTGCATTCGAATCACCTGTTTAGTTGATAAAGAAGGA
>CM028377.1:80558821-80657298 GCA_013146195.2 Codonopsis lanceolata | reverse complement strand
TTCTTGAAATCTCGATGGCGGTTGAGATTCAACTCTCGATAATTTGATCCAAAAGTATAAAAATTTGAAGGAAGAAAACAAATTCCTTTGTGACAAAATTGAATGTCTATCTGAGCACGTCAAAGGACTTGACCTAGAAAATTGCCTTGCAAAAGACAATTGACTCTGGAGCGACTCGAATGCCTTGAAGAAATCCTTTCAAGCCAAAAATCTAGTAATGATAAATCGGCATAGGATATTACGTTGAGCCTAGTATGACATTCCCGTCGATCACGGAGAAAGGTGAATCCTCAGGACACGCTAATGATATCTGCTACTATACAAACAAGCGTTCGGAATAAGGAAAACAAGGCCTTGGTTATTCAAGTGTTCCTTATGTTTATCCCAAGCTCGAGAAAGGAAAAGCCAAGATAGGCGATTGAATGAGAAACCTAAAAGGTAGCGGTAGAGAGTGAAGTACATCGGCAACAGCTACTGCTAAAGGCAAATGCTGCTGGCGGTAGACCTCTTAAATCTTTTAGGTAACTATCAAGTTTGTCTATAAACGAGGCAAAGGCTCGTGTACTGTTGAAAGTAAACTTAAAAGGTATCCTACGGAATCACTAAGGGGTAACCAACGAGACAAGCTAAACTGAAATGCAGTGATAACCTACCTAAAAGATTCAAAAGAAACCAATTAAGTCTACCGTCGACAAGCAAAATTTGGTGAGCCAAGAATGAATGTCAATAAAAGGATAATCATAATCACTCTTGACTAAAATCAGCGGCGGATCTATATGGAATTTCCACTTATGTCATTCTTGCGATTACTGAGCCATACGGCCCAGGAATGCTGCTAAGGTTCAACTCCAGATCTAAGAGACCTAGTCTCTCAAGGTTAGGCGGTATGGGTTCCAAAGGTTGCTAATCCTTAGGACCCAAAAAGAAAATAAAGGGACCTTGTTGCTTTAAATCTTTTCGAGAATGCTTCATGGCTATAGAATCGAGAAAACAAAGACATCGGTAGAGACGATGGATGCTCGCCAAGACACATGAGCCGAGGAAGCAGTCTACTTACGGATATAGGCTGAAGCCAAAGCGACCCTGTTATTTTTCGGAGACAATGCAAAAAGGAAAGACAATTGGATATGGCTCAATCACTAGAGGAAGTCTCTCCGTCAACAAAGTCTCTCTAGTGAGTGGCCTAAAGCACAATCTGTTGAGCATATCCCACTCCTGCGACAAAGGATTACTATGCCAATTCAACTCCAACCGATTGCCTCATCAAAGGCAGTGAATCTGCTCTACAATCTTGGACCCGGCAATAGACAAGGGAAGCGTCTATGTCGTGGACTTAAATCTTAGGGAGATTCTCGAGCCTTTGCCTAGTAGCTAACAATGTTCAAGTGACAACGGTGGCTATGGTACAAGCGTCTCGATCACCTCGACTTCAAGCACCTCTCAAGCTCTCCAAAGATGGGCTTGTCAAGGTCTACCTACGTTGTGCGGCCGATCATGGCGAGAAGTTGTAAAGCTTGCCAACTAGGAAAACTTTCCAAGTCTTCTTTCAAAAGAAAGTATGTCTTGTCAACAAGCGGACCTCTTCAATACTACTGCGTATGGATCTCTTTGGACCAATCTACGGTCGGTATTTACGGAGACAAGTATACACTTGTAGTAGTTGGCGACTACTCTAGGTTCACAGATTCGCACAGTTGAAACAATGACATCAAAAGATGAGGCGTATGATCTAGTCCTTTGCTCTTTTTAGAAGACTTCAAACTCAAAGCTTGAAGACATTAGTGACATAAGATCGGACAATGGCGAATGGCGTGAAAAGAAAGATCTTTGTGATGACCATGGGATCGGCCCTGACTTCTGGCTACTCCTCGACAAAATGGTGTAGGCGAGCGGAAGAGCAGGACGATTGAGCGGCAAGAACAATCTTTGGCAACAAAACTTCAAAGTATACAGGCGAAGGCATCACTCTGCATGTTTTACCCGAGCAGATCCACAGTAAACAAGTTTCATAATAAAACTCCATATGAAATATGGAGAGGAAGAGCCCCCAACATAGGATTTCTTAAAATCTTCGGTTGTAAATGTTTTATTCTTCATAATGAAAAGAATATAGAGGAAAATTTGATGCAAACTCAGACGAAGGAATTTTTCTAGGGTATTCCAAACATTCAAAAGCATTTCGCATTTTCAGTAAAACTCATTTGAAAATTTTAGAATCTGTGCATGTGTATTTTGATGAATATGACTTGTTAGAGCCTAGAGCGACTCAGAATGTTGCTAATGATTACGATAATGATGAGGCAGTACAAATACAACATCTCTTTCTCTCCTCGGAGCGGCAACTGCAGACCCCACCCTCGCTAACCCTTCACCGGCGACTCGAACTCGAACTGCAGGTTCAACTCTTACGTTGACCCAGAACCCATCTCTTGTTTTACCCCAAACACCTTTGCAGATCACTCATCCTTCTTGTTCACCAGAAAATGAAGGTTTCGGAGATCCTATCTCTTCTGAACCAGATTTTAGTGAATCTCCCTCTCAACCTACTCCGGAATTCTTAAGGGAAGAACCCACCAGAAGTGATCTTCCTCCAACAATTATTGAAACAAGAGATCATCCTATTTCTCAAATCATTGGTGATCTCAACACAAGAGTTCGTACAAGAAATAAAGTTCGAGAAGAGACAATGTTTACATATGCATTCGTATCTGAACTCGAACCAAAGAAGATTGATGAAGCTATCAAAAATAATAACTAGATTGAAGCTATGCAAGAAGATTTGAACCAGTTTGAAAGATACAAGGTGTGGAGCTTAGTTCAAAGGCCGTCTGATCATCCAGTTATCGGCACCAAATGGGTTTTCAGAAACAAAAGAGATGAAGATGGAAATGTCACCAGAAACAAAGCTAGACTGGTTGCTCAAGGCTACCGACAGGAAGAAGGAATTGACTTCGATGAAACATTTGCTCATGTTGCTAGATTAGAAGCAATCAGACTCTTTATAGCCTATGCCTCGTTCATGGACTTCAAAGTGTATCAGATGGATGTAAAGAGTGCCTTTCTAAATGGTGATCTTCAAGCGATATCGATGGAGCGACCTCCGATTTGTTATTCAAGACAAACTGGATCATGTCTACCGACTCAAGAAAGCTCTTTATGGCCTAAAGCAAGCTCCTAGAGCTTGGTATGAAACTCTATCCAAGTTTTTAATAGAGCAAGGATTCGTGAGAGGAAGGATAGACACTACCTTATTCATCCTCAAGCACAAAGGTCATTCTCTTCTGATACAAATCTATGTGGACGACATCATCTTTGGATCAACTAATCAAAGCATGTGCAAGAGATTCGAGAAGCTGATGCAAAGCAAGTTCGAGATGAGCATGATGGGTGAACTTACCTACTTTCTAGGGATCGCAAATTCAACGAGACTTAGAGCGGAATCTTCATCACCAAACCAAATATGCAAAAGAACTAATCAAGAAATTTGGTCTTGATTCGCCTAAAGGATTTGAGACTCAATGTTTACCGACGCCATCTTGACAAAGATGAAAAGGGAAAGCAAGAGAACTTGACCAAGTATCGAGGAATCATAGGTTCACTTCTTTACCTTCTTGCCCGATGGACCGACATTATGTTTCTTTGTTTGTGTTTGTGCAAGATTTCGTGCGGATCCAAAGGAATCACATTTGCTTTGTCAAAGCGTATCATCGATATGTTTCAACAACAACTAATCTAGGCATCCGGTATTCCAAACACAACAATTTCGATCTAGTTGGATACTCGGATGCAGATTATGCGACAAGTGCAAAGAAGCACCGGTGAGACTTGTCAATTCCTTGAAATAGACTTGTCTCATGGTCTTGCAAGAAACAAGGTTCGCTTGCAAACTCAACCCGAGGCGTAATACATTGCCGGCAAAGAATGTTACTCTCAACTCCTATGGATGAAGCAACAACTAGTGGACTACAACATCAAGGCGCAAAGTGTCCAATTATGTGTGACAACACATCGGCAATTCGTCTCCAAAAATCCGATGATGCACTCTAAGACAAAGCACATTGATATTCGTTATCACTTCCTCAAAGATCATGTGGAGAAAGGTAACATCAGTCTGGAATATGTTCCAACTGAGCATCAATTGGCTGACATTCTCACAAAGCCACTGGACGCCTCCAGGTTTGCGTATTTAAGGAGAAATCTTGGTATGATTGATCCTACTGCTTAATTTCAAAGTTTTATTACTTTTCTTTCATACCGGTAGACTTAGTTTTAGACTGACCGGAAGACGTAAGTTTCCCTTGAGCGGAAGACTTAAAGGTTAGTATCTTTACTTAGTTTATTTTATTAAAGAGGTTTCTAAAGCAATAAAAAGGGTCAAGGATAAAATTTGGTATTTAGAAAATATCTTAAGTTCTCGCTTTTGCGCAAAATTTTTCTTTAAATAGACCTTGAACCGCCTTTTCAAAACTTTACGAAACCCCTTTGTCTAAAATATTTCTCTCTCTATTCAAACCCTCTCTCTGTGCAACTGCTCGCTTTGTCCCCAAAATCTTCTTGTTTCTTCTTCTCATCAACATCAATGGTATGTTCTTCTCTACTCTTCTACTTTGTATTCACTGGTTACTGTTTCGCATTTCATTTCTTAACCTTATTATTACGGAATATGAAAAGACACTTTTGCGTATCTAACAGTTTCCGCCATTGTTGTTCTTAAAAACCTAGAAACTAACAGTCGTTTATATGCTTTCAATGTTTACTCTCTTGAAAAACTTCTGTTATACATTTCTATGGATTGATTAAACTAAACATTCTAGGGTTTCAAGTTTTCATTTCGAAAATTTTCAATTATCTCAGAAAAACTTGAAATCTCTGCTTGTTTAGCTCTTGAGGTGAAAAGCCCTAATTTTTTATTGCATTTCTTTCAGGCAAAAACATCACAATCAAAGCGTGACAGCAGGAAGAAGCTAGACCCAGAAACCGACATTCCTCCAAGTGTGGATGTCAACCTTTCGGGATATCCCACTTTTCCCGCCTCTCATGACGTCATCGTGGCCCTGGACCCAAAACTCTACATACCCGGAATGTGCATCGACCTTCAATCCGTCTGCACAATTGCCGCCGACGTCAAGGCCTGCGACGACATGAACGCATCTGGAATTCTTCCACTCTTCTGCCTCAACGACAAAGATTACAGCATTTTCTTGGCAGAAGAGTTCTACCAAAGGATGGAACTCATGAACAAGAACGCCCTGCGAGGATGGATTAGAGGTCGTCCGATCTCTATCACCGCCAAGACCATCTCCACCGTCATTGGTGTTCACTTTGGTGGTGCTCTCGAGTCTACCATTGCTGAGGCTGAACATGCCTGGGAAGCAATGAGGGGAATTGATACCCCTAGAGAACCACAAGGGAAGATGCTGAGGAATCTCTTCCCACTGGATGTCTACTGCACAAGCCACCTGTTGGACAAGGGGCTACTTTTCAAAAGTGGTGCACATGACATGTTTACGGCACAACAGCTCAACCTTACATGTGTTATATTTCTTCAGACCCGTCTCAACTACGGTGCCATCATCTTCAACGAGCTGAAGCAATGGGTAGAAAAAGCGAATAACAACCCCACTTGCAAGCGCCCATTCGTCAGGCTGATCAACGACCTGCTTCGAGACACCGAGGAAGTCAACTCTTCCATCAAGAAAGATGAGCTGATAGTGGTGTCCAAGGACAAGCAGCTAACCGCTTCGTTCTTCAGTAAATACACTGAGTATGAGAACAAGCGAAGGTTGCAGAAAGGTCTTCCGCCCGTCTCCATCGACAAAGTCACTAAGCCTCTACCGATCATAGTGACTCGCTTCAATATGGAAGCTTATGACGCGGCCAGCAGGACCTTCAAGAAGGCTTCTGCAAAGTTTGATGAACAAGTTGCCACGACCCTCCATCAAAAAGCCAAAGATCTGGCTGATGAGGCAGAACAGCTGCTGCGGGCCAAACAGAAAGCCAAAGGCAAAAAGGCCAGGCCAGAAGAAGACATACAAACAGAAGAGGAGTAGGCCAAGTGGATTCGGAAGGAGATGAAGAAAGGCCAAAAAGACAAAACTCCAGCCAAACCAACTCCATCACCTTCCCCAGTCCAACCTTCCACAGCCCAGCCATCCTCTCAAGCACAACCAACCTCTTCTTCCCAACCTTCTTCTCAAACCAAAAGACCACCCTCACCCTCACCCTCACATGCACCCACTCCTAAACCAAAACAAAGAAGACTTCGTAGAACCTTTGAGGACCAGCCACCAACAGACATTCCCACCTCTACCGATGAAGCAGCTGAGTCTCCTATTCAGCCGCTAAGGAAGAAAAAGAGGTCTGCCGGTACCAAGCCTTCTACCGCCAACCAAACCTCTACCGACGCCCAACCCTCTACCGTTAACCAACCATCTATTGCAACACCTAGCCAATCTATTCCCCCTGAGTCATCTACTCAGAGGAATTCACCACCTCCGGAGGAGTCTATCCCTCGGGAGGAGCCTCATACTCAGGAGGAGCCTACCCGAACCCCCACTCCTCCTCCTCCCTCACCAGTTAACTACTCTCCTAACCCATCTACACCTGCCTCACCCCGCCAAACCCCAACCACCTCTTCAACACCATCAAAACCATCCAAACCAATAGACTCTGTTGCTGCCAAGTTCCTCTTTGAACTTTCTTCAGTAGCAGAGCTCTTCTCCCCTGACTAACAACCGCCTCAACATACCCTATGCAAACCCAAAAGCCTTTTCTATCCTGCCCCTTCTTTCTGGTTCTCTACCGACCCCTTACCCAAATCTTCCTATGTCAGTGAAAATTTTGATACTGACATTGAGATTGATTCACCACCAATCCCTCCTCCTCCTCCACAAACCATCTCTTCCTCTACCGACACCATACCAACCCAGGACTCTTCCTCTTCCGACTCCATCACTCCTCCACTCCAACAGCCCTTCCGGCCAGTGTCTCCAGAAGCCACTACCTCTGCCGGTACCGCTCCTATTCACATTGGCCAGGCAACCTCTTCTTCTCAACCGGCCAATGCTGAAATTTTGTCAAGGCTGGACGCCATCTATGAACGGCTAGGCGCTCTCACTAGCATAACTACTGCTACCGCTGAGATCGCCACTGCTGCCTCCAAGGCCAATGATCGCACTACTGCCCTTCTACGACAATTTCAAGATGATGTATGGACTCGTTTTGGACAGATGCGACACGATTTCACAGATGTCAAAATCAATATCGAAGCTTAACGCGACGAATGTGTTCGTATCTGCTCCTCCCTCTTCTACGAGCTATTCCATGCCATCACTCTACATCTCGGCAATGGCCGCCCTCCTGTCCTAGAGCTCAACAACCTGGCTCGTGACTCTGCTCACAACGTTATGAATGTTCATCGTGATCGTGATCTGGCCATCACGGAGGAGAAGCAAATAAGATCTATCAACAGAATGCTGATGGAAGAGAACAGTCGTCTTCTTGAAGAACTCGACTACCGCTCTCGTTCCACCAGACCTCCCACTGATGCCAATGACGGTACGTTCGAAGAATGGAAGAGCTAGAGCGACAGCGTAAGGAGAAGGAAGCAGCAGACAAAGGCAAAGGGAAAAGACCTTGGTAGATTTGTATCTTTTCTTCCCTTCACCTTTATATCTATCTTATCTTTTGAAAAACTCTGTAATCTGTAAACATCTTGTTTGTAATACAGAAGGTTATCTGCTTTTCAAAATTGTCTTGTTTAAATTCTTGCTATTTCATTTTTTATATATGCTTAGAATTTAAACACCCAGTTTAAATTTATTTGAACTGTTTTGCTACTGATCTGTGTGCTATTCTATGATTTCCTTATCCATGTGTGCACATAGATTAGTCTTTACACTTGAGGTGATCTTCTGTTTGATAGAGGCATGTCTTCCGCTACTAAATATATAAATCTCTTAGACATGCTATTATCTATCACATAGTCGGTTATAGCCCTCATTTGTAGTAATGATGACCAGATATAAATAGGAGGAGATTGTTGATTCTTATTTGTATTAGATTTATATTTGTTCATACATTACCCTAGTTTTATACTTCAGTGGCTAATCGGGCTGCGTATCGGTTAGCGTGGCAACTGTGTATAGAACTTTGCCCAAGTATAGCTTTTATAGGACTTCACAGGTTCAGCGGAAGACCTCTTCAAGGCTTCACCGGAAGACCTGCTCCAGCTCACAATCGGCAGACCTTGTCTACACTCGGTCAAGATCATGACGTGTCTAGTCAAGCATTCCATTATGAAACAATTTAAATTTATCCTTATCAGTTTGAATTTAAATTGAGACATTCCCTGACACCTCAATCCCGCCCAGCGGCTTTAAAGCAGAAGACTTTTTCAGGTGAGCAGTGAAAGCGAAAGCGGTCACCTCTCAGTAACAACTCTCAGATCTGACACCCAGATTGCCCCACTTTTAGAAGATCTCAGAAATCATTCCTTGCTCTAAATATCTGTGAAGACGAATTTCTTGACTGACAGCCCCATGCATTTAATGCATTCAACCTAATAGAGCTGTTAAAGTCTTCGTCTTCTCCAACGGCTCTCAAGAATGCTCCTGCTATAAATGCTGCCATTAAAGACTGAAGAAATATCCATAAGAAGAAAATCGATCGATCACTTGTCGAATTGCTCTGAAAATCTACAACGACTCAGTCTTAATACTCAGTGCATTCAAGAGATCCTCAACAGATCTAGAAGTCCTCGTCAACAACAAGAAGTTGTTCATCAACACTTATTGTTTTTGCTTCTTGTTGTTTTCATTTTTAAGCTATTCTTCTGCACTAATTAAATATCTTGTTTTCACATATATTTAATTCCTTAGACCCCAAACACAAGTCAATATTTTGTACACGATCCATTGGGAATATTCTTTGTAATAGATCTAGTGGAAAACATAGTGCACTATTTAAATCCAAGGTTGACTGCCTTGGTGGTGGATGTAGCACTCTTTATAGTGTGAACCATCCCAAAATACTTGTGTTATTCTTTACTGTTTGTCTGCTGTTTGAACTGTTTATTACTTTAGTTATCTTTATCCTTTATACAGCAGAACTTAAGTAACCTGTTAAGGTCTACCGGTAGTTCTTATCGGCAGACTTGAAACAGCTACTTTGAAAGTCTTCCGCTACTTCAATCTTTTCAATAGATTGTAAGTACCTTTCAAAGAACTTACTCAAAAGTTTTTAAGTGTATAATAAGCTATTCAACTCCCCCCCCCCCTTCTAGCTTATTATTGTGCCCGTTGGGACCCACAAATTTTTAGTTAAGTCAAAAAAAATAGGCTTAAATAGCAATTTGGTCACCCTACTTGCCAACTTTTTTCGTTAAGCTCATTGTACTTTTTTTCCTCAATTTAATCATTATACTTGACTTTATTTTCATGTTCATCACTTCATCCAATTTTTTGGAAGAAAAACTTTTAAAAAAATTAAAAACCTGAAAATGACTTTACTGAACACAATTGGATTCTTTTGCATTTTGCGCCCTCAACACCCACCGTTAAGCCCCTGTCAACAAACACAAACAATTGAATCAAAAACTCAATTGATTAAGTAAAACCCATCCACAACTGGAGAAAAAATTCAGATGAACTTCAAACCAAACAAATCAAGACGGATCCGGTCATTCATGCATTTTCACAACCTCCATAAACACGAAAAGCAAAAGAACTAAAAAGAATCAATACAGTTTTCAGAGTGGAGAAAGGAACTTAAATGCAGCTAAAAAGGGACGATTATCTAGTGGAATTAATTAGTGATTCTCGCTTGAATGAAAGAACATAAGACCTTTGCCACTCCCCAGTTAGCACAACGGGCTAGGTCAGAAGGGTTGGCAAGAATCAACTCTCTGAAAATAGGTAATGAAGGAAAGATGGGTTGTGCTAGACCGCCCTCTGTTAAGGCTGGAAGAGACGAAAACTAGAAGAGATAAGAAAGTAGAGGTTGGTCACGTGGTCCGTTGAGCCGTGTCGCGTGCGTGGAGGAGCTGAGGAAGTCAGTAGCGATGAAGGTTATGGTTGGAGACTAGAGGAGCTAGATTGCTGCCGTCGAATCGTGACGGGTCGTTGATAATGTGTTATAATTTACCTCGCAAGTGCGCGAATCAACCGGAGTATAGTTGTACGGAAGCAAGGGTCGAACCACATAGATTTGAGAAAGTAAATTCAACTAATCTAACAAAATAAAGCAATTAATAAATAAGGGGGGTTTTAGTTTTATTAAAATAAACTAATTTAACAAAGCATATAAATATGAGATAAATCAAAGTTTGTAAAACGCCTAGAAATTAGGATTCACTTGTATATCCATCTTATGTTCGTCTATCTTATGTATCAATTAATTACGGGTTCGTTCACTAGTGTAAAAGATTGGGACTTACGGAACAAAATTTGTAACCCTTAGTACTCTGCCTTAATTGTGCTTCCTTGGACCGTCTACACAACAATTAAGAGTCCATTAAATACTTTAAGAACTAAAGTGATTAAGAGTTCAATCAGTACTCTTAAAAAACACACGTGAACCTAGATCTAACCTTAGCCCGATCAGAAAATCAAAGAGATCTAATTATCATTTAGATTGGCCAATATATAACTCACACATTATCATGCAGCTTATTATACCAAAGAGCCTACAAATTCACTAACACAACCATTATGCGATAGTTTCAATGCAAACCAATGATAATCTAAATTGATAAACAATAATTAATTGAATAAAAATTAATAATTTGAACAAAAGAATCAAATACAAGTTACCTCTGATTCTTAGATTATGGGGTTAGTTCCCCATAATTGAAAGTACAAAACTTTGAAGCATTCTTAGAAAATCTTTTTTCATAGACAAAGAAAAATAATACATAACTTCTCATCTTTCTAACTTAAAAGGGGGTCTATTTATATCTAATAATTGTTTAACAACTAGGGTAAAAGGAATACAAAACAATTACGACTCCAAATAGGCCACAAGTGGTCGCCCACTCCAAAAAGCCCAAAAAAGGACGGCAGCTTCCTTAAGGGAATAAGCTGATTTTCAACTTATGACTTCAACAATTTACACTTTGGTCTCTGAAGTTCTTCAATTCAGTATAAAATGCCTATATTTCGCAGAAATGTTCCCCAAGTCCCTGAAACTATAAAACAACACTAAAACAAATATTGGACAACAAAAACCCCAAGAAATATCAACATTTAAGTCGGAATAATACTCAATAAATGAGTATAAAACTCATTCATCAAATACCCTCAAACTTAGACTTTGTTCGTCCTCGAATAAAACAAAATAAAACTTATAAATACAAAAACTAAACTAAACTAAATTAAAATAAAAGCAAAAATAATTTTTTCTTTCACAAGTCAAAGCTTTAGCATGGTAGCACATAATGCCTCAAAGAATAATAAATAGCAACACATAGCCACAAGTCTAAGTTTTCACTCAATCATCATCAATATCACATATAGATCTCCGTGTGTATGTGTGTGTAAACCATTAATTGACTATCTCCAAATTTAGAAAGTTTTATCAAGTTAAGCACAACATTCATTCCAAAAATATTTCAATAAAAATGTGTGCATCACAAAACATGCAATAACCATCAATACCCGGTTAACAACACAAAGAGAGATCGTGCTAGTATTCAAGTGTTTATACATCCATCTCATGCACTAACTATGTATGAAATACAATGCTCTCAAGTCCCTGTTACTTATAATAACTAAGATTATGCAAATAGTACGAGCTATATCAAGATATGTATATAATTCAAAACAAGGGTCAAATCAATTATGTCTCCAAACCATGTCAACTAACATAAACACAAGTGGCAACTAGATCAATAAGTCTTTATTAAGCTTGTAATGTAAGACCAAGGTGAGGGGTAACAATAAAAGGGATAAGAAATTACAAAGTGAGAGAGTAAGAATATTCCCCTTTTCCCATACAAATCACTCACATTCCTTCAACAACCCCCAAACTTGGACTTTTGGGATGAAAAAGGTATCAAACCATCGTATATTATTTTCTTCCCAAAGATCATTTTTCCTTGCTATCTTTCTTTCTTTTCAATTTTTTTTTATTTTTCTTTTTCGAAAGGCATATGCATTTTTTATTTTCGTACTATTTTTATTCTTTTTCTCTCTCTTTTTTAATATAATTTTTTTTCGATACAAGAAATCATTGAGGCTATTTTTGAACTGCATCAACCACCATGAAGACAACATTCCCACTCAATCCTACTCTCTCAAAGGGTAGGCAAAAATGTATAAGCTTTAGAGGTTAAAATAATGTGGGTTAAAGAAACAATGTCGAATGGGGGTCGATGTGCGCTTACCACACGCCATTCTTTTTAATAAAGCTCAAATTGGGACACTAGGGAATAATATAGAAAGGGATGGTGAGATAAATAAATTCAAACGATCCAAAGATGACCTAAATCATATCCTAATTGTCACAATGTTCATGTTTCGTTTTCACAAAAATTCAACAAAAATTCAAATCATTCCCAAACTCAGAGTTTTAAAAACAAGCTCAACAAATATTTCACATAAGCATTCGCTAGAAAAGAGGTAGGAAAAATCAAGACATAAATGCATTCGCGGTTCGAAAGAGTGCTTGATATATATTAGCAAAAGAAGTCTAACAGATCTAACTTAGCATGCAATTAACCCTAAGTCGCAAATACAGTGCACCAATCATATAATGACGGTTGTTAAAAATGTTCATGACCACTAAAATAGCAAAGTCCAAAGGAATGAAAGGTGCACTTTAAACTCAATAAAAATACCCAAATTCTTTAATAAATCAAGTCATGGTATTTTTGTGCTCAAAAAAATTGGAGATAAAAAGTTTCATCAATTAGACCAAGCTAAGGCACATAGACAAGTTTTCATGCATTACTATTAACAAACATGTTATCATTGACGGAAGTAACCACGCCAATATTAAAGACTCGAAATATTTTTCAAAATTTTCTATTTTTTTTATTTTTATAGCAAAAACTAAAATAAACTAACTAAAAAAAAGGTAACGAATAATTCATTAAAATCATAAGGCAATTCCATCCCCAAACTTAAATTTCACATTGTCCTCAATGTGAATGAAATAAAGAACAAGAGTTAACGAATAATTCATCTAGCATGGCAATTGGGGCAGGCTACTGTGAGCAATACAAGCATAATAACTCAACTCACAACACATAATCAATTCAAGAATCCCAACCCACAATTTAAATTATTCAAAATAATTCTAACCATCAAAATAATTCAGTACTAACAAAACTGCCTCTCATAATAAAGCACACAAACTGTCCAACATATTTGAATAGCAATATCCAACAAATCAATTTTCAAATGGAATTTAAAAACAACCAAACTCATACGCCACCACAATGCAGTTCTCAAAATATTAAGTATATCCATATATCCAGAGTATACTTATCAACAAAATTTCTGCACGATATTTAAACCAACATGAAACTTTGACTTAAACAAATTTTCAACCAATTATAAAACCATTACTATCCTAGCAGAAAATAACATCCTTAAATTCAAGTTTCTACATTTCAAAAATCACATGGATGTACTTAGAGTAGAAAAATCAATTTTTAAAATTTTCACAACCAAAATAGTTTAGAGCATCAAATTCTAGTTCAAAAGAGATTTATTTTCAAACATACCGCGCCACCCTTAATTTGACTAAGAATCAGGAACGTGCAGGGCTGCTCATTAGTACTCAAATTTATAATAGGGAACCAGATTTTTCGAAAAATCAGTTACCAGACCATCACAAGCCAACAATTTATCAGAAATTCCAACATTTAAATCAAAAGATATCATCAATTTGTATAGGTATAACCAGAGTATACCAAAACAAGTTTCAGCACAATATTCCCTCATTCAGCATTCACAAGAATCAATACTTACACAGTGACCAACTTTACCCAAGTGGCCATTTGAATTTGAAAACAACAATTTAAAAATAAATTTACTACAATTTGCTCAACCTCGTTATCAGTTACTTTCACCTGCCACAACTCAAATTTAAATTTTCAAATTTCCATTTGAAGTAGCAGAAAAACACCATAAAAATGATACACCACAGAACTAGCTGCAATTCACCCAAAATCAGATTGAATTGAATACAGAAAAAGCATAAATTCAACCAGTAAATGAAAATTCACAATTCATCGACAGTTGACTGGCAGTAGCACAAATTGCATAGGGGCAACACATTTGGAGACAACGAATTCACACATTGTAGAAATTATTTGAACAAATTAGAATGATCTTACTTGAAATTTCACAGTGGGAGATCTGAAATCCAAGTCTATAGATTTAGCTCTGCTCCTTTGTATCAGCGTCTGGTATGGAGAAGTCGATTGAAGATGAAAGAACACGGTCGGAGAAATTGGGAGACAGTGAAACTTTGTCCGAATTTGGAGGTGAGCTCCGTGTTGAAGGGGGTGCTGAATCAATGACTTCCTGTCATGGCGGCGATTATGTTTTATAAATGAAGACAGTAAAGACAAGGACACAGCAACAGAAGAAAGAAAGGAAAGGACACAGCAGCAGCAGCATTAGTCCCAAAGCAGAAAGGTTCAGGGGTGTCGAGTGTACTATAATGGGAGTCCAAGGGTGTCGAGTGTAATATTGTAAAGGCAGTTGAGATTCAATTTTCTGGTTGTAAGTGGTTGAGTTTGTTAGAAGATATTTCCTAACAAACGTGATATATAAGCATATTATCCATTGTATTGAAAGAATAAAGATATGAAAAGGTTGAATACAACTAAAACTCAATCTTGAGTTTTCTCCCAAAATTCTCATCTTTTCAATTGTTCTTCTTCTTTTCTGTTTTATGGTATCATAGCAAATTACTTGCTTCCGCACTACAAGACTGAATTCAATTACAATTTCAAAATTTAAAAACCACACAAATCTGCAAAGTCATTGAAGATGTCTGAAGAGAGTCAAAATCCAGAAAAGTCACAACAGAAATCCCCCACACAACAAACTACTGAGGAACCACAACAGCATTTTTCGACACAGCAAGCAACTGAAGAAGTGGATGAGTATGAATCTGTCGAGAACTCACCTACTAATGGTAAAGGAAACTCTTCTGGATATGGTAAGAAAGGAAGTACCAAAGGCAGTCTGTTATGTGACCACTGTGGAGGCACAGGCCACACAAAGACAAATTGCTTCTTCCTGTTGGGATTTCCATAATGGCACAAACTGTATGGAATTAAACCAGATCCAGCAAAGAATCCCAAGAACCTGAAGAATAAATCAACTGTGAATTCTTCTATTCATCCTACCTATGTGAATGCTGATGTTCTACCTACTGGTGTCACAGAACCTGAAAATGGCAACATTTTCATGTCCCAAGACCATTATAATCAACTCATACAGTTGATCAATCAGGGATGTTCTACAGGCAATTCCACTGTTGATCAAGTGGCTGGTAAGATGTCTGTAAAACCCAATATTACTAGCTCTGGTGCATTCAATACTGTACATAATAAGCTTGCATGGATTATAGACTCTGGAGCTACAGATCACATTGTATCTTCTGCTTCTTTCCTTATTAACCCTAAGCCATTTTCTTCTACTATTCTTCTTCCAAATGGTCTTACAGCCCCAGTGACTCATGTTGGTCAGGTTAATCTTCCTATTGGTATTACTCTTTTTCATGTCCTGTGTGTGCCAGATTTCTCCCTTAATTTGCTATCTGTGAGCAAATTAACCTCTCATAGTAACTGTCACTTAACATTTTTACCTTCATATTGCATCTTTCAGGACTCAATCACCAAGAGCTTGAAGGGGATTGGTAAGCTGGATAATGGCATGTACAAGCTAGATTTACATGCTGCTGTTTCTGCATTGCAGCCTAGTTTTTCTGCTTCTGTATCATGTTCAAATTATGCCACTCTTTGGCACCTTAGACTAGGCCATGTACCCATGCAAACTTTACAGCATTACCCTATTGTTTGTAATAAGAAGGACTCTGCTACTGTCTGTGATGTCTGTCATATGGCCAGCAATGTAGAATACCATTTCCTCTAAGTTCCAGTCACACTAACACTTCTTTCTCTCTTATTCATTGTGATATATGGGGACCCTACACTCACAAAACCTATAATGGCTTCAACTCATTTCTTACTATTGTAGATGACTTCTCAAGAACTACTTGGACATATCTCCTCTCATCAAAATCTCATGTTCTCTTCTATCTTACTGCTTTTTTTTCAAAATGGTTAATAATCAGTTCTCTACAACTGTCAAAGCCTTAAGGTCTGACAATGGGACTGAGTTCTTCAACATTTCTCTATCATCTGTTCTAACTAATCTTGGCATTGACCACCAGAGTTCTTGTGTTGAGACTCCTCAACAAAATGGCAGAGTTGAAAGGAAACATAGACACTTGCTTAATGTTGCTAGAGCCCTCAGATTTCAAGCCAATCTCCCCCATCAAATTTTTGGGGGACTGTGTTCTTGCAGCCACATACCTTATAAACAGGACTCCTACATCTATTCTTTCTTTTAAAACTCCTTATAAAACATTATTGCATCAAGCCCCTTCTTATTCTCATTTAAAGGTTATTGGCTGTCTTTGTTTTGCCTCTACATTAAAGTCTCAAAGACACAAATTCTCCCCTAGAGCCATCAAATGCATTTTTCTTGGTTACCCATATGGAAAGAAAGCTTACAAACTCTATAATCTCACTACTCACAAAGTTTTCTTTTCAAGAGATGTTCAGTTTTATGAAGATCATTTTCCTTACAGGACATCCTCATATTTTACTCCAGACTCCAATATTCCCATGTTTTCTCATGTGCCCTCGGATCCCATTAATCCTACTGCATTTCCCTCATCCACTGCAACACCTTCCTCTCCCTCACCAAAACCATTTCCTGCATCACATTCATCCCTTCCACCACAATCATCTCCTACACTAGACTCATCTTCTACCCCACAACCATCTCCTACACCAACTTCATCTTCTACCTCACAACCATCTCCTGTACTTGATTCATCTTCTACACCACATCCATCTCCTGCACCAGTCTCACCTACTACACCACTTTCATTTACTGCACCAGATTCACCTACTCAACACTTACCCACTGCACCTCAATCTCTTAATGACTCACAACCATCCACTGCATCTCACCAACCTTCTTCACCTAGACCTGTTAGGGAAAGACATATTCCATGTAAATACCATGATTATACAGGGCTTCCATCCAGCTTTATCAACTCTGCTTGCTCTGCAGGTTTGTCTCCTATCTCTTATTCTTCTATTTCCCCTTCCTACTATTCCTACATTTGTAATATTTCTTCCTTGACTGAACCTACCTCTTATTCCCAAGCCCTTAAAGATCCAAACTGGTGTCAAGCTATGCATGCAGAATTGAAAGCCTTAGAACTCAATAATACTTGGACATTACATGAATTACCTTCTAACAAGAAAGCAGTGGGTTGCAAGTGGGTATTCATATTGAAATATAAGGCTGATGGGAGTTTAGATAAGTATAAGGCCAGACTTGTGGCCAAAGGCTTCACTCAGACTGAAGGTGAAGACTATTTTGAGACTTTTGCTCATGTGGCTAAGATGACTACAGTAAGAGCTATTCTGGTCCTTACAGCTATTAAAGGGTGGCATCTTTCCCAAATGGATGTTACAAATGCCTTCCTTCATGGAGATTTAGAGGAAGAGGTATATATGAGACCACCTCCTGGTCTTTTACTTCCTAATTCTTCCAAATCGCTTGTCTACAGGCTGCTCAAGTCTTTATATGGTCTTAAGCAAGCACCAAGACAATGGTACTCTAAGTTTGCATCTACCTTAATTTCCTTTGGATTCCAAGCCTCTAAGAATGATCACACCCTCTTTACCTTGGCCAGACCTGGTTCTTTTACTGCCATTCTGGTTTATGTAGATGACATCCTCATTGCTGGTTCTGATTCTACTACCATTGCTACAGTCAAGGCTCATCTCCATACTCAATTTAATATCAAGGATCTTGGCCCTTTAAAAAAAATTTGGGCATAGAAATTGCTAGTCTGCTGCTGGTCTTTGTATTCATCAGAGAAAGTACACCCTGGATATAGTCTCTGATGTGGGATATATGTCTGCCAAAGCCTCTAAGATCCCTATGAAGCAGTGTCATGGTTTGGCTGCTAACCAAGGTGACTTGCTGTCTGATTCTTCTCAGTACAGAAAACTTATTGGCAGACTCATCTACCTATCTATAACTCGACCAGATATTGCCTATGTTGTACACATTCTAAGCCAGTTTTTCTCTAGTCCTCGCAAACCTCACTAGGAGGCTGCTTTAAAGTTGGTTAGATATCTTAAAGGTAGCATAGGGCAAGGTCTTCTCTACTCTTCCTCCAGTTCCTTATCCCTTTCAGTTTACTGTGATACTGACTGGGCCTCTTGCCCTATGACTAGAAGGTCTCTCTCTGGTTATTGTGTTCTACTTGGCTCCTCTTTAATATCTTGGAAAGCTAAGAAGCAATGCATAGTGTCCAGATCTTCTTGTGAGGCTGAGTACAGAAGCTTGGCAAATGTTTCTTGTGAAGTTACTTGGCTGGTTTCCTTACTTAAGGATTTTGGGGTTCAGCAATTCTCTCCTATGCCTTTATACTGTGATAATCAAGGGGCTCTCAGTCTGGCTTCTAACCCTGTGTTTCATGAACGTACCAAACATATCGAGATTGACTGTCATCTTGTTCAGGACAAGATTCTTGATGGTTTGATTTCACCTATCTATCTTTCTACCAGACTTCAACTTGCAGATCTTTTTACTAAAGCCCTTGCTTGTCCTGCTCTTCATTTCTTTTTGTCCAAGCTCAATGTGTTCAATTTATTTCACACTTTGGGCTTGAGGGGGGTTATATATGAAGACACTAAAGACAAGGACACAACAACAGAAGAAAGAAAAGAAAAGGACACATCAGCAGCAGCATCATTAGTCCCAGAGCAGAAAGGATCAGGGGTGTCGATTTTACTATGATGGGAGTCCAAGGGTGTCGAGTGTAATATTGTAAAAGTAGTTGAGATTCAGTTTTCTGGTTGTAAGTGGTTGAGTTTGTTAAAAGATTTTCCTAACAAACGTGATATATAAGCATATTATCCATTGTATTGAAAGAATAAAGATATGAAAAAGTTGAATACAACTAAAACTCAATCTTGAGTTTTCTCCCAAAATTCTCATCTGCTCAATTGTTCTTCTTCTTTTCTGTTTTATGTTTGACTAGAAAAAAAGCGACCGGGAGATTGAAGGAGGATGGCGGTTGGGGGTTTTGTCCGGAGCGAACAGAAAGTCGCTAGGGGATATGGAGGCAACTGATGGGACAGAGACACCGCCATTGCTAGGCGAGGCCGAAGAGAAAAAGATGTCTGGGGTGAAGTTCGTTGGTGCTGCTGTGAGATGCGAGATGGAAAATGGGGCTAACTGGATTCGCTTGATGGGTCAGCTAAGGAGATTAACTCCAAATTTCAGGCAGTCGGATGCTATGGTAGGCGTGGAAGGTGTCGTCGCTTGGAGAACTGTTAGAGGAGATGAGTAAGGCTGATCTGGAGTCGGAAGAAGAAACAAGAGAGAAGCCAGCGCTGTTGAGAAATTACGGGATCAGCCAGATCTGGCATAAGGCGTGGCCGATGGCAGTTGGAGATAGAGATGGGGGAACGAACGGAAGAAGTGAAGATGATGGTTGGAGATTTTCGCCGGAGGTGGAGCGGCAGGACTGAGGATGAAAGTCGGTGATAGAGAATAGAAGCGGCCTGGAGCAGGAGCTTTTGATGGTGTTTATGTTTGGTGAAGCTGGAGCCTTGACTGGAGAATTGAGGAGTTTTTGGGAGAGGAATGAAAGGAGATCACTGAACTTTGTTGAACTATGTTTGCAATTGCAGCGAACTGGGAGTTTTTATATGAAAGGGTTAAGCGGTCGCTTGACCTTAGGGAATGAGCGAGCGCCTAGTCAGCCTTTGAGTTACCCAGCATACTGTAAAATACGACGTAGCTTAGTTAAAAGACTAAGCGAGCGCTTAGAAAATTTTGAAACAGCCCCTTGTCGTTGATTAATTCTCGATTTAAACCACTATTTGGTCTTTTGACTGACGATTTGACTCCTAAACTTGATTTTTCGAGCAAGCGACATGTTATCTGTTTTAAATTAAAAATAAAATAATATAAAAAACTAAAAATAAAACTATTAAATGTTAGTACATAAAAAAATACATCAAAAAATAAAATAATAAAATCTTTTTATGAGGGTGACACTATTAACACTCCCCTATAAACTCACAAACTCAGGGAGACTCTAACGAGTGACTCAATAAGCAACATAATAAATACAAAGAGATAAGGGTTAGAAATTTTTCTAAGTTATAGTCGTTAGCGTGACTTAAATCATCCCTTTTAACTAAGGAGGAATTGTCGAATCATTTAAGAAAGTACACATTTTTTGTCCATAAAATCTACCACTCATGTAGTATTTTAAATTCTAACCATTGAAACCAAACATTTCCTTCGTGGAATTTTCTTTATATGATGATCATCTAATAGATTTGGAGACGGGAAATATCACACCTAAATATTGCAATGTAATCCCGATTGGAATTTCCACCATTTTTTCATCAACACTACATTGCCCATGTATATCTAACATAGGTTCTTTATTCTCTTTAAGAAAATAAGAAGGCGTCTCTAACTCCACATAAGTGTCTAGCAGAGAATCAATTGGAGGGTAAATTACAGTGAAAGTCACCGAAATTGTTTCGAGTTTTTGAGAACAATGAGGTGGTATATCAATTTACGAAAAATCTTGGGATTCTATAATCAAATCATTTTTTTCAATCAGCTCATCTACTACTTCCAATTCTTTTTCCTCAATGGGCTCTTCTTTCTCAATGACTTCAATCTCTTCTTCATCCAAAGGTGTTAGATTATTTTCTTGATGTCGATTCTTCAACTCATTTATCTCTTCTTGGACATATGCTGCAATTGCAAACACTTGCTCTAGTGTTTTATTTAATTCATCCATTTGTTCTCTAATTTCTTCTTTTAAGGACGAATAAGAATGGGACGGCTCATTATAATTATTATATGATGAAAAAGATGATTGATTGTAATAAAAAGGTGGCTCATTATAGTAAGAGGAATAAGAATAATTATGCGAAGAAAAAAATGATTGGTTATAATATTCTCGTTTATAGCGATTATGATAATAAATGTCTTGGTAAACATATTCATTTGTGGTTCTCATAGGTGTGAAATTTTTCATATTTCATTGATAACTATTGATGCCATTTTTTATTTTAATTAAAAAAATTCAGATAATAATTTTTTTTTTTATTGTATTATTTTTTAAGAAAAACGAATAGTTAAATTAACTAAATCAAAACAAAAATCTCCGGCAGCGGCGCCAAAAACTTGATGTGTTATAATTTACCTCGCAAGTACACGGGTCAACCGGAGTATAGTTGTGCGGAAGCAAGGGTCGAACCACAAAAATTGAATTTTGATTAAAGTAAATTCAACTAATCTAACAAAATAAAGCAATTAATAAATAAGGGGGGGTTTGGTTTTATTAAAATAAACTAATTTAACAAAACATATAAATATGAGATAAATCAAAGTTCGTAAAACGCCTAGGAATTAGGATTCACTTGTTTATCCATCTTATGTTCGTTTATCTTATGTATCAATCAATTACGGGTTCGTTCACTAGTGTGAAGGATTGGGACTTATGGAACGAGATTTGCAACCCTTAGTACTCCACCTTAACTGTGTATTCTTGGGCCGTCCACACAACAATTAAGAGTCCATTAAGTACTCTAAGAACTAAAGTAATTAAGAGTTCAATCGGTACTCTTAAAAACACACGTGAACCTAGATCTAACCTTAACCCGATTAGGAAATCAGAGAGATATATTTATCATTTAGGTTGACCAATATATAACTCACACATTATCATGCAGCTTATTATACCCCAAAGCCTACGAATTCACTAACGCAACCATTATGTGATAGTTTCAATACAGACCAATGATAATCTAAATTGATAAACAATAATTAATTGAATATAAACTAAAATTTTGAACAAAAGAATTAAATACAAGTTACCTCCAATTCCTAGATTATGGGGTTAGTTCCCCATAATTGAAAGTAAAAAACATTGAACCATTCTTGGAGAATCTTTCTTCATAGACAAAGAAAAATAATATAGAACTTATCCCCTTTCTAACCTAAAAGGGGGTCTATTTATACTTAATAATTATACAACAACTAGGGTAATGGGGATACAAAATAATTAGGACTCCAAATAGGGCACAAAAGTGGCCGCCCACTCCAAAAAGCCCAAAAAAGGACGGCAGCTTCCTTAAGGGAATAAGCTGATTTTCAACTTATGACTTCAACAATTCAGTAATTTACACTTTGGTCCCTGAAGTTTTTCAATTCAGCATAAAGTGCATATATTTCGCACAAATATTCCCCAAGTCCCTAAAACTATAAAACAATACTAAAACAACTATCAGACAACAAAAACCCCAATAAATAGCAACATTTAAATCAGAATAATACTCAATAAATTAGTATAAAATTCATTCATCGGTTGAGAAAGATGAGCAGATGGCTTAGTAGTCGACTTTTAAATCTAAATCTTCGTTGTGGGAACGGAATTCACTCTGAAGCTGAAGCGGCTAGGGCTTGGATGGGAGGGAGACAGGGAGAGGGAGTCGGGAGTGAGAAAGAGTTAGACAGGGCTAGGGTTGGGATTTGGTTATGATTGAATAAATGAAAATATAAGTTAAAGAAAACATATTAGGTTTTGCTTGAATAAATTAATGAAAATATAAATTAAATATTTGTAGTTTGATTTTTTAGCTTGATCCCTTAACTATTAATATTTTAAACTGGAAACTTTAACATTAGTAAGGGTATTTTGGTCATTTTAAATATTTTCGTCCATCTAACTAACGAAAATGATCCCCGGACCCCAGTGACCTTATTGACTTGATTAGCCAAGTATAGTCACTAAATTGTAAAGAAAAAAATAGTACAATGAGCTTAACGAAAAAAACTTAGAAAGTTAGGTGACCAAATTAATATTTAAGCCAAAAATATATGACAAAAACTTAGTAACGATGGTGTTATGGGTATTTTAAACGGATTCCCCTAGTTTGACACACGATATGTTAGTGGGCTGATCTGTGAAAGAGTGAGACCAGTATCACGAACTATGATGCGTAAGATGGTCTTAAAGGAGACCTACTCAAAATATATATACTTGTTTGTTCATGTGTCTTAATTATTCATTTGCATGTGCATATTTATTCATTTTTATTTACTTAATTGTAATAATTAAATTTATACAAAATAAATTTGTTTGTTTTAAATTAATGTTGTCTTGATTTGATAATTTTAGAATTAAAAAAAGTGGTAGGTCTTTTGTGATACCGTCTTATAGATCGTAATTCGTAAGAGGGGGTATCACGCTCTCACAGCCCAGTCCACCAATATACGGTGAGTCAGGTCAGGGAGATCTGTCTTACAGAAAATACTCATAAGATGATATTTCCCAAGTTTCTGCTTAAAAGAAGTTGGTGGTTAATCTTAGTAACATTAGGTAGTAATTTTATGGGCGGTAATTGATAATTAAAATTAGCAGTAAATTTGTCAATCTCAAAAGATGTGACTAATTTCATCTACTCCTCCCGCTTTATATTATAGATTCAAATTATCCCACCTTTTAAAAAAGGAAAATTTAATCAACTACTACACATGTTCCAATCATAGACTCTATATTTAAAAAGTTTTATTAAGGAATATATAACTAGCATAAAGTTGGTCATAATTACAATAAGGTAAAACACACAAATGGGTCACCCAACTTCCCCACTTTTTGCAATTCGGCCATCAAAAGTTAAAAATATCTATTTTGACCACCTAACTTTTGTTCTTTTGCAAACGAGCTCATTTTCTAACGCCCGTTAGACCTAGACGTTAAATTAAGGGGTAAAATAGGAAAAACAACGTTAAAAATGTAGAAATTATTTTAATTACTTGAAAGATGTAAAAAGACCAAAAAAAAACTACAAACTAATACCTAATTCTCAATTTTTTTCATTGAACAAACCCAGAACAATCCAAATCTAAACCCAAATAAAAAACATTTATTTTCATGAAAACTCTGCAATTCCATCAAGACATGCTTATCAAGAAAAAATGCTAAAGCATTGTTGGTTTGAATCTACCTTCTGCTCTTTCTTGAGTCTACTCTCTCTCCTAAATTGTCCCTAAAATTGTTGCTTTCTTCGGCGAACACAGCTCGCACAATCAACGAGTAAGTGACAATCAGTTTGAGGTCCCGCAAAGCTGCATTGAAGACCTTCGTGAATTGCAAGTGGACATAGTTTGAAGCCATGTCCCTATGAATCACCACCAGAATTGTTGGTGGACAGAAAATGAAGGCTGGATTTGGGACGTTGATTTGAGGGAGAGCGAACTGGGAGATGAAAGGTCTCGACTAGATCTAAGTGAAGAGAGGGCTGGGGTTGGTGGCGCTTGGCCGGAGATGGAGCTAGCTAGACTGATAGTGGAAGAGGTCGGCCGGATCTGTGATGTATATTTGAGGGAGAGTGATCTTGGAGATGAGAAGGAACCATCGATATTTGGAGAAGTCTGGCTCGCGTACAGGGGTTGTGTCGTTGTCATCGGCGGCGGAACAGATCTGAAGGAGGGAGGATGAGAGAGTGAGAGTGGGGAGAAGGAGCAAACGTAAGCGAAGAGGTGGCGGAGAAAGTGTCATTGTTGTGGAGAAGGAGGAGAGAGCGAGAAAATGGATGTGTGAAGTTGCTTCAAAAAAAGTGTCATGGTCTAGTTGGGTTGCTTCAAAAAATGGAGGTGTGAAGTTGCTTCAAAAAATAGAGGTCTCCATCTCTTTTTCCTTCTCAATTCCAATCAAATTCATTTCATTGACTTGACCAAATGAAGATGAGTCTAGCTTTTGGGTTTTCATAATAAACTGGGTTGCTAGGTTTTCTTCTCGAAGAAGATGAAGATCAACAATAAACATTGTTGACCCCAGACGTGTAACCCCTAAACCCCTTTTATAGGGGCAACATAGAGAAATTACATAAAGTTAATGTCCTAGTCTAACGGACTTTAGAAAATGGGCTTGCTTGCAACAGAACACAAGTTGGGTAGCCAAAATAGATATTTCAAACTTTTGGTGGCCAAATTGCAAACAAGTGGGAAAGTTGGGTGGCCCATTTGTGTGTTTTGCCTTACAATAATATTTGAGAATAGTCAATATGTTCATGTGGAAGTTAATGTGAAATAGTATGAAAATTGTATACATGATTTATGAAAGTTGACTTTTAATGTGAAATATCTCAAAATAATATAATTGACTATTTGCCTAAAACAGGGGGAATAGTATATAATACCATCACATTTCGGACAAGTTTTCTAAAAAATAAATGTTTAGAAAAAGTTCAATTGGAGCCATAATTAGCACCTAAAGTCTCCCTCCATTTGAGGCAAATAATTTACTATATTATTTTGAGATTTTTCACGTAAAGAGTTTACTTTCAAAAATTATGTATGCAATCTCTAAATATTACAACTTTACCCTTCGTAATTAATATTAACATAGTAGTATGCTCAAACATTATTGTAATTATGACCAATTATAACGCTAGCTATAAATTTCTAAATTATTATATTTTTAAAACATGAACTCTTTGGTGGAACGAACAAGTATTAGTTTTACGACAATTGTTCATATATTATAAATAAAAGTAAATTTATATACTAGTCGCTTTGGGTTTCCAAATGGGTGGAGGTTAAACTCAAACCTTTTAGTAGTTGAATTGAGTGGGATGGAAAAAAAGAGGCACCTCGAGGGCCCTTGCTTTCTTTCTGCCGCTTGTATTTTGGCATCTTGGATTACTCCTTTCGTTCTAAGTAACAAGTTCATTTTATTATTTGACAAAATTTTAGGAAATATTGTTTTGCATGTATTTTCTGTAAAACAGATTCCTAACCCGATTCACCGTGTGTTGGTGGGCTGAGTTGCAGAAGAGTGAGACTCTCCGTGTTAATCTCATATGGCATGAGCTAGACTAGAAGTGGAAATATGTTGAATAACCTTGGTACACTTTAAAACTTTAATCTGAATTTCCTTAGACTTTACTTACATATTGTGAAATTAAGTTGTACCAGCGGAAAATAGCAAACTCGAAACTGTTAGGAAATTTGCTTGTATTGAGCTATTGACAGACTTGAAGCAATCTTAATAAAAGCTAAGGACGACTAATAAACAAATATAGAAAGTTAAGTATGAAAGTTGATAACTATAAACCCAGAGATTTTGAGATCGTTCACATTTTAAAAAATGTTACATTCACCACCAAAGTGGTGAACCTTGGATTTTCACAACCAATGATAACTAATGGATTGTGTAAAAATATATTGTGACCAAGAGTTTGGTGTTGTGAATAATAATTTGTAAAACATAGTATTTACTTGTGAGTGTGCTTAAAACATAATTAAATCAAACAATAAAAAAGCAGAAGTAATATAGATGATTGGATCAGCTTTTTCAATGTTTGGTAGGCTTTGATTATTCTGTCATAAATCTCTTGAATGCATTAAAGGTTGAGAGCTTTAAGGTTGTTGAATATTTCACAGCAATCAAGTCTTCAATGACAGTAATTTTATATCAAGGGAGATATTTTTGACCATTGACGGATTCGAAGAGAAAGACCAAAAGAGTTATTTGAATGTATTGAATGCATAGAGCTATTGATCTAGCGTTTTAAATGTTGTTTCACTGATTCATGTCAAATGTTGCACTAACATCTATTGAAGAAAGTAATTTAGAGTTGTAGAACCTGGTACTGTTGTACTTTGCTAGAAAAGGCAAAACAACAAACCTATAGAGTTGTTTTGCCTTTCTGTCAGAATCACCAAAGAGAAAGTTCATTTAATTCACTCATATGGTCCTTGGTGAATGAGTTTGAGAAATCAACTAATGTATTTCCAAACAAATATATAAACTCGAACATCTGTAAGTATAATCCATAAAATATTTTGAGTTGGACTTCCTTAATTCCACATCATCGGTCTTCAATCTTGGTCTGCAGTAAGTATGTTGTTGACTAAAGCCTAACTAATATATTATAAAGTTAAATGATATGCATAGTTGTCACACAAACTGGTCTGCAACGCATTTAGCCAATATTACATACTACATATAACTTAAAGTGATGAATGATTACAAGCAAATCTAAAATATAATAAGAACAAAATTATATCTTATAAATTAGGATCCGTAAGACTGTCTCACCGGAGACCTAGACTCTGTTTGTTTCACGAAAAATTATTTCCATAAAATAACTTCTAGAAAATGAAAATATTTCATTTTCAGGTGTTTGGTAAATCTTTTGAAAATATGTTGAAAAATATTTTCAGGTGTTTGACAAATACACGAAAAATATTACGAAATACAATTTATGAGTACATACAAAAAATATATTCTAATATTAATGCCCCTATTGAATATACACTAAATTTAAGAAAATGTTAAACTTTAAGTAATTTTTTTTAGTAATTCCTAAATTTATCATTAGTGTGTTGTTGGAATATGTCTGCTGAAACTATGCTTATTCATTTGCATATTTCGGAACACCTTGATTTGCTTGTTCTCATTACTACATGTTCTAACAAGTGACTAAAAGAGTTGCGTACCGGTTATTATGGTAACTTGTTGAACATTACATATGTCTTAGACTAGGCAAGTCCGAGTCTTAGTCCTACTCTTATATGATGACCTCAGTAGAACAGTTACCCAGTACACCAGCACTAGCAAACTTGCTATGAGATGATAGCTTCTATAAAGGTATCATACCAATAGACTTGCTACGGGTTGATAGTTCCCTCCTCAACTATGTCGACTAGCAGACCTATCTACTGGGAGACAAAATCTTTAAATGAACATCAAACCAGTAGACCTTTGTTGGTTCCAAAACAGGCTTAATATAGGCTAGAAAGGGGGGTTGAATAGCCTAGTTGTGTTTTTAAAATTTCTTTCAAAAACTTTTCTAGAGTTAATGCAGCGGAAAACTAAGAGGACAGAATAGATCAGAAGCTGCTGTTGTATTGAAATAGACCCAGCAGCAGTCTCAACAGAATGACAGTAGCAGTTATAAGATAAGCAGAAACAGTTCAAGCGATACACAAAATTTAGAAGTGGTTCGTACTGTAAATAGTACTACGTCCATTACCAAAGTGGTTAGCTATAGATTTTGAAATGTGCACTTGTTTATCCACTAGGTGTGAAGAATAGATCTCTAATGGATCGTGTACAAAAATAGTTTTTCAACCAAGTGTTTAATGATGAAGGAGTCAATCAATGAATAATTGATCTCTCAAGTGCTAAAGTAAATAATAGTTTAAAACAAACTATGAGAAGTTGAAACAGAGTAAAGACAGACAGATCTGCAGCTTCAGGAAGTTTGATGAAGTGATAGTTCTTGTCCTTTTGATCTCTTGAATGCTTGAATTATGAATATGAAGCTTGAATATTGAATGTGCAAGAGAGTTATTATTTTTTGATCTTCAAAACTTGAATATATACCAGGGGAGATCTTCCGGACCGTTGGACTGAGATTGGAGAGATTGTGTCCAACGATATAATGTATTGAATGCATTTCGGCGCTTTGTAGTACGAGTGGAGCAACAGACATTAGAGATGCAGTGGTTGCAGAGACAAACATTCCCAAATAGATTAAGATTTCAGCTTACATGCGTTACAACTTTGAAAGTCTTCTTAGCCAAAAGAGGTAATATCTTTAGTCTTCATGATTCAGGCGACAGTCTGGACAATTTGTCAGTGCAGATAGTCTGAAGTCGAATAATGACATAGTTGACTTCTTTGGAGGGAATACTGATGAAGATAATTTGAGTATTATTTGACTAGATATTAAAAATATCTAGATCAAATAGTATGTGACCTAATTCCACGTGTTTGGCTGAACTTGATTTCGAGCTAAAGCAGACTTCAAAGTCTGCTATTGAACCGTGCTTTGAAGGCTGCTGTTGAAGCCTGTTGGTTCGTGCCTTGGAGAGACTAACACTAAACTTGTTCTATTACACCCTTGATTCTAAGACAGTTGCCACACTAACTGGTACGCAGACCTATTAGCCACTGTACAATAGAATCAGAAGATGACTTAACCAAATCTAGAACCTGTGAGGGCCAACAATCTCCTCCTATTTGGTTAATGTCATCATCTCAGCTACCAGCAGACTTTTGAATCATGCACTGAGATAATAACATGTCTTAAAGAAAATTTTATTTAAGAAAAACAGACATGCCTCTCAGAGCAGAATTCTTAGTAGAGAGATAGCTAGACTAGGTACTTACAAGATAAAGAAGGAAGAGCAAGTACAAAGTTTAAGCATAGTTTAAATCTTGGCAAAAAGCATGATATGAGCAATTTAAAGATTTAAATGCGAAGTTTAAATAGACATGATAATAAAGCAAGTAATCATATTACATTTGTAAGTTAAACAAGTTGTTTAACAGCAGATTTTGAACCATAAAAAGTTAGAACATAAGGGTTATACATGTTCAGAATAGGTTGGGTTGAGTTCGGCGACGTTCTAAGTAGTCACCAACCCAAATTTTGATGCGGTCATTAAGGCACTGTTCTGTTCTTCCATCAGTGTTTGGTTCAAGTGATGAGTAGCTCTCTCCTCCTTGATGGCAGCAACCCTTCACTGATCAGCCTCAGCAGCTCTCTGATTGGCGCGCTCAACATGATGAACAGCAGCGAAGTCGCTAGTGACACTTTCAATAAGGAATTCATTGCTCAAAGACGTGCGGAGCTCATCGAAGAGTTGACGAATACTAATTTGCTGGGAGTGAAGCATATTGATCAACAACTCATGCTGGTCTTGAACAAGGAAGCGGTAGGAAGTGAAAGCTTGAGCAGTGTCATTCACGAGCTGCTCAACAATCTTCCCAAGATCAAAAATTGTGGCGTGAGTGGCGTTCAAGCCGTAGTTCATCACATTAATTTGCTGTGCCATGGAAGAGACTGTGCCATTGAGACGCTCAAGTTGGCTTGATTGGCTCGGAGGAGGTCAAGAAGAGCAGGGCCAGCAGAGTTGGAAGGAAGGAATTGGGGGTTAAGGTTGACAGGTATGAAGGTACCAGCAGAGTGAGGAGGCGAAGGATGAGAAGAGCTGAAGGTGGAAGGAGAGGTAGAGTTGGGAGAGAGAGGTTAAGAAGAGTGTGGATAAGTGAGGACAGCAGGGTTAGCATGTGGAAGAGGAGAGGAAGGTTTGGGATTAAGTTCCATGTAAGTGTCCGAATTACTAACAGAGGGAGAGGAAGTGGAAGAAGAGGTTCCAAGGAAGAAAGAGGGAAAAGTAGATTCAGGGAGAAGAAAAAAATTTGGAGGAGAAGGGGTAAGGAGGTCAGAAATGAAGGTAAGTTCAAAGAGGAGCTTATAGGTTACAGAAGAGATAGAAGGGAAAAGAATTTGATATAGATCAGCAGAAATGGAGATGGGTTGTTGATAGAGTGGGTAAGGAAGGTGCAAATGGCTCCTCCCCAACAACAACAGGGGTTGTTGAAGATGAAAGAGGGCAAAGGTAGAAGATATAGGAAAAGAGGATGGAGGATCAAATGGGATGAAGGGTTTGGATGGTGGATGTCGTTTGGACTTACGTGAGCGGGGACAAAGAGGGATTGGGTCTGGTTTAGCTTGAGGCTCATCCGGCACAAATGTTGAAAAAGTAGAAACTGAACGCTTCTTCCTTTTGGGGGCATCAATAGCAGTGCTCGAAGAAGACTCGTTCTTCTTTTTTCAGTCGGCTCCTCCTCAACAGCAGAATGCTGGCATTTGGATCTCGTGGAGAGAGTGAGGACTACAGAAGGTTCCGGGGCAGAAGACTCTGTAGCAGCCTTACTTGAGCATCCTTCTGTAGCAGCATCCTTCTGAAGTTTTCGATCCAGCTGCTTTGCCATAAATGCATCCAATGTCATTTCAGGATTGATCTTAAGGATCACCAGTGGAGGAGGATTGAGGGTATGGACCAGAAGTAGGGGTGGAAGCCCTTGATGCTCGAGCTTTTCATTCCTTAGCTTGTGGTGGCTGAGGATAAAGGTGCTGGTAAACTGAACATCCTTTGAGATTTTCTTCTTCTCAAAGTTCACCAAGTGGTTAAGAAAGGGCCTATTGGTGCGGAGAAGCACATTGATGAGGCGAACGAAAGGCCTTTTCTGCTTGATAGATGCTTGGACAGCATCAATAGCATTACATAGCAGCTCGAAGAGTATCTGTGCCCAGTTGAGTCGCATGTTGAGAATGACTGCTGTTGTGTATTCAAGTTGATCAGTAGTCATCACATCATGTGTGTCGTTCTTGAATATCAAGCTTTTGTCGAAGAGATGGCTGATGTAGTAGATATCATCTTCGAAGAGTGTACGCTTCATCTTTGCTTGAGGCTCTCTTGAAGTATGCTCTCCACGCATGTAGGACCAGGCAAGGTCCTTCTCAGCAGCAGTGAGAGAAGTGGGGCCATCAAACTCTATGCCAATGGTTTTGGCGATCCGGGAGGTAATGAGAGTGATAGAGACAGTTCTGATGACACCAGAGATGGAGGTTCTGGACTCATTGATTTTTACCCTTTGGTATAATTCTTCTGCCAGAAGGTTGCAGTAGTCCAAGTCTCCTAGCATGAATAAGGGTAGAATCCCGGACTGGTTGAGATCATCGATTATTTTGACTCCCGTGGCGTACGCACGCACAGATGGTTCATCAATACACATTCCAGCATGGTATATAGATGTAGGCAGGTTAGGAATGGGAATCTCATAACTCAGAATTTGTTCGGCAGAAGAAGTTCCAACCTACAAAATTTCAACGAGAGAAATTAGGGCAAATACTAGAGAAACATAAAAATTTCTTAATCAGAGCAAGATATTGAGTTTGAGCCCAGAAATTGAGGAATGTCAACAGATTCTGCTAGAGAAAGACATTTCATCAGTCCATAAAAGCGTTGTAAAAAGAAATTATGCACAGAGAATTGGGATGTTTAAAAGTTAAGCAAGAATCTGGAAATAAACTGAGCAGATATTTAAGTTATTTGAAAGAAAGAGAGAGAAAGCAAGAATATTTCATGAATAGTCGACAATGGCGGATTTACTGTTTAAAACCCTCAAGATGAAATTACGACCTAGAGAAAGATTCTGGGTTAGATTTGTCTTACCATTGAAGATAATGCAGGTGAATGTTGAAGAAATCGGAGAATTCTTCACGGATTTCACAGAAACGAAGCGAGGGAGAAGGATAGGATAGTTGAGAGAGAAGAGCAAAGGACAATTTGAGATTTTGAAAGGTTTTGAAAAAGTGATTTTGAATTTGGCAGTCAAAAAGTAACTTTGTACAGAATATCTCAACCAATTTCTAAAATCAGTCCCTTACAATTTTATAAATAACCCTCCTAAACTAAGAAATAGAAGACTTACCTCTGTCTTCAAGTAATAAGCAGAACTACTGTTTTCCCTTTAAAAAAAATAAGTAAGTCTGCTTAACCATTTCGTCAAGTCTACTTAAATGTATTGTCAAGTCTGCTCAAAATTTTAAAATAAAGATAATTCAATCAAAATTAAGCAGTTGGATCAAGCATACCAAGCCCTCCCCTTAGATAAGCAAACATGTCGGCTTCCAATACTTTTGTGAAGATGTCTGCTAATTGGTGTTCAGTTGAAATGTACTTCATACTTATATTTCTCTTTTCTACATTATCCCTTAGAAAGTGATATCGAACATCGATATGCTTTGTCTTGGAATGCATCACATGATTGTAGGTGATAGAGATTGTTGAGGTGTTATCACACATGATTGGTGATGGGAACCCAAAAGTGTAATAAATTTAGTTGGTTTTATGCTTATCTTAGAGCAAAACATTACACTTTTGGTTGGTTTTGTGTTGATTATGATGTAGGATCACAGGAAGCTGTAAAAGAGGAAAATGCTGGATTCAGGCTAAGAGGAAAATTCGGAGGTCACATGGGCATGTGATGTGTCAAAGAACCTGAAGTTAAAGTAGAAAATTAGACAATGTAGTTATTATTGTCTAAATTCAGTTTATGTATTAAATCAAAACATTAATGTGCAAGTAGTGGGAGGTTTTGAGAAGTTAGTGGTAGTTTTAAAACTACCAAATAGTGGAGTTAGTGGGAAGAGATAATGTTATTTATGGATGTGTTCTCTTATCGGTTGAGTAGGTTTTTCAAAAGTGTTGAGAAAGAAAGGAGTGTGAAACAATTGGGAGAAAGAGTGGTGATAAACTTGTAATCTTCTTTAGGAGTTCTTAATCTGCTGGAAACAACACATCTTCTTAATTTTCTGTAAGTGTTTTATATGTTTATTAGCTAAGTAATCTTTTCCAGTCAGTGGGAAATTGAGTCTCTTCCCCTTTATTTCCGTGAGATCTAATTGATCTAACTCTTGTGTGGGTTTTAAATATTTATTTGTACTTTGAATTACACGTAGGATGATTATTGTACTTAATTAATGTTTAATGGCCAGAATGTTAATTAATATAATAATCTAAAGCTAGTTAACGCCGTTGATCCGTAATTGTCCTGATTTAACGAAGTGGCAAGTAGTACACCGCTTAGGCATCACAAGCATAATCGGACCGCACTATTGTCGTTGTTACATGATATTGTTTCAATACACATGGCTTTGAATCGGTCTCTCGCATCTTAATGCAACCGAGTTATTAAATCTTACGAGCTGCCTCGGGTTGTAACTCGGTTAGACGGTAATCGTCTCTTAATTATCAATTCGGTAAGGAGAGATTGAGTGTTGGGCGTTCGTCGACGCTTTTAACCGGTTTATTTAAAATTCCATAAGATATTTTTGCATCGATGACCGGAAATAAAGGGCGAGATGAAATTGACTCATTGGCTGGGACTTACATTTTATTGAGTTAAAGTAATTGTTAATTTGTTAGCCTAATTAAAGTTGCTTATTTTTAGCTTACTAGTCGTTAAATTTATTTTCTAGCTTAATTTAAAGTCCAAAATTGTGTTCTATCATTTCGATAAAATTCTAAAAGAAATAAATTCGACGTTCCCTGCGGATACGATCCCGACTTACCTTATACTCGTTATTAGGAAGAAGGTGAATTAATTTTGACGATTTGACATTCGTCAATTGGACAATCTACTACCTTGATGTCATAGTCCACCAACTGTTGCTTGATCCAAAGCAATTGACAGCAGCAGCTCCCAGCAGCTATGTATTCTGCTTCAGTGGTGGAGTTAGAAACTGATGTTTGTTTCTTGCTAGCCCATAAGACGAGTCTGTCGCCTAGGAATTGACATGTTCCACTTGTGTTCTTTCTGTCTACTTGGCATCTAGCATAATCTGCATCTGAGTAACCCACTAAGTTGAAGGATGATTCTTTTGGATATCAGATACCTAAGTTGGCGGGATCTGATACATACTTGATGATTCTTTTGGCTGCAAGAAGATGTGACTCACGAGGATCTGCTTGAAATCTAGCACATACCCCAACAGCATACACTATATCAGGTCTGCTGGCGGTAAGATAGAGCAGAGATCCGATGATTCCTCTATATAGGGTGATATAAACCTTTTTCCTTGTAAGTTTTTAGATAGTTTGCATTTAGCAGCCATTGGAGTGTCGAAAGTGTTAGCCATTTCCAATCTAAATTTTTTGACCAGTTCTTTAGCATACTTGGATTGGCTTATGAAGATTCCTTTGTTGGATTGTTGAATTTGAAGGCCTAGGAAGAAGGTGAGTTCTCCCATCATGCTCATCTGAAACTTTCCAGTCATGAGAGACTCAAATCGTTTGCACAGCTTCTCACTTGTAGAACCAAAGATGATATCATCAACATATATTTGCACCAGCAAAGAATTACCTTTGTGCTTAAGAATGAAGAGACTAGTGTCAATCTTTCCTCGCACAAATCCTTGTTCTATTAAGAACTTGGATAGTGTCTCATACCAGGCACGAGGTGCTTGCTTAAAGCCATAGAGGGCCTTCTTGAGCATCTAGACATAAGTTTCTTTCCTTTTTTCCACGAAACCTGGAGGCTGAGTAACATAGGCGGTTTCTTGAAGATCACCATTGAGGAAGGCACTCTTGACATCCATTTGATATACCACAAAGTCCTTGTATGTAGCATAGGCTAAGAAGATTTTGATAGCCTCTAACCTTGCTACTGGAGCAAAAGTTTCATCGTAGTCGAGTCCTTCTTCTTGATGATATCCTTGTTCAACGAGTCTGGCTTTGTTTCTTATGATGTTCCCATATTCATCCTTCTTGTTTCTGAACACCCATTTTGTGCCTATGATGGTGTGATCAGCTGGTCTTGGGACTAGCTTCCATACTTGACATCTTTCGAATTGCTGAAGTTCCTTTTGCATAGCTTTTAGCCAACTTGGATCTTGTAAGGCTTCATCAATCCTTTTTGGTTCCTCTTCTGAAACAAATGCGGGATAGAACATGCATTCATTTCTGGAAGATCTTCTAGTTCGCACTCCTACATGAATGTCACCAATGATTTGAGAGATTGGATGGTCTTTACATGTTCTTGTAACATCAGGAATGTGATTCACGGTTGGTTCTTCATGAAGAGGTTCAAGAGGACTAGGAGGAAATTCAGTTGTTTCTTGATGGATGTGTTGTTCAAGATTGGATTCATAAGTAAGTTGAAGGATAGGATTTTGAGGTTCAAAGGAAATGGGCTCTGGAATGGTGTTTTCATGAGCAGGGTTGAGGTCTTCTGGTGAATCATTTGAGAAATGATGGTCAGTAATATTTGAATGAGTTACTGGAGGAGGATTTGGTATATGAGGAGTTGAAGATTGGGATGTACCTGTCTCAACATTAACAAAGTCATCAGCAACATTTGGAGCCACGTGTGGCTCTAATAAATCAAATTCATCAAATGAAACATGTATAGATTCAACAATTTTTAGAGATCTTTTGTTGAAAACCCTATAAGCTTTGGAGTGTAAGGCATAGCCCAGAAAGACGCATTCATCGGCCTTGTTATCAAATTTGCTTCTGTAATCATTACCATTATAGACTACGAAACATTTGCAGCTAAAGATTTTTAAAAATCTAATATTCAGGGCTTTACCTCTCCAAAGTGCATATGGTGTTTTACCGTGAAATTTGTTGATTAGGGATCTGTTCTGAGTGAAACAAGTTATATTGACGACTTCTGCCTAGAAGTGCTTAGGCAGCTTTGCTTCAGTGAGCATAGTCTTAGCAGCTTCGATAAGTGTTCTATTTTTCCTCTCTGCTACATCGTTTTGCTGTGGGGTTCTGACAGCCGAGAAGTTGTGACCGATGCCATGATCATCACAATACTTTTCTATTCCATTATTGGTGAATTCAGTTCCATTGTCTAATCAAACATCACTGATTTCATCGAGATTTTATGTCTGTAGTCTTCTGAACAAGGCAGTGAGGATGTCATGAGTGTGATCTTTAGAAGACATCATCTCTGTCCAAGTATATCTTGTATAATCATCTATTACGAATAGAGTGTATCTATGACCACCATAGTTGATAGTAGTCACAGGCCCGAAGAGATCCATTTAAAGAAGTTACAAAGGTCTAGTAGTTACAAGTTCTGGTTTGCTTTTGAAAGAAGCTTTTGAAAGCTTTCCTAGTTGATAAGCTTTGCATACGTGATCATGACCAGCAAAAACTTTTGGCATTCCTCTCACCAACCCTTCTTTGGATAGCTTTAATAAGTATTTGACGTTCAGATGGCTAAAACGCTTGTGTAACACCCCGGATTCTTGCATGTGTATTGTGTGCTTGCCTTCATGTTTTCTTGTTGATTGTGAGCATGTTTACTTAGTCTATATATATGATTTAGAAACATTCTTAAATCATTCATGAAGCTCTTAACATGTTTAGAATCATGTATGCTTACTTGTTGAATCGCCGGTTCGATTGCTTTGTTTTGGCCTTAGCGATTTCCTTCGTTGCCCGTATTGCTTGTATTTCGACGTGCGAAATGTTCGTTGAGTTCTTGGCTTTGTATTCAAGTCATAACCATGTTTAAGCAAGCCTTGTCCATGTCCAAATTATTCTAGTTTGATTGGTGGTTGATAGATGTTTGATTCGTTAACCATTCGTCGCTTGATTCGAGCCTTGTTTTACCTTGTTCCGGATGTTGTTCGGGTGTGTTTCCGACTTGTTTTGAGTTGGGTTAGAACTTAGAATGGTTGCCCATGAGTTTGGGATCATTTAGGTCATGTTTAGACCAAGTTCAAGGGCTTGTCGAGGCGGCCGCATCGATTTTTGAGCACTAGCCCGCCTCAAGTTCTGAGAGCATTTCAAATCAATCCCAGGTTCTGTATTCCAGGCGCCCGCCTGGCTTGTAGTGAGGCGCCCGCCTCAACTACTGAGAGCTTCCTACGGGATTTTCCCCTGTTCTGCTGTGTACGACTTTTGGCACTCAAACCCCTATCCAAACTATTTCTAAACCTCACTTAAACCATCCTATTAGACCCTAAGTAAGTTGGATTAAGCCTAAGCACAATCATCCTCCACTTGACAAGTGGATTTCCATGCATTCTCCTTGTGACATGTGGAATTCCACCCACATTTGCATGCCACATATAAACCTCCCATTTCGTGATCAGCCATTAAACCCACCATATCTGAAAATCCTCTCTCTCTCTTCCCAAGCTTTTGTGTGTGAATGGTGAGGTGAGATTGGTGTGTGTTTCTCCCATATCTTGAGCTCCCAACCTCCGATTGCCAAACCGAGACCACCGAAGTGAAGCTACCGACGAGGAGCTCGATTCCATCCGATTAATTTGTGCTCATCCCATCTTTTTCCTTGGTGAAAGGTAAGCTATTGATTCCCCTTATGATGTATGCTAGATATGCCATGTCCCCCTCTTCTCATGATTCCCATGCTTCTACCTTGTCCATGCCATGTTAATGAGTTGTAAGGTTTTTGAATGATATATTCATCTTGTTGTTTTGGTCCTAAGCCTATAATTAAATGTGTTCTATGCCTCCCTAGGAACAACTATTGTTCTTGGACTAATGATTTTTGACAACTCTTAGAGATTATGATTTCTAGGGTTTCATAAGCAATGATTTGCTCATACTAATGATTTGGTCCTATGCTTAGAATTAAAAGTGTTCTATGTCTCCTTGGGAATAACTAATGTTCTTTGACCATTGGCTTTTGTTAACTTTTGAAATAATGATTCTAAAGTTCCCTTGAATTATGAATTATGAATTATTGATAGTTCTTGACTATGGTTGTTAAGTGGATTAATGGCCTAGTCTATCCTATACGAGAACTTAGAAAAGGGTTTTGGATGCATTTAGCATTTAAACTCTATTGGATGAATTTTTAGAGACGACTCAACGGAGTCAAAAATAGTGAGCTATTGAACAATACCGGCTCAATGATCAATCCCTACGACGTTCTAACCACGTTTCTCTAAGAATGATAATTCTAGACTCTTGAGATTTGGATTGATTACCATGCTTGATTCTTGATGTCATATAATAGAATGCCTATTTGACATGTTGAGTTCGCTCTTGTCAAACTCATTCCTGCTTGATTATTGATGAGAATATTTACTTGTCTTGAACGAGATCGCTCTTGTCGACCTCGTTCCCTACCTGAGAATTTGTTAAGTAAACATTACTTGGCATTTGCATGAGTCCAGCTGGCATCCTGTCCTTGATTCACACACGCCTCCACTGTGGCCACAGTGGGGAAGTAGCTCCCTTTGCCGTAATCAAACGAACATCATTGGTGTCTATCCCTGCATCTCCTGAAGATCGATGTACTTACACACATCCGATACCATCACACTCCAGATAACGCTTGTATGCAGGAACTACGTAGCGGCCCGGCTCTCCATATATCCTTATCCTATGTGATTTAATTATAAGCACCTATGTGAAACAATGTGCATCTTGGATATATGTTCTATATGCTTATGTGATGATATCTTGCCTTGTATGTTGCATATTGCCATGACATGCATGATTGATAGCTTACAAGTCTTTATGACTTACCCTTTCCCCTTTACTGCTTTAGATCCTAGCAAAGCAGGTCCTGCTCGCTGAGGCTTGCAGTGTTCGTGACTCCTTTATTCCTCTTTTGGTCCGACGTTGCAGTTGAAGAGGTGGTTTAGATGTCCTCTTCCTCCCTTTTATGTTTTGCAAGGACGATGGGTTAAAGCAAGTCAATTAGACTATGCTTGGGTATTTGTGTAGAACTTGAACTTGTTAATCTTATTAGCTACTAGTAGTTTTAACACTTGTAGTACTTGTAATCCCTTTAATGCCGGCATTGTGTAAGCCGAGCTTTGGTTATCTTGTTTAGTAGTTCACTACGTATAAGTCTTCCGCTGAGCGTCCTTTTAGCTCTTATTTAATTCTTGTCCATAAACTGTTAGTTTGGGTTCCGGCATGTAGTGTCGCCGATGACTTGGTTTAAATTGCTCAACTGTTATATCAGGAAATGTTTTTTTAAAATTCCGGCCTTTTAGTGCCGAGGCGTGTTACGTCTCTAATGTTGCGTCACGTCGTTTTCTTGAATTAAGTCCTTGCATGTTTTATGTGCTTACTTGTCCCCCCATATTTGGGCGGTCCGACCCGTGGTTCCACCTCGGGCCCGGGTCGGGTCGCCACAGCTTGTGCCACAACCAGCTTTTATCTTGAGCAGAGTTTGTCACAAGACATAGATTAGCAGCTTTTCAATAGGCATTCAAATCTATCACATAAACATTCCCTTGTCTATGTCCAGTTACCAGGGTTGAACATGAGTTTGGATCCTTTATGTCGCATCTGTTTGAAGAGAATTGGCATACGAGTCCTTTGTCACAGAATTGAGAGATACTCAATAGGTTGTGCTTCAAGCCTTCTACTAGAGAGACTTTTCCTATAGAGAGATTTCCACGAATGATGGATCTGTATCTGTGGGTTCCCGGGACTGCGCCCGCGCCCCGCGTGCCCTTGGATAGGGGTGCGCGTACGTGCGGAAGCGGGACACCACTGCTCTCATTCCATCCTCCCTTGTTTAGGGGAAGACGAAATTAAAAGTGCGAGAGGAGAGCTGTCTAAAATAGCGTGTTTGAATACGCCTCGGTAACTTCAGTGAATTTTTGGTCCAATATGGGAGCTTTGGGTTTTCTATATCAAGTTATCCCTTTTTTAGGGGATACCAGGATATAGGAATACATCACCCTTTCATTCTCATTCTCCCTTTTTTAGGGGAAAACTGAAAAGTGCAAGAAAGGATGTTGCGAGGCCCCACTATGGATTTTATGAAAATTGCCTTATGGCCTATTTCGGATCACTATGAGTGCTTTGGGTTTTTTACATCAAGTTATCCCTTTTTAGGGGATACCAGGAGATAAGAATACATCACACTTTCATTCTCATTCTCCCTTTTTTAGGGAAAAACGGAAAAGTGCAAGAAAGGAGTGTTGCGACGCCCCACTGGATCCAAAATGTTTTATAGAGTCGTCATCTTTATTTTAAGGAAGAAAAAAAGAAAAACCGGAGATTGGAAAAACGGGTTCGGAGGCTAAGTTACGAGTTGGGAAGGTGCTAGGCACCCAACTCGCTCTTTCGGTCTCAAAAGCGGTTTTTGGCTAAAGTATGCTTTTTGTTATATTTATTTAGCAAATAAACAATGCATTAAAAGGCAGGAAATAAAAGCAAATACATCCATGGCTACATTATTTACGGACTTGCAGCCGTCTTTTCAATAATTACAAATATTTTTAAAAATATTTGGCCATAATAACGGCTCTTTTAAATATTATTTCCTAACTAAATTCGGACAGCACAACAACTTATATTTTTTTACATTGGGCCGGATTTGAAAATAATTGTTATAAAATAAATGCTCTTAAAGGTTTTACCTTTTAGAGCGTGGTGTGCTCGCTCTATCCTTCTCGAGAAAGGGAGACTTTTTATACTGCTGCTGTTGCGGTTTGGGCAGAGTAACGGCTTATTTTTGGTGGTTTTGGTCTTTTTACTCGGGCAAAGCAACTTCTCTTTCCGAGGTTTTTGGACCGTGGAAATAGGGTGGATACCTAACTAGAGGGCTAGGGATCACTTTGAACGGTTGGATTTAGGTTTGGGGGAGTTTTGGCAGGGCTTCGAGGCTTTTTAGGAGGAACTCACTATTACTCTCGCTTTATTTTATCTCAGCGTAACGAGGACGCGAAGAGTTTCTGATCACTGATCGGTGTGTCGAAGGCAGACCCCAAGCTCCCTATTTATAGGGTGGAGGAGGGACTCATCGGGGAATTCTTTTTCTCTCTGTGGGCTTAAATTCCTTGTACACCGCACATCACAAATTGCACAATGCGTTAACTGGGAAGCACACTGTAGCACCTTGGGCGCGGCCAATATGCTAGCTGGGCGCCGCGCCAAGGGTCCCTTTAAGCCACGCCAAGCCACTGTTCATCTTTCAATTTTTGACGCTTTAGCCCCTGCATTTTAATATTTTGCGCATCCTACTTTGTCTTTTGCATTTTTAACTCTTGTAACTTGACATTTGTTAATTTTTCACAAGTCTTGATATCGCATGCCTGAGTTACATATCAGGGGTACGGAATTGGGGTGTCTATAGAGCCCCTCAACGATGGAGTCTACGGGTAACCCGAGGCTTACTGAGTAGACGAACATCGTTGATAAGAAATAGACTCTCCAATTTCGTGCAATTATAATGGGAGAGAAATGCAACAGGTAACAGTTATAATGCAACAGTTTATAATGCTAACCAAACTCCATATCCTAGACATATTTAGTCGGTTATAGCAGGTTATCGTAGTTTTTAAGCAGATATGCAATAAAGTGCTCTAATGGTCGGACCTACTAATGTAGGCTGCCTATGTATCCCTTAATAAAGGAAATCAGACCAAAACGTAGTTCGGGCCAAAACCTAAACAAGCATGCACACGACGGTCGTGCCTACCGAAATAGGCTGCATATGTATCCTTATCCAAGGAATCAGACCGAACGTAGTTCACTCTTGTTGGGGATCAAGTGTTGCGGTGCTAACAAACAAGTGTTGCGATGCTAAACAAACAAGTGATGCAATGTTATCAAACAAGTGCTGCAATGCTATCAAACCAGTGCTACAAAGCTATCCAACAAGTGCTGCGATGGTCGCGCCTACCGAAATAAGCTGCCTACGTATCCTTATACAAGGAATCAGACCAAACGTAGTTCATACTATGCTGAGCGGAATGTAATGCCTCCTTAGGAACTCAGCCTTCGTCGAAGAACAAAACCTTTCCCTCTGATCTGGGGTTGCGTGCCCCTTAAGGGAAAGTTTCCAAACACAGCCTCAAATGCCTGAAATGCAATGCCTCCTCAGGAACTCAACCTTCATCGAAGAACAAAGCCTTTCCCTCTGATCCGGGGTTGCGTGCCCCTTAAGGGAAAGTTTCCAAGCACCAACACAAATGCACAGAAAAGGAAAAATATTTACCTTTTCTTACCTCTGCTTTGCTCTTGCGGCCATCTGCCGTTGCTGCTGCTGCTTTGTTGCACTTGTTGTTTATGCTCTTCTTTGCTGCTCTTGTTGCACTTGCTGTTTTATGATGCTCTTTGCTGCACTTGCTATTTTATGCTGCTCTGCTGCACTTGCTGGGGGATTTTTCTTTGCTGCAGTTCCAGCCTTTGCCGGAAATCTTTCCCCTTTTTGCCGCTATATTTTCGGCCTTAGCTGGAAAATCTTTCTTTATGCTGCTGCATTTTTCTTCTCTTTTTGCTTGCTCTTTCTAACCTTGGCTAGAAATTTTCTTCTTTTCTTTTTAACGCATTTTCCAGCCCAAATTGAATTTCCTTTTCTTTTTGTCACGATTTTCCTTTCTGAATTTTCTAGCTTCAAATTTAAAATCTCTTCTTTGTCAGATTTTCTTTTGTTGCATGCAGATTTTGATTTTCTTTCTTTTGCATGCATTTTTCCCTCTCTTTTTCTTTTGCTTTTTCTTTTTCTTTTTTTTTCTTTGCTTTTTTTTCTTTTTCTTTTTTCTCTTTTTTTCTTTCTTTTGCTTTTTCTTTTTATTTTGCTTGCTTGCCATATATTTTTTATTTTATTTTGCATGCTTGCCATATTTTTCTTTATTTTATTTCACATGCTTACTTTTATTTTCTTTTTTTTCTTATGCAAGCTTTATTTTTACCAAATTCTTACCTTCATCGCCGATTTTTCTGGCTTTCCTGCTTATTTTGCGGCTGGTCTGCTGGGGATACAACTTTTCCCTTGCTCTTGGATGGATGACCGTTGAATTTGGTTAACAAAGTTAACTTTGCTAACTTCCTGTTAAGCTTCAGGGGTCATTTTGCAGCTTTGGAAATTCAGGGACTTAAGTGCCGCAACTTTGTACTCTGGAGGGGGGAAAAGGAAAAATTCCTTTTCCCACCCTTTAAGTGGACGGGCAAACAGAAGAAGCTACTGCTTCTTTTCTTCTTCAGCTTTCTTCTGCTTCTGCTCCTCCGCAACTGCCATTGTTGCTGCTTCGCTTTTTCTTTCATTTTTGCTCCTTTTCTCAATTTTCTTCCTCCTATTTGCGTGTTTTCCTTGGCAGGTGACTTCTTCATCGCGATCCAGGAAGGGGAAGGCTCCAATGCATCCGGAATCGGGTGAGAGGAGGAGGGAACTTTCTCATTTGACCCGGAATTATATCAGATACCGCTATTCCAAAGATGATTGCGGCAATATTCATCGCGATTTGAATACCCACGTATCAAATCTTCCAAGTACTTCTGTAAGTTTTTTTTTTAATCCAATTGGATATATTTCAGATCTGCTTGATTTTAGTACTTCTTTGGCCTTTTGGAGCATTTCTGACCCTGCACATAACGCTTATGCATGCAATATTTATGCTAAAACGATGCAATTTGGTGATGATGCATAAAATTTATGCAATTTATTTTTGTGATGCACAATTGAACTAATTGGCACTATTTGACCCTACAATGCATGATTTATATTATTAATACAATTGGGGCTTTATGATGCATGCTTTATGCTGAAACATATTTTTATATGCGACATGCCTATGAAATGGACTTTTCGGAATATAATGCAATTTTTTTCGAACATATTTTTGGACATATTTTTGGATATATGCAAGACAAAATAGATATATTTTACGCACTAGAATTCACTTTTTATGCATACATATGCTGCAGGGATATAATAAATGTCATGAGAATATTTTCTTTTCATTATTGGCGACATTTTATTACCTTTTTGCTAATGCTATAATGCAGTCATATGGACAATAAATGCAAATGATAGATGCATATATCACTTTATTTGATGCACATGCAATGCAGAAAAATATATATGATGTTTGCTAATATGATGCATGGGCAATTTTTATTTTATCATGGATGCGAAGATGCAAAAAATGCAGTATATACTTTTAAATGAAAAATATATTCTTTTTATAATGCCTAAAATGCCAAAAATACATATTTAAATGCAAAAAAGATGCATTTTATTTATTTATTTATTACTTAGGATGCTAAAGATGCGAATTAAAGTTTTGAAAATGCTAAAATGCGATAAAGATTATATTTTTCTTTTTTTCTTTTATTTTGTTCGGTAAAAAAAAACTTAATGCACAAATGCACTCTTTTTTTTTATTTTTGTGATGATGCTGAAAATGCAATTAAATTTGTTGAATGCTAAAATGCAATACATATATATTTTATTGTTGTGATGCCAAAATATATTTCAAATGCTAAAAGATGCGGGGTTTTTTTATGCATGGATGCTAAATGCTTATTATATACTTTTTTTTTCTTACATGCAAAATGATGTTTAATTCTCTTTTTTTTTTTTGAAAAAAATGCATCACGGAAATTAATATGCTGCAATTTTATGATTTACAAAATATGATGCATGCAACATGTTTATTCTTTATCTTTACTTATTTTTTTTATTTAATTATTATTCATTCTTTTTTTTTCTTTTTGCGACGAAAGTAAAAGATAGTAAGCTTACCTTTTCCTTTTCTCCCCCTTTTTTTTTTCAACTTCGCAGGCCTTTTCAACGGGTTCGAGCCACTTGTGCCAACGTGGCAGATATTTATCGCATGTTGCCCAAGGCGGCACAAGTTTTGGTGGAGGGCTCCGGTTTCAGCACCTTCCTGCACGCCTTCCGCCCCTTTTCGAGCTTTTTGCCCATTTTTGACGTGCTACAGGATTATTGGTGGGATACTACCCACACATTCCACTTTAATTGGGGGGAGGCGACCATGACCCCCTGTGACTTCACTGCCATCACCGGCCTTCCTACCAGCATTGGTTGGACCTTGGCGCCTGACTACACTCTCCGTCAGCGCCATGATGAGGTGGAGGACCTTTTGGGCTTTGAGCGGAATACAAGTCGACGGATGAGATTTTCATTGGCAGCGTGCGGAAATGGCTCCTGGACAACGCCGAGAGAGTTCCAGAAAATGACCCCATAGCCGTGGCTCGTGCTGCTAGAGCCTTCTTATTCTTTTTCTTTGGCACGTCACTTTTTGTCAACTCTTCCACCACCCAGAGAGTCTCTGTCCTGGCATGCCTGGCAGATTTTGAGCAGATTCCCGCTTATGACTAGGGGCAGACGGGCCTGGGCGAGCTTTATGCTTCCATGGATAAGGCCAGCCGCAACGACTCGCCGACTCTGAATGGGTTTGCCCTGGCGTGGGAGGTATATGCCTTTTCCTACTTTTTGCTACTTTTTTTTTGTTTTTGTTTTTTTAGCATATATTTTTTTTCGCAGCGTATGTATTTTCATTGCTTATAAAATTTCTCTTTTCTTTCTCTCTTTTTTTGAAGGTCTGGACCTTCTCATTTTTTCACTTCATGCCGGGTCGGCTATATCAGCGTGTCCACCAACCACCTTACTTGGCTGAACTTGTGGACGAGAACAGGGTTCGGCCGGACAGACGGTGGTCGCTTTCGAAGAGGGCAGTGCGGGGAGAGCGGATTGCTAGCTCTAGTGCAGGCACAGTGCACTTTCTTCCTTGGGAGGGCCTCGAGGGACATTATGATGTGGCTTTAGGGCTGAGTAGCTGCTGGATACTAATGGTATCCATTATGGTCGATTCTTTATATATGGGCGAGCGGGTCAACCGCCAGCATTATCCATTTTAGTGCCCCCAATGGTGCCTCCTAGGCCTCCTTTTTGGGTGATAGAGTCGGATCACCTGCCAAACAGGTATCAGTACCTGTCGAAATTTTTCATGCCTCCGACTGATTTTCTGATTATGGCATATGAGGATTTCTTGCAGACCGTGCTTCATCCTCCCCCTCCTGCTCCTGCTGCACCCAAACGGGTTTCTGATGCTTCGACCAGGTCGGGGCCCTCCATCCCATCTCTTGACGAGAATTGGGAATTCACCGAGCCTGATGATGTTTTCTCTACCTTTCAGTATCGGGGCGGCCGGATGGTAGAGGAAATGCTTCCTGATGCCGAGATTCCCGAAGAGCGTCGTGTTGAGAGGTGGGCATATGGGCTGGATGGGCTGGTGATGAGTGTGGGCTGACCCGGATCCAGGAGGAAGAACACGCGGGTCAGGCTCTTGGGTGGATGCGGCAGACAGCGACACGTGGCTCCACTTCTAGAGCGACAACACACAAGGGATTCTGGAAATTGCGTCGTCCTCCCATTTCCTTTTAATATTTTTTCCGGTGCCCCTGGGCTTTCTGTAATTAGCGCCGCCTTCCTTCCTGCCCCAGCTCTTGCAGATTGGTCCTCCGTTAGCTCTGTCAGCCTCCATTAACCCTCAATTGCCTTGGATCTCTTAAAGGACTTAACAGACATTGAGCAAATAATTTCCAATTTAACTTTTAAGCTCGGAATTGTCTCGAACTTCATGATAAACACCATATAAAAAGCTCAATTATGCATGGAAACCTACATTAAGCACAAAAACACAAATAATAATATTTTCAAAGTATAATTAACTCAAAATTAGCACAAAATAGAAGAAAATTCCCGGGAAAATTTGTGGAAATCTTGGGTTCATCACACCCCCAAACTTAAGCTTTGATCGTCCTGAGCAAAGAAAATGAATTATAAAAAATCTTGAGAACAATATGAAATGAAGGCGACGCTCAATTAAGATCCCATAAGCATTACCATTTAAGAGATCAATCCTAAGATTATTAACATGTATACTAGAGGTATAAATTGATTCATATGCTAGCAAACAATCCTTAAAAAATTATTCATACTATAAAACATTTTATTTTTTTACCCAAAAGTAGCAATGCTCTAGCTTAGATTGAACGGCCAACCGAGATACCAAATGCGAGTCAAACCAAAAGAGTCATCAACCAAATATTTCTCACAAGACAAGGTAAGAACTCACGGTACGACAATATCAATAGGTCTTTATAAATCTTGTAATGTTTGGCCAAGGTTTGGGCTTCAAATGAAGGGTAGGATAGCAAGCCAGGAGAGCAAATAATTGAAGTCTTCACAAGATGACTAGCTTCATGAAAGCACAACTCTTCAAATACCGTAACCTCACTTCAACAACCCCTTAAACATTAAACTTTGAGTTGAAGAAAGTATCTCATCTACCACAAACAATTAAGTACCACCCTTATATCACCTGAGAAAGAACAATGGTATTGCTTTTTTTTTTCTCTCTTTTGTGGCCACCCTTTATTTTTTTTTCTTTTCTTTTCTTTTGATATTTTTTTTCTTTTCATTGCTTTCGAAGGGGGCTCTTTTATTTTTCATTTCATTTTTTACCACTATTCAACAACAATTTTCAAATTCTCAACATCAACATTAATAAGAACAAAACCTTCATGAAACATACACTTCCCAACAAGAATACAAAAAATAAAATAATTCATTTCAAATCATGCTCTCTTGAAGGGCGACAGTAAAAGTGTATAGGTTCATGAGATAGGATAATGCGAGTATAAGAAATGAAGTTGAATGGGGTCATTGTGTGCTCTAGACACACGCCATTCATTAAATGAGCTCAACGGGGACACTAGGAATTTTGTGAAATAAATGAGTAGGATAGAGAAAGGCACAAACGATCCAAAGATGGCCTATATCATGCTCTTATCATACACACATGCCCAAACCAAGTTTTTCATCATTAAAATATAAAAGCGCTTAACCCATGCATCAAATCAAGCTCAAAAGAAAAGAAGTAGGAATGCAATTATCGAAATAAAAAAAGAAAAGAAAATATTTTTGTGTAGGGACACTATTTACACCTCCCTACAAACCCACAAACTCGGGAGGGTTTCGAAAAGCGACTCAAAATACAAAACATATAAATACAAAAGCTAGTAAACTAATTTTAAAAAAAATGCTCAAAATACAAATAGTTTCGCTTGGTGTCGATATTAGCACATAGGAGCAAAAATTAAATCATTCCCCGGCAACGACGCCAAAAACTTGATATGCGCAAAATGCAACTCGGGCAAGATTACCTGGCCGCATCAAGTAAAAAAGTGTACCTAAGTATGAGTTATCGATCCCACAGGGAATGCGCGTAATTCTCACTCCAACTAAGTACCAAAATTGTGCTAACTAATTATATTTGAGCGAAAAGAAAATGAATTAAAATCTAAAAAATATAAACAACCTAGAAAGCAATTAAATATACACTACTGCGTAGGTGGTTTGGCAACAAAAAATCTATACATATATAAAAAGAGAGGTGCGATTTTTGGAAAGTTCCCGCCAAAATGCACATTTTAAAAATGACAACACTTCTACATTGTATATGTGTCATTAATGCATTGGGAAATGAAACAAAATTGTAATCAAAATTAATTAGATAAATAAATCTGAAAACTTTTGACATTCTTTCTTTGACTTGAGACAATTGACAACCATATATACCAAACTATTTCAACCTCATTCACATCCGGCAATATAAAAAATAGTTATGATTTTTTTAACTATATTGAAATTTCAATGAGCTAATAAATAATTATTTATTTCAATTGTTGAATTTGATAATCGCTTATCAATTGAATGATAAATGAATAAATTATCAAAATAATTACATGAATTATCATTGAAGATTAATTTCTTCGGCTGTAATTGGACACCTAAAGGAGTTAGACAGTTCCTTAGTTTTTTTCTTCTCTAGCAGTTTTAAAAGATAAAACCACTATAAATTTGATACGATTTTGTTTGTTGAACATCATTGCTAAAAACAACTAAGGATAACACACCAATATAGAAGAAATCTATATAAAATGCCTCTCTCTCTCATTTTGCCTAGAGACATCAGCCAGGCCAAGGGTAAGCCTAGATAACTTAACGGGTTTTCGTGCAAAATGTATATTTTACAATGTAAAAGTATCTTTCCAACCTGTAATACTTACTGTATTCTTTTTATTTCGATTGCTTAGGATCTCATGTACTTGGTCCTCTCTTTTTTTTCTAGAGATCATGGCACCCTGGGACTTAACTACTCTCAACCGAGAGGTCGGGTGTTCAAAGTCTCCCCAGAGGCATCAATTGTTCGAGTCATACCAAAGACATCATATATATATAATTGTAGCCTTTCAAGGCATTAAAAAAAATTAAGGGTTGGGGTACGGTCTATGTCCCCTCCAACCTTTAAAAAAAAAAAAAAAAAAAAAAAACTGAAAATAGTTATATATGCGAAATTATTAAATTCTCAGGGTACCTTTGTAATCAATAAATAACTTAAACATATGCAATGCCTAGGATTAAAGATGTAGGGAATAAATTACGATAATTTAATAAACTTCATGTTCAAGTGTATGTGTTAAATTTAATACAATTTAATGATCTTCAAACCGATACAGATATATTGGTAACCAATATATATTTATATTTGTTTATTTATTAATATGCACTGTGACTACATTAGATACAAGTGATTTAAAATAGATGTATTTTAATTATAAAAATGTTTAAAAAATAGATCTTCAAAATACAAATCTAAAAATTTGAAATCTATATTTTTTCTATACTCAAAATATAAAAAATCGGGTATAACGTTAAATACTGAAAATATAAAAAAGTCTCGACTTATTTAAACTGTATTTTAAAAAAATAATTAGGTAAAGAAGCATAAATACTTGGATCTTATTATAAGTCATATTTTTTCATGTTCACTAAGCAAAATTAAGCTCTAAGATTTTAAAAAAACCGAAATACAAAGTTGAATATTTTATTAAAAAAAAATCTAACGTACCTTGCTACGAAATTGTTTGATCTGATTCTATTTTGGTTGGGGAAAGTCGGCGGATGAATTTTTGAAACGAATGGTTTGAAGAGATGAGGAGTCATTGTCTTATATTCACCGGAGGAATTTCCTAGGTTTAATGCTATAAAAATAAGAAATGTGACCTTTTAGACAACTTAATTGAGTAAGAGTGAGAGTGAGGCGATGTGTATATATGTTAGAGTGGGTGGGTATGAGGTTTTTAGGTTATAGAGTAAGAAGCTCTTTATCTATATGACACGTGCTTGAGATTTTTTTGAGTTAGCTTGGTTATAATTTGAGTAATATTTGTTGTTCATTAAAGTAATAATAATTTGGATGGAATCAATTGAGAAATTTGGGTAACGTGAAATTTTGAGTATTTTTAGTCCTTTTTGTTGTTTGTTTGTTTTAGGGAGAAATTCGGGTCCGTCCACTATGTAAAATTTTCAACCGCTACAGTTTTTTATGTTTCTTTAACTAAAAAATGACATCGCACATTAAATCATAATGTACCAAGCCTTCATCTCTCTTCTTTCTTGTACACAATCAACATATGATTCAAAATTAATGCATCTTACATACATCTCACATCTAAGTCGATGCATCATAATTTACAAATGATACATTGTGATTCAAAATTGGTGCATCAAGTTTCAAAAAGGGTATTTAAAAACGAACAAATTTCTATTTAGACCTTTCATCAAACAGTATATGCACAGTAGCACAAACACAAAAGTAAATTTATTTTGAATTATACACACAAACACAAAATGAAGAAAAAGAAGAACGAGGTATGAAGAAGGAAGAGAATGTGAGGACATAAAATGTATTTTTATATATTTATATTTTCAATAACTAACGTTTTTTATAGCTACTACATTAGTACGAAATATCAGAAACTATTATCTCTATCAAATTTTGTTATTTAGGGGCACATGTCTATTATCAATTGTTGACTTAACGAATGACGAAGATGGTTGAATTCCATCAAATCCTCCCTTTCTGAATAAGGAAATACATCTAAATAAATTTATAATTACTTTTTTCAAATTTATGTGATCTATCTTTAATTTTACTTTTTATTAAATTATATATTTTTTCATATTAAACTTTTTAATTGTATATTTTTCAACTTTAATTGAGTATATAATTTTATACCAATGTACAAACCGTGCAGCGCACGGGAGCATCACTAGTCAAGATAAAAATATATGAGTGCGATATTTCTAGTCTAGTCGGTGTTTAATTTAATCCTCTTTTTTACTTTTCTTTAACTCAAGTTTGGTAGTCGGACGTGCTATTTTATTCACTACGGGCTTTCGCTACGTATAGCAAATCTAACTATCACTCAACCTTGCTACGGGCTCATATCATCGCAACACATAACATAGGGGAGAAAATAACCGCATGTCTAATCAAGCATCCAAAGACTATCTACGCACAATCTCCTTTCGGTTCTCACGCCACGCAAACAATTATTGCGATTTTCGGAATAACAGGAAGGGCTTTCGCTTCGTATCCTATCATTCTAGGGATCATCTAATGGTTCGCTACACCATTAAAAGCATGAAAAACACACAATAATAACCAAGCACATGGGTAATACTTTGCAAAAAGAAACTCTATATTTTTCTACAAGTCATGTTGGAAGCCGAGACAACTAAAATTGGTTAACTACGGGCTTTCGCATCTTATAGTCAACCATAACCTCCCCGACCTCGCGAATGGCTAAGGTGGTTCGATCGCGTGTCAAACCCAGTCTCATAATGGCTATCGGTGTGTGTCATAAAATGCCAACTATTAAATTGATTGGTCTGAAATATAAAGGTAGCTCTCGCGGATCCTAAATATTTCTAAAATCATTTAATTATTGGCCAAATAATTAAAAGCATTAATTTCAGAAAATAATAACCAACATGAATGTGTACTAAATAAAGAGATGGATTAAATTAAATCACTACATTTAACATAGAAAAATAATTGCATTCCATAAATAATTTAAGCATAATCCAATTCCACATTTACAAAATTAATCAACCCTAGAAATTATAACAAATATCTAAAAATATAAGTTGAAAGAATTAAACCGAAGAATCGCGAATCCGGGATTGAAATATTTTGTAGATGTTTCCTTGGCCCTTCATTTGAAGCTCCAAACCTTCAATGGTGATCAAGCATCGGAGGAATTGAAGAATTTTGGAAGAATATGGGGCTGGTGCCCCATTTAGGGCTCACACCCGTAAATGGGGACTTGGTTTTTTGGCAAATGAGGTTGTTGCGATTAAATGGAGAGGGCAACAAAGAAGGCAGGGCTGCCAGGGGTATAATGGGCAGCACAAGGGAGAAAAGGGGGCAAAAAGGGAAGAAAGAAGGTTGATGGGCACGGTTGGAGCAGGGTCAAACCAGGCTGGGTCTCGTGGGTTGACCTAGGAGAAATAGGCTGGTGGATGTGAGAGAAAGCGGGCAGAGAGGCGGGCATATGGGCTGGATGGGCTGGTGATGAGTGCGGACTGACCCGGATCTAGGAGGAAGAACACATGGGTCAGGCTCTTGGGTGGATGCGGCAACGATGACACGTGGCTCCATTTCTAGGGCGACAATACACAAGGGGTTCTGGAAATTGCGCCGTCCTCCCCTTTCCTTTTAATATTTTCTCTGGTGCCCTGGGCTTTCTGTAATTAGCGCCGCCTTCCTTCCTGCCCCAGCTCTTGCAGATTGGAACTCCATTAGCTCTGTCAGCCTTCGTTAGCCATCAATTGCCTTAGATCTCTTAACGGACTAAACAGACATTGAGCAAATAATTTCCAATTTAACTTTTAAGCCCGGAATTGTCTCGAACTTCGTGCTAAACACCATATAAAAGCTCGAATATGCATGAAAACCTACATTAAGTACAAAAACACAAATAATAATATTTCCAAAGCATAATTAACTCAAAATTAGCACAAAATAGAAGAAAATTCACAGGAAAATTCGTGGAAATCTTGGGCTCATCAGCTTCGGGGGGGATATGTTTGGACCTGTCACTTTTGATGTATCTCTCTTTACTTTGGGCGACACGTGCGGTATTGTCTTCAAATAATATTGTCGGGTCTTTGTTGACAGGTAGTCCACTGACATTTTAAATATGTTGAGTCATAGATCGAAGCCATACACACTCACGACTGGCTTCATGAAATGCGATCATCTCAGCATGGTTGACGATGTAACAACTAGTGTTTGCTTTTGAGAACGGCAGGAAATTGCAGTACCACCCATCGTGAAGATATAACAGTCTGTGATCTGGTCTTACAAGAGAATACGTTTCTTCATAATCAATCCAAGCCTTTGGGACAAACCTTGTGCAATAAGGTAAGCTTTGTATCTCACAATCTCATTTTTCTCATTTTGCTTTCAAATAAAAAACTCATTTGTACCCAACAGGTTTCACAGCTTCAGGTGTGACAACGATAGGCCCAAATACCTTTTGTTTTTTAAACGAATCTAATTCAGCTTTCATGGCATCTTTTCATTTTCCTTAGTCATGCCTCTTTTGACATTCAGATACTGATGTTGGTTCGGGATCATCAGTCCCGCCATTATTTTCTTGTGATACCGAATAAGAGAATACATCATCGATATTCTCCATTTCATCTCGGTTCCATATTTTTTCATTACACATATAATTAATGAAAATCTCATGGTTTTCGTTGCTTACAGGGCTCTTTGGACTTGTATGATCATGTGATTCTTCTAGAACACATTCACTTAATTGAGGGTTTTCAATCACCTTTTTTTTTCCGAAGATTTTTATCCTTTGAACCAATGGGTCGTCTACGCTTCAGGCGTGTCTTAGATTCATTTGTCATATTTTCATTAGGTAACCCTTTTGGAATTTCAATTCGAGCAGGAGCATTAACAACAGATATATGTGACTTTGTCACTCTCTATGTATCTATAAATGCATTTGGCAATTGATTTGCTATATTCTGTAAGTGTACGATCTTTCGAATTTCCACTTCACGTTACTTTGTGGGAGGATCAAGATACAACAATGATGATGTGCACCATTTGATATTCTTTCCCACTAGTCGTTCTTCTTCTCCTAAAGGTGGGAACCTTTCTTCATTAAAATGACAATCGATAAAACGTGCCATAAAGATGTCACCTGTCTTTGATTCAATTGATTATCAAAAGGAATTCATACCTAACGTATATTCTCAATCTTCGTTGTGATCCTATTTTTGTGCATTGTGGTGGAGCAATTGGTACATATACCGCACAACCAAAAACTCTTAGATGAGATAGATTCGGTTCTTGACCGAATGCTAGCTGAAATAAGGAGTACTTATGATATGCACTTAGTCTAAGGCGAATTAGTGCAACTGCATGCAAAATAGCATGACCCCATACAGAAGTGGGGAGTTTTGTTCTCATTATCAATGGTCTGGCGATGAGTTGAATACGTTTGATTAACGATTTAGCCAAACTGTTTTGTGTATGAACATGAGCTACTGGATGTTCAACATCAATTCCTATTGCCATACAATAATCATTGAATGCTTGAGATGCAAATTCACCAGCACTATCAAGTCTAACCTTCTTGATCATGTAATCTGAAAATTGTGCTCTCAATTTGACTAGTTGTGCAAGGAATTTGACAAATGCCGTATTGCGAGTTTATAATAGATATACTTGCGACCATTTGCTAGAAGCATCGATTAATACCATAAAGATTTGGAATGATCCACTTGGTGGATGGATAAGTCCACATATATCACCTTGGATCCGTTCCAAAAATATTGGTGATTCATTTCCAACTTTGGTTGGTGATGGTCTAAGTATCAACTTTCCTTGAGAACAAGCATCACAAGAGAGTTCATTGGGTTGAAAAATCTTCTGGTTTTTCAATGAATGACCACTAGAATTCTCAATAATTCTCCACATCATTATTGAGCCAGGGTGTCTCAACTGTTCATGCCAAGCTTTAAATGGTTCCGTAAACTTCGGGGTTACGGTAATATATGATTCAAATACTCTTATATTTGTACAATACAATTCAGATGATAGGGCAGACAACTTTTCCAATACACACTTACTTCCAGAAGTGTTTGAAATAATGTAAAGATATTCACAATTCTCTTTGTTCATGGTTTCAATATGATATCCGTTCAGACGAATGTCTTTGAAACTTAACAAGTTTCTCTGAGATTTAGGAGAGAATAGTGCATTACTTACTATGAAATTTCGTGTCTCCATGCATTAGAAAAATTGCTTTTCTAGATCCCTCAATAATTTTTGCACTACCAGATATAGTATTGACGTTTGCCTTGTCAATCTTCAGATAAGAAAAATATTTCTTATCCTTAAGTATATTATGTGTAGTAGCGTTGTCCGTAAGGCATAAATCACCTTCTTAGATATTGGATTCAGACATGGTTATGATCTATTTTAATATAAGATAGAGAAAAAATAAAATAAATAAACATTATAAGGATATTAAACACAAAATATATAAATAGATAATATAGTCAATCAGCTAGTACAAATTAATAGAAAAATAAGTTACTTCAACCATCCTCATGGAGGTGGTGGCGCCGAAGGAAGATCATAGCCTTTGCTTTATTTTGGGTTGATGTTTCTTTCGATTCGTCTATTGCATCACCGAGACCTTTAGCGTCTAGGTGGATCTCAACGTCTAGTATCCATGACAGATAGTTTTTTCCAGTGATGTATAGCGCTTCAAATTCAAGTTCGACAAGAATCGACATTTTGATGAACTAAAAAGAAGAAACATATATATTAATAAAATTCTAATACAAAAATTTATTTAAAACATAATAATTATTACATGATTGAGTAAAAGTCAAAAGCTATTGCTACTGCTAACAGAAAATACATAATATATAGATAACAAACAAAAATATGAAAATAATTTGGAGAGTATGATGGAGTAAAAGTCAAAAGCTATTGCTACTGCTAACAGAAAATACACAATACAAAGATAACAAACAAAAATATGAAAATCGTTTGGAGAGTATTCAACAACACAAACCAATATGATGCACGCAATAACTAGTATGATAATTATCATCAACATTGAGTTAAACATATTGTAGAAGTGGATATGGTATTGAGAGTTTGTAAGGAGGTGGTAAAAATGTGAGTGAGGAATTGAGATGCTAGTGTATTTATGGAGTAAAACTAATCGTTTATGACCGTTAACTAGCCGTTTGAGGAAAGAGAAAAAAATGTAAAAAATCTGATTTTGATATAATTACATTTATATTAATGTGTAAATATAAATCTTATCAGGGGTAATAAGTTGATCACAAATAAAGTAACTTTGTATTTTATTATTACTGTTCCACACAAGATTACTATTATTTTTCATGCATATTTATTCACGCCACGTTACTTGGCAAGCCTTTCGGGTGGGTGTTTAAAAATCAGTATTAAAATTATCCATATAACGAATTGAAAGCATAACAATTCATAATATATATATATATTCAGTTTATAGCTTGAGGTTATTTCCGCTCAATCATCAACGAACATATATATTATGTGTAAAATAATAAATTATTATTTCGTCATCTCACCATATATTATCAATGATAGCTCAGCCAACTTTTTCTTAATAATGGTGATATACGATATAAATTAAGGTAAAACAGTAACATAAAATAAGATATATCGGCATAAGTTTTTACCGATGGGAATGTTAAGAGTAGAACAATCATGCTGATAACGTGTTATAAAATAATCACAAGCTTATGATAAAAGTGTATTAGAGAGAGAGAGAGAGAGAGAGAGAGAGAGAGAGATCTTTTGTATTCAAAGCTGAGAGAGGTGTGTAGAAATAACCACATAATGCTCGGTATTTATAGACGAGCATTCTCATACAACTGTTGTGTGTACAGTTACAGTTTGATACAATCTTCTTCTGTCTCTGACAAGGGTCACTATTCACTACTGTTTGCTATTGTTCACTTTATGACTTTTATTCATAGAAAAAAACATAAATAGATATATATTTTTCAATTTTCATCGGACCCAAATTTAATATAATAAAATATTTAACACCATCAAGATTTTAATTTTACGGTCCATTTTATATGTTAATAAATTGAGATCAATTTTTTTAACAATATTTTATACGTTAAATATTATAATTTTTTAAAATAATATTTCAACACCAACAAGATTTTAATTTTACGTATAATATTTTATATGTTAAAAATGATGAACTTAAACAACCGCACTTTAGCCAACATGTATTCTAATAATCATACAGTTTTACGTGTATGTAAATGCAAGATAAGTCCATACAAAAATGTATTTATTAAAATATTATAAACAAAACAAAAGTACAAACCGTTACCTATAATTTCAACTCGAACATGTATATCAAACAAAAGTTAAGGTCAATCATTGGTAGTATCATATGTAATGACAATTATTGTCGCATGTAGGGCACTTCCACAAGTATGGTTCAAAGCATATTACGATTTTTAGTTTAACAAATCATTTTGTTTAAAGATATTGATTGATATGAGATAAAGAAAGAAATCCCACAAAATAACACAACAAATGTTGTGTATAATGAATTCAGAGTCTTGTTGGAAAACTAGTGTTTTTAAGTGAAGTAAATTGGAGCTTTGAGGCATTAATTTATTTGTGAGTCATTTATATAATGACTATGGTAATTGTGGAATTATGTTATTCTCCATAAATACATAAGAGTACTATATTTATTTATCCAATTCGGATATCAGATGAATACGTTATAGAGGTTTAAAGTAGAATATTGGAAGTGTTGGAAGTGGGTTATCCCACATTGGAAAAATATGAAAGGCTCGAGGGTTTATATACAAAGGCTCTTTTGTGTTGGGTAAGCTTATATAGAAAGAACTATCCCTCATGCGCTCGCTGGGGGGGGGTGCAAATCAAGGTTCAATTTGGCTTTGACTGACGTACTCATGTGCCCGCACATAAGGATACGAATGTCGGACCAAATTGTGCTACCTAGACAAACCCACCTGCAGATTAATTATATCTTAATGTTTGATTGCTTTAATTGAGACTTCTAGTGCATAGTCATCCGATACCACCGTTGTATCCTGGAGGATGATCGTCCCGTGTAGGAACTCCATGCACTTACAGGGAGAGACGAATAACGTTTAAAGGAAACTGTGTGATACACAGGCTTCGGTCACAGCTTCCTTCCTCCAGCAGACTTGAAGAGCAGACTTCTTTTCTTCACCAGCAGATTTCTCAAGTCTTCTTCACCAGGAGACTTCTCAAGTCTTCTTTACTACCAGCAACAGATTTACACTTAAGCAACTTTTTTGTTTTTTTTTTAAATTATCATGTTTTACATTATGTAAGATCATAATAGAGATTTTCCCAACAAGTCTATCATATTACCGATACAAAAAAAAAAAATATATATATATATATATATATATATATATATATATACGTTTAACGCACGAGTGTAAAACTAGTTGAGACTAAAAGCTTAAAGAATTATAGAGAAACTTAACAATGCATATCAATACACTCCCCTCACGTCCAGCCCCAGACCTTAAGGGAGGCAAAAGTGATATACTATGTTAAATAACCAATTGCTCTAAAAGTTTAAGTTGTTAAAGAAAGAACAATGTATACCAATAGATATACCATGACGATTCATACGTAAAGATTTAGTTACTTAGCACAATCATTTTTTTACAATAATCAAATTATACTTCTACCAACAACGAGTTAACACCAAAATTCAACACATCAAAACTCATTTGTTTTTAATAAGGCAAAGTACATTTTAGGGGCACCGAACTTTTGGAAAATTCGCAGCACCAAACCACAATTTATGCATTTTTTTAATGAAGGCTTAACGATATTTAACGGAACCTAACATAAAGTGTTAATATATATATATATATATATACACTCTCTCATACACTCAATTCAAACACATGGATAAAAGGGCCACTGAAAAGGTCCAGTCGTGATGTACAAATGCCACCTAAAAGTTTTGGCAAATAAAGATTATCGTAAATTACAAATGTTTTGTTTTAGAATAGAAAAATATTGCACTTTACGATAATATACTCACATTGTTGTAATATATGTGTTTTTTTCTATATTTTTAAGGACAAAATAATAATTGATCATATAATCATAAATCGGCATACTAGCAATTTAGTGAAGTCCCATAGAAAAGTGTGCTACGTTTAATACCTACTTCAATTAGTGAGGATGTAAAGGAACATTTGAGACCCATTAAACGATGAAAGTTAACAACACCGGTTCAAATTGGAGTGGTTTGTCCTTATTTCTTGAGCACAATGGTTACTGTGTAAAGATCAAAACTAAGATGGCCGGGTTGCAATTTTAAGAAAAGTACGGTGGCTTCTTTTAAGTACTTTTAACCATCGGATTGGCATTGGCCCTCAATCCTTGGGATTAAAAGAAAACAAAAAATACAGGTGAGCAGGCCTTTTTCGTAATTTCAAGGTCGGAAACCACACCTGAAGCACCCCAACACACACACAGAAAAACTCCTAATGCCCTAACAACACACGCGCACAAATTAGCACAAAGCGAGAGAATTGAGAGAGAGAGAGAGAGAGAGCTGGTTGTTGTTCGACGGCTTGATCCGTCGGTTCACTACCTCTTTATAATCACTCTCCCGAAACCCTAGCTACATTAGCCTCTCCTTCCCCGATCATCCCTAAAACACCAATCTTTTCTGAAAACAACACAGTTATTTATCCCTAATGTTATTCTTTATCGTATTTTGATCAGTAATCCTATTTCTGTTGGTGTTCTCTTCAACCCTAGTTTGAGAGGCCATGACGGCCGAGCTTTCTCTAAATAACCAATTTCATTCCCCCACCTCTTCTCTCGACGGCGCCTTAGGAGTCAATAACCCTAATCGGCAGAGTCTACCGTCACCGTGGGCCCAAGTGGTTCGGGGAGACACGGAAAACAACACCGCCGTTCCTGCCGTCAAGTCACCCTCGCCTGAAAAAGCTGATTCCGCCGCCGATGTCAATTACGCCGCCTCATTGACAGGCACTAGTACGAGTCCTGGGCCGGTTTTGGCAATGGATGAAACTCAGGTGGCGGTGGGGAACTCAGATGGCGGTAATGCAGGTGGTCAAAAGAAGGCCGTTTGGAAAAAACCATTAAACGGGGCACCAGCTGATACTCATCCGGTGGTGATGATGGGTGCTGAGTCTTGGCCCGCTCTCTCCGAGTCGACTCGTCCCGCGCCTAAATCTTCATCAGAGTCGTCCTCCAAACCTGTTCCTGATGCATCTATTCCTCTTCCTCAGGTTCAATTTTTTCTCTTCCCCGTTTCAATGGTTGATAGCTTTTATTTGTGTTAATAATATTATATATGATGGTTTAACCAGTAATTTCTGTTATATGCTTTTTTTTGTGTGTATAGGGGCCTGTAATTTCAAACACACCTCATAAACAAGCTAAACCTAATGTGAATGCTAATACAAATAATAGCCATGGCCATCCCGTTCGGCAAAGGACTATGAAACGCGGTAGTGGTGGCACAGGGGGAGTTGGTGGATCTCCTGGGTTTACGCGGGCGCCACATCCCCCCACACCGCCGCCACTTCCTCCGCCGTTCCCTATCTTTGAAATCCCTTACGGGAATTTGGTACCTGCAGTGATGGATGCACCAGTTAGAGAGGGTCCGTACAAGGGCAATAGTAATTGGGTGGCTAGACCTATGGGACATGGGGTTAATGATCACTCTTCGCATCGTAATCCTTCGCGGAGGGGTAACTTTGGTGGTGGCCGTCCCCGTGGGGATGGACCTTATGCTAATGGTTATGGAGGGAGACATGATCAGGACCGGGACTGGCATGGTCCTCGAGGTTCTAATGCTAGAGATGTTCATATGCCGCATCAGATGGTTCCTCCTCCGCATGGTCCGAGAGGAGTTATTAGACCACACCACCCTGGTGGTCCTCCTTTCATTGCACCTCAGGCAATGAGACCGTTTGGGAACCCTATGGGTTTTGGTAAGTTTTATTATGCAATCAATACTTTCTTCTTGTGGTGATGAGAGTTAATGGTTTTGGCTTCATTCAGATATGGCATCGCCGTTTCTATATGTTCCAGCATTGCCTCCTGAGCCGTTCAGGGGTGCTCCCTTCATTCCTCATGCAACACCGATGTTTTTCCCCGTTATGGATCCTCCTTTGCCTACTTTGATACTCAATCAGATTGAGTATTATTTCAGGTTCCGTGGCTAATTTCCCTTGCGCTCTTACTTAAGTTTTTAATTTTTTTTGATAAGTTACGCTCTTTCCTTAAATGATTTATTTATAAAACTTGATTGCTTGTTGATTTCATACTTACTACAGTGAGGCTAATTTGGTCAAAGACAACTACTTGAGGTCAAATATGGATGATGAGGCTTGGGTGCCTGTCACTTTAATAGCTAACTTTCCCCGAGTAAGTGATATGTGTTTTATTTTATTGATCATGAAGTAGCAGGCATTCTATTTATCAACATTCCTTATCCGCTTCAAAAAAAATAGTTCTACACACATACACATATATATACACACACACATACATAAATATATACATAAATATATATATATATATATATATATATATATATATCTATATATGTATGTATATACATGATGTTTATATATTTTTTGATTGATTGCATTGTTGAGTTAGTGCAATTCACGAAATGTTTTTCATTTAAGGTTAAGTACATGTAGCCTGATGGTTTTTCTTAACATTAAATTGGATTATGTTTCGATAATTTTGACGTAGATCTGAGAATTGGTTGCAAGTTTAAAAATCTTCTAGTAAAGGTTAAGAGGATTCTTGAAGTAAGATAAGATTACTCGAGACAGATTACGAACTGCTCAAATGCTCTACATCCATGGCTGTTAAGTTCACGTGTATTTATAACCAGCGATGATCCACCCTCGCCTCAGTATCTCCTCACTTCTGTCTATTGAGTGACTCTTGCAGGGTCCGCACCTTGATTACCATCGTTGCAGGGATCCTATCCATCTTCTCCCCTGTTTTTACTTATGTTGAATTTGATGGAGTGTCTGTTATTTTGATTGATGACTTTGAAGGAGACAGTCCAATTATGACATTTATTCTTTAATGTTGAGTTGATGGAGTGTCCATACTTTTGACATAGATGCAACATTGGTTGTAAGCTTAAGCATTCATCAGAAATTTGGTAAAGGTTAAGAGGAATCCTGAAGTCAGATTAAGTTGGCTATGCAAATTCAAATGTATAAACCTGAATATAGTATGTAGGAAGCTATCTAGATCTTTGGATTGTGGCCACGTCATTCCAAATATTAGATTGTTTGCTTTGGAAATGAAGATGCCATATATTAAATAAAGCATGGATGAAAGTTGAAGGAAGTTATTGAAGCGCCTGAGTTAGGATGGTAGTTGTCATGTTGTTGCCTACTGTCTGTGATTATATAGTAGAGGTTACTATTTTCATCGGTGTATGTCGAGATTCAAATGGAAGTATTTTGCATGAAAATTACCTTGCCTTTTTGAGTTGCAAAATCCCTTTCATTCCCTCTCTTCTTTTTGAAATCCCTTTCATCCCTCCTTTTGTTGTGTTTTTATGTGATTTTTATAATTTGTGAACATTAAGACTACTCTTGATTGACTTAAAAAATTCTAGTTTTCCTTGATTCCCCATATTTTTTTGTCCTCTTCTTTTTATCTTCTATTTACCGTCGGTCAAGATTTTCTTTTGTAATTTCATTTACTTGAAGCCTCAATAGTGGGAAAGAGATTGCAAATGGGTGCAAGAAAGTAAGAATTGTTTTGTGCAGTGAAACATGTGTTGGTCATAGCCATGGTTACTTTATTGGCTACTAATCGTTTATTGAACTTCATAGCTGTTCTGCTATCACATGATCTGAATTATTTGCTATTTACAAGTTGATATTTTCTGAAATTCATGTAAATTTGTGAAAGATGGGAACAATTTGTAGGTAAGTTATATTAGTATAAAGTTACTGCATGACATGCATAGTTATGTATCTAGTGCTTCTATCCTCCTCTAACTTCCCTCCACCACTACTCAGAAAAGGAAGAAATAGTTGAAGTGTGAAATTTCTCTAGTTCTCAACGTGGTTTATGCCGGCGAAAAGAGTCTAGGATGTTTTCCTTCTGTTTCGTGTTGTGACATAGTTCCTAGGTTCTCAGCTACTTTCTTAGCCATGTTATATATTTATTTTTGAAATCAGATCAAAATCTGTAACTTTTGTGTGATATGCATCAATATGCGATTGACAAAATTCAAATTTCAGAAGTGTCAAAGTTAGAATTCCTTTTATAAAGGAAAAAGTATTCCAAATGTAGAAAGAAGGTACAAGGGTTAGTTACAGTACTGTGAAACTACAAAGCTGAAATTTCTGAAGTATCAATGTTAGAATTCTATAAAGGAAAAGGTATCCCAAATGAAGAAAGAATGATAGAGGTTAGTTAGAGCCAGCCTATGATAGAAGGAAAGTAAGCATCAAAAAATAACAGCTTCCTTGAAGCTCGTAAAGCTGAGCACCGGAATGGCATAAAAGAAAAAAAGGAAATATATTATCGAGCTTGTGTTGAGCTGTGATCAAATGATCCACCTTGCCTAATGAAAGTATGTATTTCCCTACCATCCAGATGCACTAGCACTAATCCTGTGCGCCTAAATTGCTTTACCATCTTTAGAAGATACAAAATCACAAAGGATCCTCAAAGACAGAAAAGGCACACACCTAAAAGAGATGCAAACATGTCTCACTAACTTCACACATCACACACACATTGGGCTTGAAAATGGATGTACTAACATGTGTGTTGGATTAAACCTCCCAAGAACTGAGCACCCATCCAAAGCTTTGATTTTAGAAGGAACGCTGCAGTTTTGATGAGCCTCTATACAAAGGGAAGGAGTTTACTTGATGAGGTCAAAACAATGAAAACAATTTGAGATGGTTGAAGAACGACCAGTATGATCCAGGATCCAAATCCATCTATCTCAAAAATCACTGAGAAGTCCCACGCCTTCACCAAAGATGCATTTTTTCCATGGAGCTTCCATTCTCTTGAATATCTCAATAATAGGTTTACATGATGAGGTCAAAACAATGAAAAGAAGTCTAGACGATTGAAGAACGACCAGTAGGATCCTGGACCTAAATCCTTTTATCTCAAAAATCACTGTTAAGAAGAGGGTGTACTAAGAAAAAGCAATATATTATTGAGATATTCAAAAGAATGGAAGTTCCATGGGAAAAATCCATCTTTGGAGAAGGTGAAGGCGTGGGACTTAGTGACACACTAACTCATAAACTGAAGATCATGGATAGAGTTTGGTAGTTAGAGTGTCTTCTCAATAATTCCCTGAAGACCATTTCCCATTTTATTTCTGTTGAGGGAAAGAACATGATAAGAACGCCGGATTTAAATTTCCAAAGGGCCCTTGTAAGTTTATTAAAGAAAGAACTTAGCCTTTGTCTCAATTACTTGGTATCTTCCACATGAATCCTTTCTTGTCATCCTGTTCAGGGCCTTTGTAAGTGGAACATGGAGAAAAATCTACATCCTGTTCATTTCATCAAATCCTAAACTTGCTATGAACCACCTTCTGCCCGGGAACCATAATCTCTTCCCCACTAGAGACGCATTCTTATATACGATATTGCTCCAGACCTAAGCATTTCGCTCATAAGGTGTACATATGGCCTTGCAAGTTGCAACTAAACAATTCATCTTTCCTGTACTCTCTAGATTCCGATCCTGGAAATTGTTTTCCCATTCTTTCTAACTTATTGACCTCACTGACAGCGAGTTGAAAAGGAGATAAATAAGAAGGGGAAAAGGGCATTTTTTGGCCCATGAATCTGACAAGTAATTAATTATGAGCATGTTTGAATTTCTAAGGAATAGGTGCTAATACTTCTTTACAAAATGTGAGGTTTCAGGTTCGATCCCTTCCCATGCCCTCTAAGGGGAAAGGTCTACCAAAAAAAACTTTTTTTTTAAACTTGAGTCTGCGCTGCTCTTCCAATGCCTTGACTCTTTTTGATGGCGTTATCTCTGTTTATTTCATATTCTTTCCATTGTTTCTGTATTTTTAAGGTGTTGATGATGTTTCTCAGTATGATCAATTGTCAGAGTAAATAACATTTCATCTAATCATCTATATTCTTGTCCCTATAAGACTCTTCATTTCTTGTAAAAGTAATGTTTGCGTGTTTTTAACTAATTTCAAAATTGTGTACAATCAAGCCTACTTTTTACTTGCTTTTTCCAATAGTGGAGGTATTATTAATATACAGTGGCATTTGGCTTCGATAAAAGAGTGTTATAGTCAGAAACCTTGTCAGCAAGTACAGAAGTCAATAGATTAAATCATCAAGTTAGCTTTAGTTCATGATTGGCATCCACCTGTCATCCTTTAGGGATGTTTCAATCCACATAAGTGTTTGGCTAGATTTCATACTTTTTATCATTAATGATGTAATTTTTTGTATCTCAGTTTCTTGATCTTCTACTGCCCTTGGAAAGTTATAGAAGCTTATTATTGTATTTTTCTCGGTATGAAGTTTGTGCTCGAGTGACAACAAAAAGATAACTCCCCATGAATGAGTCTGTTGCAAGTGTGGAAGTGTGATATTTATCTGTATGTATTGAATATTGGGTTTATGTAAATCTTTAATCTTTTTTTTTTATGGATTTGAAAATCAAATAAATGTCGGAAATGGCTTGATGTGAAACATTAGTTCAATTTGTGTTTTTTTTTTTACATTTCTCTGTATGAATTTATTTAGCGACTTGGTTTCCGTCTCAATCAACTCTAGACTACTATAAAGTTCTTGTGAGGTCACAGAACTCTGTAATTGCTTAGCTATTCTAATAGGCATCTCAAACCTCTTTTAGAAAAATCTCGTGTCATGTCAAAATATAAGACCCCCTTTATCACAAGCTTTTCCAGGGTGGTGCTGCTCACTTTTTATTAATACATTATGTTACTTTACCTGTTCATTTTGATTTTTGGCATCTGTTTATGTTTTTAGATGTGTTTATCTGTTTTTCTTTCTAGTATTGCTGATGTTCAGGTACAGATCAATTATGGGTTTATTGTATGATTTTCCAGGTTCAGAGTTTGACAAACGACATTCAACTGATTTTGGATTCCTTGAGAACTTCAACAGTTGTGGAAGTACAGGTAATTTTACTTATCTACCACATAAATAGAGTCCCATTTCGTGATTTAAGCTATAATATTTCATTGTTTTCCAAAAATTCTACATTCATATGTTGCCTTTACGTGTCATACAAGAAAACACATGTAACACTAGTGTAAATGAGATATATATGAAAGTGAAAATGCTTTATTCAAAACAGGACTTTTTTTCTTGATGAGTAAATATTTGTCTAAATCTTGCACCTATAAGAATTCTCATTCGGGTCATAGGGCATAAGGGGTTCATGCCATCTTCAGCTTGAATGGTATACATTGATTTTGGAAAGACCCTGTATTTATGACACACTGCATTATTATACACATAGTAGTATTCACTTGCATATTCCAAATATTACTCCTTTATTGGAGCTGAACTAGAGTATGCTAGATATTATAATTGCGGTAGCACATAAAGGAAAATGCAACATACAGACATTTTGGAAGGTTGTTCACTAGGGAGCATTGACACTGTTATGCGGGCATGGCATGACACACCACCTACAGGCTGATCAATCATTACAAAAAAACAATAGGGCATAATACACTGGTGGCTCATTCAACTGTAGGTAAGTAAATACTAACAGTAATAAGACATGTTGAGGCAGCAACTGCTTCTAACAGAGTCGCCATTTTGATCGTGCTTCAGAGGTCAGCCGTCTGATTTTTAACTCTCGTATGCCACGAGAATGCACCTTGCAGAATTATTTCTTTTTGCATGAAAGTTTGTTCCAGGAGGCTGGAGGTTGGTTAAAGAAGGCCGTGACATTAGGTCTACTTTTCTTCATCGCTGTAAGTAAAGCTGGTGGTGCAAAATAGCTTGGATCCATGAATATTTGTAAATTACTTTTCTACGTCTGTTGTTCTATTTAATGAAAAGTTCCAGCTGTTTAATCTAGTTAGGCGATTGAACATTACTATTTGAAGTAATTGAACTTTTGAAGATGTTTACCAAATTTTCATGGTGATACAGGACATGAATGGACGGATACAAGGGGTAAATCTATCCCTTCTGTGGAACTTTTATAATTTTTGCTTAGGATATGTTCACTATACTAATATCCTCCCCCCCCCCCCTATACACACAACACATGCAAATCAAATGTCATAACAAAAGTAGCTGTATGCATTTCAGCAATTCTTGATAATGTTGGTAGTGGTACGTGTACATGATACTTCTCTGGTTATTTATTTTAACTATTTGCATATATTTTATTTTTTGGTTGTTCGGTCACTAGATTTGTGTGTTGACAAGGCATAGCAGCACTCAATGGAAAAAATGGAATAAAGTTGTGAAATGAGCACTTCACATTTTGTCCTGGATGATCTCATCATACTCATTGTTGCAGGGTGACAAGGTAAGGCCACGTAAGGAATGGAAGAAATGGGCTACCACTTCTGGTAGGTTTCCTGCAGATTCGGGCGTACAGTCTCCACATGGAGGAGCATCTGATAGTTCGCTGCCTATATCTTTCCAGAAGCTCACTGTTGACGAGGCGACAACTAAGTTGACTTTGGGTTCGACGGATGCTGATGCAAAGAATGTTCCAGTTTTATCTTCTGGGGGGGAATCGACTGTTCAGTCAAAACTTGCTAATGGGGAGGTTATCGCCGAAGCCTGTTCAAGTCATATATGACCAGTCCCCCTCGTATAAAAAATTGTGTGCTCAGTCAAGGTTCTTGCGTTGGAAATGGAATGGGAGAGTTTGGAACAATTTTTTTGACATGACCTTGGCCCGAATTTTGCAGTTTTTTTAGAGCAACTAGAAGAGTAATAAAGAAGTATGTATTTTGATAGAGAAAAAGTGGGAAAGAAAAGGGAGCTTGGAATTTTGACCAAGGACAAAAATTAGGTTGTGTGATGGTTGTCTTTTCTGCTACTGATGACCCTGTGGCATAGAGCTGGTTTGCTTTGAGAGCAAATTTTTGAGGGGCTTTATCTTTTGGTGCTTTGGAAAGATTGGCTGCAAAACAATTCAAGGCGATTGATCGGGTGTGTAGGCTACTTATACTTTCTTTTGGCCTCTTTATTTATTTTATTTTTTCATTTTTCATTGTTTCCAGGCCTTTAATTTATATCTGTCTCCCTCCTCTACCCCCACCCCCCACTCTCATATATATATATAGTTGACTTTTAGTACACATCTTGAATATACCTTTGGAGATATGTTTATTTCCGCGTGTTTTTTGGGGGCAATTGGCAAACCCAATCTTTGTTTTTTAAGAGTTAATGTAGATTTGACTTATTTCTGTGGGCAATATGGTCAAATACCCATCTATAGTGGGGCAGTAGGTCATGAACACCTGCAGAAGAATAGGGATCAACATCCCTTCAACATCCCTTCCCCTTACCCTCGTTGCTGTCAGCAGGTGTGGAAACCTCAGCTTTGATGATGGAATCTTGAGTTCAGGTGAGTTTATTTGCGTTTGGTGATTGCTGTGGAATGTTTTTGTGGTTTGCTTTGGTTGGTGCCAATGCCCGCACTCAGATCTAGAATTTATAGTTTTGCCAATTTGTCAAAGAACAAAGATTGGGTTTCGATCTGAAAATGGCTATGGTTTGGATATTTGGGTGATTGTGTTTCTTAAGCACCAGAAACTGGAGGATTCGCCCCCATAATTGGATGGAGATAGATGGGTAGTTCTCAATGATTTCCATGGAGTTGGGCTTTGTTTGTGGGATAAAGTCGTTGGCGGTTACCATTGGCTTGTGGTTGTCGGTAACTGCAAGCATATGTAATCCTTGTTTCTTGGAGGGGGAGAGGCCGCAGCATCATACACTCTGGATTGGTGCACAAGGAAGGGACTCGGTTGATTGGGGAAGACAAGACGGAGGGTGCCCAAAATAATTCCTGTTGTGAAATCTTTTTTAACTGTGTCGACAACTTGATGGCTGCAGTTTTGCTATTGGTGCGATTGCTATATAAATGCATGATTTTTCCTATTATACATATATATACATAACATCCTAAAAAAATAATTCTATTTGCCAAGTCAAGCTCTTATGATTTTATCTAGGCTTGATAATTGGGTGGATTTGGTCGGGTTTGTGTTAGGGTTGGTACATGTAATGGGTTGTAACGGATTGAAACCTATTAGTACCTGAATTTTAGTTGTGTCAAATAGATCGGGTCAAAGCTACTCAATTTTTTTAAAACTTGATGGAAACACTAATTTATTAAAAAACAAAAAAATATGAAAGAATGAACTGAATACAAAAGCAAAACGAGGAAAATAATTGCCGAAGAGTTCAGCCTACATAAAATCCAATAGATTTGTTTAAGCTTCAAGTAACAATTGCACATCCTTCAAGCAAACCATTGCACTTTCCGGCTAGGGAGAGGAACAACTTATAAGCTTTCTCCCGACCGTACACACCCCCTTTCCGGGCAGGAGAGAGAGAGAACAGCTTATAAGCTTTTCCAAGCAAACAATTGCACTTCATCGCCACTGGAGAGGAGAGTAAGGGGGAAAAGTGCAGAATTTCTCAAGGAAGAAGCTCACACAAATAAATCTATCTAATCAGATCCAAGCACACATGGAGATCATCCTTGGGTTCATCGAAGGGTCAAATCAAGATGAGATCGAACAGAGTCCCAGATCAACTTATACGAACTCAACATCGAATGCTTTGAGATAGAGAGAGAGAGGAGGAAGAAATTGGGATAACAAGTCTGAGATGTTGGGTACCCGAAGTTACCCGTAATTTGTAATGGGCAAAGTTGGGTTACCCAAATTTACCCACAAATGCTAATGGATTGGGTTGGATAATTACTAATTAGCAGGTCGGGTTAAGTAATTAGCAAGTTGAGTTGGGTGAGTTTTCAAGTTTTGGGTAATTTTACCTATATTTGTTTGTACCTTGAAACCAGACTAAAATTATGATCATGAGAATACAATATTAAGGGCAACTGCAGTGTCATTTCAATAAGAGTTGAGAGTCTCGACTTGATATTGATTTATTTACCTTAAAACTTAAAAGGCAGGCAGGGCTACATCCTCACTTCACTTGCTTCTTTTCAATCCATATCTTATTATTAGAAGATCATATCTACATTTACCTACGCTTTTGTTTTTGACTTACCACTACTATACCTCTCTCAATCCCACCTTACCTTCTTTTACTATTTTCACTTTCTTACTTGATAAATTAGTCATTACTAAACTAAACTAAACTAAACTAAACCTTCTTTATATGATTTTTTTTAATACGAATTTTATAGTAATTTTTGTTAAATATTTTTATTAGAAAATTGCCATTCATATTTTGTGCATCGTGATATATGAAATGTTTTTTTTTCACTTTCAAAAAATATGAACGTGTAAAGCGGTTGAAAATTATCTAGAGTGGACCGGCCTGAATTTCTCCCACTTTTTCACCCTTTTAGACACAATTTTGGACCATGGGACGTGAACCAAAATGGACAAATTTTTTGAGCCAAATTCGGGCCGGTCCACTTTTTCAAATTTTAATCGATCAAGTACACTTTAAAAAAAAAATGGAAAAAGTCACTTTTTTTACACGAAAAGACTGCGATATCCTTAATGAGCAATAGACGCGCTACGTCAAGTTTATATATCACGGTATAAAATTTATAAAGTGCAAGTTTATATCGCGGTTAATAGTTTCTTTCATCAATTAATTTTACATATTTTTGCATCGTGATTCAAAGATTCATTTTTAAATATTTTTTACAACAAGATTATATGTCGCGGTGTAAAGTTTATAAAAGTGCAAATTTATTTATTGCGGTGCAAAGTTTCATTCATCAATTAATTTTACATATTTTTGCACCGTGGTTCACAAATATATTGTTAACTAGTGTTCATAGCAATTAATATTTATTAGTTTTTGCATTATTTAAGTTTTAATAGAATAATTAAAGTAAATATATATTTGTATAGTGGTACATATTTTTTTATATCGCAGTTCATAGTATTTGAATAGAGAAATGTAAGTAATCAAGAATTTATATCACGGTACAATATTATTAATGACAAACAACATTTCTTCTTCTTTTTCTCATCTTTAAATACCAACAATCATTTCTTTTCTTTTTTTATTCATAACCATTTGTCTTTCTTCTTTATTTTCTTTTATTTGTTGTAAATCCAAAACAATGTTTTTGCACCGCAATTCCCTTTTTGATATATCGCGTTGAACGTATTTCTATACCGCAGTGCATATGATTTTTTTAAAATTAGAATATTAAGAGTCAACATTTAAAACAAAATTGACTTTGAAACAAATTAAAGAAAGCCAATTACCAAGCACGTATATCAATACCAAACAATAATCCTACATATATTGCGGTACAAAAAAGATTCCTTCTACAAATAATCAAGAGCCAACATTAAAGACAAATTAAAAAAATTCAACTACCACGTATGTATATCAAGATCCATAATTAAAGATAAACAACCCTTGTTCTTCATTTTTTTGTCCTTAAATATCTACCAACATTTCTTCTTTTTTTATTCATAACAATCCTTATTTCTTGCTTTGTTTCTTACTTCCTTTCAAAACTATATTTCTAGATCCAAAGCTTTGACACTACATTCAGTACTGATGTTTCAAAAATGGTCCAAAATACAACAAATTTATGCTTCGTCACAATCTTAATTTGTGCATCAGAATTAATGAACTTGAAGAAGGTTGGATTGTCTTTTGGCTTCCAACCCATTTGACGACCCTTCATACGATTTATTTCCAATTCCAACAGTTTATTTCCAATTTTAGCCGTTTATCAACAACGGTTGGAATTCACAATAAATCGTATGAAATGAGCAGTTGATGTTTTGAAACCAACAGCCATAGGCATACATATTTGAAGAAGAAGATGATTTGAAGGAAGCTGTTGATGTTCAAAACATATGTGAAACCCACAGCCATATGCATACTGATTTGAAGAAGAGGATGAGTTTCTAATAGATATGTATTGACATTTGTTCCTTGAGATAGTTTATTCTTTGTATTTTCTTCTTGTTTCTTTGGATTGGTAGAACATTGGGGCTCATTGCTTAAAAATATGTGTGTGTTGGAACAAAAGTAGCTAGTATTCACCAAACTGTCAATGCAGTTCCCAATGTGGCTTGTGCAGAAACTACACTGGAAGGTGCATTGGTCAGAAAATTAATAAACAGTGGAAGACTTTAATTATAAAACAGAAAATAAGCACAAACGATTACCAAACAATCTACAAGGCTATGCTCATAGATCTAGCCTCATGACAAAAAAAGATTTTACTAAAAAGGATGAATTGTTTTACAAAAATTATGTGAAATCACCAAAACAAACACTCTCACAAGACAACAAGTCTTAGAAACCCTAGGAAGACAAACTATTCCAGCAATCTCGATGTAGTTTCTAATGTAGCTTCCATAGTTGCTGCATCCGAAATTGCATTCAAAATTCAGCACACATTGGAATTCTAAAACTTTCTATGATCTGAATTTGCTGCTCTACTATGCTCTTTTCTCTCTCTATCTTGCACGTCCAAGCCTCCAGCTCGTGTCCTCTATTTATATTATGAAGGAGACCTATACATAAACAAGAAAACAAACTCCAATATGCTAAAAGATTAGGAGATAAAATTTGTAATCAAATAAACTTCCTAAATTCACTAAATTTCATTACCAAATAAACCAAGGACTCTAGAATACGTTTTTAAGGAATGAATTTTACTAAGATATTGTTTCCATAATATCTCCCAAACTTTATGATCAAGAAATAAAAAATCTTTAGGAATATTTTGTTTCCAAAAAAAGCCTAAACTTAATGACCAAGAAAGGAGAAACAAAACCAAAATAGGCCATGCCTATTTTACCCTTACAATCTCCCCCTTTGTTGAACATTTCTGGTCAAATCAAATGACAAGTGTTTATTCAACACCAATCAAACCATCTAACCTGCATTGGTTAGAAAATCTCATCTCCCCCTGAATTTGTGCAAGGTATAAAATCAGAAATCATTTACTAAGCACAAATCAGAATATACCAATGATGCAATCACATGCATACAATGAAGCAAATTCATCATAATCATCAGAAATAGGAACACTTGATCTCTCCTCCCTATTTGACCGGAAAAGGAAGATGGATAAACAATCTTTTAGGAATTCTAAAAAATCCAAGATTTTGAAAAACACCATTAAGTGTTCACCACGTCTTGATCACACCCCTAGCAATAACTGAGCACTTCATATCCATATTCAATACCTCTTAATTCCACACAAAAATATAGACATCCACTAAATATTTTTCAACAGGGAGATTTTTGGAAATTGTTTTGCACAGTTTATTTTAGGACAAAATTTCACCAAGATGATATTCTTACCAACAATGCATGTCATAATATTTTATGCCTAAGACATGATTACTAAAAGTTAGGCAAAAGAATAATAAATGCAATCACACACAAGTAATAAAGACCATATCAAATGATGTAGCTGCATTGGGAGGTGTATTCATCAATAATAAAATTTTGTGCAATTTTTGTATCTTTTGTTTTCTCAACCAAATTTCTCTTCCAAGATCATAAATTTTTCATAACAAAAATCCATAGGTACTTTATTTCAAGCTATATAAACATGTCACTTGGAATCGTTCACACTATTTACCAAGGGAAGCCATTTTGCATATGATCAACCCATGAAATTCAAAGATTCATAGTCCCAAGAGAGAATGACAACAAACTTTGTTCATAGGTAGCTCTTTTCCTTTAGGTAGCTTTCACACTTTTCCAATGGTATTTATTTTGCTCAAGGTCAACCCATGAGAACCAAAGTTCCATGGTACCAAGATAAAATGTTACAACCCTTGCATTTTAAGGTAGCTATTTCATTTGTAGACTTCAAACATGCTCAAGAACTAGGAGAGAGAGTGAGAATCTTAACAAAAAATCACAATTGATTTTGAATGCAATTCCCAAGCAACAAAAAAAGGCACAAACATATGAGTCAAATGATCTAGAGTGCCCTCAAAATGCAATCATGCCTAATTTTTTTTAACTAAGTGTAAAATCATATGACACACAAAACACAAGAGATTTCCAAAGATTGGAAAATCTCTCAAAATCTAGACTATTTAAAAACATATCAGCAAGGTGATTTTCAGTCCCAACATATTCAATGCAAACAATTCTTTGTTCAACCAAGTCTCTAATAAAGTGGTGTATTATATTAATGTGTTTTGTTCGAGAATGTTGAAGTGAATTTTTGTGTTATACAAATTGCATAGGTGTTATCAAAATACAAGGTTAACACATCAATGTGCAGCCCATAATATTTGATCATTTGGAGTATCCATAAAAGTTGTAGAGTCATATCTAAAAAGCAAGCAATAAAAGCAAAAAAATGGGCTCTAGAAAAATTTTCTGATAAAAAAACTAGATTAAACTAATTACTAAATCTAACTACTAAAAGTAACAAGGCTTCTCTCAAAAATATTTTGATAAGCATGCTAATTTGTGAGAATCAACCTTACATTTTCTCCTTGTAGACATGTCATCATAAATATTACCTATCACTTGAGAGATTGGATGGTTTTTCTGTATACGTCTGGGAAGGTCTTGCCTGCAATCAGCTAGGCTTGATTCAGTTCGATGTTCAAGTTCGGTTCGACATGGGAGTTTCGACCAATGTAGCTTCCAGATGCGACTTGTGCATGCTCCCGAACAACATCCTGAATCACATTTACTGAATTTCCAGAATTTGCAGAGTCTGTATCTTCTAGGGCTGGAACAGAGTATGACTGTCTTTTAGGAACCCAAACTTTTTTGAACATTTTTGGCCGATGTAGCTTCGGATGTTGCTGCATCCGATGCTGCATTGGATGCAACATTGGATGCTGCATTTGATGCTGCACTTGGTTACGAACTAGGTAAGCTTGCCTAACCTCTTCCTTATAGATAGCCTTTTTAAGGTAACAAAATGGCTGAATATGTCCAGGTTTGTGACAGTAGTGGCACATAAAATTTCTCTTTCTAGTTTTTGGTTTTTCAAAGAAGTTTGGATTTTGAAAATTTTGAGTGGACTGATTTGGTTTAGTAGAAGTACCTTCACCTTCTTTAACAAATGTCTTTGGCCTGAAACCAATCCCAGGCTTACAAGAATTCCCATAATTCAACATATCATCCATTTTGTGTTGGCTTGAGTTCCATTTTGATGAGTTCTTCTTTCAGATCTTCAATCTCCACATCCTTCTTGGTCAGCAAACATTCTAGCCTTGTGATACACTCCTTCTGATCTTCATTTACCTTTTTTAGTGTATCATTTGTCTTTCCAAGCAATGTAACTTGAAGAGCCCCTTTTTGCCAGTCCTTGTATAACTCCTTATAGTCTTCCAGCAGTTCTGATTCAGGTTCTTCACCATCTTCAGTAACAGAAGAGTTAAAGAAGCAAAAGTCATCCCAACTTCTGTCCAATGTAGCTTCCGTTGTAGTTTGTGAGGAAGCTATATTCGGAGGTATATTGGCTGAAAATCCTGCTAAATCAGTTGGAGAGTTATGTATAGTTGTGAGAGAGATGAGATCATCTAGATCTTCATCATCACTATCACTCAAAGTAGCAGAAAAATTCAAACCCTTCTTTCTCAAAGTATTAGCACATTGATTAGCATAATGCCCAAACCCTTGACAAGCCCTACATTAGATAGAATCAATTTTTTTTACTTCTAGATGTAGGTTGTTTAGCAAAAGGATTGGTAAAAGATTTTTCATGGGTTTGAAAAGAACTTTCTTTGGGAGGAAACTTGTTAGGCTAAGTTTTGAAAACTGTTTTGGTGATAGAAGATGGAGATCTGTTGTTAAAAAATCCATTGAGTCTTCACCAAAATCAGATTCCTCAATCGCCTTATGCAATTCAATCAATTCAGAAGAGATATCAACAACAGAAGGAAAAGCAATACTTTCCACATGAAGAGTAGAAGATGATGCACCTTTGCCTCTGTTCTTAATTTGCTCATTGAGGTTTAACTCAAAATTTTGTAGAATGCCAGCTAGTCTTTCAAAACCAATTTTGTCAATGTCATGAGCTTCCTCAATAGCACAAATTTTGGCATTAAATCTTTCAGGCAAAGTGCGCATTATCTTGCTAACAAGACGATCATTGGTGATAGGATCACCCAAAGCAAGAGCAATATTAGATATATCAAGTAATCTAGCATAGTAAGACATAATATCTTCATCTTCATTCATTCTAGTGCTCTCAAATTGAGTAGTAAGCATTCTAAGTTTTGAAGCACGAACACTAGCAGGACCTTCACATAAGATTTCAAGGGCATCCCAAACATCCTTGGCAGAGTCATAATTTGCAATAACTCTGAAGGTGTTGGCATCTAAGACCTTGTATATGGCTGAAAGAGCCTTAGAATTAAACGAAGCAATGGTTCTATCTTGAGTGGTCCAATTTGCCTCACTGGTGATTTTAACATCACCATCATTATCAGTAGTCTTAGGAGGAGTCCAACCATTCAGAACAACAAGCCACACTCTCTCATAAATTGATTTGATGAAGATACACATCTTGACTTTCCAAATTGAATAATTAACATTAGTCAAGGTAGGAGGATAAACAACATTCTCATACTGAGAATCCATCATGGCTACAATCAAAATCAACTCTTAGTGACGTCAAGAGAAGGCTCTGATACCAAATGTAAGAACAATAGTAGCTAGGATTCACCAAACTATCAATCCAGTTCCCAATGTAGCTTGTGCAGAAGTTACACTAGAAGGTGCATTGATCAGAGAATTAATAAACAACGGAAGACTTTAATTATATAGCAGGAAATAAACACAAACGATTACCAAACAATCTACAAGCCTATGCTTGTAGATCTAGCCTCATGGCCAAAAAGATTTCACTAAAAATGATGAATTGTTTTACAAAAATTATGTGAAATCACAAAAACAAACACTCTTACAAGACAACAACTCTTGGAGAGCAAAAACCCACAGAAAAACAGGTAAAGAAAATGTGGGAAGAAAAAATCAACTTCCTAGAAACCCTAGGAAGGCAAACTATTCCAGCAATCTCGATGTAGTTCCTGATGTAGCTTCTATAGTTGCTGCATCCGGAACTGCATTCAAAATTCAGCACAAACTGGAATTCTGAAACTCTCTTTATGATCTGAATTTGCTGCTCTGCTATGCTCTTTTCTCTCTCTATCTTGCACGTCCAAGCCTCCAGTCGTGTCCTCTATTTATATCATGAAGGAGACCTATACATAAACAAGTAAACAAACTCCAATACACTAAAGGATTATGAGATAGAATTGGTAATCAAATAAGCTTCCTAAATTCACTAGATTTCATTACCAAAAAAACCAAGTACTCTAGGACACGTTTTTAAGGAAGGAATTTTACCAAGATATCGTTTCCATAATATCTCCCAAACTTTAGGATCTAGAAATCAAAAATATTTAGGAATATTTTGTTTTCAAAAAATGCCTAAACTTAATGATCAAGAAAGGAGAAACAAAACCAAAATAGGCCATGCCTATTTTACCCTTACAGTGTGGTAGCAATCTTAATTTGTGCATCAGAATTAAAAAATTTGTGAAGGACTTACATAACAAAAGAGGATGAGTTTCTAATAGATATGTATTTTGACATTTTGTTCCTTAATATAGTTTATTCTCTGTATTCGGTTGGAATTGGAAATAAAGAGAGTTGATGTTTCTTGCACCGCGATTCCCTTTTGTTTTGTTCATCAAATAATTGTTGTACCGCGATAATTTATTATGTATACCGCGATTTGTATTTCATTTTTATGGTTAATAATTTTAAAATGTAGAGGTGGACGTTTGTGGTCCTTTTATTTTTTTTCTTCCTAAAACAACCCTTTATTTTTTCGTCCTTAAATATTGACTTCATTTCTTCCTCCTTTACTTATAACTATCTTTCATTCCTTCCTTTCTTCCTTAACTTTCTCTTGAAATAAAGATTTGTTTCTATTTTAAGGTAATATGGATCTTGATCTGTATAAATATTGTTCTAGATACACGAAAAATATGTCTGGTAACAATATTAATTTGTGCATCATAATTAAAAAATTCGTGAAGGACTTACATAACAAAAGTTGCATCCCCTTTTTCCTTCATCTATTATGATCTTGATGAAGGAACTGTCTTTTGTCTTCCAAACCATTTGAGTTTGATTTTGGTTTACTAGAGAATCAACGGTTGGAATTGGAAATAAAAGCATACATATGTATCTCCAGAGATTGTCGTCACTTATTGCTTGTAATTGATTATTAGTATTTTAATAAATATATCACGATTCCTTTTTTTTTTAAAATATATATCACGGTGCAAAGTTTCTTATTAATATTCCATATTTTTTGCAACGCGATTCCCTTTTAATGAAATTCAAAAACAGTTACACCGCGATTCAAAGATATATGTGGAGAAAAGTGCATAAATGGTGCAAAACCTACCAGCACGTAAGTCAAGAAAAAACATTAAAGAAAGATATACAACGTTTCAAAGTTTATAACAAAAGAAATATAAAATTTATAAAAAAACAACTGCACTGTGGCTCACAATTACATTAATTAATAGATTCTATAGTACAAACAAACTGAATTACAAACAAATACAGGAAAAAAACTATTACAATCTCATTGTCCTGTTTGACCCGGCACGCCATTGAAGAAAATGAAGTTTTTTTCTTTCATGATGGGGTTAGAAAATGCGAATAAATAAAGAGCCCACCACACAGTATGATGACTGGCTTCTTAAATCATCCTAAGGAATGAATGAAAATGAGGGTAGATGAGAGGGTACTAAATAAGTGAGAATGAGTTTGATAGTAAATGAAAGTGATTAGGTCGAAAAGCGAAGAACAAAGGAAATAGGAAACATAGGGTCATATTTGTAAAGAAGGTGCTACTCCAGTTATAGAAATTTCACAGAGAGACCAATTCCATCTGGAGCCTGCATCTCCTATATAATATTTTTAATATGCATCTGAGGCCCAAATTAGGATTGGGACGCATCTGATGCTCGAGATGATTATAATTCTGATGCACAAATGAAGATGCATATTAGATGAATCTAGAACCTAAGCTGGCTTTGAAGAGAAAGAGAGAAGAAACAACATAACTAAAACAATGAAATATGGAAGAAGAAATTATCAAACGAAGAAAGGATAGTTGTTAGTCATGAAAAAAGATGAACGGGATGACAGAAGCTATTTAAAGAAGAAAAAGAATTAGGGTTATATCTTTCTTTAATGTTACCTCTAGAAATACATGCTGGTAGGTTTGGCCTCATAATACAATTTTCTTTAATGTTGGCTCTTGAATGATGTGTTGGTAGGTTTTACTTCATTTATGCACTTATCTTTAATGCTGGTGGGTTTCTGAATATATTTTAAATTTTTTGAATCGTGGTTCAGAAATATATTTTGATTTCATATATTTTTTGAATCGTGATTCCTTTTTTTTTTTAATAAATATTTCGTGTTTCATAGTTTATAATAAAGTAAATCAAAAATAATAAGTGTATAGTGTCGTTTGCATCGCGGTATATAACTTTTTATATATCGCGGTGCAACTCTTATAACTAGCTATTGAAATTACTTGCATAGAACAACAACAAACACAAACAAGCATTTTTGTAAATATTTCTGTTTTTATGCAATCACAATTTCAAAGTTTAGCCCAGTAGTTGTAAACCATTCAACTTTTTGCAATTGTTCTTCCACTTGATATTTGCAATCCTTTGGGAATTTCTTTTACTTGTGCAAATATGTTCAGCCTTTTGTTTTTGTTTTTGAAGTCTTTGAGCCTCATATGATGTAGGGATGGAGCCTTCGATATTTATCTATATAGGATCTTGGATATTATAGATGCATTAGATGTTGAAGTAGGTTTCAGTGTATCTACATATTCGAGCGCTTCATTTAAAAGAGAATCTAACAGATAAACCATTTCAGAGGTAGAAAGTTCTTGAGCCTCTTTTGGAAATTCAGTGGCCAGAGGGGGTTGACTTGATGGCTCTTCCTGAGCTTCAATTGTTTATCCTTCTGAATAGGAGAGTGGATAGTAGGAGTGCAAAGAGGTGGACTTCTCTTTCGTTTTCTAGAACCATTTTGGAGAGAGGAGTGGCATTGCACTTTTTCAATTTTTGTTTTTCTCCCTTTTTTTGTTGCCTTTGCTTTTGTTTTAGTCATAAAGGCATGTAAAGTCATAAAAAAATAAATAATTTATTGAGAGTAATACAATGCATATCTATAGACGTAAAAATTATATATTTACCATATTCACAACCGAAGAAAAATTTGATACTTTTCATTTCTAGTTGAATTCAGACAGATCCCATTTCACAAAACTTGGGATGTAATTATTGTGGATTAGTTTCAGAATTTTGCTTCTCTCACATAGGCAGTATTGCACATTGTAAATAAATAAGTTATTCTGTATATAAATAAATTTAATAATAATATCAAACTTATTGAAATTTATCGACAGTAGCAGCATGCATCTTTGACAGTAGCAACTGTTTGTTTCCAAACTTTCAACCAAAGCATCCACTATGTGTTTGGACCAGTTGTACTTTGACAGCATGTCCAAATTAGATACAAGAATTGTGTACGCCCATGGTATATATGAATTTTTGGTTGAAACAAGCAAAGTTGCTAGGACAAGCAAAGTAGTCAAACCTGCAATGCAATTTATATCTTCCTATTGTGTACTGTTTATCATTTCCTTCATTCGATCAAATATGAACTTTGGTCTTAATTTTATGCTATGTGATCCTTTTAACAACCTCTCAGGGAAACATCTCTCTACAAATTCTGTTCGTTTAAATGCGGTAAAGGAAATATCAATTTTCTTATCTCCATCATCGATTCCAAATATTTCATTCGCATCTGCGGGTGTAATTTTCAGCTTTATCTGCTTAAATTTGAAACATTTTTTCCTTTCATGTAACAACTCACAATATTTTTAATTACTTTATCGCTCTTCTTTGTCAGCTCTTTGATATTTCCATGGTTACAGATTCTGTCAATTATGTTCCAGAATGATGTATTCTTTAGTACTGTCAAATGTTCTTCAGTGAAATGTACTCTCTCAATTTGTTCAATCAACATTTTAAAACTGCATCTATATATATTTTTTTTGTATGTCTTTTCAGCTGCATAACAAGTAAATAAGTATTGACAACTTAGAATTGAAGCATGGTTTACATATACAATTTTAAATCAATAAATTCTTTCTCACGCATTTCATCGAACATAAAATATGCATTATGAAGCATCTACTTTGAATCAGAAAAACGTATAGATTATTTAAAAGTTTTTACAAAAAATATTCAAGTTGAATCAAATATCATTAACAAAATAAAATGCACCGTAGAAAATGTATTTGAAAATTAAAAACATACTTGAAACTTCTTCATTTTTATTTTCAACTCCTCGTTTTGATTTATTACTTCTGCTATTATATATTTTCATGTTTTTCGCCATGTCTTGTATCACTTTAGGGTTTGATAATGACAAAAATTTCATCCTTCTGGATGTTTAAATGGTTAGGGTTTTTTTTCTCCAGTTAGCAAGTTGAGTGAAAAAATATTTAATAAATATTGATTAATTGTTTTCTATAGTGCATATGTTCATTTTTAATTCAATTATTTGTATCGTGTTAAGAATATAGGCCCAATCCTTGTTAGCTCATTTGGGCCCAATTACTTTGTTAGTAGGCTAGTAGCTCATTTGCATTAGTTTTTTAGATATATATAGATGTAATAGTTCTTTTAGGAAATTCATTCAATTTATTCAATTCAATAACAATTCTGTTGCTCTTATTTTGTGTATTCTGAGCACGTTTCTCTTCTCTCCCTCACCTCCGGCCACCACCGTCAATGGTGGTGGTCCGGCTAGTTCTTCAATTCAACCATTCAATTAACCAAACTTGATATGGTATCAGAGCAAAGATCCATGATATCAGATTTTCTAGACAAGCAGCCGATCATTTCAAGAAGTGGAAGAAACCTTGGTGGTCCGGCAAGTTGGGATCCCAGATTGCAACATCACACCTGTACATCCCAGTATTAGCAAATACCATCTTCACATCCACCCCTTCCGGGTCTGAACGGTGAGAAGCCAAGCAACAACAACAATTTCAAAGAAACCTGTCATCTCTTTCTTTCTCCCTTTCAAGAATCATTTCCTTCAGAGCAAATACCCAGATAACAAAGAGTTCATATTAACCACATTTCGTTGTGGCATTTCATCGAACAGTTGCTGACCACCTATTCCGCGAACAATTCGATAGACATCTATCTCGGGATTCGACAAGAAACCCATCATGTCTTCCATCGAAATCCGTTCATCACCAATCCTACCAACAAAAACCCAGCGGCGAGACGGGCCAAGCAACCGCCCAACCCACAGCAATCCCAAACAACAACCAAAACAAGCAATTCCAAACAAGAAACACCAACAACCAAACGAGCGATTCCTTCTCGAGTCGCGCGATCTCCGGTCCCTTCACACTCTGCTGCTACATGTACCATATTGTTCCCAATCGAATTGAGTTACACCAGTGGCCCAACGAGTTGACTCACCACAACAGGATTTCAACAACAGACGAAGCTTGCGTTCCATCTCCGCAATTAAAACGGAGGGAGCACCCGAGGTGGATCCCAGAACGAACCGGCTGAAGAAAATCAAGCACAACAACATTCAAGCTCCAGATTAAGGTTGATGACAAGACTGGCAAGATCGCTGATGCTTGCTTCAAGACATTCGGTTGCGGCTCCGCCATTGCCTCTTCTTCTGTAGCTACTGAATGGGTCAAAGGAAAACAAATGGAGGAGGTCTTGAGTATCAAGAATACAGAAATTGCAAAACATTTTGCACACAACAACATTCAACAACATTCAGACCAAATACAAATTGGTTCAAGCCCAAGTGGCATTTCGGGCCCAAAGTGGCATTCAAGGCCAATAGTGGCACAGCAAATTGATTCAAGCCCAAAGTGGCACACAACAATATTCAGGCCCAAAGTGGCACATCAACAAAATTCAGGCCCCAAAGTGGCACATCAACAACACTCAGGCCCAAAGTGGCACATCAACACTACTCTGGCCCATAGAGGCCCATTTGACGTAAAGGCCCATTTGCCGTAAAGGCCCATATGTCTTATAGGCTCATTTGATTTGTATTGGGCCAAGAGGCCCGGCCCAATGAGGCTCATTTGTTTGCACCTCTCCAACTCGATCATTTCACAATAGTTGCATGTTCGAGTTGAGGGGGCGTGTTAAGAATATAGGCCCAATCCTTGTTAGCTCATTTGGGCCCAATTACTTTGTTAGTAGGCTAGTAGCCCATTTGCATTAGTTTTTTAGATATATATAGATGTAATAGTTCTTTTAGGAAATTAATTCAATTCATTCAATTCAATAACAATTCTGTTGCTCTTATTTTGTGTATTCTGAGCACGCCTCTCTTCTCTCCCTCACCTCCGGCCACCACCGTCAATGGTGGTGGTCCGGCTAGTTCTTCAATTCAACCATTCAATTAACCAAACTTGACATATCGCGATTCTCTTTTTATTTTCAACATATTTATACACCGCGGTGCATATGAAATATTGAGATAAAATACTTGCACCGCGGTTGAAATATATATTCACCGCGATTCAAAGTTTATAATAAGGAAAATAAAAAAAATTATCAAAAATAGTGACACCGCAGTTCAAAAGATTTAAAAATATATTTTACACTATTCTTTCCCACTATATAAATTCAATATCTTTCAAAAACACACTTTTCATCACAGAATCCAAAAATGCATTTTTCATCGTTTTTTTCATTTTCGCTACAACAAAACACCATTTCAGCGATTCTTCTCAAAAATCAACCTCAAAATACACAAAAAAATGACAAATGAAGAAAATATGCAACAAAACGTGAATGTTGTTAGTACAGAAGTAACAACAGAAGCAACAAAAGAAAATGGCAAAGGCAAAGCACGAGAAACACAGCAAAAAGTTAAAATTTTTGAGCTTGGTATATTTCTATTCTATTAATAGTTGAAATCTTGCATTCAAACTTAAATAATGTAGTGAAATACAAGTATAGTACCGTTTTTGTAATAAAATTTCTAAGCAAATTTGGTTACGAAAGTAATTAGATTTTACAAATAATCGATATAAATATTTAGCAAAACTTCTTATTCATGTTATCAAAATTAAATTAAAGGTATGGATTATATGAGTTTTTGCTGATCAATACGAAAATGAACTGCAATTGTATTATTTTTTACATTATTATGGTTATGCATAGTTATATGAGAGATTTACGTATCGCGATAGACAATTTTATTTTATTTTTTGAAAATGAACCGCGATATATAATTTTTTAATATATATATATATATATATATATATATATATATATATATATATATATATATATATATATATATATATATATCTCCTTAGGTAGGGTTTATGTAAATCAGATTGGCAAACTGTTATTTACATCTTGTTCTTATGCAGGTACACAAAGATTAAGCTTTAGATGCAGTATAACAGTGTTGCAGCAACATTTGAAAAAGTTGGATTTCATTGGAACACACTTTGAAGCACTGAAAAAAAAAACTTCATTCTGGCATTTAATAGATATCATTATCACTCTTGGAGACAAGTTACAGAGAAAACACTGCACAATTGTCAATTTGTTTCTAAAAATGATTGTAAGCAAATATGTCACATGGCAGAGGTACTTCCAATTTGGCGACAAGAGAGAAGAGATATATTCCAAGGATGCAAAGATGTTATTTGGGATAATAGATGGAGTTAAGGAAATAAATCTTTCTATTTTCAAGTTTGAAAGGTCTGATTTCATCAAAAAATGCTTCCCGGAGAAAATGGTCACAAAGACAAAGGACTTTAGACTGAAACCAACCCTTATATGCGAAAGGATAATGAATTTAATTCTAAGTAATGACCAAGTGGATATCAACTACATTGCAAGCTTGACAACACTCCTTGTTCTTTCAACATTGTTTGTTACAACACAAACAATGTATATCCCCTGGGCATATACAACCCTTGTCGCATATTTGGAAGTTGTCACAAAACACAATTGGTCAAAACACATTGTTGATATTTTGTATGACAGCTTGGATGCAGCAAAGGAAGACACGTTGAATAAACGTGTCATCCTACCATCGGTAACATAAAATTCATTTCATATTATTTTGCAGTTTATTTAAATAATGCTATATTAAATTGTTTGTAATCACTATGTTCAATTTACATGTGAAGTATTGGGTGTGCGAGAGAAGAAATATAGCAAAACAACTACACACAAACTATATCCCTCGATTTGTCAAATGGGATCTCTCGTCACTGAAGAAGAAATTAAAAGAATCAAATTTTGTTTCGATAATGTCCACCTCTGTAAATCTATATAGTTGCACATTACAAACTACATTAAATCAAACTATGAATAACTATACATTTTAATACTATCTAATTATTTTTGTACAACAGGAATTCCAAACTTTTTTGAGAAAAACTAGAAATGAAATGAAGGTAGTTTGGGGTCAAAGATCGTCCGATGAAGATTATCTGATGGAAGGAAAAAATAGGGAGCTTAACCAAACCATCAACACAAAAGAGGATGGATCTGAAATTGAAAATGACAACAATGAAACTCAATCAAATGAAGAAACTGAAATGTATGAAGAAGCAAGCCATGAGGATCATACCGAAAAGGATCTTACTGAAAATCCAATTGACTTTGCCTTTATAAGCACCGAGAGGTTAGACTTGCTTCAATTAGCTGTTGATTCAAATAGTCAATTTGAAAGCAGTTGCCACAAAGCACTGAGACAAGAAATCTATATATATATATATATATATATATATATATATATATATATATATATATATATATATATATATATATATATATATATATATATTTAAAGTTGGTGAGGAGCACTATGGTTGTGCCACCTCACCCACTTTAGATAAATATTGATTCTTAGGCATCCATGTAAGACTTTTTATCTTCCAACCATTACCTATTAATAATACCTATTAATATTCAATATGATAAGGGGTATTATCATATAGGTATATATAACAATAGATGTAACTTCTTCTAATGTCAATAGTAGAAGACTTATATTAAAAAACTTTTACAACTAACATTACTTCTAACCAATGTGAGATAAAACTCTTCAAGGTGAGATATTACTTCTAATGACTCACTTTTAACACCATACTTTAACCTTTGATATCTTATTCATCCAAAACTTGATTTGGACAAATAAATATATCATTTCGATGTTCTTGCCGAGTAGAACACATTCGCACAATTACTTTTGTCAACAAACAAATGACACGTAAAGAAATTTGTGCCTCAAGTTGCACAATTTCTTTCACTAAAAACACTAATTTTTTAATAAGTATTATACTTTAACTCTTGATATCTTATTTATCCAAAACTCGATTTTGACAAATAAATATATCATTTCGATGCTCTCAACGAGTAGAACACATTTGCGCAATTACCTTCGGCAACAAACAAATGACACATAAATAAATTCGTGCCTCAAGTTACACAATTTCTCTCACTAAAAACACTAATTTTTGAACAAATATTATACTTTAAGTCTTGATATCTTATTATTCAAAACTCGATTTGGACAAATAAATATATCATTTTGATCATCTCACTGGGTAGAACGCATTTGCGCAATTACCTTCGTCAACAAACAAATAACACATAAAAAAATTTGTGCCTCAAGTTGCACAATTTCTTTCACTAAAAACACTAATTTTTCAACAATTGAAGAGATGTATCCCACATTGGTTAGAAATTGATGTTGGTTTCAAAACTTCTATTATTAAGTACCAATAGAAGAAATGTATCATACATTGGTTGGAAAGTGATGTTGATTTTCAAAGTCACTAGAAAACCAAAAGTTTTTAAAGCTTCCACATGGATGCTTTAGAATGAAGATTTATTCAAAGGTGGTGAGGTGGCACAACCATAGTGCTCCTCACCAACTTTATATATATATATATATATATATATATTACCATTATTACCAATAGAAGATGTATATCTCACATTGGCTAGAAAATGATGTTTAGTTTAAATTATTTTATATTATTACCAATAAAAGAGATGTATAACACATTGTTTAAAAAGAAAATGTTAGATTTTAAAGTCTTTAGACTAAAGACTTTCACTTTTACAAGAGATATATATATCTCACATGGTTACAAAATATTCTACTATTATTACCAATAGAAGATATGTATTAAACATTGGTTAGAAATTGATGTCTGTATTAAAAATACTATTATTAATTACTAATTGAAAAGATGTATCATACATTTGTTATAAAGTGATGTTGGTTTTCAAAGTTTTTTGATAAAAGACTTCTACAATTATTGGTTAAAAAATGATATTGATTTTTAATTATTTTAGATTATATAAAAGACTTACTATTATTAGCAATAGAAGATATATATATTTTTGGTTTTCTAGCCATTAGCTAATAATAATACATAATAATAATCAATATGATAAAGGATATTAGTATTAGTATATATAACTTCTTCTATTGTCAATAGTAGAAGACTTATATTTAAAAACTTTTACAACTAACATTACTTCTAACCAATGTGGGATAAAACTCTTCAAAGTTAGATATTACTTCTAATGACTCACTTTTAACATCATACTTTAAGCTTTGATATCTTATTCATCCAAAACTTGATTTGGACAAATAAATATATCATTTCGATGTTTTTGCCGAGTAGAACACATTTGCACAATTACTTTTGTCAACAAACAAATGACACGTAAAGAAATTTGTGCCTCAAGTTGCACAATTTCTTTCACGAAAAAACATTAATTTTTTAATAAGTATTATACTTTAACTCTTGATATCTTATTCATCCAAAACTCGATTTGGACAAATAAATATATCATTTTGATGCTCTCACCGAGTAGAACACATTTGCGCAATTACCTTCGTCAACAAACAAATGACACGTAAAGAAATTCGTGCCTCAAGTTGCACAATTTCTTTCACTAAAAACACTAATTTTTCAACAATAGAAGAGATGTATCCCACATTGGTTAGAAATTGATGTTGGTCTTAAAAATTCTATTATTAAGTATCAATAGAAGAAATATATCAAATATTGGTTGGAAAGTGATGTTGATTTTCAAAGTCACCTTCCACATGGATGTCTTATAATTAAGATTTATTCAAAGGTGGTGAGGTGGCACAACCATAGTGCTCCTCACTAACTTTATAATTAAGATATATATATTTATTATTTTATTTTTTTTACCATTATTACCAATAGAAGATGTATATCTCACATTGGCTAGAAAATGATGTTGAGTTTAAATTATTTTATATTATTACCAATAAAAGAGATGTATAACACATTGTTTAAAAAGAAAAATGCTAGATTTTAAAGTCTTTAGATTAAAGACTTTCACTTTTACAAGAGATATATCTCACATGTTTACAAAATATTCTACTATTATTACCAATAGAAGAGATATATTAAACATTAGTTATAAATTGATGTATGTATTAAAAATACTATTATTAATTACTAATTGAAAAGATGTATCATACATTTGTTATAAAGTGATGTTGGTTTTCAAAGTTTTTTTATAAAAGACTTCTACAATTACCAATAGAAATAGAAAAGAAGTATCTCACATTGGTTACAAAGAAATGTATCTCACATTATTTATAAATGAGTATTGGTTATAAAAGTCATTAGATAAAGATATATTTTGTTATTACCAATAGAAAATATGTATACCACATGGTTAAAATGTGGTGTTGATTTTAAAGTCTTTAGATAAAAGACTTAAACTTTCATTACCAATAAAAATATAAAATAAGTATTTCACATTGTTTAAAAATGAATTATGATTTTAAAAGTTTTTAACAAAATGACTTCTAATATTATTATCAAGTTAAATGTTAATTTTAAAAGTCTTTGGATAAAAAAAATATATTATTATTAATACAAAATATGTATCTCACGTTAGCTAGAACCTTATATCAATTTTAAACGTATTTAGGTAAAATAATCGTTTAATATTAGTAACAATTGAAAAATTTATAAATATGGAAGAGATTAACAATCTAATTATAATGTCTAAAAGTTATATTATTATTATAAATATATATATTATATTGTAAATTGACAAGCAGCAGAAAGACGGGCTAAATAACTAGAGATTAAAGAAGGAGTAATCAATGCGAACTGAAATCTGAATTGGCAAGCATATGCTCAACAATTGAAACCAAGCACAAAGAACTAGAATCACTAGCAAATGAACTCCATCAAAAGCGAAGCCTTGTTCAAAAACTAAGGAGTTCAACAGAAGCCAAAGACAGAGAAATTCAAAGGCTTCAATCTGAGCTACAAATAACTCAAACACAATGTCATCAACTTATCAACATATTTAAAATGAATTGCAAGAGGCTCTAACACAAAAACACATTTAATTCAATATGAGAATTTCTTGAACACATTGTTGAAATGTAGTCTCTCAAGAAAAAAAGGTGAAACAAATACAAAAGTTGAAAATGAAATGCTTAAGTTAAATGCACAACAACCTTCTCGAACCAATAGAATTTGACAATTCTATTCATCAAATAATTTGTCAAGAATTGTCAAACGAAGCGGTTGAAAAAGAAGCTGATGAAGATGAGAAAGAAGATGATGAAGAATTTGTGAACAGAAGCAAAATAAAGTCAAAAAATGTTGTCGATCTATCTTCATTGGTGAAAAGAATCCAAAAGAAAGGACAAAAGAGAAAAAATCTCGATGAATACTACAAAGACAATCGGAAAATGAATAATGGGAAAATGAATAAAGAGGAGAAGAAATATGAAAGAAAGAAGTCCAAAATCCTTCCTTGAATGAAGAAGAGAAAACTACACCAACCAAAGTCTCTGTATCCCCCTCCAATATAAAAAAAGATTCCAAATCAGTTTCTATGATGACCAAAAAATGGTTGAATATGTTAAATAAAATTAATGACAACGATGATGGAATAAGGTAGTCATCATAAAAAATCTTCCATTTACAAAAAAAAAAAAAAAAAAACACACACACACACACACATACACACATTATTAACATTATGCTTATATGAATATTATTTATTGTTAACTTTTGTAGCTCAATAGTGTATGTGGGAGGAGAAATAGAGCCAATTATTGACATTAAAGGCTTATTGATGTTATTAAATGATGAAATGTTTGAAACCAAGGTAAGTATTTCTACGCAAATATGATATCTACCTGTTGTGTAATTTCATATATTATTAATCGCATGAATAATTTTTTTTCATGTTTACAGCACATACAAGTTTGGGACATGATTCTGGAACACATAATCAAAAAGGAAAAAAAGAAACATATGGAGTTGTTTTCCATCCACATAGATGGGTAAATATAATAATAAATATTTTATATATTAAATTATTAAATTATAGATACAAACTTACTTTCTATATATTTTTTCGTTATTTGTTGCAAGGGAATCTTTGTCGCCGATGTACAAAGACTTCCAAAAATAAACATTGATGATATATTAAAAGACACCATAATCAAAGGGAATCTTTGGACTCTCCTTGTCTTTTATGAAAGCGATATGAAATGGATCATGTACAATTCATCAATAAACAAGCAGGAAGAAGAAAATTGACACCTTGAAAAAGCAAAATTACTTGTGAGTAATGTACATCTTTTTACTTTTTAAAAATGCAACAATTATTGATGTTATAATTGCATATTAATAATTTTGTTTACAGATAACTTATGTGGAAAATAAGTTGAGAGGGTTGGTAAAAAAACTTTGAATTTAAAAGATACAAAGGACTAAGCCAACCCGACTATGTTTGCCAAATCGAAACATGCAAATCATCCCCACAACAAGCTTCTGGAACAAATGACTCTGGAATAATAATGTGCTTATTAATGGAAAACTTGCCGCAGGGGAAACCAATCCCGAGAAATTGACACGTATCGCTGCAAAAGTACGGGCTAGGATGGCGTGACGGATGATTAGATGGGCGAGAAATAAAAATGTTAAACATTTGGTTTAATCATTTGATTTCAAAGTTGTAAATACATGATTTGTAATTTTAATCTTGTGATTATTGTCATTTTTAACTTATTTGTTAATTGAAATATACTTGGATGCACTCAGCAGTCTATATTTTGCAGTCATCACGATACATAATTTTGTTTACCAGTGTTATTCATTTGCACCGCGATATATGAAGTTTTGAATCACGATATGTAAATTAAAGTAGTTGGTTACTTAACAGTAATATATGCACCGCGATGTATATTCTTGTGAACCGCGATACTAAAATAATAAATAAGAAAACAAACCATCTACCTAATTTTGTTTACCATTGTTATTCATTTGCATCACGATATATAATGTTTTGAATCACGATATATAAATAAAAGTAGTTGGTTACTTAACAATAATATATGCACCACGATGTATATTCTTGTGAACCGCGATACTAAAATAATAAAGAAGTAAAATTGCTATCAATATTGTGTACCGAAGTGACTTTATTTATGTATTGTGTGATATTAAAATGTAAAAAACAAACAATGTATCGCGATACTAAAATCTAAAAAACACAAATCTTTTAACAAATAATGTTTTATTAACATTAAAAAAAATTACTCAATCTTGGATTGCTTCTCTGCATGACCCAGAGTTATGACTACAAAACTTTTTACATCTACCACATTTCATTTTCCTTTTGCCTATTGATTCGCCGTTTGATGCGATCCTTTTCTTCTTCGGACGTCCAGCTAATCTCTTGGTAATAGGTGGTAAAATGACATCGTCTTCCACAGAATTACCAACCCTGTACCTTTCAATAGTTGGAATAGGCATTAAGTTTCCGCACCTCTTAATTGCAATAGCAGCATGGCAACACGGGAACCATTGCTTCCATTGATAACATGAATCTGATAGAACTTTATATATATCATTACGTACACTACGCACATGCCACGTGATACCAATGTTTAGATATTCACTCCACTTATGATCCATCTTTGAACATAATAGTTTGTTCCATTTAGTTCCACCGCTAAGCCTTTTCAAAAACCATTTCATAATTTTTGATCTTATGCAATCAACCATGCGTGTAATGAGAAGACCACGAGCCTCCAAAATCCAATTATTGAACGATTCAGCAGCATTTGATGTCATCTCAGCATACCTATTCTTCCGACAATGTGCAATAGCCCAATTTTGAAATGGAAGATTTACCAAAAATTCACCAGCAATCTATCCACCTTCTCTTTTAAATATTTCAAGCTTCTCCTCGAAAAGTCTAATATTCAGAGCATACACACAATCCTTCAGTCTTTTACACAAGTTACATCGAAATTCTTTTGAATATGGTCTATCACGACAAATTTCTTTCAAATTATGATAAATATGCACCAAGCAAAAGAAATGTTTGGAACTCCCAAAACTTTCAGGTATGACTTCCATTAAACCAACATTTCTATCAGAAACAAAAAATAAAAGAGTTTCCTTAAATAATTAAATACCTTGATTTCCATCCTTGGCCGTTGCAGACAAAAAAGTTCACTTAAATCGAGATTTCATAAAAGTTCCATCTATGAACAATATTAGACGACAATACTTAAAACCATCTATGCATGCGCAAAACGAAATAAACAAACGATTGAAATGATTTGTAATAGGGTCCGATTCAATAAATGCACAGCTGCCAGGATTACTATTATGCAAAGCTTTCACATACCATTGTAGCTCCTGAAAAGAATCTTCGTAACCACAAAAAATCTTACCCCGAGCCTTGTCAACGTTTCTCCATGCCTTACTGTATGATACCAAAATTCCATACTGGGTCCTTATCTGATCAACTACATCTTTTGGAGAATACGATGGTCGACTATGAACATTTTCAAGAATCAAGTGTGAAATTATACCACAACCCATCCTTTTTACATAATCCATTGGATCAATCGTATTGATATAACAATTATGTTCAAGGTTACACTTGTATACTCTTACTGACTTGTCAACGGCTGAAACAGCTTCCTTCATAAACTAACTACAACCATCATTAAAAATTTTGCAAACAACAATAATCCTCTCATTATTGTTCTTCAAAAAAAAATCAAAACCAATCTTGAAAGAATAATTTATAAGTTCACAACAAAATTCATACACCCCCTTTTGAAAATTTGCCCAACACCAGTAATAAGTGATGCCCAACCAACAGTTAAAATGTTCTTTTCAAATTAATTAGGACATATATCATAACATGAGACACTATCATCATCATTGTCCACACATAAAGAATTGATATTGCTTTGATAAGATGCAGATGAATCTCGATTCGAATAAGTTGAACTGCTATTATATACTGAGGCATCCATATTTTGGTGTAGGTGCACCGCGATTACAATTCATTGAATCGACAAGTAAACCTACATCCCTAACGTTACAAGAAACAGAATCCCTAAGTAAACCTAATCTTTCAATCCAAAACTAAAACAATTTTTATTTTCAACAACATCTATGGATATAATACTACTTGACAAAACTCTCGCCAACAACATGTTTACGCAATCCTTGTCATTCGCCAAACAACAATTCGTGTGAGATCCAACATAATTCTTCATAGATAAATTTGAAAATTCAACATTAGAATATTAACATGTTATCAGTTGAATAACATCACGAATGACAAAAATTTCACTAAGTTTAGAATCAATCGTATCTCGTCGAAATTTAAGCAATAACATAATGAGTTTTTCTATTGAAAAAAATGAGTGAATAAGAATAGGAAAGAAACGCATATTTACAGAACATATATAAAATGCTTTAAGCGATAAATAAGGTTTTGAATCGCGGTATATAACACTATGCATTGCGATTCACCCAGTTAGACATCCCTTAAGCGTTAATTAAGGGTAACATAGCCATTTCGACCCCAAAAGTGACTTTTGAACCACGATTCACACGAATACTCATCCCTTAAACATTCATTAAGGGTAACGTAGTCAATTCGATAACAAAATTCACCTTTGAACCACGGTTCACGCGGCTAGTCATGCCTTAAGCGTTCATTAAAGATAACATAGTCATTTTCCATCAAAAAATGATTGTTTCCGATTAAAAATAAAAAGAAGGATTTGAACGATTAAATTAACTGAAAAGAGACTCGACCCACATATTTTTCAAGTTTTTTTCCCTATATTTAAACCAAAAAATGGTAGAGCTCAAATCCTTCCTCAATATATATATATATATATATATATATATATATATATATATATATATGACAAACGTGATTTTCCCGCCTAAAACTGATTTCCATAAATGAAAACATTGGAAGCTGAAACACTTTGTTTTTTTGTTTTTTCTTTTGTTTTTATACTAAACATTTAATATTCTTAGATAAATTGACATGAATATATTTATACATTTCTATAAACTTTGAATACACCCAAAATGTTGGTATTCTCAGCACAATTCACAATATCATGCTTGACCTTTTATTTTTCATCACATTTATATAAAGTATGTGGATGTTCTTTGCAGGATGTTCAACCAATCTTTTGCAAAAAATTTAAAAAAATCGGTCACGAAATAAACTTTAGACATTTTGAACCTAAATTTTTACCGCAATTATTATGGCTTCCATATCATTCGTCCTAAGAGACGTCCACAAATAAAGATTCGAATGGATTCTCAAAATCAAAGTTGTAAAGAAATAGTTAGTTCCGGCTGAAATAAACAACAAAGTTGTTGACATAGTCTAACTATAAAGTTATATATTTTTATAAGCATGAAGAATGGTTAAATAAAAATATTAAGAAATGTAACAAATAAATTCATCAGTTATAAATTCAAATCTCAAAATTTGAGTTATGTATTCTTTTCAAAATAACCTTAAGAAGTATGTTTAAAATTTTAGAATATAACAAATCTCGGACAGTAAAATAAAATATTTATCGTTAAACAATGTTTTCACTTTATTTTAAATATTGAACTTTATTTTAAATTATTAAAAGGTATTTAAAAAAAATTATTAAAATTTGTTTTAAAAAAAACTTTGAAAACAAGGAAATAGAATGTCAAAATGATAATCAATTTTTTTCAATGAAAAATTAAAAGGATTTGAATAATCTGGGGAGAGATCGCTACGATTTCTTACCGAATGTTAGGTGAATGAAATTTTGAAAAGAAATAATATACGTCAAATTAAGAATTCTAGATGAAGAGTTCTAACTAAAGAGTTGTATTTGTTAGACGGCATATGTTGAATTTGGTTAGGTGTTAAGGTCTTGTATTGCTTTATTAAGAGTATTTTTCCCGGAAGACCCGTGTCTTACGAGTTTTAATTCGTAGAGGAGTCACACTATTCACAACGCAACTCAACAACACACGGTAGGTCGAGTCAAGGAGATACATCTTACATAAGGTGGATGTGAGATTTTAATGGGTTAGGTTTTATATATAGTAGACCTTTTAGTGTTTTTCAATGAGGTGAGTTTTTTTATTTCTCATTTTGGTAAGAAATAATTACGGGTTGGTCCCTTTTTTCTAAAATGTTAACCGTTGAAATACTCTTTTTTTTAATCGCAAAAGTGTTTTTTTTTTCTTCCTTAACCACTGAGTCTTTTATGACGTGTCATATTTGCAAGGAAGGGTTATACTTGTCCCAACTCTTGATGTTTTTGACACCATAAATGAGTACACGGTATCTAACAATCACTTAGAAGAACGAACTTATTTGAGTTCAAATTATATATGCAGGGCAGAAAACAACACAAGTTTGTTTAAAGACAATCATTCTACAGAGTTTTTGAATAGTATAAAGTGTTCAACATTGTCTAACCATGAATTAACACTTAAGGTTGGTGTTTCGGTTATGTTGTTGAGAAACATTGACCATAACCGCGAGGTTTAACAATGGAATAAGACTAATTATTGTCATACTTAAGAATCACACCTTGTTGAAGTAATTTTTTTGAATTGAAGCAATGTTATAGACAAAATGTTTATACCAAGAATGTCATTGTCTCCATTAGATGTGAGGTTGTCTTTCAAGTTTCTAGAAAAGATCATTTCCATTAATAGTATCGTATGTCATGACAATTAACAAAAGTCAAGGTCAATCACTTTCACATGTAGGATTCTTCTTGAAGAAGACAGTTTTCAGTCATGGTCAGTTGTATATTACAAGTTCTAGAGTAACAAACCGTTCTGGTTTGAAGATATTAATACTGATGAAGATGGAAAGCCAATAAATAAAACAACAAATGTTGTGTATAAGAAAATTTTAAAAAATCTATAATATTACCAATAAAATGATGTATTTATATTTAAGTAGTTGTCTTAAACATTACTTTTTTTAATTTATTCTTTTGATTTTGATTTTCTTATTTGTTTTGATTGAATATTATATAATTAAAAAATATTTTTTTTGTCGTGCTTAACACACGGGTGTAAAACTAGTTGATACTCTAAAACAAATAGGGTAAAAGTGCCCATTCTTTTCCGATAAATACTTTGGAATTTTCCTAGTGAGGATGACTCATATTGGTTAGAAGACAAAGAGTTCATCTCGGCCAAATTACAGCCTACAAACTGAAAGGGTTATATATAAATCTTTTGCACTAACGATAGATTTTTGAATAAAGTGCATTTAAACGTCCTTGTACTTTTCCATAATGACAAAAAAGTCCTGGTACTATGGAATTGCCATTCACTCACGTGTGAAACTTCTAAGGGTAATATTATCCTTGCCATTTTTCCCTTTCAAGCTGATAAATATACCAATTTCATTTATGACCATTATTTAAGGCCTCACTAGAAATTATTTTTAAAGTTGGCATTTTTGGCAGTTATGAAACGCTGGTTCAACTCTGTTCAAAAGGTACGGACTATACAAAACCTTAACAGCCCCATTTTAAGGAGTTGGATTCGATTGGCCTACTCTGCGGGACCCAAATATCTCTCGTGTTCAACACCTTCATTTCGATTGGATTTCTTTATTTCTTGTGTACAACCTCCATAATTACTAGTACTATTTTCCAACTACTCAAATGAGTCCTTGCATTGTTTTTAAAAGTCTATTTTCTAAAAATATATACTCCCTCCCGTCCTTAGATAATCGTTCTAATTGACTCGTATACAATTTAAAAACATCGATTTCGATTATTTATATTAATTTAATGGTAGCTTTATAATATTATAGCCCATATTAAAATAGAGAAAAGTAAAGGTAAAGAAGTAAAAGTGATGCTCTAAAAAGGTAAGTTTCAAAGTGAACAATTATTTTTGATTTGACAAAAAGTTAAAGAAAGACGATAATTTAAGCGACGGATGAGTATAATATTTTATTTTTATTTATTTTATAAATATATTATTTGTGATTAAATATTTTTATAATTATAACTAACTTAACTAATATATCTTTTTAATAAATTAATTTTTAAATAAAAATTAGATGAAACAAGCAAAATATTAACTTATAAAAGTCGAGTAAAAGGACTGTTTATTGCCTTTTTGACATGCTCGGCGGTAAGCACACGTAATTACTTTGTTTTCAATAAATAATTTCTTTATTTTAAAGTAAGTGTTGTACACATGCACTAGGTTCCATGTATATTTTACCTATTTTTTCTTTATGTCTCAAGAATTAATTATTAATTATTAATTATTTTAGATTCCTAATCGTTATCTCCTTTAATTTTTTTTCTCCAACTAGATTCAGTTAAAAAAAAATATTTAATGAAGGTATATTTCTTGACGT